>OY728132.1:796041484-796666484 GCA_963277665.1 Viscum album
TGAGAAACTTAATTTTTTAGTGAATAATGAAAAATATTGCGTTTTAGTTAAAAAAATTTCTTTTCATTTAAATAATTAATAATGGAAAATTATATTATAATTTTTTTTAAAGTAAAATTTTATGAATTATACATCTATTAATATAAGTTAGTTCATTATAATCAATATAACTTTCAAATTGAATATAAACAACATAAAAATCTTTAGAGCATTTTTCTACTAAAACCAGTTAATCCATTTGTCTCCGAGATTAGCATTAATATTAATTTTGTCGCTTCTGTGATTTGAATTTTGAAAATTTTAAATAAAATATTTTAATCAATATGATATTTTTGTAATAATAATATCAAAATAATTTTTTACAAAAATGATTAGTGAATGTGATTAAAATTAATTACAATGATTAAGGTGTAATTAGGCTTAAAAATAGACTAAAACCCTAAGTTTAAGGGCCCAAATGACCTATCTGCTTATCCAACACCCATTGGGTGGACATATTTTGTCCATGAACCATAAATTAATTATTTTGGGTGTTTTTTTATGAATTTTATTAGGTAATAACATGTGCACACCTAACTTCTTTTCAATAATACCATGTGAGTCATTTTCCTTCCCTATAAAAGGCCACCACCTCTACCCATTCCTCACACCTCTCCAACCTATTAATTTCAGAAAATCTCTACCTAAATGGCCTCCAAAAATCCCTTTTATTAACCTTTAAGCCTCTCTTGGGGAATAATACCTTCCATGGATGCCTTTTTGGTTTAAACCAAATGAAGTTACCTGATTAAAAGGTAATGTCATTTCTCAATCTCTCTAGTTTCATTTCGATTATCTACCCCCTTTTTTGGTTTCAACCAAAAAAAGTTACCCGGTTGTTCAATTTTCTCTACCGCCTCTCATGGTATCCATTATAATTGGAACTATATTTATATAAAATATATATTTCATTTATAATGTCTTTATGATTCAGTAATTTTTATTTATAATGTACCTTTATTCTTCCATCATGTGTAAATACGATAATTTCCTTTAAGGAAGTGTGGACTACCGCCCCCTCAAAGCGATATGACTCGTTCATGCCATACATGGAATGTATAAAGGTTGGTTATAATAAACCTATGAAAAATATATAACATAAATATGATATAGTAAATTATAAAATACATATTTATCATTTAGTTTTTATTCTTTTAATTCAACAAAGAAATAGAAGTAGCGTTCATGCATATGTACGACCTACCGTCTCCATGAACAGTGAACTTCATTTCTAATCTCCAAATGTTATGGACTATAAATACATATTTACTGAATATATATGATAATTTATTCATGGTTTAAATTATGTATATTATTAAACCATGATATATTTAATAATAACAACAAATAACAATTCAAAACGTACTTGAGAAAACTAGGAAATTAACACCCAAAACAGTTAAAATAATGAAAGGGTGTTAACAAATAGGTAATTAAATATTGTAATAAGTTAATATATGATATTATAAACATGATTTTGTTTCTAGTATTATTTAGTAACATATTTTAAACCACTATACATGAGTCTAAATATCACAAAACAAAAAGAACGGATAAGGTAAGGGATTCTTGTCTCATTTTCATTACGTAAGGCATACTTAATTGTTGTACACCTAATTTCTTATATATAGTGCACTTACTGCCAAATTGAAATGAAATATCATGAATTGTATTATATTGATGTTATTTAAATGTTTCATTTAAGGATTATTACCTTTCATTTTTCCAATCAATTTGTTACTACATTAGTATGGGATTCTAATCTCACTTTTTACATCTGTGAGATAAATGTCATGTTCAATACCTATATATTTTTTGTCATGTATATAATGTCCATTTTTATATATTATATCATGAATTTATTTGCCTTCATGGTATTTAATAATTTCATTTAATATTATCCTTTCACTAGGTTTATGATTTAAAAATATTTCAATGTGGTATGAGACACTTTCGAATATTTAAAAATTATTTTCCTCAAGACCAATATTATTGATATTTTAATGGTATTTCCATTCAATGAAATGATATAACCATTATTCAATAACACTTTGATCATTATCTAGTTATTATTGACCATTTCAATTGTTAGTACCATTTTTCAAATCTTTGGTACTAATATGTTTAAAGAAAATGTTTTTCAGAAAACCCAAATTTATATCTCTCTTTAGTCAGAGAACATGTTTTATTATAAAAACCATGTTTTATTAAAAGGGTTTAAAAAATGTTTTAAAAATTATTTGGTAAAGAAATTTTTACCCTTTTTATCTTTTACCAATGTTTTTAAAGGAATCTTCTTACCTCTATCCAAATTATTCATTTTCTAACCTTTTGTCGTACAAAGGGAATATTATTTTTACCTCATATGAAATATATGGATTCATCTTCCATAATTTCTTTGAATCCTCCTTTTCAATTTTAAAAGGATTATTTTTTAGGAAAATATTTTCAAAAGTTTTTTCAAAATAAAATAAAATTTTCCTCAAAAATATTTTTAAAAGGAAATATTTTATTTCATCAATGACAAAAACCCTCTATTTTACTCCACTTGGGTTTGTTGTATTGATACTATCCTTATTCTTCCTCTGGATGGTTCATTATTGATTTGGATAGGGAAGTATTCAAATTCAATTCCTTAGTTTATTTGTTAGTCACCTTGAAGTATTCAATTTCCTATGATCATTGAACTTTGAATTTCCCATTATTATCCATTTCATGTTTCATGGATATTACTATTTCCTAAACAGTATACCATTTTACATACGATGCCTACTTTGATAGTTATTTGATTAATTGGGGAATTATTGATAGATCTGTATTTCTCATCTAATACTGTTATTTGATGTGTCATATTAGTTATTTGGATTATTAAATATGAGTAATGCTTTACACTAGTAATGTTGGATGGAGCCCAGACTTTATATACCCCATCGATGCATCAACAGGTTCTCATGAGACGAATAATTGCACAAATGGGTTTATACCCTTAGTTTTAAACTCTCTTGTGAAATGTATTTATGATAATAGTTTTTCATGTGACTGAGACCTGAATTCTATAAATAAATAAATTTCCCTCATAGTAGTTTCAGTTACTATTCAACCATGATATTTTTCCTCAACATATCTATGGATACAGTTCATTTAATCTCGTTTATTAATGGTATTTGTTTTAGTTTAATTCATTGACATATTTATTTTTCCTTATCCATTTAATTTAATGGAATGTGTTTCCAGTTATTAACTTTATATATTTCTTATGTACTTTCATTCAGTTTATTGATTATGTGGCATGTGTGTTCATTTATTTACCTTACCATCATAATTATTCTCATTGATTCATTATTTCTTCCACTATATTTTTCCCTTACTGAGCATTTAAGCTCATCCTTATTATGTTTCTTTCCCTAGGAATCCAATAATCATACTATGAAAGAAATGTAGGAATATAATAGATGGATTTGAGTTATTCTCATGTTGTTTATTTGTTTAGAAGAAAAAAATATGTTGTAATTAGTATATCCATTTTTAATGCAATACTCATTTATGTATCTAGTTTACAAAGACTATTAAACTGATCGGTCCTTTGGGTCTTGATTCCATGTAGTCATGCCAATGTATTTAGTAGCATACACCAAATCTAGGCTATCTGGGGCTGGGTCACTATAGTTGGTATTAAATGGAGGTTTAGTAGAAACCTTCTGAAGATTTAGGAAAAACTATATTAGAGAACATAACCATAAGGTAGAATTTGAATTAGTATAGATGAAAACCCTATAATTTTGGTAAATTATAGATTATGTGGGTCTTCATAGAGATACATCCATGTATGGATACTACAAGTGGACGTGGTTCTGGCACAGATGTACCTAGGAGTAAAAACTCTAATAAGGTGTTCTGGGCTTGACTCTACATAACCTAGTACATGAAAACGGGCCTTACTACATACTTGGTTTGACACTCTTGGGGGATATTATTAGAATAATCCACATTTTCTTTAAAAACCATTATGAATAATTTGAAAGGATTTTGACGATGAATAATCAAGGTTAAACCTAAGTTGTTTTAAAAATAAGGTGTCAGGATTTAGATATCTTATAGATAATTATACACTTTTCTCGCTATGATTGTTGTTGCTCACACTATTCTTTTTTGTTTTAGTCAATGGATAGAACCATAAGGATTTAATATAACATCGAACATGAAGGAAAAGGTGGTGAAAATGAGAAACCAAATGATGCGTTGATAAGATTGAAGGATATCATGTTTATGCCAAATTAGTTTACCTGGAATATTATTAAAAATATAAACCTTTAACAACTCTCGAGCACACAAAAGAAGATAAGGATGGAGGATGATAACAGCTCGAGTGGCGGAGATCATGTAGAAAAGAAGACTCAAATTTCGACATGTGAGAAGTGTGGAAGGATACACCTAGAAAAGTGACTCAATGTAATAATTAAATGAGTTATGTGTAGGAAGTATGGACATAAATAAAAGGATTGTCAAGGAAAAAGGAATAGTATGATGGAAGGAAATGAATCACATCCTAAGAAATCCTTTATAGTTCTTTGTCGTAAATGTGGGGAACCTTAACATTACCCAAGTCAATTCCCTATCCCATAGGATAAACTCTAGACCATGGAAGGATCTATATAGAAATAAGTGGATGAAGTATTTATGTATTGAGTTTGTATTGAAAACCTTAGTCAAAATTCTCTTTACTAATTAACCTAATTTCAAGGATTTCTATCATATATATTTTGTAAATTATATTAATATGGATTTAGAAAAGGACAACCTATAGACCGGGTGACAACCAATCAAATCCGGCAAGGTCGTAGGTCTTGAACCCATGACTGAGGGATGATAAGGGTTTCACGCCAACTTTTAACCTAAGTAATGTCCTTATTAATTTTCATGGCTTTTAGTTAAACAATATAATGAATAAATATTAATGATGAACAAGTAGCAGCAGTTTTGAAGATTAGAAATTAATCTATGAAACATACTAATTTTGGGAGATATTTAAGGAAATATAGTAAGACTTGTCACTCTTTTATAGGCCTTACAATCCTTTAAAATTTTATTTTAGTGCGTCAGGCATAGAAAAAAATTAATTGTTGGTAATTAATTTTTTGGAAGTAAAGGGATGAATTAAAATTTGATCAAAGAACAACCAAAATTTAGGATTGTACATATGATATTGAAACCTATCAAGTAAGAATATTTTGTTATATTCTTGGTCAGTAAAATAGTTACCCAACATTAAGAAAATTACTTCGAAATAATTTGTTTTCCTAATACCTAAATTTCTGTTGAACCAATGGATTTCTAAATCATTAAATATTTATGGATTTGAGGCCCTGAACATTCCATTGATCATTCAAAAGTTTTTGATTGATGACCTCAGTCACTCCCTATAAATATTTATGCTTTTACTCTAAGTGTGTATCTCAACTTTTTGCTAATTTTCTTCTACTTAGATACCTAGTTACATGGTATTCCATGTGACCTTTGTACTTTCCATTCTCTTTTTTATAGAATATTACATATGAACCATTCTGATGATGTGAGATTTAAAACATATGAAGTATCAACCAATATATCACCATGCTCAATTTTAAATTGTGAGGATGCAATTTAAATAAGGTGTGGATAATATAATGCCCTAAAAAATAAATAACCTTGTATTAGATAGCATGTATGACATGAGATAACAAGCACGTAATGTAATATAATATCCATATACTTTATAATATATTTTCTATTTAAAATATATTATATATATTTAAATGCATGAAACACCAAGTTATCTTGAAATACATGTGACACTGGGTTATCCTATATCATATTCAACAACAACCTTCCTCTATATCATGTGTTACATGTAAAAGCGACCTTCTTTGATGGCTTGTGCTATACACAGTACTGAGTCTTATAGAGAAAAAATATATAATTAAAACATTATTATTTAATATAATAAGATATAAACTATATGTTATGAATATTATTAACTAAATTATGAAAATATATTGTTTATATAACTAAATAATTGGTTAAAAATAAACTATAAATGAATATAATAACCAATTGAATATTAAAAGCGTATTTTTATAGAAAACTATTGTTTTGCTCACAAAGTTGTTTACCCTAATAGATTAAATTAAATACAATTAATTAGTGATATTAATGTAATAAATATGTTACATATTCAATCAATTATAATATATATACATTTAGTAGATTTGGTAAGCATAATATAGGATCAAACCCAATATTTCACATAAAAACTGATATTCATGCATTTTTTCCACCATTTAATGGTGAACCTATTTTAAATATTATTTTTAAAACACTTATAAATTTAATTTGATAAAATAAAATTAATTTTTTAATTCATAATTTCCAAATTATTTTAGGATTATTTTTTGGGATTTTTTCGAGAAACTTCATTTTTTAGTGAATAATGAAAAATACTGCTTTTTAGTTAAAAAATGCCTTTTAGTTTAAATAATTATTGATGGTAAATTATACTATAAATTTGTTTTAAATTAACATTGGATAAATTATATATCTATTAATATAATTTATTTCATTATAATCAATATAAATCTTAAATTTAATATAAAAACATAACAATATTTTGAACATTTTTCTACTAAAACCAGTTAATCCGTCTGTTTGTGAGATTAGCATTAATTTTAATTTTAAAAATATGAAATAAAAAATTATAAAAAATATTATATTTTTTCTAATAATATCAACTTAATTTTTCACCAAAATGATTAGTGAAAGTGATTAAAATTAATTACAAATATTAAGGTGTAATTAGGCTTAAAATGGACTAAAACCCTAAGCTTAAGGGTCCAAATGACCAAGAAACTTTTCCAAAACCTATTTTATTGACATATTTCAGACATTAACCTTAAATTAATGAGTTTTGGGGGTTTTTTATGACTTTTATTAGGTAATAACATGTGCACACCTTACTTCTTTTCAAGAATACCATGTGAGTCCTTTTCCTTCCCTATAAAAGGTCACCACCTCTACCCATTCCTCACACCTATCCAACCTATTATGTTTCGAAAATATCTTCCCAAATGGCCTCCCAAAATCCCTATCCTATAAATTTAAGCCTCACTTTGGTCAGAATTCCTTCCATGGATGCCTTTTTGGTTTAAACCAAAAGAAGTTACCCGATTAAAAGATAATGTCTTTTCTCAATATCTCTAGTTTCATTTCCATTATCCACCCCATAAAATCTCCTTATTCTGTTTTTTATAAAATAACCAGTATCCTAAATATAATAGGATGTTTTTATTCTGAAATTTTAACCTACACTTACACACACCACCATCTAATGTGTAACGAACATAATGTTTATGTGTACGGTGAACTACTACCTCACAAAACGATGATTGTTCAACTTTCCCTACCGCCTCTCATGGTGGCCATTATGATGTACAATATATTTATATAAAATATATATGTAATTTATGATGTCTTTATGATTCTTTAATATTTATTTATAACATAACTTTATGCTTCTATCATGTGTAAATACGATAATTTCGTTTGAGGAAGTGTGGACTATTGCCCCCTCAAAGCGATATGACTCATTCATTCCATAAATGGAATGTATAAAGGTTGGTTATAATAAAAATATGATACATATATACAATAAATATGATAATGTAAATTATAAAATAAATATTTATCATTTAGTGTTAATTATTTTAATTCAATAAAGAACTGGAAGTAGCGTTCATGCGTACGTACGGTCTACCGTCTCCATGAACGGTGCACTTAATTTATAATATCCAAATATTATGGACTATTATAAATAAATATGTACTGAATATATATGATGATTTAGTAATGTTTTACATTATAAATATTATTAAATTGTGATATATTTAATAATAACAACAAATAACAAGTCAAAACATACTTAAGAAAACCGGGCAATTAACACCCAAAACAGTTAAAATAATGAAAGAGTGTTAACATAAAGGTTATAAAATATTATAATAAGTTAATATAAGATATTATAAATATGAGTGTGGTTTTTATATTAGTTATTAACATATTTTAAACCACTATGAAGGATTCTAAATACCACAAAAAAAAAGGAATCATAAGGTAATGGATTCTTGTCCCATTTTCATTACGTGAGGAATACTTAATTGTTGTACACCTAATTTATATATATTGTGTAATTAATTCAACATTGACATATAATATCATGAATTATATTATCTTAATTATATTTAAATGTTTATTTAATTATTATTACCTTTGGGTTTTTCAATCAATTCGTTACTCCATTAGCAAGGGATTCTCATCTCACTTTTTACATATGTGAGATAAATGTCATGTTCACTACCTACAACTTTTGTGTAGTGTATGTACTACCCATTTTTATATATTATATAATAAATTAATTTTCATTAATTTTATTTAATACTTTCATTTAATTATTTTCCTTTCACGAGGTTTATAATTTAAAAATGTTTCAAAGTAGTATAAGACACTTTAGAATGTTTAAATATTATTTTCCTCAAGACCAATCCTATTGATCTTTCAATGGAATTTCCATTAGAGGAAATGATATAACAATTATTCAATAACACTTTAATTATTATCTGGTTATTCATGACCATTTCAAGTGTTAGTACCATTTTCCAACTCTTTGGTACTAATATGTTTTTATAAAATGTTTTTCAAAAAACCTGACTTTATATCCCTCTTTAGTTGAAGAACCTATTTTATTCTAAAACCATGTTTTATTAAAAGGTTTTAAATTTTTTTTTAAAAATGATTTGATAAAGAAATTTTTAACCTTTTTGTCTTTAACCATTGTTTTAAAATAAATATTCTTGTCACTTTCCAAATGAGGCATTTTCAAACCTTTTGCCATACAAAAGGAATATTCTTTTTACCTCTTATGACATGTATGAATTCATCTACTATCATTTGTTTGAAGCCTCCTTTTCAAGTTTAAAAGGTTTATTTTTAAAGAAAAATATTTTCAAAAGGTTTTTCAAAATCAAAGGATATTTTCCTCAAGAATATTTTAAAAAGTTAATCTTTTATTTCATCAATAACAACAGCCCTCTATTTTACCCCCACTTGGGTTTGTTGTATTAATACTATCCTTATTCTTCCTCTGGATGGTTTATTATTGATTTGTACAAGGATAGTATTCACATTAAATTCCTTGATTTATTTTTTAGTCACCTTGAAGTATTAAATTTCCTATGATCATTGAACTTTGAATTTCCCCTTATTATCCATTTCATGTTTCATAGATATTATTATTTCCTAAACCATATACCATTTTACATACGGTGTCTACTTTTAAAGTTATATGATTAATTGTGGAATTATTAATAGATATTTATTTATCATCCAGTATGGTTATTTTACAAGGTATATTAGTTATTTTGATTATTAAATATGAGGAATGATTTGGACTGGCAATATCAGGTGGAGCCCAGACTTTATATAGCTCCTCGATGCATCGGCAGATTCTCATGAAATAAATAATTGTGAAAATGGGTTTATACCCTTAGTTTTAAACCATATTGTGAAATTTATTGATGGTAATAGGTTTTCATGTGTCTGATACATGACGTCCATAGAGAAATAAATTTCCCTCATAGTAGTTTCAATTATTATTCATCCATGAGATTTTACATCGACATATCTATGGATACATTTCATTTCAGTTCATTGATTAGTGACATGTTTTTTAGTTTAATACCTTGCCTTATTTATTTTTC
Source organism: Viscum album (assembly GCA_963277665.1). Taxonomy (NCBI): domain Eukaryota; kingdom Viridiplantae; phylum Streptophyta; class Magnoliopsida; order Santalales; family Viscaceae; genus Viscum; species Viscum album. The sequence goes on from OY728132.1 coordinate 796,051,309, forward strand.
CTTATCTAGTTATTTTAATGGAATGTGTTTCCAATTATTACCTTTCCATATTACTTATGTACTTTCATTCATTTTATTGATTATATGGAATGTGTGTTCAGTTATTTACCTTTCCATAATGACTATTATCATTGATTCATTATTTCTTCGGTTATATTTTTTCCTTACTGAAAATTTAATCCCACCCTTATTATGTTTCTTTTTACAAGAATCCAAGAATAATACTATGAAATAATTAAAGGAATATACTAGATGGATTAGAGTAATTCTCAAGTAGTTTATTTGTTTATAAGAAAAAATATGTTGTAATTAGTGTATCCATTTATAATGAAATACTCATTTATGTATCTGTTTTACCAAGACTAATAAACTGATTGGTAATTTGGGGATTGATTCCTTATAATAATGCTAATGTATTTAGTAGCAGACACCAGCTATGGGCTATCTAGGGTCGGTTTGCTATAATCAGTGTGGGATTATTTCAGTGATTTTAGTAAACAAAGATAATAATTTAATAATGAGTTAAATAATAAATATAATATTTATATAACAATATACAAATCAGGATTTTCCTATTATATTTTAATAATATTATTACTTATCTTCCCATTGTCATATATGACATATTTTTATATCATTGTTCATGTAGGTGGTTAAACCAACCCATACTTGAACACAATTTAACTTGATGGGTGAGTATGGTTAAAATGTTTTTATTTTGACATAATATCATTATAAAAAAGAATAATTATATTATTTTGGTTTTTTATGATGATGAACCATGTTTGAAGATATTTTTGTCAATAATGAAAAACTATAATATAAACGAAAAACGTTTCTTCATGGAAGTGGTAGATCACGCATACGCACAATTGACATTCCTTTATTTTTCTATGTGGATTGATATTAATAAATAAGTTTTGTACCAATAATATAAAAACATATAAATATACCAATTATAATTAAGTATTTATTTTATTATGGTGATAAGATATTTTTAATATTAATATTAAGCAGAAAAACTTAAGAAAGAGATAATACTTATGTTCGAAACTTTATCTTTCCTTGGAATAATCCATGGAATGAAAGGGATTAAGATAACTTAGTGTGTCTAGAGGGTTTGTGAAGTTGAATTAGGTTATTGAGGTATAAAATTGGAAGATTTTCAAGGAGAAAATTGAAGGTTAAGTTTAACATTAAATAGTGGAAGTGGTATCCTTTTATAAGATAGAAAAATTGCACTTTCAGAAACACTCAGCATTTTTCAATAATTGCATTGAACTATTCAAGGTTAAATGGATCAAAAGTGGAGGTTAAAGTGAGTCTGGGATTAAAATCAACTCAAAAAATCATTTGAGAACATTTTTTAACATGATTTGTCCCTTTCTCCTTAGTAAAAGCCTTTATGCAATTTTTACTTTTTACAGTGGTTGCTATTTTTTAACATTAGTAATTAATTTTAAGGAAAAAAAATTAAAATTAACCTTATTAGCTCATTTTAACCTCATAATTTTAAATTTTAAAATAATTTTATCATATAAAATTTTCAAATGTATGAAATTTTAAAATTAAAATAAACACACTTAATCGTCTAAAAATAGTTTTTAGAAAAATAAAGTCTTACAACTTTAAATTTATATATAAAAAATAATTATCATTATTAGTGATTTTAATGATGTAAATTGATTTATAATAAAGAAAATTACAGGTATGAGGCTTTAATGTAAATCCACAACTGAATTTCACTTTGATAATATTTCCTTCAAAAAAATACTGAAAATAGTTTTTATTAAACATTTGTATTTAATTCTAAAAATTTTTTACATTGTATTTATAAGATCAAATAGTATATTAAAATGAATAATTTTATTCCCTAAAAACACATTTCATTACTTAAAAGGTTTTTACTCTTACATAATGATAAAATAAGAAAAATTATAATTTTTGTAAAAAACCCTATTTTTCAACTAAAAATAAATGTTTTTAGAAAAATAAAAAATTTATAATCAGTAAAGTTTAATAAGAGGAATTAAAAAAATTAATTTATTTTTATGAAATTTATATTCTAAAGTTTTTAAATTTAATTTTTTAAAATAAAATATAAAAGAATAAATTTTATTGAAAATAACATTTTCAATATTATCTTATATTGAATATTTTTCTTCAAATGTAATATATTTTAATAGTTTACCATATTTTAGTTTATTATAGTTTTTTAATAATTTTATTATAATATTTTTTGGTTTTTTTTCATTTTGTGTAGTCTCTGACATAATTTATCGAATGCAATATTTATTTAAGGATGAAAAAACTTAGGTCGTTACATTCTACCCCCCTTAAAAGATTTTCATCCTTGAAATTTCATTACATAGAAGAAAAAAGTGAGGATACTTTTTTATCATTACATACCTAGGTTCCTAGGTATCTTCTTCAAACATATGATTTCTCTAGGGAACTTTGATAAGATGAGTTGTCTTGTTCTGCATCACTGAATCTCTTCGATTCAAAATTTTCTCTGGTTGTTCCTTATATGATAGACCAAATTCTAGTTGCATGAATTCTAAGTTCAGTACATGTGAAGGTTTTGGTATGTACTTCTAAAAAGGTGATAAATGGAACACGACATATACTTAGGATAGGTCAGGAGGGATTACTAAGTGATAAAGTAGATCCCCAACATGATCATGGATGTCCAAGGGACCAATATACCTAGGACACAACTTCCATTTCTTCCCAAATCTCATAACATTCTTCTAAGGATATATTAAAAGGAACACCTTATCTAAAACTTCAAACATTAGATAAAATATATGATTATCTACATAATACTTCTTTTAAGTTTTTCTCCCTTTATAATTCATTGAATGGTTTGAAACTTCTTCGTTGTTTCTTGGATAGGGTTAGTATATATCAATTTATCTCTCTAACTTCATCTTAACAAGTTGGAGTCCAATATATCTTCCCATATATAGCCTCATATGGTGACATCTAAATACTATAATGGAAAATATTATTGTATAATAACTATACCAGGTGGAGGTGTTGATCCTAATATCTATGTAAATCCATCGAACAATATCTCAGTATATCCTATAGAGTTTGAATTTTAATCTCAGAACAAACATCTATTTGAGGATGATATGTAGTAATAAATCTCAACTCTAATTCTAATTCTTTCTGAAAACTTATTCAGAATATCTAGGTAAACCTTGGAAACCAATCAGATACAATTTATATTGGTACTCCAAACAGTCTTACCACTTCCCTCATATATATCTTGGTGAGTTAGTAAAGGGAGAAATATTATTTGATGGAAATAAAATGAACTGACTTTGAAAGGTGGTCAACTATAAACCAAATATAATTATATCCTTTAGACATTTTGGGTAGTCCTATAATAAAATTGAGGATGATTTTTTTCCATTTCTATACTGTTGTGTGTAATGGTTGAAACATACCCAGAGAATTTAATCATCCAAACTTAACTTACTGGTATACTAAAAATCAAGATACATATTCTGTAGTCCCTCTCTTAATAAAATCCCTATAAAAGTTTTACATTACATCTATACACATATTCATAATTCCTAAATATATAAAGAAGGATGAAATATAATATTATCCAAAAGTTCCTTATTTATTTATGGTTTTAATTGGACACATATCCAGGTTCCAAACCTTATAACTACATTATTATAAAAGTTTAACTCTAGAATCTTTGATACCCTTTTCCGTAACTCTATATTATCTTTATAGGCTTCTTTGATGTTTATATGGATGGATGGTTGAGTATCCACTTGGTATAGATAGTATTTCACACCTTCCATTATGAATTCAAGATTTAGCCTTTATAAATCCATGAATATTGGGTCTTTTTAAACTCTCATCATAGATAATCTAGCACAATCCTTCCTTGTTAAATCATCAACCACCTTGTTTGATTTTACTAGGGGGTAATGTATTGAGAAGTAATAATATTTTATCAATTATAACCATTTTCTTTGGTGTATATTCAGTTATTTTTATGTATATATATATACCAAGATATTATGATTAGTATATATATATAACATTTCTTTAAAGATATAATGTTTCCAAATCCTAAAAGAAAATACTACTACCACCAGCTTCAAATCATTCATTGGGTAATTTTCTCCATTAGTTTTTAATTTACATGAGGCATAAAAAATTGAATTTTAAATTTGTATGAGGAAACATCCCAAACCATATTTCTAGGAATCATTGTATATTAAAACCCTTCCCCTTTGTTAGGTAATATAAGTGCATGAATAGTGACTAAACTCTTGCTTAGATACTTGAAACTTTCTTCACATCCCTATATCCAAAGTAAATTTACTCCCTTTAATATTAACTTGGTTAGTGTGTTTGATATCTATGAGACATTTCTCAAAAATCACTAGTAATATCCTATTAACCCAAGAAGACTATGAATCTTGGTTATATTGGTCGATCTGGTCCATTGTTCAATAACTTATGAAGGATATGCAGATATTCCCTTTCTAGTGTTTAAATGTCTCAAAAATGAAAACTTTTTTAGCTGTAATTCACATTTTTTAAATTTTAAATACAAATTATTCTTTCATAAGACCATCGATACGATATTTAAATGATCTTCATGCTCTTACTTTATCATTGTGTATATAAGAATATTTTCTATAATGAAAACCACTAATTGAACTAGGTAGTCTCTAAAGACTCTATTAATTAGATCCATGAAGATGGTAGGGGAATTAGTCAATCCTGATGATATCACTATAAACTTATAGTGTACCTACCTTGTTCAGAATGATTTGTTCAAAATATCCTTCCTTTTTACCATTAACTAATGATATCGAGATCAAAGGCATGTCCTTAATATTTACTAAGCTCCTCTGATTTGATTAGACTAATCATAGATACTTGGAAGATGATATTTTTTCTTAATTGTGATCTTTTTAAACTCATGATAATCAATGAAAAGTTATAGTGATCCATATTTCTTCTTAACAAAGAATATTAGTGCTCCCTGTAGTGAAGCATTAGGTCTAATAAAACCCTTTTCCACGTTATCCTTTAACTTCTTCTTTAATTCCTTCAATTCAATGGGATCCATTCTATAAGTACTCTTTGATATAGGAACAGATCCTGGAATAAGTTTAATGAAGAAATCAACCACATAATCTAGGGAATACCATATAGTTCATATATAAATACATCAATATACTCACATACAATAGGCATGTCATTAATGTTGACTTACTCCCTGATCATTTGAGTCAAGAGTCCCTCATTATTGGGTATTAAAATCCATATTATAGAATTTTATTCCAAGGGTAGATCATCCTTATGTTGATACTTGAGAATAGGTTGATTTGGAATATAAATGATATCTCCTTCTCCAAACAGTTGATATGGGATATATATATGGATAGACAATCCATACCCAAAATCATGTCTAATTCAACCAAGGGTAGAAGAATTAGATCTGTAGAAAGTATCCTCCCACAAATCTCAATCAGAAAAGATTTATATATCTTAGACATGATCATTGTGTGACCAGGTGTTTTAATAGATAGATCAATATCCATCATTTGAGGTTGTGATTCTATATTATTATCAAACTTTTGTGAAAAAAAATAATGTGATGAACCAAAATCAAATAAGGTACTTATAGATATAGAATAAAGAGTCAATGTACCTCACATTAATTCATTATTGTGAACTATATCAGTAGTAGTGACCAAGAATTCTCATCCTTGTTCCATCTATTTGGGAAGATTTTGGGGCCTATTTTCTTCATTGGCCCAAGTTTTGGGGCATTTATTCATATATTTATTAACCTAATTTGACTTAAAGCATTATAGTGTGGGTATATTATTGGTTGGGACCTTCTCCTCCTCCAATGTGTTAACCAACCTATTTTATTTATTTTAGTATTTTTAGGCTTGGTGACCTTTTTTACCACATTTAAAACACTTCCTTGATAATTTAAGGCAATTACCTGGGTGCTTCCTACAACACCTTTGGCATGTAGGGGGTTGAAATTTCTTCCCCCATGCAACTTACAATTAAGGATCACTTGGTATTCCACCTTCCCTTTTTCCTCTCCAAAGTACTAATAAACCCAATATTCCATCTCCACCATTAGTATATATTTAATTATCTCTTCATAGATTCCAAAGTCTCTTATGGAAAATTCCTTAAAAATAATAGGTTTTAATACACTTAATAAATGATCAATTTTACTTTCTAGATCAGATATAAAACCAATGGAATTTCTTACAAGCCTCATGAAGTTTTTGTGTATGTCCCAATGGATTTTTCCTCCTTTTTTTCAACTCCATGAATTCCCTTTTTGTATTCATGTGAGTACTTTGGGTAAAATACTTAGTAAAAAAGCATTCTTAATTTATTCCCATTCCATTGAGTTTACTTAATATTTCTTCAATGTATTCTTGATAAAATTCCACCAATGGTTGGAATCTCCTTCCAAATATTAATAACCAAAATAATCTTCTCATGTTCTAAGAACCACATAATGAAAAATATTTTTTCCATCACATTGATCCATTGCTCAATGATAAGTGTATTTGAAGACCCACTGAAATAGGGTGGACATTTCCACATAAAAGTTTCAATAGAAAGCTTCTCCCTCCTTGGTTTATTCAAGGGATCGACATGGTTTTTATTATTACTCATATCTTGAGATATTTTAGTTATTATTTATATGAGGTATTTTATGATAGCTCTCATTCCATTGGTTTGTTTGTTGGGGAAACCATCACATTTTACCTCGCTCTCATTGCTAAATTGTTTAATTTTAGTTACAATCGTTACTAAAACAAAAAAGAGTTAACATGAGTGAAATAAAAATAACATAATATGGTAATAATAACAAATAATTAATTCAAACTTAAAATGTTTTATTCATTAACACTATCATGTTATTTGATAATTCTTTTAGTTTAACCAATATCATTCTTGGTTAAACTTTATTTTGGGTTTTCTCATACTTCTTAACCTAATACCATCAATTTAACTAGGAAATAAACACTTCAATATGTTTCATAAAGGGAATGAGACCAAAAAATCATATCCCTTAGGATTTTCTATCCAGGTTTATAGTTAGGAATCTTTTCCATGTATTGGGTTATAGTTGAGTTAATACCCAATACACCCTCTTCAGGGTTATTACCCCTAGGAAGAAATATTTAAAAGCCTAGATCCACTTCCATATATCCTAATAGGAATGTATCTTCTATAAAACTAACTATTTAAGACTTTACTAATATTTCAATATATCGTCCTATACTTAAACTCATATCTATGGTTTTTTACTAAGGCTATATAACTTTAATTATAAAAATAGTTTCTATAATATCTAAAAGTAACTAAACCTTTTCTCTGACACCAACATTAGAAACCCATGATAAACAAACCTTTATTTTACACCCTTTATAGGATTTAAAAAAATAAATTTAATAAATAATAATATCCCAAGGACCGATTGGTTCAGTGTATTTTTAGATTACCTATATGATAATATTATTTTATAATACTTGAGATAATTTCTCCTTGAAGGAATCATACTAGGCTATCCTCTAGATATCTCATTGGTAATACACATCTTCATAACCTAGGGAATGAAAATATGATAAAGGATTGATCTAAAATGACTAGTAATGGGTGAATAAAAATTTCCTAGATGATGAGTTAATAGGAATAATTAAAAAATGAGCATAAGATAAATATCATAACATCATGAGTGATAACCATAAAACGTAAGTAATCTTAAAGGTACATATAATAAGAACTTAAATCCATAAAATCTCAACATGGAAAAATAATAGCTATAACGTTGCTTAAAATAATTTAATATAAACCTTGAATCAAGAGAGTATAAGGTCATAATGAATGTCATCCTTTAACTATGACACAAAAATTATGATAGGGAAAAATTACTTTCATGATCTACACCATGATAGTATAAGATAATAATGCAAAACATTTTAAAATATGGTACATACATAGGTAAAGGGAACATTACTTTTATAAGCCACACCATTAGTTCACATGCTTATTAGAAGCTAAAACATAATCATGAATACTTTATCTTATAATATATAAACTCTTAACCAATTCATTGAAGGGTGATATAGGACCCCACCCACTATTCCTCTATACTTATGTGTGCCACTTAAAAAACATTCACTTTTCACATCATAAAGAACCCATAGAAATAAAATGGGTTTCATAAAACAACCAAATGGAAAACATTAAATTTTCATAAAGGATACATGGAAATAAAATGGGTTTCATAAAACATCCAAATGTGAATCATTTAATTTTCATAAAGAGCCCATGAGAATAATATGTGTTTCATAATGGTATAAAATATCATCATAAATTAAATCATTTGATACTAAAAACATGATCACCGAAAATAATAAAATAATTAAATAAAATATAGAGTGAAACATGAAACACAAATAAATTGAAGATATATCATTTTAAGATAATTAAAAAAATAATGAAAAGAGATTTTAGAAAACATTTTGTATTAATCATTGTAAAAGTCATGTCTATGAGTATCTTTTCAAAAAGTATAATTCTTTTAAGAAAAATAAAAATAAAACCTTTAATGAAAATGTATTTTGTAAAAAAATATTTTTACCTATAAATAAAATGATAACATAATTTAAAATATAAATTCTTGGAAAAAAAATTCAATAAGAAATTGTATAACTAAAAGAAATGAGTTTGAGTTACTAAGTCCCTTACCTTTACCCTTTATTTTCACATAATTTATTTAACCTCATATATAAAATATCTAAAATAATAATCTAGTTCATAACCTTATTAATATATGTTACCTTTTATTTCCCTCGTTTATAATTATTTATTAAAGGTATATTGGTTAGTTATAGAATATTTCAACCATCGAGTGTTAAAAACAATTACTATTTGTCCATGTTATATAATGTTGATGTCATTACACATTATTTGATAACAATATCATAATTAATATATAATTTAATATACTATAATATTTTTATTACATTTATTTATAAATCTCTTATATTATTCTATAAGTTTTTTAGTTATGTTGTATGAAAATTGAATCAGTGTTGGCTTATTTCGGTGATTTTAGCTAATGAATATGATACTTTAATAATAAGTTAAATAATTAATATAATATTTACATAACCAAAAACCAGCCATTATTTTCTTATTAAATTATAATAATACCAGAATTTATGTTTCTATATTCATCCAATATATATCTTTATAACATAGTTCATCTTGGTGGTTAAACAGACCCAAACTTGAATACACTTTAACTCAATGGGTGAGTATGGTTAATGAGGTGTTTATTTTAAAATAATATCATTATAATATAAGAATAATGATAAAATTTTGGTTTTTTATTATTTTGAACCATATTTTAAGATATTTCAATAAATAATTAAAACTATAAGAAAAAAAATGTTTCTTCATGGAAGTTGTAGTCCACACACATGCATGATTAACATTCCTTTATTTTTTAAAGTGGATGGAAATGAATAAATAAAGGTTGTAACATTAATATAAATACATATCATTAGACTAATGATACTGAATCCATCATATTATTATGGTGATAAGATATTTTAAAGAGTAAAATTAATAATAATAACTTATGATGGAGATAATACTTACATTGAAGAATTGATCATTCCTTGGAATAATACTTAGAATTTAAAGGGTTAATTTAAATTAGTGTGGGGATTTAGAAATTTGTATTGGGTTATGGTTGGAGAAAAATATAATAGTTTAAAGGTGTATTCTAAGTTGAAGTGTAACTTTTAAGTGTTGAAGTATTATCCTTTTATAAGAGAGGAAAATGACACTTTTGGAAACACTTATAATTTTTTAAAACTTCCATGACATTATTCATGGTTCAATGGATAAAAAGTGGAAAAAAATGGAGTGAAAAGTGGTTATGGGATAAAATTCACATAAAAACTCATTTTAAAACTTTTTTGTCCCTTTACCCTTAGTAAATGACTTTATATATTTTTTCTTTTTTACTGGAATAACTATTTTTTAACATTAATAATTGTTTTTGAAGTCCAAAATTAAAATTTTCCTTATTAACTAATTTTAAACTTATGATTTTAAATTTTAAAATCATTTTATCATATTAAATTTATAAAGGTGTGAAAATTTAATTTTTAAATAAACACTCTTAATCATGTAAAAATGGTTTTTTCAAAAAAAAATTGTCAACTTTAAATTTATATATAAGATAAAATAATCATTATTAATAGTTTTAATAACATTAATTGATTTATTATAACTCAAATTAAAGGTATAAAGCTTTAAATAAATTCCACAACTAAATATCACCTTGAAAATACTCCATTCATTGAAAAGACTGAAAATAGTTTTTATTAAACAAACATTTTATTTAGTTCTAATAATTTTGGAAATGGGATTCATTAGCTCTAAGAATAAATTAAAATGAATAATTTTATTCCTTAAATACATATTTTGTTAATTAAAAGTTTCTTAAAACTTTGAGGATACTCTTATATAATTATTGAATCATAAAAATTATAATTTTCACAAAAACTGTATTTTTCAACTAAAAATCACATTTTTTAGAAAAAAAATAAAAATTAAAACAAAGTAAATTTTAATGAGAGGAATAAAAAAATTGAAATTATTTTATCAAATTTAAGTTTCAAAAATTTTAAATTAATTTTTTTACATAAAATATCATATAAAGAAAACAACTTTTATTGAAGATAAACCTTTTTAATATTAACTCATGTTAATTATTTATCTTCTAGAGGTAATAGATTTTAATGGTTTAACATATTAGTGTTTATTATAGATTTATTAATAATGTTATTATAATATATTTTGGTTCACTTATGTTGGGTTTAGTGTGTAATTTAAGTTATCAAACATAGTATATATTTAAGGATGGAAATATTCTTGGGTTGTTACACTAACCCTAGATTTGGAAAGAGAGAAAGGTACCTCAATTGGGGGGTTCAGACCGAGATATGACTTAGGGGGCCTCTATGGTTTCCCCAATCACATGTTGAAGGATAGTATGGTGATATCCTAGTGTTTATACAATGATGGATTTAGTTTGTGCACTTAAGAGACTATCTTAGAATATGTGTGGTGATTTCAGAAAAGTATCTGACCCATGTTAAGTTAAGATATGATAACATAGGGTGAAAACCTCACCCCCCCAAATTATGATACGTGTTGATGTTATGATATATATTTCTAGGGAGGGGCCATACCCCCCCCCCTTATGATATATGAGCTATTTATATGGAGGGGCATTATTCCCTCCCAATGATATGATATATGTTTCTAATGAGGCACACTATTCACCCTGATGATAGGATATCTTTTTTAAGGGGGGATGAAACCCCTGGATGATATGAGTTATTTCCTTAGAGGGTAAATATTCCCCCCAATGATATGATATATATTTATAGGGAGGGAAGTTGTTTCACCAGATAATATATGAGATACTTTTAGAAAGCGGTGATATCCCTCTATGATGATATGATATATGTTTACAACTAGGAGTGTTATTCCCCTAGATGATATGATATATGTTTCTAGGGAGGGAAATTATTCCCTTAATTATATGAGTTATTTTTTAGATAGGGAACTATTCCCCCTTTATGATATGATATATATTTTTTAGGGAGGGGTTATATCCCCCCTAATGATATATGAGTTGTTTCCTGAGAGGGGTTCTATTTCCCCAGGTGATGTGATATATGCCTCCAGGGAGGGGTGTTATTCCCCTTGATGATATATGAGATATTTCTAGGGTGGGGATCTATCCCCCCCCCCCCTCAATGTGATATTTTATTCTAGGGTGGGACACAATTTCCCCTAATTTTATGGTTCTTAGTTGAGGATGAAACCTTCTAAGTGGATGGTATATGATGATTTCGGTTTGGGGATGAGAGCACCTGGGTGGATGATGTGTAATCTATTTGCAAGGTGGTGTGTTATTCCTCCTGATAATGTGACTCATTTTCTAAGTAAGGGAACCTTTATCACCTGATTATGGTATAATATGATATGGATGGTACTATGGGTAGATTCATATTCAAACTTTTGGTATGGTTATGTGAATTTTTAGAGATATCTGACATTGGATGAAGGAGGTATAGTCAACCTCGGGTGGCACCTTAGAACATGAGGATTGACGAAAATTATTTTATGAAAATCCTATTTTTATTTGATTATTCTAATCATTTCACATTTTATATACACTATATTTATTGGTTATGTTAGGGGAACCATTGGTGGTGGACTACTGAGTTTTACTCACACCTTGCATGATGGCACTGACTCTTTGATACTCGATAAGACCTCATGTTCACAGGTTCAGGTTAGGAATAGGCCCAATGTTTCATATTAAAGATAGGTAGCTTAGATATAGTTTGGTGATGAGTCTCAGGGCTGGTAGTATAGCCTCCTTGTATTTTTTTTGTATATGTTATCAACCTGGTGGGTGATTAGTTCTTATACATACTTTTATGGAAACATTTTATTTGATATTGGATGTATGTTTATTTGATTATGTGTACTATGATTATTTGTAGGTATTTTTTAGTTATTTCCATTTTTTACTCTAATATGAGGGTATAGTCTCCCCAAGGAAACAATTTAGACTCTTGCTACTAGTCGGAAGGCTCTAGCATATGGAGAGTTGCTTCTAAGGTCAAGTGATACTCTATCCATGACACTAGATAGTGATCTCGGGCTAGGGGTATCACATGCATCATGTTTATCATTTTGAGTTATATTATAGGTATAAACTATAAAACTATTCTAAATTGGTATCTAATATTGAGATGTGTTCTCAAAAATAAAAATTCTAAGATTATGTTTGTGAATGTTATAGAAATAAATTTCTATAACTTTGACACATGGGTATTGGATACCAGGTGTTCATCACACATTTTTACTAATAAATAAAAACTCAAAGATAAGATAGAATTGAAAAAAGGTTATGTAGATTTATGTGTTAGAAATTGGAGTTTCTACATTAGAGGTTGGAACTTATTATCTAAGTCAACCAAATGGATTAGATTTGGAATTACAAAATTGTTATTAAGTTCCTACCATAAAATGAAATTTTATTTCAATATCTTATTTGGAAAAATAGGATTTTCATTCATTATTATGGATAATATTTTGCAGCATCCTGATCTATTTTCCACTTAAACTATGCTCCGAGCTAGTTGGCCATTAGGAATTAGGTGCTCCTCCCCATTAGAAAAAAAGGCAGAATACTAGCAATAAGGGTATGATTAGGTGATAGTGGGGAGACTATACCCTCTAGTAACAAAAATAATAATTGTCCATATATATATAATACAGTGGAATAAATACCATAAATTAGTGGAAGAAAATGATAAACATAGTGTAAGCGTAATAAATAGCAATAATAAATCATAAGTCCAAATGAAATAAACCATATGTAAATGATAAATCATGCTAAAATAGGTCATAAAAAATAGATAAGCAAGGTTTCCCATGTCTGACCACATAGTTACATATATATAAAATCCCAAAAGAAGGTTTATCTTGATGTTGAGGAACTACCTTGTCCACTTCCATCCATCCAATGCAAGAGGTACATATATGATCACTAAGGTCAAACTCTTGTGCCTGAATCCATACCTAATCTCAAAAACCATAATGTTTACATGCATCCAGAGGGTCCCATGTAGGGTGGGAGTATGAACTCAGTAGGTCACCACCAACATGTTCTTTTCTTACATCCATAATTTATACAGTGTATTCATATGTAAATAAATAGTATAAAATCACACATAATAATAATAATAAATAACCTGCTCTACTTATACTCAGTAGTCACAAGTGAGCATTCTAACTGTTTTGGAAAATGCTAGAATATCTCTGAAAAAATTCCCCTAAATATATATTTGGAATGAAATACATTTCTGTAAATATATATTTGTAGTGGTAAGGACCCATGGCTTAGTTCCCAGGTGTCCCCTGATGAATATTATACCAGGGTAACCCTCATGTTCCACCCATAGATACATCACTAACACCTCATTCCATCTAAAACCTCATGTTTTATACATCAAGTAATCTTCTTCCAAATGGAATGTCCATCAATATATCCTATGTCCCTTAGAACTCTGCTCAAAATATCACCATCGGCTCAACATCCCAACATTCCGAGGCACGGTCATGTCTTCCCTTCAATATATAATAATCAATGTCAGCTCTACATCATGACATCCTATGGCATGTAGATATTCATCCTCTAATAATCCCATACCATTAACCTAAAATATAATGGTGAGCCTCATCCCCAACCAATGGTCTATCATCATCAACCATGGATTTTTATGATGAGAACCTCCTCTATAAATGATGGTCAATGCCATCTCCTAAGACACAATATCTATAGAGGCCTCCACCCACAATAGGGAGTGGAAATCACTAAAAAATCCAAACTCACATGGTTTGGAAACACAGTTTAGATAACTGTGAGCCAACCATAAAGTGTTCACTACCCAAACACCACACCTCACATGGATAAACACATCATTTTCCAAAATGTTCATATCATATTCATATCCCCTATGTCAAAAAAATATAGATACTTACACATATTTTCACCCCCACAAGCATGAGTTGAAAACCCATGTCTAATTCAAAGGAGTTGTTCATGGTTTCCCCTTACAGGTCACACAGTTTGACCATACCATGCTATTTTGTATGTGCTTTCTGAAACTGAGTTTTTAGGGCTTGACTCACCTGAAACTCATTCAAAACCCAAAGTTACTTGTTAGGCCTTAATCCCCATATAAAAAAGGCCTTGTGTCAATAAAACTCTTAGAATTAGGTTCCAAATATCAAGAGAAGATTTTTCCTGACCACCAAACTCAAAAGTTCAAAATGGTTGAGGAATTTTTTACCCTCTTAAAAACTTGGAACGTTACAATATTTCCACCATATAATAAATTTTCCTTGAACTATCAAGATTTACACAGATATGGTAACAAACATATCCATATCATTAACATCAACCTGGTCTACCTCATTTATTAAATCATAGTCAATTTCCATAGTGGTGCTCCCCACCTTAGGAATTACCTACCTTGTCTCTTATCGACCTGAAATTAAATTCTCAATGGTTCCAAAAACCATCCCTATACATACAAGTCCTCTCATGAAATACCATCATTCATGCACCTCATCTAGTTCTCAATTCATTCCCATGTCACACCAGACACCCATAAAGTCTCATATCTCATAAAATTCTCATTTCTTACCCATTCCATACATGAAACCCATCAATCCCCACATCTCATATGATTCCCAGAGATCCTACATCACAATTGATGCTAAAAAATAATCCCATATCATATATATATATATATACCTATATATATATGAATTGCCACCATATTCCCAATGCCTTTGTACCTCATACAATCCATGCATCTTAGCTGATGCCAGTAATAAATATAGATGCCTATACACCTCATACATACATACATATATATATATATATATATATATATATATCACGTATAATAATTGATTCCAACATACTAACTAGTTCTTGGTTAGTCCAAAAATAACACATGTTCACCTCGTACACCTCATTCTCTAAAATTGACTATTCTTACACAAAAGGAAAGGACATGATCAAGGCATACCTCTAACTATCATTGGCTCACTATCCTGATCTGAACTTAGCTGGTCAATAGCATGCACATAACCTGAAGCTCAACTACCCAAGGCTTGGCCTCCCTACAGAGCTTCAAAAGTTGTCGGTCACTAACCCCACAGTTGGGCCTCTCTTTCTCTTCTATGACCTCCATGTGTAGCTAATTCCCAGCTACCAACTATTGGTACCACTCTCGGTCCTATCTCAGATCCATGAGTCTCACCCAATCCATGGCTCATAGTTGTTCGAGAAGGATTATTATAGAACCTCTCTAGATTCCCCATCTAATCACATGCTTATAAATACTTTGGATTCTTCTCACACTGAGTCCAAACATTCCATGGATTCCCACACTAGAAAAAAACTATCGAAGAAACACTCCTTGGTGGCCTACCTGAGTTTTTAACCTGACCGCCCGACTGAGACTCCTTACGATACCACTTTTGGATGCCCAAATCACCACTGCTAAACTCACATGATTTTATCACATGGATTGAATAAGACTATCCCTTAAATTTTCCATCAGCTATCAGTTCCTAATTAACCACCTTAAAGAATTATTTTAGTTTGAAGATGTTTACCTTCACCCTTATGGCATGCCACAAACCATCCTTGAAACACCTCACTCTAGTGATGTCATCAACCACCATAGCAGGTGAAAATTAGGATGATCTTGTAAAATTTTCTGTATAACCCAAAATAGATGTGTCTCACTAATTTATGTTCATGAAATCATGGGATCTATCTTCCCTCAACATCTTGGGAAAGAAGTGGTTGAAGAAACTAGTCTTGAAATCCTTAAAAGATTGTCTCTCATGATACATCCCATAATCACTTTGTCGGTCCTATAAGCATATAGGTAGCCAAATTCACCCTCCGAACTGGGGGTGTCTCAAGTTGATTGAAACATTTATACACTAACTCGATCCAGTTCTCTACTTCCTTTGGTCCAACCACGTCCTAAAATAAAGGTGGGCGTTAATATTGAAACTCACAAGTCAGATACGCTATAAAAAACTCATCTCTCTATGCTCCTTGGTCAACACCCTAGATTCCATGAACCAAGCTCACCTTGAGCTGATTTTCTAACCATGGCCCAAAATCTACCATCATCTATGGGTTCCCCTATTTTACTAGAGCATGTACCTATGGATCATGATCATCTTGAACCTCAAGGGCCTCATCCCAACCCTTAGGGTGATCATCCTATGCTCACTCATACGACACCACATTTCGTCCCTCCTGATGCTCCATCAAAATCCATCTAGGTGGAATCATGTTAAAGACCAAACACCATGGCTAAAAAATCATAATAGTATATATATATATATATATATCACTAATAGGTAAAGATATAACTAGAATTGAATCTCACCACCCTTATACTTCCCTATTACACCAATGTCACATGACATCGAGCCTCATGAACCCTTACCTACCCATATCAAAGTCATGTATTATGTATAATCCATCCTTATATCCCCTTAACCACTCATAACAGAGTCAAGAGTCACAAATAATTCATCCTCATGGCCCCTTGACTACCCATAACAGAGTTAGGCGTCACATATCATGTATATCAATCTAGGGTAGCTAAGTATAATGCCACAAAAAAGTTTATACAAGAAAACAATGTTTAACTTCTTTGTAAACACTTTAAACAACTCAACCAATTTTTATCATCCATAAATAATCTTAATAATTTTGGTACCATCTATCATACATGCATAGCATCACATATTGATCTCATCGGGAATTGCATACCTAGGATGGCTAAGTATAATGCCACAAAAAAGGCTAAGCAGGAAAAAATTTCATAGATTCTTTATTGACACTTTAAAAAACCCAAACCCTCTTAGTGCATTTCATGTTCCCAATGATGATCCCAAGAAAACGCACACATCATAGGATCTTAAGTTCTTGTCATAATGTATAAATAATCCTTCCTTTACATACCGATCTAAGGGTCAAAACCACATAATCTAATAACATCATACCCAAGTGTGCCACTCGAGTTGGAAATCAATCAAATATAAAAATTCAAAGCATAACATCAATTACCACTCCTAGTAGCTTGGTGTTTCCCCTATGAATGGGGATGTAGGCACCCAAACATGAGTTATTTACCTAGTTTCAATGACATCCTAGTCTTCGATCTACCATAACCCAAATAGTAATACCAAAAGGGAAAAGAAACTCCTTTAATACCATTTTTATCCATTAAAATGTTGCTACCATTTTAGACCTAGGTCCTATGATGTTGCAATGAAAAACCTACAAATAACATGTTATGATACCATTTGTAGAATCCCGACCCAGTTTTCCTCTTAACCTGCGCTTCGGGATGGTTGGACACAAGGTAATGTTGTTAAATGGGAAATACAAATTTGTGGGTTCCGATTGGTGTGGATTAGACAAGGTTAATATGTTCAGTATTTAAAAGATTTGTGTTGTGGGTTATGGTTTTGTTAAATTACCATGAATGATTTTAAGAAATGGATAATTGGGTTGACCAATTTTGTGGATGTTTTGATACTCATGGGAGGGTATGATTTTTAGAATGATGAAGTGGGGCTTCACATTATGAGTAGGAACTCAGGGTTGAAACCACAAGTTTTTATAATAATGTTTAAGTGACACTAAAGTGTAGTGATGAGTTGGTGATAGATTAATAAAGACATAAATTATCAACCATTAGTGTAAGACATCAATAAATTTGGAATTTATGAATTCCACTAAGGGTGGGGCATCACTATAGAGTCTTTAGAATTAGTCGGCATTCTGATGTGTAGGTTGTCATCTTTTTCATAGATACTTGGTGTGATAGCTTATCAATTATCACATTTTATGTGTAATTGAGTGTGATGATGAATGAGTTTAGAAAAGAATGTTGTTCTGGAAATGATTGAAATGTATAATAGACTTGAGTAGGATGTGTCCAATATTTTAGTGGTTTTACTGGTTTGGGCATGGTGTTGGAACAACAATAACGAATGAGAGATTGGGGTTTGGGTTGTGCATCATTCTTCAGTAACCAATTCAATTATGATATATTAATTTGGAGATTTATCTAGTATTATAATTGTTATAGTGGGAAGGATTTAACGACCCATATTAGAGTGATTCAGTGAAAATAGTGAAAATTTAGGTTTCAATGGATGTAAAATTGGGGTCGATTAAAGTTTTTTGTTTACAATTGATAATTGGAATTTAGAGAATAATTTTAAATGTTGTAATATTTTTTTAGGGGGTAAATTATTTTTAAAAATTATTGTAGAATGTTTTAAGGGTTTGATGGATTGGATAGTGCAGGTTGGTGGATGCAGAGGGCCATTGGGTACCCAATTTGTAGGAACCTCGTACCAAGTAAGGGTGACTAGAGTGTAGGCCCTCTGATTGGGGAAACCAGGTAGTAATTGCACATGCACCAGTTATATAATAGATCCCACACCCATTATTTTTAATAGGGTAATTTTGGAATTTTTGGGGTTTTTTATTTTATACCCCTTTTGGGGTTATATGGTTCCAGTTAACCGAGTAGGGTTGGACACACCTCCATATACCTATATTATCCCCCTTATTATCAGGATAATTTAGAGTTTTTCATTTAGATATTTGAGGTATTTTCCACTACTTATATTCAACTACTTCTCTTCATCTCATTGTTTTGTAATTTTAGTGGATGAGAAATAGGGGTGTGATGCTTATTCTAGAAGAGCATTGTGGAATTAGGTCATAACTAAGTACCTTTAGTATGGCATGGCTGTAGGAGACCGTAGAAAGATAAATTCATGAGTTTCATGTTGTTCTATTATTAGTAATACACTATACTAATTGAATTTAAGTTTTCCTAAAATTGGAATGGAATCGATCAATGTTTTAGTGTTGGCTATTAGGGATTTAGTTAAAATGGGCTTAGGATACCCTAGGGGAAGATTGAATCCCATGGATTAAGGTTTCAATGACTGTTCGTTACCTAGTGATTTTTACCTTGGATATTCCATGTTAGATAATTATGGGATAATTATGTAAATTTATTAAAAATGTGTTATAATTAGTTTTTTGATTGGTTAGTGGATCTAGGACCCAATGGAGATACTCGATGGTTGATATAGTCTTGGATGATCTTTGGGGATGTTGTTCGAGATTTTTCTTGTGGGGATAACTCCATAATTGATGTTGGTTCTTCCAAATATAACCTATTTACATGTGTTTTCACTAATTGTATGGATTTTAAGAATGAGTAAGTGGGTGTGACTAAATTGGGTGAGATATATAAGTGAATTCATCTACAATAGGTTGGTCTATGGAATTGGTTAGGTTGTTATCAAGAATAATCATGTTATGTATTTATGATTTATCCACTAATGGCTATGAAACATATATATGAGGCATAGTTAGTGATATATTGGATCTTTTACAATATCAATACTTAGATCTATGACTCACACAACCTATTATGGTCACTTTGTGGTAAGTGGTTCTCACTTAGGGTAGTGGATAGTGGTGTGTACTTATTTGTTTTGGAATTGGACATATGAGATACATACTAAAGTGGGTATGTGAGAATTAATTAGCAGGGGACTATATATGGTTCCCTTATCTTTTAAGTACTGAGTCATGATACCTAGATCATTGAAATTCCTTTTAATATTATATGTTGATCATGTTCCACTAATGTCCACAAACCCTTATAAATGGTCAAGGTACTTAGGTAATGAAATAGTGAGGGGTTTTCTAGTCCCTAGAATATGTTGTCAGCTATGTATGATATACCTGAGTGTTCCTTGGAAATGTAAACTCATGTGTTAGTTAGGTTAACTAATGAATTTTTCCTTATGATAAGACTTTGGTCTAATTAGTGTCATTATGGTAAACTATTTGTGAGATATGTAGTTTTATGAGAACCTAAGATGATCCATGGAGGGCCTAGATTCATGCATGTGTTATCAGTTGTATTCATCATATACATGTGTTTACTAGAACGGAAATTGGGCCAGTGGGACTGATTCCTAGGGTGATAACTCATTAAACATGGATTTATTTTGTTTTGATATGTTTTTTTGGAATTGACTAATTGTTTAGTTAGATTTTTATGCTTCTGGTGATAGATTATTCATCATATGGGTTGCTCCAGTGATGTATCATTCACCTAATCTAGTATCTTGGTGGTAAATCATCCACCCATTGAGATGATTTAGTGGTATATCATCCAAATTAAGATTTATTGGTGTACCATGACCAACATGGTTGTTGGTGGTGATTCATCCACTTGAGTATTAATTATCGGTGGTTCATCATCCAACTGGGGTTTATATTAGTGGGTTATCATCCACCCAAGGATATGTATTAGTGGTGTATCATCCCCCTACAGATTATTATTAATGGTATATAATATACATATAGATTATTATTAGTTGTATATCATTCACCTAGATATTGTTACCAGTGGTATATCATCCACCCATGAATTCATAACGGTGGTGTATCATTCACCTACAGAGTGTTTTTTATTGTTTTATAATCAACCCAATAAGATTGATATATATGGTAAATCATCCACATGAGAAGTTTTCTTGTTATTCCATCATCCACCAATAGGTTAGTATTAGTGATTCTTGATTCACTAGGTGATATCACATTCACTAATGATGTTGGAGTAGTGATATACCATTCACCTAAATGAAATGTCATGATGATTAATCATTCACCAAGGGGTACTAGATGGTGAAAGTTAATTAACCATTATTATTATATTTGGAGTGATATATCATTCATCCTTTTGTTATATTCATACTATGGGTATGTCATCTCATTCTGACATTGGCCAAAGGAAGTGTGAGTTGTCTGTTAGGGTGAATTCTTGAGAAACCAATGGTACAGATAGTGTATACATGTGTGGTTATGGATTACTTTCCATTCAATACAGGAATACACATATATACTAGTTTTTATTTAGGAAACTATTGGTAGAGGCATACTAAGTTTTATTCTCACACACAACATAGGCCTTTAGTGCATATAGAGTCCTTATGTTTGGCATACAGGTTGGGTAATGGACCTAGTATAGGTAGATGATCACGAGGAACTTAGTAGTATTATAAATATAAGTCTAAGATAAGGTTTAATATATTTTTGAGTCACTTTTACTTTATTTATTGTAATTTCATGTACAATTTATGATTTTTCATTAGGAAATATTATAAATTTTGTATGATTGTATGACTCATATAAGTTCCATTTTGATATATCATGGTTATGTTATTATTATGGTTTTATTTCTTCTGTAATTTTATATATCATACTCTGATGTCATATCTATTATGGATTCTATTTTTTTTGTTATTGTTTTGATGATACCAAAGGGTATAGTCTTTTATGTGATTTATTAGACCCTCACTGCTAGTTGGTAGTCTCTAGAATATGAGAAGGTTCACTTGAGGTCATATGGTTCAATTGGACCATTTTTATTTAGGTATTCATGTTCAATACCTTAAAAAAATACCTCTAATAACTTCAAAAAACTTCATCTACTAATCATCATTAATATTATATCGAAAAACACACTAGAGAAAATGAAATTGTGTGTAATAATACTCAGTATGGTCATTAAAAGAAGTGAACAGATCCCATTAACAACAAGTATCTATGAATGTCATAAAAAATAGTTTGAGAAAAACCAATATCATAATACATAATCAATGATTACATAATAACCATATAGAATTCTGATCTGTTTTCAACTAAAATAGTTTTCTAGGCTAGTTGGCCATTGGTCCATAGGCACTCCTCCCAGTGCACTAAAGATTGCTGACTAGTGGTGAGGGAATGTGTAAAAACCTGGGTTTTTGTAAAAGGTATGGGTCCTTTTTATTTTGGTTTAAATGTTTAAATATGTCCTAATTTGTGAACCCAATTGGTCACATGTTTTTAGGGGTGTCTAGGGATTTTTCGAAGCCCATAACCCAAATTTTGGGATGAAAAAATCTCAGTGCATTAGTTCAAACCATACGGGGCAGGCCACATGATCTAATAAACTGTGTGAGGCATGAGAAGAGGGAAGGAGGAGGTCACATAGTTATAGTATACCATACGATTTGGGACACATGGCCATAGAATATCCTCTTAAATTTTTATAGTGGGTTTTGGCACGGTTTACCCATGTTTAGTCAAATTGTGAGAGGTAACCGTGCGGTTTCCCATCCCTATAGCTAATTGTGCATGTTTTTTAAAAACATATTCTCAAAGCATGGGACCCCTTTATTTTGGGTAATTTTATAAAGTTAAATCAAATTAAAATTTATTTTAACCAAAATATCACTTTTACTGTCTGGTATAAAAACCCTCACTTTGGAGTGCTCCCTTTGAATCATATACTTGGTTTTGATCCCATTCCTTTGTCTGATCTCTGATTCAAGTGCCACTCATCTTGTTCAATCTGCGTCAGTGAGTTACCAATTCATTTTTATCCATTACCAATTCTTCTTGGTATTGGCTAATCTATTTAGGTTTAAGATAATATGCCTTAATTTTAGGTTCTTCATCCTTTCTTCATTTTTCTCCCAATCTGAGTCAAATCAGAAGTTGATATTGGATTATCACTCTACTACCAAGATACGGTAGATGGTCTATACATTATCCTTGAGTTTTGGTATTTTATAGGGATAGTTTTCATTGTGTCTCCCATAATACTTTCCATAATGGCCCTAAAAATAAATTGATTAATTGAATTAATTGAAATCGAACATGTTAGGGATTCCCTTTAGCTTCCATGATACTTGTTAGTGGTTGTTTCCCCAACCAAAGTCCATCCATGGGGTTTTCAATGTATTCACCTTGTATTTTCCCTTTTTTGAACCACACAAGGGGTGTGTTCTTGATATTTCCTATTAATAGGAAGCCCATGTATAAATTAATTGAATCTAATTGGTTGAATAAGAGATGTGTTACCTCTTTTGAATGTTTATTCTTTTGATTAAATGGTTTATATAGAACTTTTATTGGTTAAATGGATTTGAGAGTAATTTGATAAATGAGTGAGTATACTCATTGGTTAATTTTATTGTGAATGTTGTTAATGAGTGGGTATACTCATTATTTGTATTTGGATATAATGGTTATATGAGTGGGTAGATTTATATGGTATAAAATGACATATGATATGAAAGATAAATGGTATGAAATGGTAAATTATTGAATGGATGGGTTGTACGATGTTCCTTGGATATTGAATGTGGTAGTGGACACCTTAGATTGAGTATGCTCCTTGGGTATTGATTCTGTTAGATACATTGGGTCTTGCTACCCCTTGGATCCGGCTTTCTTGGACTCACATAGGACATGTTCAATTAACATGCTCCTAGGACTCCAACCACTGCCTAAATAAGTTTCCATTTAAATGCTCCTAGGACTCGATGAGGATTCCTTGGTATTCTACACCTTGGATCCATCCCTTTGTGGTTTGAAAATTATGATATATGGTGTGACCATGATAAATGTGATATGTTTGGTTATATAGATCGACTTTGGATGTTCTGACTCTTTTGGTTATACGACAAGGTCATGTTTGATATGGTTCTATGGTTATATGGCGAGGTTATGGTTCTTACTCTCTTTTACTTGTAGATTCCTTATTTAGGAGCTTGACCGTATTTTTAGGGATTCTTGAGAGGATATTCAAGATTTCTAGTTTATTAGTTTACATTCTATGGGAATCTTTAATTTCATTTACTTCTTACCTATTTACCAGCACACTATTTAGCTTATTATATTGTAGAACTAGGACTTGTATAGATCATTGGGTGGTTACATACTAGGATTGTATCTCAAACCATATTTGGGCCTCCATTAGGTGTCCAAAGAGACTATTTGGATGTAGGGGATCACGGGATCAAGCTAAGGCTCATGATGCTATTTGGAGATATCACTTTTTGGTCTTTTTGGTATTTTGATATATGTATTGTAATATACTATCGTGTACCTATTTTGGATGCTTTTTAGAGACATGTATCATCATCATTGTACATGATACACTTTTGGAATTTTTTTATCTATTCCTACTATTATCTATTTTCATATTGTTATACTACTTATACTATTGACTATTATTGGTATTTTATTATGTTACACTCTAGTGTGAGGGAATAGTCTTTACACAAAAACACCCTAGTTATTCACTGATATTTGGTAGCCTTTCGTGTTTGGGGAGATGCGCTTGAGGCCATGTAGCCAACCGGGCTTGGGGAACTATTGAGTGGTGTTCGGGTTTGGGATGTTACAAAGTGGTATCAGAGCCAATATTTTCTGATTTCCTTTGATATTTAGAAATAATAGAGAAGGATAAGACGGTATTGGTGTTTGGTAATGGGTTTTCCCTAGGCATATCAATCCCACATAAAGGAAAAAATCTAAATTTCCTTGAATTAAATTGTATTTTCTATATTTTTGACTATTACAGTTGATTTGATTCCATTGTTGGGTGATGCACTTGGATTTTGTTATTATTATTGATGTGACTATGGGTTATTTTTCTATTTCATCCTAATTAGATAAGGGTGTGGCATCTCATGAATCATTTTATACACTTTCTAGAAATCACAGTCCATGCATTATGTCATGCCATATAGGATGCATTGCATATTTTTATACTGTAGTGATAGGTGTTTTTATAGATGTACATGTTTTTGGGATAGATTTTGTTTGATGTATAGATAAAGTGATGCTATATTTTAGTTCATAAGAAGTATTTTCCCTTATGTACTAGAAAGTTATGAACCTTTTGATTCAATTATTCAAAGTGAATTTGATATAGTATCGATTATATGGGAACCAAATTTTGGTTCATGAGTTGTAATGGACCCTCATGGATTAGAACTTGGTGAACCATTAGTTAAACCTTTTGAGTAAATGAATGATAGAAATAAAATGTAAAATCAATATGAATTGAAATGGAAACTTGAAATGATAAATAGAGACTTGACTTAGACCTGGATTTTAAGTGGGAAAGTGGTGGTGTTTATCATGGTGTTTGTGACTATTTTCCTTTATAGTCCTAGATTTAGGATCTATCTATGTGGTATAACCTATTTTTAGGAGGGTTTTGATTAGTCCTATTTTTTTGAGCTATGAAATTTGATATCGAATATTTTTTAGGTGTCTGTTGGGAATTGTATAGGCATTCCACCACAAAAAACTCTAACTATACGCCAAGAGGGTGGTGACGACCATGATATGAAGGTGGTGGGTCATGGGATACTAATGGATCCCCCTTTAGTGTTATCTTTGGCACCAGATGTTGTTATGAACATAGGTGTTAAGGCATAGTTTCATGGTGGATTCTATCACTTAATGAAGACTTTTCAGTGAGTGCCATGGCTTGCCTTGTTTATAGAAGACCTGACACGTGTGTTCTAGTAGTAGAATACTCTAATATTCTTAGAGGATAGAAGTCTATATTATAATGATATTTGGATAGATACTACATTATTGATATTATAGAACCTTGAGAAACCTCTAGATAGGAGAGTGAATCTCATGACTTATATGCTTCATGGATTAGAAAAGTGTGAGTGGAATGTTCTGAACTATGATGACAAGTTGTGAGATATGGTTTTTTCTAATTTTAAAATCATGTTATATGACTATTTCTACCCTAAGACTTTGAGGGTAGAGTGGGCTAGTGAATTCATGTGTTTAGAGTAGGGATCTATGATAGTTATGGTGTACTCAGAACGCATTGAAAAGTTGCAACGTTTTGCACTGATGTGCCTTATTGATGAGTTATCGAGATCAAGATGCTTTGAAGAAGGTCTCCAACTAAATATCATATCTAAGTTCAATATGTTTAGATTTAACTCTATTACTGAAATTGTGAATTAGGTGTTGGTTATAGAGTGTAACTTGAAGAAAGCTGTGGGATTAGAATTGATCAATCCAGTCTCTTGACCTAGTGGTTTAGCATCTTTGGGTAGGAAGATCCATTTTGAGGATTCCTATGAGATGAGTACCAATAATACTATAATTTTTGGTAGCTTTTTATTCTATCATCATAGTGGAAGATAGGTACACATAAAGAATCAATGCAACCACAACCTATTCAAGTACCGAGATAATGGCAAGATGGGCCACGTGTAGCATTTCTATAGGACCTTCCCTCCAACTATGAGTGGTAGGGGGTCATCTCTAACACTAGGTTTAGGATCAGGTTCTCAAATCTATGTAATCTAGGGAGTTGGTGTCATTCCAGTCAATCAAGATGAGGTAGTGGTGGTTGTGGCTGAGGCATCTAGACATCAGTTACACTGAGACATCAGATCGGGCCTACTCTGGGTAGTGAGGTTGTGTCACAGGGTTGTGGTTCAAGCCAAATATTTTTTGTATAGCCTACCTCGAGTAGCAGGGTGTCGAACAATCTATGGTGAGAGGCATGATCTTATTAGACTCTATTAATTCAGTTTATCTTTTTGATATTGGTTCAACACATAGTTCTATATCTTCTCTTATGGTGAAAATCCTTAGGCTCATTATACTATCTTATGAGAGCACTATGAAGCTAGACACTCAATTGGGTATCATAACAGAGGGTGTACGGAAGTGCAGGGAGTTCCCCCTCGAGGTTGGTGGGTGTCACTTCATCTATAATATTTATGTCCTTGAGATGACATGGTTTTATGTCATACACGAGATGGATTGTATAGTATCATATCAAGTATAAGTTGACTGTTTTCAATGGAGGGTGACTTTCACATCACTAAAGAGAACAATTTATACTTAAAAGGGTGAATGGGATATCAAAGTGATACAAGCTAGACCAAAGCATTGTGGACTATGTGGGATGACTGCACAGATCTCTAGTTTATATCTAGATGATCAGGGAACATTTCAAACGGACTTTCCTCTAGTCGTTGATCAATTCAGTGATGTGTTCTTAGATAAACTTTCCAGTTTACCTCCTAAGAGATAGGTGGATATATCCATAAAGATAGTGTTATGAGATTCATCGGTATCCATTCCTCTTTATAGGATGTCTATGATAGAGTTGCATAAGCTCAAGAGGAAGCTAGGTGATTTGGAGACAAAGGGGTTTATCTTACCTGGTACTTCTCTATGGGGTTCTCTAATCCTTTTGATGAAAATGGTGGATGCTACCCTTTAGTTATGTGTGGATTTACAGAAATTGAACCAGCTGATGGTTAAGAACTGGTATCCCTTACCATGGATAGATGAATTGTTTGATCATCTTTGAGAAGCTCAAGTGTTCTTAAAAATTGGTTTGAGATTTGAATATCACCAAGTATGTGTTTGAGCTACAGACATAACTTGTACAACCTTTCATAGCATTTATGTTCAATATGAGTATCTAGTTATTTCCTTTAGTCCTACGAATGTGCTATCAGTTTTCATGGTGCTGATGAACTAAGTATTCCATCCTTATCTGGATTTGTTTGTGGTGGTTTTCATGGATGATATCTTGGTGTATTCTCACAATAAACAGGACCATTCCAAACATTTTGAGATCATTTTGGATACACTGAGAGCGCATCAGTTATATGCTAAGCTCACAAAGTTCCACTTCTGGATAGATCAGTTTCACTTCTTAGGTCACATTATCTCAAAGATATAAGTATCACTAGACCCAAAGAAGGTGAGAGTTGTAGTTTATTAAGATCATTCCAAGAATATATTTTACATATGTAGTTTCTTTGGGATATCTGGATATTATAGGTGCTTCATACAGGACTTCTCACGCTTAGAAATGTTGTTAATGATCATGACTAATAAGGGGGTGATGTTTGTATTGTAAGATGCCTGTGAAATAGCCTTTCAAGAGCTAAAAGGGAGGTTGACTTCAGCACCAATCCTGATAATACCAGAGCAGGGCAGGAGCTACATTATTTATTGTGATGCATCAGTTATCAGGTTTGGATCAGGTATGATGCAAAAGGATAGAGTCATGTTGTATGGGTCTCAACAGCTGAGGCCATATGAGAGGAATTACCTAGTGCATGATTTTTAATTAGATATATTTTTCCAAGATTTGCGTTGTTGGAGACACTACTTATTGGGAGAAAATTTTGTGGTGTACATAGACCACAAAATCTTCAAATACATTTTTACACAATGTGATCTAAATATAAGGAATTAAAGGTGGGTGGAGTACTTATAGTGTGTTGACATAGAGCTTGCCTACACACTTGGTAAAGGAAATGTAGTGTCCAATGCACTGAGAAAGAGGAGTTAGTTAAAGGAAGTTTAATAGGCCAGTAGTGAATGAAAACTTATAGATTTGTTCTCTAAAATTTACTTGGAGGTGTATGATGGTCAGGGGTAGACTTACATATCATCCTTAGTTGTGACCTCTACTCTATTGGATAGAGTGAGGATGAGGTGGCTATCGAATTCAGAAGGCCTAGGCCTGCGTGAGAGTGTGACAGGTGAGTATCCCCCTTCTTTTTGGACCATAGGTAAGGAATAAATCTTACATATCCATGGTTACGTTTGGGTTTCATTGTACAAACAAGAGGAGATGATGTGGGATTTTCATGCCTCATCTGGGGATGTTCATCCCAGAGTCACCAAGATGTATCGTGACCTATGCCATTAGTGATGGTGGCTAGATATGAAATGTGAGGTATCTAGTTTTGTTATGATGTGTTCCACCAATAAGTAGGTGAAGGTGGAACATCAGTATCCAGCTAGAATTTTACAGTAGTTACCTATTCTGGTTTTTTTTTTGTCTTTGGAATTTGATGAAGGTCGAGGGACCTGCTTGGCATGCTTGGTGGTTTGGTTTAATTTGACTTTGGATTTAATCTTTTAGTTGAGTGATGAATTTTTGGGTTGGTTTTTCTACTTATGAGGTTTATTTTTCTGGATGATGCTGGTTTACGGATTTTGGATATCGGATTTGAGGTTGGGCAAGGTGGAACTTCTGGGTTGTCTGCGGATCAGGGTGCTAATAGTGTTAGGATCTGGTCATCTTCATTAGGGTTTTTTGACGTCCTTTGTGGATGGAATCTTCTTGGAGGTCCATTTCATTCGCTTGAAGGCTGGGTGAATTCCTATGGAGTTTTCCAACGGGTGGATTTGGGTCGGTGTCAATGGTCGCATCGGGGGACGCTCAAGGTAACCCTTTTTGAGGTTTGGCCAGCATTTTTGATGTTCTTATGCCCTAATTCGTGGTTTCTTGGACATGTTCGGTGGTTTGTGATGTTTTGTGTAATGGTGAAAGTGGTTGTATTGGAATCATGTAGTGGGGTACCGGGTACCCATAAACCGGCTTTTTAAAATGAAAAAAAAATGATTTGCAGAACTCTAGAGGCTGTCTATGGAGATTGATGTAATATTTCTTTCGAGACTATGGAGTGGCCATCTACTTCTGAATCAACTTGACCTAATCAAAAGTCTCTCGGATGAGATGTGGTCCCAATAAAACTACCTCACCTAGATATAACCAACATAGAGTTGATCAGAATGGACTACCATATAAAACCTCATAGGGTTCCATATGTATCATTAACTGATAGATTTTATTATAGGTGAACTCAAATAGGGGTATATGCCTCTCCCAAGAGCCCCTAAATACAGGAAACATGCTCATATCATGTACTCAAACAAATATATAATACACTATGATTGGCCATCAGTTTGAGGGTGGTATGTTGTGCTCAAAAGAACCCATGTACCCAACACCCTCTCTAAACTCTTCTAGAAACAAGATGTAAAGCGAGTGTCCCAATCTGTAATGATAGTGCATGGGAACTCATGAAGTCATACTATCTCATGAATATACAACATCCCCAGATCTTCCATACTAAAGGTTTCCTTGATCAGTAAGAAATGATAAACCTTCAATATCTTGTCAACAAAAACCCATAAAACATCATATCCTCAAGGTGAACTCAGTAAAATAACCATAAAATCCATTGTGACATATCCCATTTCCACTCCAGAATAGGTAACAACTGTAAAATTATAGCTGGATACTGATGGAATTATACTAGTGAGGCACAAAACATAAAATAACCAATTAACGAAATTGGTGCATGGTTAGGGCTAATCATCTATAATAATCAAATGACTCAATGTTTAGTAGAACATGGGCTATTTAATGATTCAAGGGGGAATAGATAAACCTGCAGTTTGGTTCTAAGGTTATGATGGTCTCACATTGATGGTTAATGGTTTGTCAAATAATGTGATGAACTTGTGTAAGGTATGAGTTTTTGGGGAAGTATCTCTATATGGTTGAATAATGGATTGTAAGCCACTCAATGAAACTATACGGATTAGAAGTGTGTGTATATTGATTCCCACATTGTTGGAAAATGATTTATTTTACCCTTAGGCCTAATAATTCCCCTAATTAATGAGTGGAATTAACAAATTTTCACTATCAGCCATTAAAGCGGGTTACCCTCATATATCCCTCATTCCACTCAACAAAATCCTTTACACGTACTCTCCTCCTTCTCCCTTCCCCCATGGGATATCTCCCTTACTTTTGAGATAAATCAAATATTATCAATTACATTAAAAGAGTGGTGAAATATCTTCAACCCTATTATCCTCCTCTATTGGATACCAATGATGGGCCTTTTGCAACGACATTAAACCTTGGCTATATACCTATATCCACGGTTTAATACCATGGATATATGTCCCCCCATTCCATAAAAAAGAAGCACCCCTTCCCCCTTCCCCAGCACACCCCCTACACACTGCCCACCCCCGAGCACACCCCCTACCCCTACACACTCCCTGCCCCCTAAACACCCCCTACCCCCTTCCCCAGCACACCCTTGCCCACTACACTTCCCCCCTTCCCATTTCACACCCCCTACCCACCCCCTACATATTTCAAAAGAACCCAGCACGCCCCCTACCCCTTCCCCCTACCACTTTTCCCCCTTCCCCCTCCCCCAGAAAACCACCCTTTCCCTCTCACCCTGTCCCCTGCACATCATAAAGAAAATACCTTGTATGGAAATTGTGCTCAATTTACATTATACACATCATATATATCAACACATTCTCATGTACTTTCATTCAATGTAAATACACATATATAGACTCTCTACATCTCAAAAGAAAACCCTCTTTAAAATTCACAAACACATTAAATCCATTTGAAAACACCCATCACACAACATTCTCATTTCTTCAAACACATTTAAAGGACTTAAGCATGAAAATCCACAAGAAATACAACTGCATTCATTTTAAAAATAACTTTCAAGTCTATACACACCCCAAATTCCTCTGATAACACATTTTTAACCACACAAACATTTCATATAGTACACTTAGCAAGCAAATACAGCATAATAAAATCATCATATAATGTAAAATCATGGAATCACCTACATAAAGCATGGAATCTTCAAAAATATGCTGGAAAACATAAAACCACACCTCCACAATACCTTAATAAGGACTGATTAAACATTAATATTGAATATATTAATGGAAACCCATGTTTAACTTGTGGTATTCCATGAGTTTAACATCCCACAAGGATAGAGGGTCATGATTGAATGTCTTACAGAGATGTAAGACCTAGGTGGATCGAAACACTTATAAAGGTGGATCAGGTAGGTACATCTCTAGGAGGGAGCACCTAGAATGTTTACCTAATAGATGGATCAAAACGCCCAATGAGGTCTGACCCAAGTGTGGTGCATCCCATAAAGGTAAGGTTTCTCATTTTGAATACTTATTTGGATGCCACTAAGGGAAATGAAAGAGGTAAAATAAGTGAAGGTGTACCCCAGTGAGGGGGTCACCATGGTTTACCATTGGTTGGGATTTAACCTCATGGCGGCTTCCTACGTACCCTATTTAGAATACAAGGATCAAAACCCATATATTTAAAAGAGGTATGTTGTGGGTATTACCCATGGTTAGCTTCCCTTCACACTAGGAATACTCTTGGTTGGATGAGTATGGGTTTTTTGGGGCTTATGCATTGTCAGATTCTCAGCTTCTTCCAAGAGTATCAATGGGATGAATGGGACATACGTGCTAAGATGTACCATGTGAATGGCGTGATCCTTGTAAAGAGGCACGTGGCACAAAAAACATGTGGAGCTATCTGTAAACATTATTTATGGTGGCCATGGGGCTTATCAGACTCCCCATACCTTCCATAAACACCTCAAAACATCACGAGGACCAGATTCTACATGATGGTGCATCATTGGGTTGATTGTTTTGATGAGGTACTGGTCGTTTGAGCTTGGATTTCATCTCAACCAGCCTTTCCCTTAATTGAATTATCCGCCCTCAACGATACCGATTATCTCATGCATCTACCTAGAAATAATTGTGCAATTCAAACAACAACACATGTGCTCAAATACAAGTTCAAACAAACGAGATACAGAAAATGGATTTTGTTGATCCTCGGTGGTTTTGTCGTTCACCCCATACACACTGCACACCATCATGCCTTACTTCAATATTGATTTGTTCAAAGATCAATAATATGAATCCGGGGATAGAAAACATTGAGTAATAAATTAATATTTCAATACATCGGAGCATTATCAATTCACCAAAGAAGGTTGTAGGATAATCAATGATCATATATAGATAACATAAGTGGTAGGAATTCATCTTCATCCTATTTGTGTATAATATTCCATTAGGTATGTTGCCCATTCCTTTCTAAACACATGTATATCATCTTCTGAAAATGAGTTTTTGCGATAGTCATGGTAGTACTGAAAAAATATAAATACACAAAGGATTAATAAATATTTTAAATTAACTCGTAATTATTTTCGAAAATATCTCATCAGGGATGCTAGTTTTTTGATGAAATACAATCTCTTTCATAACTTTACAAACATAATAACCATAGTCCTTTCCGTTTGTTTTTTTTTTGGACACTACGGAAACATCGACAACAATAAGTACTTTGTTTTGATATGTGTTTGGATAGTGAAATGTTATTATATATACCCGAATACTTTTCCAGTTGTAGATCTTGTAGGCGTGCTCATCCTTATGCCCTGGATTCATTCCATGCATTAGATGATATTGATGCACCACCCTATCATAACAAAATCCTCATTAAAATATAACATAAATTATATAACTAGATTTTTAGTTTTAAAATGTTGGAACTAGTGTATTAAAAATTAACAAACGCCATCATGCGTGGTCAGTTTGTTGGATATCCATGCGTTGAATCCAGAAAATAAATCTTTGGAGTATCCAAATTGACTGAAATCAGCATCCAATGCTCCCTAAAAATAAAAAAAGGAATAAGTAAAGAAAGAAATGAAAATATAGTTGATATGATTAAATTGTATAGTTTTACCTCTGCATCGTTGGTATTAAAAAGATTCTGTCATCCGTAATTTTGTTTTCAAATGATTTGAGCAAGGATGACATTATTACAGCCTCTTTAACAGAATCTATTTTGTCTTTTGAAGATGTGGTGTGAGGACTAACGAGTCCAAATTTGTGTTAATGGGGAAATCCCATCAATTGTTTTTCATATATACGTCTGCGACAAATATAAAATGTATTTAGTAAAAATTATCAAAGTATATCAGCTTTTGTAAAATCAAATCATGAAAACTTACCTCATGTATACATTTACAACTGAGGCGCCTAGCCATTCATACTTGAGGAGTTCATTTACATTTTCATCACTAATGAAATCTGATATCTCCTCTCCATACATATATTTTTCGAAAACAACTATGTGAGTACTCCTGTCTTTCAACATTGTATCCACATGAGCCTGCAATGATAATAACTGTGGATATAGAACGGACGGGGTGAAGGTGCTCTCAGTAGACCGTTTCAATTGGCTGGTTGATCCTTGAGATAGTTTTGAGCTGATATTTCATTTCACCCCACAGTCTTTGTCATTCTGTAATAATAGTCATCGGTTCAGACCCTTTTTCATTAAATGTTAAAGGTCCAGCTTGAAAAATAAATTAGAAATGAATACCTTTTTATTGACATGTTTTCTTACAAGAACTGTCGGCCACGCGATGAATGTTACATCATATTTTTCAACCGTATGAATTTCTTCATCGTCATTTGAAATAGGTATCTCAGCACTCGGCTCATTAGCTAAGTTAATTGACACTCTAAGATGATCTTTTGGATGTTTTCTATTGTGTAGCATTTCATTTTGCATATTGAACACCGTAGCCCTCGCTACAAGGCGATAGGTGGGAGTTGATAAATATAAATCACATTCATTTTCACCCTATGGAATATTAGTACAAGAAAGGTATCAGTGTCTATGTAAATCACATTTCACAGAAACAATTATTAAAACATTGATTACCTCATCTAAGTCAGGTTTTTTAGGGGAATGGCTCGCCTCAAAGCTGGTGGGGGGTGGGGTGAGATCATCACACACAGGTTATTGTTGAGTTTTTTCTTCTCTTTGCCTCTCCCCCATCAATTTTGATATAATCTCTCTCTGTTATTGTAATTCTTCTTGAAAAATAGATAATTGTTCTTGAAGCCTTTCCATTTTTTCAGTTTGATACCCTGATTTTATTTGTTTTTGATAATATGTTCGGGGTGTCACCCCAAAACCCGCACCTCTGACGCAGCATACTTTTTTTGCTGCTTCAAGGCTACTGAAAGTATGTCTTCATCTGGTTTGGTTTTTGTTGATTCTTGTGACTATTTCAGATAGAAAATATAGAAAAATAAGTAGTTATTGTAATGTAATAGCGATTTAAAGAAACTCAAATTTATATTATGTCATACTTACACATGTTTCCCACACTTTTTGTGTGTTTTCATCTATCAATATACCCTCTTTATTTACACGAGCCTCCTTCCATAGCACATGGTGTGGGATGGATATGGATTTCGATTTCGATTCATCAATCTGCATATAAATAGAGAAACATGGTTATGGTGTTGTTTTATGTCACATACTAGTAGTAGGGTAGATTTAAAAGACATACTAATTTTTTCTCAAGTTCATCATACCCCATCATTGCTTTACGGTAAGGGTACGCTAGTTCTGTTGCACGTTTTTTATTTTTAGCACTCAGTAGCTACTTCATAAATAAAAAACTGTTAATCAGAGTGATGAATACAAGTAAACATCAAACAACCTATTACCCCACACAATGTAACTGAAAATTATGCTCCCCACGACAGTTTCTAAACGCATCCCACGCTCCTTGGGATATCATGTGTGCGTAAAGAGGAGGTGGGTGCGGCTTGATTTTCCCTTCTGCATCTTTAAGATGATATTTCGTTAAAATTGTGCGGAAACCACTATGAATCCTTCCTGCAAATCTTAATACATATTCCTTGTGCGATACATCTACTATAAATGCACTCTATAATGGATGATGAAGAGTAAGTCAATGTTTTGGTATTTTATTTTATTTTAATAAATTAAAAAAATGATATCATAAT
This sequence comes from Viscum album, assembly GCA_963277665.1. Taxonomy (NCBI): domain Eukaryota; kingdom Viridiplantae; phylum Streptophyta; class Magnoliopsida; order Santalales; family Viscaceae; genus Viscum; species Viscum album. The sequence goes on from OY728132.1 coordinate 796,087,469, forward strand.
GTTACCGTAATCTCTTCCCACATTAGTGTCTTCAGCCCAGTGACAACATGATGCCACAACAGTACATCAATTGGCACACGTTGTCGAGTGGCGATTCCAATGTAGCTACTAAAGATGGCTCTATTGGGGTTAACATGTTGGCCTCACTTATTCCATCCCACCTCAAATTTGATTCCTTTTACTTTTTCCTTAAGAATTTTGGCCAACACTGTCAAACTACGATGCTCTTAATTTTTTTGCGCTTTTAGGGTTTCATTTCCTACCATTTCCTCAAAAGTAGCATCAATATCTTCCCACGGAGCGCTAGCATCAGCAATGGGACCAAAATCAACAGGTTGAGAAACCTGGTGTACCTTAGCACTAGGACCAGCAACAACAGGTTGAGAAACCTGTTGTTGCTCTGCACTGGGACCACCAGCATCTGGTTGAGAAACCTGTTGTTGCTCTGCAGTGGGACCACCAGCTGCTAGTTGAGAGACCTTTTGTGCCTCGGGATTGGGTGCATCAGCAGGTGCAGAAGTCATTATCTACAGAAGTGGTTTAATATTTAATTTAGATTACATAAAAATAGCTATGAACAGATAATAACATAACGTAACACAATGTATGTTACAATAAACAAATAACCTGATTATTTTACTCTCTTTTGTTTCTTTAAAGGATGAAGTGATTTGACTCCTCTATAGACTATGTAAATTCATTCATTGTGGTCTCCTATGACATACAAAATGTCGTCTATATTTAGACCGCTGTGAAATGATTGTGAAGTCCCTATAAAAGGGTCAACCTCTGTTGAACTTTCATATGACCCTTTAGTTGTTTTGGTCGATAATAGAACAATTGACCAATTTCGGTTTGTGGGGTCTGGAACATAAAATACTTGTACTGCCTATGATGCCATTATAAATGGTTCATCTTTCTCCCCTTCCTTACTGAAATCAACTTTCATGAATCTTAATTCACCTATTTTAACATCACTCCTGTTATCAACCCACTTGAATTGAAAAATCGGCACTTTGAATTTTGTATAATCCAACTCCCATATTCGTTTGATGATGCCAAAGTATGACATATTCGCATAAATTGGATTTTTTTCCTTAGCACCGGAAACATTCATCGCCTCAGCCACAATTTTAACCCCACTATTCTACATGGTACTGTCTTCAACATGTTCATTAGTATAGAATGTATAACTATTAACTGCATAAGCATTGTAAGATAATACATACACACTTGCTCCTCCGGCCAGCCATCAAAGTCGTTCTGAAATTGAGTCTGGATTTTTATCTAATGGCTTAAAAATATGGTATTGAAACCATCCTATAAACTGTCGATTATGTGTATCTGATATCCATTTTCATCCCTAGAAGGATTCAAACGCCTAAGAATTTCTTTGTGGGTTTGAACATATGGGTCAACATTGAAACTATTATGCAAAACGTAAAGGTGGGCCTGCTCCTGATCTATAATATTGATTGTGAAAACCTCTCTTCTAGAAATTCCTTCACCCTCAAGACACTCAGTGTGACGAGATTTCTGTAGGCCAACGATTTCCACACCAGACAGGTATTCGGTACAAAATTCAATAGCTTCCTCAACAATATATTTCTCCGCAATAAAACCCTCTGGCTCACTTCAGTTTTTGACATACCCTTTAAAAATCTTCATATACCGTTCAATGGGGTACATCCATCTATAATGAACACCATCATATCAAAAAATGTTAGCGGGAAGAACATTTCCAATTCACATAATATGACGGCAATTTCTCTTTCCATAGTTGGCAATTTCGCTAGGTCTATAACTTTGCTGCATATAGCTTTGAAGAAGAAACAGAGCTTCGTTAATGTATGGCGGACATTCTTGGGCAAAATGTAATGTAAAGATATAGGAATTAGATCTTGCGTCAAAACATGGAGGTCATGTGATTTCAGACCCTTTAATTTTAAATCTCCCATTGACACGATGTTCTTGATATTTGATGAATATCCCTCTAGAACCTTTACGTCATTCAAGAAGTTACAAAACTGATATCTATCCTGCCTGGAAAGAGTGTAAGCAGTAGGAGGAAGAAATGTTCGTTTTTCACCCTTCACTGGTGCCAACTCTTCTCATATTCCCATCTCAACCATGTCCAATCTAGCCTTAATTCCATCCTTTTTTTTTCGGGTGAATTTAGTAACGTGTCGATGACACTATCACATACATTTTTTTCAACATGCATAACATCAATAAAATTTCTGACATACAGACAATTCCAGTATGGTAATTCAAAAAAAAACTGATCTCTTTTTCCAACCAGTTTTCGTAAGGTTTTTCGAAAATGGTTTACCAAAAGTAGTGTCCAAATCTTTCACTTTCTCAAACAATTGATCACCTGTAAGTGGATATGGTGTTGTACATTCCTTTGAACTTCCTTTAAATGATGTCATCCAAGATCGGTACTTTTGTCGTCAGGGTATAAATCTGTGATATCCTAGAAAAACGGTTTTCGATGAATGTTTCAACCTAATTGACTGTGTACCTTGTTCGCAAATGGGACACCCTTGAGTTCCTTTAATGCTATATCCTGAAAAATTTCCATAAGCAAAAAAGTCATTTATTGTCCCGTACAACATGGATTTCAAAGTGAACTATTCATTTTTGTAAGCATCATACATCGTAACACCTGAATCCCACAATATTTTCAAATCCTCGATCAATGGGGCAAAATAAACATCAATATCATTACCCGGTTGTTTTGGTCCTAATATAAGCATAGATAACATGATGAATTTTCGTTTCATGCATAACCACGGTGGTAAATTATAATTTACCAACATAACCGACCATGTAATGTGACTGCTTCTTTGAAAACCAAAATGATTCACCCCATCTGTAGATAACGCCAGACGAAGGTTTCTCGGCTCGTTCCGAAATTCAGGATACTCGTGATCAAATCTCTTCTACTGAGGAGAGTCTGTAGGGTGACATAGTTTCCCATCTTTAATTCTTGTATCTGCATGCCATGTCAATTGTCCTGCAGTCTCCTCACTTCCATATAGGCGTCTAAACCTAGGAATGATTGGAAAGTCCCATACAACTTTCATAGGACTAGAATCATCTTTATTGTATCAGAAAGAACCAAACTTTGGGCATTCTTTAAGTGATTTGTGGTCCTTGCGAAACAATATACAATCATTCGGGAAAGCATGTATTCTTTCAGAGATCATACCCATCGATCGTAGCATTCGTTTGGCATTATATGTCCGGCTTGAGAGTTCATTATCTTCTGGGAGCATGTTATTCAGGAGAGCAAGTAGTTCCGTAAAACTAGCGTCACTCCACCCATTGCCTACTTTCAAATTATACAGCTTCAATACGGATGAAAATGTTGTATATTTAGTGCAACCAGCATACAATGGCGTTTTTGCACAACTCTTTAACTTCTCAAACAATTTTGGGCAATCACGAAGTTCATCTTCAACTATCCTTGTCATTTCCTCAATTCGATCTTAATCATCATTCACATATGTAATCACACCCTCCATACGATCATCTTCACTGTTCACGCTTCTAATCATATTAGATGATCTATAAAATGTTGTGTTCTCTGAGTCACTACCTACATTGGTTTTTTCCCCGTGTTTATTCCAACATGTATAACTTCAATCTATTCCGTGATATATCAGGTGTTCTTCCAACTCCTCTGGACTAATTTTTCTTGAATAACAACAGCGTAAACACGGACAAAGGATTTGAGAAGGGTCACATGCATGATCTTCTGCAAACTTGATAAACTCTTTCATGCCATCTTCATACTATTTTATCAACCGATTGGCATTCATCCATTCTTTATTCATATTCATCGTCTTTATGGGTTCAATCTCGATAACTTTCCTAATATTATGTTTTAATTAATCAGGTAGCATTGTTTGGGTTTTATAAAAACAAATCATGGTACAAATGCCTTTAAACACATGTGAAATCCATATACATGGTGTGTCCAGTAGGGTGAACATCGTGTATGTATAAGATACCTGATTTAATCTGACATATATCAAATTTATTCCAAGTTAGTCTTACAAAGACTGAATGATGCCTTAGAAAATACATGACATGCGAACAAGAGGAAACCAATGAGTAACAGGGAAAACAGTAATAAATATGATGCTATCTCAATGTACTCAAGGTGATGATAAGATGTTGGTCAAGATCAACTATGGGTTTGGAGTAAACTAATATTTAATTGAAAAAAACTACTAAAAACTGATCCAGAAAAGGATGAAATATCCTATTCATCAAGTCCCTTAATACAACCAATGCATTAGTTAAACCAAAAATCATCGCTAAAAAATCATACAGGACATAACTACTCCTAAAAGCAGTCCATGGTAGGTCCATCGATGTCCAACTCATCTAATGGTATCCTAATGTCAAATCTATCTTGGAGAAGATCATAGAACCTCATAGATGATCAATGTGACTATCAATGCATGGATGAGGATACATATTCATGACTCTCATCAGGTTCAATCTCCAATAATCCAACAAAAGAATAAATACCAATCAACCATCTATTTTAGAGAACTATAAAACCCCATGGTAAAGTACTATGCCATATGAAACCATTATATTCTATATCATCAAATTGTAATTCAAACAACTGATGATCTTTTGGTGTTATTTTAGAAATTGTGATAGAAACTGAATTTTCTCCCAAAACTAAATAGATTATAAAGTTTATCTATTTATTAAGAAGTAAATTTTATACCTCATCAGTGAAAACATCCTAAAAATGTACTAGCATTGGGGAAAAAGAATCCTATAGCATTCTAGAAATATCTACAATATGCCTGACTATTTGAGCCATTAGGGTACAGTAAATATATAATTATAACATGCTATTTAAAATGAAATGTGGAAACAGGAAATCATACAGACTCCTGATAAACCCATAATACAAAACATATCACCTAGTATGTCTGTCACATATACAAATAAATAAATTAGAAAAAAACATGCTACAAAGCATAAAGGTACCATTAAATACTTAAATTGGTCAACTTGTTTCAGAAATTGTTTATCTTCATCCGTGCCTTGTACTTGCACCCATGAATTTGAAGGTGACTATGCGTACACTATAGTTGACCTTCTTAGAGAAGATTTTCTAGAAGAGTTAAAGAGACATGAAGCAATGAAGATCATTAGAGTGTTGGAGAAAATGTGGTTGATACAAATAATGTGGAAATCAGCTTGTGCAACGCGGCCTAAGTTACAACTTGCAGGTATTGTACTTAGGTCGTGTTGCACAAGCTGATTGCCACATTGTAACTTAGGCCACGTTGCACAAGCCGATTTCCACATTGTTTGTAGCAACCACATTTTCTCCAACACTCTAATGATATTCATTGATTCATTTCTCTTATACTCTTCCAGAAACTCTTCTCTAAGAAGGTCAACTATCGTGTACGCATACTCACCTTCAAATTCATGGGTGCAAGTACAAGGCACGAATGAAGATAAATAATTTCTAAAACAAGTTGACCAACATGCATCATCCTCGACACTCATCACTAATTATGAATCCCATCCCTAGACATAATCATAATCACATTAAGACCAAACTATCTATTATGGAAATCCTTAGCGGAATTAGGCTCAAGATATGGTATCATTCCTATCTCACATCTATATTCACTATTTGGTCCTCAAACACACAATATATAAATAATATACCAAGGGAATACCATCCATGGAAGTCACATCCCACCTTGAGAGCACGAGGAGGAGGAGGACAAGGTGCTAGTGGTCATGGCAGCGAGGGTGGAGGTGGCGGCGGTGGTAGAGACGGAGGCGGCGGCGGCGACAGCGGCGGCGGTGGTCGCGGCAGTGAGGGTGGAGGTGGCAGAGGCAGTGGCGGTCGCGGTAGCGGGAGCGGGGGTGGAGGCGGCAGTGGCTGCGGAGAAGGAGGAGGACGAGGAGGATGAGGAGGAGGAAGGAGGAGGAAGGAGGAGGATGAGGAGGACGAGGAGGAGGAGGACGAGGTCGCGCGGCGAGGGGCCTGGTTCAGCTTCCGCGAGAGCTTGACCGCGTGCAACCGAGTATGGCCTGTTAGGGTTATTAAATAAAAACAAACAGAACCTTTATCAGTGCTCGTTAAAAGTGCTAATAAAGGTATGTTTTATCAGTGCTAAAATAAAAGCGCTGATAAAACATTCATTTATCAGCGCTTTTTTAGCACTGATAAAGATCTACCTTTATCAGCGCTAAAAAAAGCGCTGATAAATGTTCCCTTTTATCAGCGCTTATTTTAGTGCAGATAAATGTAACATTTATCAGTGCTTTTAGATAGCACTGATAAAGGCATACCCCTTTATCAGCACTTTCTATTTAGTGCTGATAAAGCACAGAGCTTCCCTTGCCCTGTTTTGTGGTAGTGGTTCAAGGTCAGGGATCGGGTCTTTTATGCATTTCACCGAGGATGGGACACTGATGAATCAAGAGATAGGGTAATATTTTACTATGATATGTCAAGTCATTTGATATTCTGTAAAGAGTTGGGTTGGTAGTCTATCGACTGCAGTTACCTTAGAGGTATTGATCCATACACGACGTCTTCCATGTATCTCATTTACACTACTATCATTCGGACCTGTATCATGTTTTTTAGCCTGAGGAGGTTGAGTTACTGGATGATTATTTTTTTAGGAATATCCTATTCATATTTTTGTTCTTAGAATGAATCTTCACCACTCTTTATAGGAAAATTTGGGAATGAATTTCTTTAATGGGGGAATATTGTAAGAAATCAAGTTTTCATACAAGTTATGGATCCTTTTTATTTTGGTTAAAATGTTTAAATATGGAATAATGTGAGTACCCAATTTTATCATAGGTGTTTCAGGGGTGTTTAGGGCTTGTTCAAATCCAAGAAACCAGATTTTGGTTTGAAAATACCTAGTTCACTATTTGTTCAAGTCGTGCAGTCTAGGCTGCACAGTCTGATAAACCATGCGATGCATGGGCGACGGGAAGGAGGAGGTCGCACGGTCAGAGTAAACCATATGATTTGGGTTGCACAGCCATATGACAACCTCTTTAATTTTTAAAGTAGGTTTTTTCATGGTTTTTTCATGGTTATTCAAACTGTGCGGGGTAATAGTATCGGTTCTATTCCCTATAGTTAATCGTGCATGGTTGGTGCATGGTTTTCCAAACCATGCACTCAAACTATGTGACCCCTTTATTTTAGATAATTTTATAATTTTAAATCAAATTAAAATATATTTTAACCAAAATATCAATTTTACTCTCCTACATAGTAACCTTCACTTTTAAGAGATCCCTTTGAAGCCTATTCTTGGTTTTGATCTTGTTCCTCAGTCTGATCTCCAATTCAAGCACCGCTCATCTTGTTTAATCCACATCGGTGAGTTAAAAATTCATTTTTATTCTTTCTCCATTATTATTGGTATCATATATTCTATTTAGGTTCAAGCTAATATGCCCTAATTTTAGGTTATTCATCTGTTCTTCATTTTTCATTTGATTTAAGTTGAATCAGGAGTTGATACTAGATGAACACTCTACTACTGAACTATGGTAGGTGGTCTATACATTATTCTTGATTTTTGGTGTTTTATAGGGCTATATGTCATTGTTTTTTCCATCAAACTTTCCTTCATGACCCTTTAAATAAATTGATTAATTGAATTAATTGAAATCAAACCTATTAGGGATTCCCTTTAGCTTCCATGAGACTTGTGGGAGGTTGATTCCCCAACTAAAGGCCACCCATGGGGTGTGTCATGTATTATCCTTATATTTTCCCTTTTTTGAACAATCCAAGGGGTTTGTTCTTGAGCTTTCCTAATAATAGGAAGCACATGTATAAATAAATTGAATTGAATTGGTTGAATAGAAGATGGTTTACCTCCTATGCATGTTGATTATTTTGATTAAATGGTTTATATGGAACATTTATAGCTTAAATGGATTTGTTAGAAATTTGATAAATGAGTGGGTATACTCATTGGTTTCCTTTTATTTTGAATATGGTTAATGAGTGGGTATACTCATTGTTTGTATTTGGATATAATTGTTTTATGAGTGGGTAGACTCATATGGTATAAAATGACATATGATATGAAATGATAAATGGTATGAAATGTTGAATTAATGGATAGATGTCTTGTAATATGTTATTTGGATCTTGAACATGGTACTGGACACCTTGGATTGAGTATACTCCTTGAGTCTTAACTCCGTAGAGTGCCTCAGGCCTTTCTACCCCTTTGATATGGATTGCTTGGACTTGTATAGAACATGTTTGGTTAACATGCTCTTAGGAATCTAATTGGTTCTTAACCAAGTTTCCATCAAGATACTCCTAGGACTCAAATAGGATGCCTTAGTCTACTACACCTTGGATATAGCCCTTTTTGGTCTGACACTTGTGGTATACAACGCGGTCATGGTAAATGTGACATGTTTAGTTAGATGGCTCAGTCGTGGATGTTTTGACTCTTCTAGTTGTACATTAAGGCTATGGTTGATATAGTTCTATGGTTTTACAGAGAGGTCATGGTGCTTACTCTATTTTACTTATAGCTACCTTGTTTTTTAGATTGACTATATTTTTCAAGGATCCTTGAGTGTCTATTTTGGATTTATATTTTAGTAGTTTACATGCCATGGGAATATTTACTTTTATTTATTATTTACCTATTTACATGTACACTATTTAGAATGTTATATTTCATATCTAGGACTTGTATAGATATTTGGGGGGTTACCTACGAGGATTGTATCTCACACCCTATTTGAGCCATCATTGGGTACCCGAATAGACTATTTGGATGTAGGTAGAGATGTGGGTAAGCACCCACAGTTTGAGGGTTGATTGTGTGTCGTGATTAGGAGTAGAGGAGTACAAGATTGAGCTAAGGATCGTAATGATATTTGGAGATATGAATTTTCGATATTTTTGGTATTTTGATATATATATTGTATTGTAATGTCGTGGACCTATTTTGGATACTTTTTAGAGAAATTAATCATCATCATTGTATATAAGACACTTCTTGCATTATTTTTATATATTCTTTATATTATCTTTTGTCGGATTGTTATACTACTTCTGCTATTGACTGTGATTGATATTCCACTATGTTACACTCTATTAAGTGGGAATAGTCTCCCCACAGACTCACCCTAGGACTATGCTGTAGTCAGTAGCCTCTGGAATTTTTGTAGATGCACTTGAGTCCATGTATACAACTGGGCTTGGGGCACTATTGAGTAGCATTCAAGTCTAGGATTTTATAGTTTTATTGGGTGATAGTGGGGATAATATACCATCTGGTGATGATAATAATAATAATGGTCCATATGTATATATAATATAGCATAAGAAGGAACATAACTCAGCAGAAGAAAGATAATTAATGTATAATAAGAATAAAAAATAACAGTAACAATAAACAACAAGTACAAAATAAAAATAAAAATTACAGATGATAAACATGCCATAATAGGTCATACAAGATAGATAAACAAGGTCTCCCAAGTCCAACCATATTAGTACATATATATAAAAACCCAAAAGAAGGTTCATCCTGATTCAGAGGAACCACCTGGTCCACTCCCATCTATCCAATGAAAAAGTGATACAATTATGATAATTAAGGTCAAGCTCCTGAGTATGATCCCTTACCTAATCTCAAATATAGAAAGTCTACACATGTCTCAAGGGGTCGTGTAGGGTGTGAGTATGAACACAATAGGCCACCACCAACATGTTTCTATCTTACATCTAAAATTATATAGGTGTATGAAAAATATAATAAAATAAAACATACACAAATTTTATAATTAATCAACTCCACATGTTCTCAATAACCCCATGTGAGCATTCTACCTGCTTCAGTTAATTCCAGAATATCTCTAAATATGTGCCCCCAAATATTATTGGGAATATAATACATGTTTTCCTATATATATTTGTAGTGGATAGGACCCATGGATTAATTCCCTAGTAATCCCCTAATGAATAACATGCCAGGTGAACCCTAGGGTTCCACCCATAAATATACCACCAGCACCTCATGCCATCAATCATGAATCCTATATCCAAAAAAGCACCCAAAAATAATTTCCAGGTCTCATATACCTCCACACAAAAAGTTCATATTGGTTCAATAGATTGATGTCTCAAGGCATGGTAAAGCACATCCTCCAAGATATAAAATAATCACTATTAACTCAACAACTGATGTACTGAGGTACAGAGATCTCCATCCTCCCACAATCCCATCCCACCAGCCTTAAGCATAACAGCGAGCCTCAACGCCCAACGGATGGTCTCAACACCATCTCATGAGGGTCCATCACTATCCATGTGGCTTTATATAGTGATCACCTCCAACACATCTGATGATAAACATCATCCCCTAAGCTACAATATCTATAGAGTTTACCACCCACAACGAGTGGTCAACACCACCTCAAATAAATCCTATCTATGTAACACAACTCCAATGGTGTGTTGGTCAATAATGGTGATTGGAAATCACCAAACAGTACCTAATTCACATCATCTGGAACCTCATGCTCCTATGACCATGTTACTAAGTCATGATGGTAAACACCATATCAAGTCTTAAGATCCATGTGATCATCTTGATGACCTCTTCACCTCAAATACCAATGATCATGTCACATCAACCTGATGATCATCATCACCCCATGTATCCTGGGGCACAACCTTAGCCTGAAAACCATGTCGCCTCATTCTAGGTAATCAACATCACCTCAATCCTCAGACCAAGACCATAATATTCCCATTTAACCATTTAAATCAATAAATAAAATTTTGTTAATTAAAAACAATGACCAAACTGTCATTCCCAAGGTCAAAATCCCCTTACCAAGATTATCATATATAAATAGGCTAGGGCATGATTGATGGAATCCCTTAACATAAATTACATAATTTAAAAACAAACATTAATTAATTAAGGGTGTGTCTTGGACTACCAACAAGGGAGTATATAGAACACACCATCGAAACACCCATAAAATAAAGAAGAAATCTAGAAACCACCAACCTTATACTCACAGGTGCTCTCTCATATGATATCAGCCTATAACATGATCTAAAACAAGAGGAAAAGGAGATTTATAAAAATTCCCTAAAAATTGGGCAAAATATCTCACATGGATTTAGCATTATGTATGGAAATATAAACTGAAAAGAGAAGAAAGAGGAATGAAGGCCTTAATGATATGATTCCAACAAGACTGACAGATCAAGAATCAGAGCTCGAAGGAGAATAAAGGAGGAATAAAGAAAGAAAAATGAGTGTGAGTTAGAAAAGTAATTTCACCCCATTAAATGACTCGCATGGTTTGGCAGCATGGTTTGGATAACCATGTGCCAACTATGTAGTGTTCACTATCCAAGCACCGCATTATGAACAGTTTTCAAAATCATGTGAAAACCGTGCATTTATCCTCTACTAAAAACTATAGTGATCACACATTTCCATGTTACCCCACCCCCATGGTTTGATAAATCATTTTAGTGAAGAATTGGTACACATGGTTACTTCTGGGAGGTTGCATGGTTTGATTAAACTGTGTGCCTATGTTTGCACTCTCCCAAAACTGAGTTTCTAGGGGATGATACACCTGAAACTCCTCTGAAACCTAAGAAACTTTATAATACATAAACATCATCTAAAAACAAGGCCTTTGGATAATAAAACTCTCAGAATTAGGTTTTAAATATTAAAAGAAGAGTTTCCCTGACCATCAAAATCAAAAATTCAAAAAGTTTGAGGAATTTCAACGTGCTCAAAAACTCCAAATGTTATAGTCTCCCCCACATTATAATAGATCATCCCCAAGCTATCAATTTTTACCTAGATATGGTACCAAGAATAAACATCCCATTTACATAAAACATTTTTTACCCTAGTTATAAGTCATGGTCAATTCCCTAAGTAGAACTCCATGCCTTAGGAATTACCTACTAGGTTTCTCCTCAACCCAAAATTTTAATATATGATGGTTCCACCAATGATCCTCATACATAAAAGTCCTCCCATGCAATACCACCATTCTTTCACCCCATTAGGTGATCAATTTATACTCATGCCATACCAGTCATTCATCAAGTCCCACATCTCATCATATGCCCACAAGTCATGCACCTCAACATATACTAAAAAATAAACCCAGATAATGTATATAAGTATATATATACATATGCATGCCCATTATAGTTCTAATGAGTACATACCTCATACATATCATGAATTATATTGATTCCCCCAATAAATTTTGGTGCCTACATGTCTCATATATATATATATATATATCATCCATCATAAAATATTCTAACATACTAGACAGCTCTTGGTTAGTCCAAAAACAACACACATCCACCTCATACAATAGAATTGGACATGTCCACACAAAAGTTACATGCCCAAAATCATAACATAAATCTTATTATAATCAGTTCATCATCTTTCTCTAACCTTGACAACTCAACTGTATTCACCTAGCTTGAAGCCTGAATGCCTTAGGCTTGGCCTCCCTATGGAGATACACTAGCCACCAGCCACTGACCCCACTATTGGGTCAATCTATCACTTCCACAACCTCCATGTGCAGTTGAATCATATATACTATCTCCTAGTACTACTCTCGGTCCAATCTTAGATCCCTGAGTCTGACCTAGTCCTTATCTCCTAGCAGTTTGAGAAGGGTTCCAACAGAACCTCTTTAAATGGATTATTTGGCCACACGCCCAACTCTCCTTCGAAACCTAATAACACTAGATCTGAATATATCATGGCCACCTCATTTTAAGAAAATTTTTGAAGAACCACTTCTCAATGGTCTACCATATTCTTTGGCCTAACTTCCTGGATGAAACTCTTCATGATCCTACTTTCAGGTTCACAATGCACCACTAATAACCTCACTTGACTTCATCACCTGTCGTGAATAAGTCGGGTCCATAAAGTTCCCAAGCCTATCAGCACCTAATTCACCACCTTAGAGAATTATTTCATCTTGAATATTTTTACCTACACCCTAATGGCATGCCACAAACCATCCTTGAAATGTTTCACCCTGGTGATTTCATCTCCCACCATATCATGTGAAAAATGTGGTAGGTCTATGAAATTAGCCACATAATCCATGAAAGATGTATCTCTTTGCTAGAGGTTCATGAATTTTTAGTCTCTATCCACCATAAGGGTATCTATAAATATGTGTTAAAATAATTTTTCCTTGAAATCATTCCAAGTCAGTCCCTCATGCCTATTTTCCTATACATGTACGTCCCACTAGTAATTTTTCAGCCCTCTGAGCATATAACTGTCCAGCTTCACCCTTAGTCCTGGGGGTGTCTCAAGCTGATAAAAGATATTCTACACCAAATAGATCCAATTATATTCTACCTTTGGTCCACCCTCTCCTTAAAATAATGTTGGGTGATGAGATTGAACCTTGTGAGTCAAATATTCCATAGACGGATCAGATCCTTGAGCTCCCCCGTCAATTCACGGGATGACATGAACCAAGATCACCCTGAGCTACTCATAAAGACATGGTCCAAAATATTCCATCTTATACATTTTTATAACATGTACCAGAGCCTGTACCTATATATTATGATTATCCCAACCCTTCAGGGCTTCATTGCGACCCTCAGGGGCCTCATCATGTGCATGCTCATGTGGCACCATATCTCCTCCCTCCTAACACTCCACTGGAAAATTTCTAGGTGGAATCATGTTGAATACCAAATATCAGGATAAAAAATCCATAAAAATCATATATATCACATGTAAGGAAACTTATAATGGGCATCACATCTCACTACCCTTACACTCCTCTACCACACCATGTCTCATGACATCCGGTTTCATGGCCCCTTACCTACCCAAATCAGAGTTAGGTATCACATATAATCCATCCTCATGGCCCCTTTCCAACCCATAAAATATTCATAAATCACATATAATCTATCATCATATCCCCTTTTCTACCCATAACAGATCCAAGCATCACATGTCTTGTATATCAATCTAGGGTAGCTGAGTAGAATGCCACCAAAAAGGCTATATAGGAAAATATTGTTTATCTTATTTTTTGAAACTTTAAACAACTCACAAAATTTCATCATCCCTACCTACCCTTATCATATTCAGGTCCATACATACTATATACACATAGAATCACATCATATCTCATTAGGAACCACATATATGGGTTGGCTAAGTAGAATGCCACCAAATAGGCTAAGCAGGAAAACACTATTTATATTCTTTGTGGACACTTTAAACAAATCAAGCCATCTTAGTGAATTCTATGTTCCCAATGATGATCTTAAAAAACACATATCATATGAACCTAAGTGAATATGATGATGCATGAACAACCATCCATTTCCATAATGGTCCAAGGGTCATACCATATAACAAATAAAGATCACACCCAAGTGTGTCACTCGAGGTGGAAATCAACAAACTGTAAAAGAAAAAAATCATAACATCAATTTCCCTCCCTTATTAACTTGTTTTATCCCTTTTTCATGGGGATATAGGCACCCAAAAACGTTCTCTTTACCAATTTTTGACTACGTCCTAGTCTATAGTCTACCATATCCAAAATAGTAAGACCAAAAATGAAAAGAAATCATTTGATACCATTAGTAACTAGTTGAATTTGGTTACCATTTTATACCCAAGCCTTGTTATTTTGTAATGAAACACCAAAAAATAACCTAATTTTATTCCATTTGTACTATCCCAACCCATTTACCACTCAAACAGTGCTCTGGGTTAGTTGGCCATTGGGAATTAGGCATTCCTCCCTATACGCCAAAGGCTACTGACTAGTAATGAGGGTATTATTTTGTGATATTGTGGATACTATATCTTTTAGTGATGATAATAAAAAATATCCATATATATATATAACACAGTATAATAGTAACCATAACTTAGTGAAAATAATAGAATAAACATAGAAGAAGAATAAAAATAATAGCAAAAATAAACAACAAGTCTAAAAGCATAATACCATTTACAGATGATAAAAATTCAATAATAGGTCATGTAGGATAAATAAAAAAGGTCTACCATGGATGACCATATTAGTACATATATATAAACCCAAAATAAGGTTCATCCTGATGTAGAGAAACCACATGGTCCGCTGCCATCCATCCTATGAAAAAGTGCTACAACAACGATCTCTAAGGTCCAGCTCCCAAGACTGATCCCTTATCTGATCTTAAATACATAAAGTCTACGCACGTCCTAAGGGAACCATGTAGGGTGTGAGTATGAACTCAGTAGGACACCAAAAATATGTACTTGTCTTACATCCATAATTATACAAGTGTATGAAGAATATAATAAAAGGCAATGCACATATATTTAATAATTAACCCACTCCACTTGTGCTTAGAATCCATAAGTGACTCTTCTACCTAATTCATCCAATTATAAAATATCTCTAAACACATTTCTCCAAATATATATTGGTCATAAAATACATTTCTACCAATATATATTTGTAGTGGTGGTGACCCGTTGCTTAATTCCCAAGGTGTCCACTAATGAATAACATACTAGGTGAATCCTCTGGTTCCACCCATAAATATAACACTCACACATTCTTTAATCAGTCATGTAATTAGTGTCCAAAAAACATTTCCAACAAGAATTCCCAAGTCCCTTGGACCTCCTTTGATTAAATCCCTATTGGATCAAGATCCTGACATACTGACGCATGGTGAAGTTCATCCTCTAATATACAAAATAAACACTATGGGATAAACAGTCAATGTCTTGAGGTATAATGATCTTTTTCCTCCCATAATACCATACCATTGGCCTCAAGAATAATTTTGAGCCTCATCTCCCAACCGATGGTCTAAAAACAATCTCTCAATGGTCTATCATCATCCACATGTATTTCTATGTTGAGCACCTCCAACACATTTGATAGTCAACACCATCCCCTAAGCTGGAATATCGATAGAGGCCTCGACCCAAAATTAGTGGACAAAACCACCTCAACTAAGTATTATCTGTGTTCACATGACTCTAACAGTGCATCAGCAAAAAATGATGAGAAAAAATCACTAAAAAGTATCTAATACACATCATTAGGCACCTTGTTCCCTTGTGATCATGTCACTAAGTCCTGTTGGTCAACAACATCTCAAGACCCATGATCCATGCCCTCATCCTAGCAACATTTTCACCTCAAATCCCAATGATCAGGTCACCTAAACCTAGTGATCATCATCACCCCATGTATCTTGGTCTACACACTTGGCCTAACGATCGTGTCACCTCAGTCTAGGTGATCAACATTGTAAGAACCAGAATCTTTGTTTTTAGGTATGCTTTCCTTTTTCTAGAGTTTTTGAGAAAAATGATTTTTCTGGAAATTTTTGATGTACACGCCGTGTACTTTCTGAGTACATGTCATGTACTCTTTTCCCGCTCGAAGCCGTGTGATGGCCATGTCCGGGACACAAACATGGTGTGTAGGGGTGAGGTGGAGGCTGATTTAAGCAGAGTACAGACAAACCCACTACATGCCATGTACTCTAAAAGTACACACTGTGTACTTTCTTTTTTTCATTAAACGGATCGGGGTCGTGCCTGATAAAAATAAATGTCTTCTTCTACGTCTTGTTCGTCTGAGAGCGCTGGGAATCTGCGGATCTTCAAGGAGCCACCGTTCCTCCATCCGCTCTCCAATTCAAGCACCATTGATTGCGTTGGAATCACAGTGTTGAGTTCTTCTTTCTGCTTGAGCCTTGTTTTCCAATTCCTCCTCCTTCTCAAGTTATCATGTTTTGAACGTTTTGGGCGTTTTCTCAAATAGTTGACATTCTAAGGAGAATCAGTCATCGTGGTTCATGTATATCGATCTCCTAGGATCGAGGTAGGTGGTTTTTTCTTTACCGTTAAAATTCTTTGAGTTTTATGTGCAAATTCCACTAATACCCATGAACGGGGTATTGCGTGTTTACCCTTTTTGCCCTTGTTGTTTTCCTAACTTGATTGTATGACTATGTAGAGGCAAATCAATCATGTTATAGGATATTTTGTTGTTCTTGGATGTTTTTCCCATGTTTGTTCTGTTACTGATCCTTAGTTCTTCGTTGCCTTTGGCCATTACACCTGTTTCCATGTCTTTTGTCTATAGGATGGAGTGTTTTTTCATAACATGCTTGTTGCCTTGTAGACTGTTATCCAAGTATCTCTATAGTTGTACTTTGGTTATCTAAGTAGATCTATAGGTGTATGTTGGCCTTATAGCATTATCATGCACTGACTAGCATGGGGCTGTGAGAACCTGGTGCTATAGACTATAAGGGATAGACCGAGTGAACTTCCCAGAGATTCTTTGACATTATAGACTACAGGAGGGTAGACCGAGTGAGATTCCTCAGTGAGTCTTATACATTATAGGCCACATGGGATAGACCGAGTGAGCTTCCTAGGGTGTCTTTAGATATTATTGACTACAGGAGGGTAGACTGAGTGAGATTCTTCAGAGAGTCTTACCCTGTTTGTTTTCTCTTTAAGAACCTTCCCAGGATAGAGGAGGAATTGACCGAGTGAGCTTCCTCAGAGAGTCTGTGGTATACCTAAGGCTATAGGATGAATTGACTGAGATAACTTCCTCAAAGAGTCTCTAGACCTTGGGTCTAAGAGGGTTAGACCTCATGATCTTTCTCAGAGAGTCCCTGGCTACCCTAGACTATAAGGGGAATTGACAGAGTGTGCTTCCCCAGAGATTCTCATAAATTTGTATGACCAAACCAGAGGGGTTAGGCTGAGTTCACTACCCAGAGGGTTGTGGTACTTCTTGGATATGACCAGATGGAATGGATGCGAGTACTTTATAGAGGGTTTTTAGCTTGTTAGCTGTCTGCTTCACTGTTGTTGTTGGTTGTGGTTTGATTACTGTTGTGTATCATCCTGCTTACTACTTACTATTTACTACATACTGTTTTTTTGTTATTGTTTACTGCTTATTGTACTTTTACCTACCATATACTCACTAACTGTTAGGCACAGATCTTTGGGTGAATGCCTACTGGGATTTAGTCTCACATCCTATTTGGATCATGTTTTTGGGTCCAAACAGACTATGTTGTTGCAGGTGTAGACAAGGGCAAGCACCCATCGACATCTGGTACTTTATTTCTTAGAGCATGAGAGAAAGGGACCAAGATTTGGCTTGCGATGTTGACTTTTCTTTTGTACTTGTTTTGGTACTGTGGTGTTTTTCAGCATTGTGACTTGTTTAGCTGCTTTCCTAGATATGTATCTTGCTTAATTCCATATATATACATATGTGCTCCAGTTTTTTGATTTAGTCTTCCTCTGTTTATTATTGTTGGTTATTTACTGCTTTTGTTATTGCATGTTTATTACTTCTTCTCTGTACTCTGCCAATGAGGGAATAGTTTCCCCACTATCACACCCAAGGCCCTTGCTGCTAGTTGGTATCCTATGGCATTTTGGGGAAATGAGCTTGAGGCCTTGTGGCGAACCGGCTCGAAGCCCCGGTTAGTGGCATCTGGTTCGGGATGTTATAAACATTACTTAAATCTTTGGGATAATCCCATCATGTTCCCATGGAATTATTAAAGTCAATATATACAATTTAAATAATTAAAAATAATGACAGACCTATACTACACAAGTTCAAAATCCCCTTACATGGCTTAGCATGTATACATAGGATAGGGAATGATTAATAGAATCCATCAACATCGATTACACAATTTAAAAGCAAAAAATTAATTAATTAAGGGACTCTCTTGGACTACCCACAAGGGTGTATATAGAACACACCACAAAAACACCCATAAAATTAAGGATAAATCTAGTCACCACCTACCTTTTACTTGTAGTCACTCGATCATATGATATAGTCATATAATTCAAGGTAAAATGAGAGGAAACATAGATTTAGACCAACACCTTAAAAATAGGGAAAATAAGATGCATGGATTTAGAATTCCATATGGAGAGATAAACAAAAAAGAGATGAAAGGGGAATTAAGGCCTTAACGATATGCTCCAAAAAATACCAAAAGATCAATAATTAGAGCTCAAATGATGGCATTCCCTCAAATTCTCAAAAGTGGGGAAAATAAGAGACCTCTATTTTTATGCTTGTGGGAAGGGGAAGAAAGGAAGAAGAAAGAAAGAAAAAGGAGAGTGGGGAAGAAAGTTAATTTCACCCCATTAAATGACCAGTACAATTTTTCTAACCATGTGCTAAAAATGTGATGCTCACTGTCCAAGAACCACACTGTACATGGTTAGGCACACAATTTTACAAATTGTGCACAGACCATTCATTTCCCCTATGATAAAAACTGTAGAGATCATGCATGGTTATTCACCCCCACCCGCACAGTTAGATAAACTGTGTCAGTGCATAAGTGGACTACAAAATTACTCTTTTGAGGTAGAATGGTTTGATCAAACAGTGTGCCTCTACCAATGCTTCCCCAAAACTAAGTTTCCAAGTCCCGACATGCCTGAAAATCCCCCAAAACCATAAGTCACTTGACGATCCTTAAGACCTATCTTAAAACTAGAAGTTAGGTCAATCAAACTCTCAGAATTAGGTTGCGAAGTTCAAGAGAGGAGTTGGCCCAACCACCAAACTCAGAAATTCAAAAAGGTTAAGGAATTTTGACCCGTTCAAAAACTCTGGACATTATAATCCACATATCATTTCATAAAAAAATACCCTTAAATCACCCTTGTCACATTACCCAAATACTATAGTATTTATAAAAATATATATACACATTCTTTATAATATCATAACAATAATATTCTCATTTTATACTAATTCCTTATAAAGGCCACAAGAAACCTTGGATCCCATCCCCACTATTCTATAATCCAAAACTTGGTTTCCGTGAGTAGAGAAATAGTACCCACGATCCAAGATCCACTATGATATAATCAAGAATTTGGTTTACCTAGAGAGTATTAATATAAGGCCCCATCCTTAAACCTTACTTAATCTTGAGTTATTATAAGATTACACATTGAGGATCTTTTCAGGTTTAGAGTTTTAGAGAATTAGATCATAAAACTTGCATTACATTCCACATTTAAACAAAGTGGTTACATAAAAGATAGTATTCATTTTCCCCATCAACAGAAACATATTCAAAATAAAATATGGATTCGTTCTTGAAACTTCCTTAACACTATCATCATATCAAGTACCCTTCCCTTGACCTGTGAAAAACATTTCAAAAACTTGGGATGAGCATAAAAAGCTCAGTAAGGGATATAAAAATATGGAAAGGAAACATGAGTACATGTATACATTAGAATCAATGAAATCATACTCTACTCATAAAACATAAGCACTTAAACATACCTCATCAAAACATGAATAAATCATATAAATCATAAGACATAAAGGTAACATGAGGCATTCATAACATTCTTACGTAGGGAGTAACCCTCTTAGTTACGTTCGGAATACCCAGCACAGTATATTCCCTAAATCTCTTCGGAGAAACCTCAACGTTTAACTCCTTCGTGTTACCCAATGCATTGGAGAGCTATATCGGGCTCACCCGCCCTTAGTTTATCACGGAACCACCCATCTTTATAATAATTCCCAAGAACCACAACATAATCGTATCACATAAAACATGCATAAAGGAAACATAATATTTCCACCTTTCAATCACAAGATATCAATACAACACATTGATATAAAAACATTATGAAAACCATTTTCTATACGAAAATAAAATAAAAGTAAAACATGGTATTTATTTTTCTTTTAAAAAGAAGGTATGGCTTGTAGAGGAAGCCGAAACTCAAATAATGGTCACGGCGGCGGAGAATTCGTTGTCGCCGCATACGTACAACAAAAACATTCCCTTTTGTAGTTTAGTAAAACACTTCATATAAAAAGATTACTTTTGGATAAATGTAAAATTCAAAGGGTTTTATACACCGTATAAAAGAAGGTTGTGTATAAAACAAAATATGCCTCAATGAATGGAGATTGAGACGAAGTCCCTTACCTCGGGTCCGACTTGACTCGATCATTCTTTAATCTCCTGAATAATAAACATGAGTTAATTTATACTTGATTAAGAACCTTTTTCAAGTTCATTATTCCTTTTATATCACTTATTACCATGTCATGAACACTATGTAATCATTTAAGTTAATAACGGTCATTTTGTCGATATTTGGTACTTGAGTCAAAAGTGAACTTCTTATATTTACAAGTTGTTCACATAGTCAAATATCCATTATCTCAAGAATGATATTCATGATGTAGATTCCATATATATCATATATACATGCATTTATAATATTACATAATCATTTAGAGGTAATAAATGAAATGCACCGTTCATGGAGACGGTAAGCCGTACGTACGCATGAACGCTACTTTCATTTCTATGTCATATTAATGGAATTAAAACTAAATGAGAGATATGTATATTTTAATTCCATAATTATATTCATAATTTATATGTAACATACATCATATATATCTATTATATATATGTACTTATAATAGTACATTACATTTGGGGATAAGAAATGAAATGTACCGTTCATGGAGACAGTAAGTCGTGCGTACGCATGAATGCTACTTCCATTTCTATTTCATATTTAATGGAATTAAAACATAATGATACATAATAGTATTATAATTCCAGTATGGTATCATATATAATATCATTAAATCTATCCTTTATACGTACCACATATGGTATTAACGAATCAAATCACTTTGAGGGGGCGGTAGTCCACACTTCCTAAAATGAAGATATTGCGTTTACCCATAATGGAAACCATAAAGGTATTCCATAAATGAAAAATACATAAGCTTAAGGAAAACATAAACATATTATATATCATATATAAATATAGTTTCATCTTAATGGTCACCTTTGAAGGTGTTATATGAGTGTTGAACAATCATCGTTTCGTGAGGCAGAAATTTTCCACCCACAGAAACACTATGTTATTTAACCATTAGATGTAGGTGTGTGTAAGTTTAGCTTGAATCCTTCTTATAAAATCATACTAGTATATTGAGGATACTTTTTTTGTTACAAAATAAATTAATAAAAAGAGTTTAGGGGGTTGGAGAAGCAAAATAAAACAAAATAACACAAGAGAAGACACTACCTTTAAATCGGGTAACTCTTTTTGATTTGAGCTCAAAGGCTTCCTTGGAAAGACTTCTTCCCAAAGTGAGGTTTATAAGAGTAATAGAGGGATGTGGAGAGACAAAATGGGCAGAGCTTGGCCGAACCAATGGCTTTAGAGGTGTGGGTAATGAGGTAGAGGTGGGGGCCTTTTATAAGAGGAGAGGAGGGGCACTCTTGGAAAGTTATAAAAGGTTACTTTATTATAAAATGTTTTTCGGATAGAAAAGGTCCCACAATTATAAATTTAGAGGATAAGGTGATAAGTGTTAGAAATCCACCCATCAAATTGGTCTTTTACAAGTGTATGTTTTAGATTTTACATTATCTTCTTATTTTATTTAAATCGTTAAATAATGAGGTAATCACTACATCATCATGATGTCATATATAATTTAATTTATTTAATGTCTAAAAAATATTAAAAAACTACTATGATGTAGTAAATATTTTTATATTTCCAATGAATATTTATATTCCAAAATATCATCTATGTAGACAAAATTAAAAATGTTTTACTCAGGTGATACATTCTTTGTTATATTTACTTTCTTTAAAAAAATAAAAAGATAACAAGTCACTTTCCCACAAAAGTGATTCCATGGGGTCCCCAGGTTTAGCACAAGGCATCCCATGGTCGGCCATGAGACAACCAGTATCATTAGGACACATGTTGGTGTCATTTTTGTGTTATTATGAAATTATTTTATTATCCTTAACTACCTGATTACTCATTAATCAAGATAATTAAAGATAATTACCATCGTTACTATTCATAATGTCCAAAAACAAGAGTCTTGATTACATAATTTGGACCTTCTGATTCCAAATATGTAATCCATTTTACCAAATTCCAAACACAGAAATTGCAATAATTTATTTAAAAATAATTCCCGTTGTCAAAACAAATAGTGGGTTTTTTTGAAACAATATCTATGAAAAGTTTGGCATTAATTTATGCCCAAATCCAAAGTGAAATTAATCCTAATGACCACCATTGGATTAAATGGTAAAAATAAATTCAAATTACACTTTAATACCAATTAAAAATATAATCTAACCATATAATTAAATTAGATGAAAAAGTAGTTTTGATGTAAAATGCAGTATTTTTCACTATTCATTAAAAAATGAGCATTGTCAAAAAAATACCAAAAATTTATCCAATGTAAATTTCAATGTCCCAATCATAAAGAATATGTTTATTTTGACAAATAGGACTTATAAAATTGTCAAAATTTTGATTTAAATATGGTTTTCCATCAAAAGGTAGCAAAACAATCTTTTAAAAATATTAGTGTATTCCATACTTAAGATTGGATTTATTCTCATTTTAAGACTCTAAAACACTATCTAATTCATAAATAGACATAGATAAAAATATCTATTATTCATTACTTACTTGGGATGTTACATCCTTCCCCCCTTTAGAAAATTGCATCCCTGCAATTTATTTACTTATCGAATAAGTGGGGGTATTTATCCCTCATAGCATTTTCAGATTCTCATGTTGCCTCTTCACTCATGTGGTTTTTTCACAAAACCTTTACCTGATGAATCCCATTATTCCATAACACTTTCTACCTGTGGTCAAGAATCTGGACCGATTGTTCCTCATAAGATAGGTTCTCTTCCAGTTGAACTACCTCTGGACTCAAAACATGAGATGGATCTGGCATATACTTTCTCAACATCGAAACATGAAAAACATTGTGTACCTGAGATAAACTCGGAAGTAAAGACACTCGGTAAGAAACTATTCCAACTCTCTCCAGAATTTCATATGGTCCAATGAACCTTGGACTCATCTTTCCTTTCTTACCAAATCGCATCACACTTTTCCACGGTGAGACTTTGAGAAAAACATGATCACCTACCTCGAAAGATAGATCCTTCCTCCTATTGTCTGCATAACTCTTCTAACTGCTCTGAGTTGTTCTCATGTGTTTCTGTATCAACTAAACTTTTTCTACCAACTCTTCCACCAATTCTGGTCTCATCAGATTCCTTTCACGCACTTCATCCCAGAAATCTGGAGTTCGACACCGCTTCCCATATAACGCCTCAAATGGTGCCATCTGTATACTGGAATGAAAACTGTTATTATATGAAAATTCAACCAAATAAAGGTGTTGCTCCCAACTTCCTTGATAATATATCGAACAAGCACGTAGCATATCCTCCAAAGTCTGAATTGTTCGTTCTGACTGCCCATCTGATTGAGGATGAAAAGTTGTACTAAAATTTAATTCTGTACCCAACGACTTCTGAAGGCCTTTCCAAAAGTTAGAAGTGTACTTGGGATCATGGTCAGATATATTGGAGAGAGGAACTCCATGTAACCTGACTATCTATTTAAGATACAAATGGGAAAGTTGATCTAGGTAAAAATTATCTCATATAGCAAGGAAATGAGTAGATTTAGTCAAGCGATCAACAATAACCCAGATTGCATTATTACCTCGAGATGTCCTCGGTAATCCCACAACAAAGTCCATGGATATATTTTCCCATTTCCACTTTGGCACTGGTAATGGTTGAAGCATCCCTTTCGGTAACTGTCGCTCTGCTTTAACCTGCTGACAAGTCAAACACTTCACAGTAAAATCAGCAATATCTCTTTTCATTCCATCCCACTAGTAATACTCCCACAGATCTCTATACATCTTAATACTGCCAGGATGATCTGAAAACGGGGAACTATGAGCCTCACATAATAACTCATTCTTAAACTGTGAATCACCAGGCACACATAATCTCTTCCCAAACCTCAAAACACAATCATTATCAATATTGAATTCAGGAAACTTACCCTTCTGAACCAGCTCTACCTTTTTCTGCAACTCACTGTCTTGCTTCTGTGCTTGCTTAATTCTGTCTGATAGAAAATATTTTACTGATACCTGAAACAAAACAGAATGACATTCTACACCAAAAACTTCTATTCCAAAGTTCATAAAATCCTTAACCAAAGGATCACATTCCGAACGCAACATTGTTAACGAAGCATTACTTCTTCGACTCAAAGCATCAGCCACTTTATTTTCTTTTCCCGGATGGTAATGAATTATACAATAATAATCCTTGATTAATTCTAGCCATCTCCTCTGTCTCATGTTCAATTCTTTCTGAGTGAATATATACTTTAAACTTTTTTGATCGGTATATATTTCACACTTTACTTCATACAAATAATGCCTCCAAATTTTTAAAGCGAAAACTATAGCAGCTGATTCCAAATCATGTGTAGGGTAATTTACCTCATGAGTTTTCAACTGACGTGAAGCATAAGCAATTACCTGATCATTCTGCATTAGGACCCAACCAAGTCCTTTCAATGAAGCATCATTGTAGATAACAAACTCACCATTCCTGGAAGATAGTGCCAAAACTGGAGCATTCACCAATCTTCTTTTCAATTCCTGAAAATAATCATCACATTCTTCTGTCCAGATAAACTTAACACCCTTCCAAGTTAGCTTAGTCATTGGACTAGATAACCGTGAAAATTTTATAACAAACCTTCGGTAATTTCCTACCAAACCAAGGAAGCTACGAATATTAGTTACATTTGTGGGTCTTGGCCATTCTTCAATAACTTTAGTTTTTTTTAGGATCAACAGTTATTCCATCTTTAGAAACAATGTGACCAAGGAAAGAAATTTGTTGCAACCAAAACTCACACTTTCTGAATTTCCCATACAATTTATTTTCTTTCAAGGTTTAAAAAATAACCCTTAAATGAATTTCATGCTCCTATATACTTTTATAAAACACCAAAATATCGTCAGTAAACACAACCATGATTTATCACCTAAGTCAACTGAGCCATCGCTGCAGCAAACTGTTTAGTTCTGATTCTGACCATATCAGGATACTATTTTGAAAGGTCATTTCCCTCTGTATGCCTTCCCAGAAAATCTATTCTGTTTCCTCTACGAAAAACCATTCTTAACACAAAAATATCTTAGGATAAGCAACATGGTAATCTTCAAATGCTATATCATTTCAATTTTACCATTAAAAGAAATATTTTTGGATAATCATTTAATAGAATTATAACTCCTAAAGTTATCTAAAATAACCTCTGATACTAACTATAAGGCCCCAGCCTTAAACCTTACTTAATCTTGAGTTATTACAAGATTACACATTGAGGATCTTTTTAGGTTTAGAGTTTTAGAGAATTAGATCATAAAACTTGCATTACATTCCACATTTAAACAAAGTGGTTACATAAAAGATAGTATTCATTTTTCCCCATCAATGGAAACATATTCAAAATAAAACATGGATTCCTTCTTGACACTTCTTTGACACTATAATCATATCAAGTACCCTTCCCTTGACCTGTGAAAAACATTTCAAAAACTTGGGATGATCATAAAAAGCTCAGTAAGGGATATAAAAATATGGAAAGGAAACCTGATTACATGTATACATTAGAATCAATGAAATCATACTCTACTCATAAAACATAAGCACTTAAACATACCTCATCAAAACCTGAATAAATCATATAAATCATAAGACCTAAAGGTAACATGAGGCATTCATAACATTCTTACGTAGGTAGTAACCCTCTTGGTTACATTCGGAATACCCAACACAGTATATTCCCTAAATCTCTTCAGAGAAACCTCAATGTTTAACTCCTTCGTGTTACCCAATGCATTGGAGAGCTATATCGGGATCACCCGCCCTTAGTTTATCATGGAACCACCCGTATTTATAATAATTCCGAAGAACCACAACATAATCGTATAACATAAAACATGCATAAAGGAAACATAATATTTCCACCTTTCAATCACAAGATATCAATACAACACATTGATATAAAAACATTATGAAAACCATTTTCTATATGAAAATAAAATAAAAGTAAAACATGGTATTTATTTTTCTTTTAAAAAGAAGGTATGGCTTTTAGAGGAAGTCGAAACTCAAATAATGGTCACGGCGGTGGAGAAGTCGTTGTCGCCGCATACGTACGACAAAAACATTCCCTTTAATTGTTTAGTAAAATGCTTCATATAAAAAGATTCATTTTGGATAAACGTAAAAGTAAAAGGGGTTTATACACCGTATAAAAGAAGGTTGTGTATAAAACAAAATATACCTCAATGAATGGAGATTGATACGAAGTCCCTTACCTCGAGTCCGACTTGACTCGATCGTTCTTTAATCTCTTGAATAATAAACTTGAGTTAATTTCTACTTTCTTAAGAACATTTTTCAAGTTCATTATTCCTTTTATATCACTTATTACCATGTCATGAACACTATGTAATTATTTAAGTTAATAACGGTCATTTTGTCGATATTTGGTACTTGAGTCAAAAGTGAACTTCTTATATTTACGAGTTGTTCACGTAGTCAAATATCCATTATCTCAAGAATTATATTCATGATGTATATGCCATATATATCATATATACATGCATTTATAATATTACATAATAATTTAGATGTAAGAAATGAAATGCACCGTTCATGGAGACGGTAAGCCGTACGTACGCATGAACGCTACTTTCATTTCTATGTCATATTAATGGAATTAAAACTAAATGAGATATATGTATATTTTAATTCCAGAATTATATTCATCATTTAGATGTAACATACATCATATATATCTATTATATATATGTACTTATAATAGTACATTACATTTGGGGATAAGAAATGAAATGTACCGTTCATGGAGACGGTAAGTCGTACGTACGCATGAACGCTACTTCCATTTCTATTTCATATTTAATGGAATTAAAACATAATGATACATAATAGTATTATAATTCCAGTATGGTATCATATATAATATCATTAAATCTATCCTTTATACGTACCACATATGGTATTAACGAATCAAATCACTTTGAGGGGGCGGTAGTCCGCACTTCCTAAAATGAAGATATCGCGTTTACCCATAATGGAAACCATAAAGGTGTTCCATAAATAAAAAATACATAAGATTAAGGAAAACATAAACATATTATATATCATATATAAATATATTGTCATCTTAATGGCCACATTTGAATGTGTTATATGAGTGTTGAACAATCATCGTTTCGTGAGGCAGAAATTCGCCATCCACAGAAGCACTATGTTCTTTAACCATTAGATGTAGGTGTGTGTAAGTTTAGCTTGAATACTTCTTAAAACAAAATCTTAGTATATTGAGTATACTGTTGTTGTTAAAAAAGAAATTAATAAAAAGATTTTAGGGGGTTGGAGAAGAAAAATAAAACAAAAGAACACAAGAGAAGACACTACCTTTAAATCGGGTAACTCTTTTTTATTTGAGCTCAAAGACTTCCTTGGGAAGACTTCTGCCCAAAGTGAGACTTCTAAGAGTAATAGAGGGATGTGGAGAGACAAAATGGGCAGAGATTGGCCGAACCAAAGGCTTGAGAGGTGTGGGTAATGAGGTAGAGGTGGGGGCCTTTTATAAGAGGAGAGGAGGGGCACTCTTGGAATGTTATAAAAGGTTACTTTATTATAAAATGTTTTTCAGATAAAAAAGGTCCCAAAATTATAAATTTAAAGGATAAGGTGATAAGGGTTCTAAATCCACCCATCCAATAGGTATTTGACAAGTGTAGGTTTTATATTTTACATTATCTTCATATTTTATTTAAATCGTTAAATAATGAGGTAATCACTGCATCATCATGATGTCATATATAATTTAATTTATTTAATGTCTAAAAAATATGAAAAAACTACTATGATGTAGGAAATATTTTTAGATTCACAATGAATATTTATAGTCCAAAATATCATCTATGTAGAAAAAATTAAAAAAAAATTACTCAGGTGATACATTCTTTGTTATATTTACTTTCTTTAAAAAAAATAAAAAGAAAACAAGTCACTTTCCCACAAAAGTGATTCCATGGGGTCCCCAAGTTTGGCACAAGGCATCCCATGGTCAGCCATGAGACAACCAGTAGCATTGGGACACATGTTGGTGTCATTTTTTTATTATTATGATATTATTTTATTATCTTTAACTACCTGATTACTCATTAATCAAGATAATTAAAGATAATTACCGTCGTTACTATTCATAATGTCCAAAAACAAAAGAGTCTTGATTACATAATTTAGACCTTATGATTCCAAATATATAATCCATTTTACCAAATTCCAAACATAGAAATTGCAATAATTTATTTAAAAATAATTCTCATTGTCAAAACAAATAGCGGGTTTTTTTTGAAACAATATCTATGAAAAGTTTGGCATTATTTTATGCCCAAATCCAAAGTTAAATTAATCCTAATGACCATAATTGTATTAAATGGTAAAAATATATTCAAATTACACTTTAATACCAATTAAAAATATAATCTAACCATATAATTAAATTAGATGAAAAAGGAGTTTTGATGTAAAATGCAGTATTTTTCACTATTCATTATAAAATGAACATTGTCAAAAAAATACCAAAAATTTATCCAATGTAAATTTCAATGTCCCAATAATAAATAATATGTTTATTTTGAAAAATAGGGCTTCTAAAATTTTCAAAATTTTGATTTAAATATGGTTTTCCATCAAAAGGTAGTAAAACAATCTTTTAAAAATATTAGTGTATTCCATGCTTAAGATTGGATTTATTCTCATTTTAAGCCTCTAAAACACTATCTAATTCATAAATAGACATAGATAAAAATATCTATTATTCATTACTTACTTGGTATGTTACAATTAATCTTCACAACACTTTATCCATTCATATAATCACCATACATATCCCTCTATGGATGTTAAAACTAATCCACCCCATATATAGATGATAGTCACTTAAAAGAAGTAACATCTTGAAAAATAATAATAATATCTCTTATCTCATCCATAGTTTTCCAATTCAATGTATCACCCAGGATATACTTATATGTAATGGTTGATAATTACATCAAAAAATAATCTCATATAGGATACCCACATCTACAACTAGTCTAACTCTATCACAGATTTGTGGGTGGAGAGAATATAATTACTCAATACATAATCATCCACCTCGTTCTAATAACTATTAGGAAATAAAAGTGCAAACTATTGTTTAAATCATCATCTATCTCAAACCTAGGTAAGGGTGAAATATTAACATCTTTAATTATATCATCAGTAGTCTCCAACTAAATTCTATGGGTGATAATTATAATAAATACACATGGGTCATAAATAGTTATTAACCAAATGTAATTGGTGAGAAGAGAAAATATACTTACATTTCTTCATCTAATTATCACCCAAATTAAATGTTAATAATGAGATCAGTCACCATATATCAATATTTAAATTAATAACTATTGACAATTGGACTGCATCACATGTATCGAGTGAGGTGTGTCAAAAATAATTCACACTACTCAACCAACATCATTGTTACATTCTATAAAATTTCCATATCCCTATAATATCAAAAATCCAATAGAAATTTAAAATTATTTTTTAAGTTTTTTATTTCACTTAGATACCAAAATATTAATATAAATATCTATATCACACAAACCTATATGTACCATCAATAAATATCCAAAACATTAACACATGGTACATCATATTTTATCCATAGCACTTTCAAAAAAATTATCAGCTTCATTAACATGGTTCATATTTTCTTTCTTCATTGTCTTCACTAGTGACACAAATTATTTAAATAGATACTCATAACATCATTAATGGATTACGTTATCATCATTATAATATTCCATTAACATCATTGAATTTATTCTTTTTTTTCATTTAAGGATGAATATAATCAATATTCAACACCAACTTTCCATAATCGTTCCTAAACATTTTACATAAATTTTTGATAAAAAGATAAATATAACATTTTCATTAAACCAATTCCATTATATTCCTTATTAATTACCCAATTAATTACCAATGTTATATTAAATATTTACTATTTCTTAAGTAAATAACATATTTACTACTAATAAAATTTAAACTCTTTTTAGATTTTATAGTCTTTTTATTTTCATTAATAATTTTATACATATCCTCTTCAATATCAATAACCATAATATTAATAAATTCATATTTTTTCAATGTTAATAATACCATCAAATAAATCATATCACATCACAATAAAGGTGAAAACTACTTCTCAAGTCCTCAAAATTTCTCAAATAAAATCAGTAGCAACATGCTCATTTACTCATTCATTATTCATTAATATTTTTTAATTACACTACCATAAATGTTTAACATTATTTTTGAGTATTCATTGGAATCATATGATTCTTCTACAAACAAAATATTTTATTTTTTACTAAAAATATCCATAAGGAAAATCATTAATAATCTTAATGATCACTTCTATTATTTTCATTAATAATTAAATATAACATCAAGACTATATTGAATCATAACTATAAGAAGTTTAATTGAATAACTCAGTGAGTCCCCACAACTAACAAAAAACTATCAAAGGTTGGAATCAGGAAAATATGATATGGGATCATGAGTTCCATTTAAATAAAATTCATCACCTTAAGAGTTCCAAAATATTGAAAAAAATATGCATTGTGTTTTAGTTGATAAAATAAACATGATGGTGGTATTATAATTTTCATGAGTCACATTTACCTGAATTACAGTGTTAAATTATTTAAAATATTTAAAAAAACTCTTTTAAATGATCTTAAATGTATTCAAAAACCCCATCATTATGTGAAAAAATTGTTATAAAGGACTATTAGTTTGTTGAAAATGGACAAAAAACTGAAAAAAATGTATTTTTCTAATTATATATGCTTATTTAAAATATATTTTTTAAAATTTATATAATCAAGCATCCATAAATTGAAACATGGGGAATAACCCTATATATTCCCTTGTATTTTAATTAATATTGTAAATAATTTCATGTTATTAAACCTTAATGAGAAACCTCCCTTGCCACATGTTATATAGCCATTAAACCCCTGTCTTTTAAAATAAATTAAAATATAAACGGTTTAGAATTTGATAAACTTGTAAAATCACAAATTTTTAGGTGTGTATTTTGTTCAACCCAATCTATAACTTTTTTACTTTGTAATAGATCAAATATTTAAATAAATTAAATTATAATTTAACATCAAAATAATTTATTTATCAAATTTAACTTAAATCCTTTGATGGTTTGTTAGATTGATCAATATAATCCACATGTCATTGGATTATTTAGGTTAAGATGATAATTTTGACATATATATATATATATATATATATATATATATATATATCATGGGTAAATTGTACCCAAATGAAATATGGATTTTAACATGAACCGGAATAATAAATAACAAATTTATAATGAAAATTATTGGACAAGAAATCAATGAAGCATGAGTCGTAATTTTTTATACAAGGATCCCAATTTTTTTTATTCATGGATTTATATAAAGAAAATAATTAATTCAAAACCCACATTAACAATAATCATAATTTTTTTATTAGATAGTCATAATATTGATATCAATATGACCATATTATGAAGATTATTATTTATATATATAATTCTATAAGAGAATTTACTAAATTATAAAAAATCTTAACTATAGAGAAAATAATTAGCTCTCAATAAACAAGAGAGACACAATTGGTATAAAGGATCATACCTATGTTCTGGAAAATCCTCAATTTTAGATGGCTCTTAATCATCTCCATTGATCACTTACTCCACTGATACTCGCATTTTTATCTATTTTCCTCTCCCAAAGATAGAAAGAAAATGTGTCTAGTGTAACAACCAAAAAAATTTCTAGTTCACTATAAGTTAAATTTAGCCTTTATTCATAAATTTTTGTACTATGAATTGTTTGGGCTGAGTTATAAGGGTTTATAGATGATTTTGGAGAGTTTTAGAGGCCTCAAAGGGAGTGTACAGTTTTAGCATGGTTGGTGAAAACCATGTGATTCTCCCCAAGAAACAACATAGCTTGTTTGGAGAAGGATAGTAGAGGTGCACAGTTGGAACACAGTTAGAGATAACCATATGAACTTCCCTATAAATTGTACAGATAGTTGTAAAAGCACTTGAGGTGGAGCACAGTTAAGGCATAATGTTTGAAAAACCATACTACCTCTCCTTATAAACTATGTATCTCATTATAGTGAAAAAATTGTTGTTGATGTACAGTTTTTCAAACAGTGCAACCAAATTGTGTGAGTGTCCTGACAAGTCAATAGTCTCTCATGGTAGGTGTATGGTTTGTTTAATCATGCGACCAAACCACACAAGTGTGAAATAATGATCCAAAAATCATCTTAAATGGTTATAACTCATCTGAATTAACCCATTATTCTTCCTAATTATATCCCTCATGAACCTAGACACTCTAAAATCCATCCTTGGTGAATTCTTTCCCTTTTGAGCTATATTTCGATGGATCTAAGCATGTTTTTGATTGAAGAATTAAGGTATGTGATCTAAAAACCTATATTCTTATGGTTTCTTATAGATCTAACCTTTTTCCCTTGATAAGAATCATAGATCTCACATTTCATAGATAGATCTATAAATTTTGATTCCATATAACAATGAATTCTTAGATCATTGATATATTAGTGATAGATCTAGTGTGTTGGTGGACTTATTTTGATCAATCCCATATCTAGATATGTTGGCGGATCCCAATTTATATTGGTGTATATTCAATTCCTTGGTCTTATAATCTTCTTGAATCACTTTCTATAACCCTAGATGTGATTAAATTGGGATCGGTTCTAGGGGTCCTTAGTGTGTTGATCGGTCTAGTTTGTGCACATGCATGACTCGAGGTATCATCTCTCAATGGGTCTTACATTTTTTAAACAATGAACTCAAGGAAAAAATTCCTTACAATATAGAGTCTTGATCTTGAGTTGGTTTCCATGTTCTGTTGTATGTACATTCATTACCATAGATTCATTGTGTGACATTACATGTTAGACTATGTGTGGAAATAGTACAAAGAACCATTGTGTGATATGGTATGCTTGTGTGTGCATGATTAGCCTTTGAGACTATGCTTGTTGTGTTATGTCACTGGATATATGCAATTGTTATGATGAAATTATTTCCTTATGATGTATTTGGTATATGCTATATTTTTTTTTTTATACATAGAACCATGGTGATAGGTGGACCTATCATAGATCAATGGCCCTAGAGGGGGAGTGTGTTCAGATGCTACTTGTGACATGATGATAGGACTAGGTTAGATAACAAGGCATGATGGACTTATGTAACTAGACCTAGGAGAATGGTAGTCTTTAGTGACCAGGCCTGATAGGCAGTATTGGAGATGGGGCATGATTGCTTTATGTGGCTTGACCTATGTCCTGGGGCTTAGAGATGGGGCATGATAACCATATATGGTTTGACTTGTGGCATTGGGAATATACAACTACTGAGAATCCTTGTGGTTGGTTATTCCAATTATGACATTCTCATGACCATTCATGTGATCTTTTGGTATAGATATAAAGTGGGTATGATTAGGGTTTGTGGCTACTTGGTTAGCATACAAACGCTTGATATTATATTGTTTTATTGTGTGTGAATTTATTTTATATCATGAAATAAAACTGTTTGTACATGTTCACTTATTCTAAGGACGCATTGGTGGTGTCCTACTAGGATATACTCATACCCTTTATTGAATCTTTATTTGTGTAAATATTTTATGACTAGGGATCCAGTGAAGGTTAAGGGCCCTATGACAATGAGTTGAGGAGATATAGTCTTGGAGTCAAAGGCGATTTCGATAAATACTCTAGATTATTGTTGTTGATTTTATTAAATTTATATTTCTTGACAATTGGTTTTACCCACCATAATGGGGGCACTCTATTTTTTCCTGTATTACATGGCATGCCATCTGTTTTAGAATTGTTTGATTACATTTTGTTGTGATGTTTTTTGGTTTATATTTATGTTGTGAGTTACCGATGAAGTCTATAATTAAAAATTCCATAATCTCCCCACATTAATTTAGGCATTCTCTGCTAATCAATAGCCACTTAGGTATAGGTAGGTTCACATGAGGAGTATCTATAGTCATTAAACTTTGATTTAAAAAACTCTTCATAGAAGGGAAATGTAGTTGCAAATTCTCTATGGAGGATCTTGGTGAGATACCATCACTGAAGGATTTGTGTTTGATGAGTTTGATTGCAGAATGGATTTTGGATGCATTATAGGATCATGGAGTGATGACATGTGCACCTTTAGTTATCATGACCTCTTTTTTGGATCATGTGAAATTAATCCAAGAGTCAGATCCTAAGTGTGAAATAATGTGAGGAAGTTTGACAGATAGTGACCTAGTCATAAGGTTGGTAGTATATGAAGATGAAATGATCAGTATATATGGGTAGGATATAGTTCCATATTTCATGATAAGTGAGAAGGCGAGTGACTATCATACTACAAAATTGGAAGTGCATCCAACTTAAATGAAGATGTACTTTGACATCTGACATAGGTTCTAGTATCCTGGTATGAAGAGGAAAATCACAAGTTTTTTTTGAAGAGGAACATCATGGTGGTTTTCTTTATCTACTTCCAGTGTTGATGTGGAAGTAGGATAATGTGATGATGGACTTCATGATGGGTCTACCCAGGACCCCAAGAATTTGTGATGCCATTTGGTTGATAGTTGATTGATTGATGAAATTGACTCGTTTTTTTATCCATGAAACTCATTCTATAGATGAGATGGGAATGTCACATGTGCAAGAGATTTTGAACTTGAATGGGGATTCCACAGGCATTATATCTATCAAGGACACACATTTCACATTGTGGTCTTATAGGGTCTTGTAGAATGATTTGGGTACCAAGTTGAAACTAAGTATAATGTTTCATCCACAGATAAATGATAAATCAAATAGGATGATCTAGATAATAGAGGATATGATCCAGGCATGCATCCTAGATTTTGATGGAGCTTGGGATGATCATATAGCCTTGGATTAATTCATATACAATAACAGTTTCTAGAATTCTCTATAGATGTCACCTTTTGAGTTTCGTTATGGAAGGTTGTGTTGCTCACCATTATGTTGTCATAAGGCGGGCGAGGTAGCTATTATGGGGTTTAGTATAGTACACAAGACCTATAAAAGAGTGAATATAATCAGGAATTGGTTGACCACTACTCAGATTATGAAATGATTGTATGTTGACTAAAGGATACAGTCTTTGGAGTTTGTAGTTGGTGATAGAGTTTTCTTCCTGATGACTCCTTGATTAAGTCATTGAAGAGTGATATGTTTTGGTGTTGTTTTTTACCTCCTAACTTAAAATATTTTTTATCTCCTAACTAATGAAATATATCAACAACCAGGTTTTTCTCTCAAAGATAATGCATTAAATGAGTTTCTTTTTTATGATTATTATTATTATTATTTCTACTAAAACTTTTTCTAATGTGGTATTGTTATGAAAAAAATGAAACTAAGCTAATTTCTAAACTAAAATTTTTGAAAAACAACTAAAATAAAACAAACATTAGTGAATAAAAAGTGAAGAGAAGTCAGAAAATTAGAAGAGGACTTCTCTAGTGATTATCATAGTTCATCTATTCTTCATTTCTTAAAAATATTTCCCTCCATAAATTCTCTCAACACACAGTCCAAAAATCATTAAACTGTGTGTATCATTAAATTTGAGAAGTTGAAGTCAAAAACTAAGATCTTAGTCATCAAAATCCTTTTTATAAGAGTTGGTTGAAGCACTCAATGATCATCAAGGTCTAATATACAATCGATCTCCCCATATTCTCACAATTATCGATCAAGATATGAGATCAAAAACAACAAAAGTCAATTTTCAAGATCTTAACTATACTGATCAATCCACACTACATGCCAATCAGATATGTTTTGGTCTAAGAATAGATGATAAAATAAAATGAAATGACATAATATGAAATCATCAAACATCAATCAATTATTTAACAATTATAAATGTGGAGAAAAATTACAGTTTGAAAGAAAATATTAATGCTCGAAATAGAATCACTGAGAGAAATCACAAGGTTCATATACTAAAAAATCATCCAATTATGCCCAAGGAATATGATTTACCTTTGATCTTAATCTCCATGATAGAAAACATATCTTCTTATATCTTGCTACAAGATCTCCTGGTTACGTTCCCCATTTCTCAACTTGGTTGTTGTAAAAAAAATCTTCTTATTGTATGTCCCCCTCTATCAACTACTATTTGGAATTTTCATAATGAATCCTCATTCCTCTCTCAATTATGGAGGAGTCTCCTTATATTTATTTTCCTTCAACTCATTGCACCCATACCAGCATGTCAAGTGCTGAACCATATGTGACTATCTTTGTCTTCCTTTCACACAAACAGTAGAGAACCCTACCTGCATTATCAAATTGCCTCACAACAGCAATAATAGAGGATATCAAGGTCTCTTTAACTTCATTCGATCCTGTAAATCACACCAAAAATACCATCAAACACATTAATTTCAACATGAAAATAGAACCATGATCTGACTAAATTCTAACTAGAAATAGCCTCATCAACTTTTTTCTAGATATACACTATTATTCATCTTTATCCTAGTCTTTGAAAGTAGCTTCAGCTCGAGTGGCTAAAAGGTCATCTCCAGAGACTTTGGTTTACTTCAATTTCAAATAATTGAAATTTGAAAAAACTTGTAGATATCTTCATTGATTTATCACTATGAAATAAAATAAATTGGGTTTTTCTTCATCTGCAAAAGATATTCATCTATGGATTTTCCTAGTTTTCCTTCTTTAAGCATTAGATACCATGGATTTGATGGTAGCGCAGTGTTCATTTGGTCCAGATCTGGTGCAGCATTTGAGAAACTTCAACCCCAGTCTGATTTTTCACAAAGATCAGCTATCAAACTCTCTTAATGGATTTGAGATCCTGAAACCTTGATCGGTACCATATTCTTCATCGCGTCAGAGTCGACAAACCTTCAACAAACTCGGCTTATGGGTTGGGTTTCAGCAGCATCTAGTGAACATAAAACAAAAAAAAAATCAAAACATTAATAATTTAAATTTTAAAATAAAACAAATAAAATAAATAAAAAATCATTAAAAGTAAGTGATAAATTAGGAAACTTAGAATTATAATTATAAAAAAATTTAAAGAATACAACAAATAAAAATGAAAAACTTGAAGCTCATTTTAAACACATTAAATTCAACATTTTCCAAACAAAAATATTCAAGATTAAAATATTAAAAGAAATAAAAACTGATATTTGAGACCTAAAATTAAACATTTAAACAATGAATTCAAAGATTAATAATTTCAATATTAAAATAAACAAATTTTTATAATTAACCAAACTAGAATACAATTTATCATTTTCAATGATTATTTAATATAATTATAACTTAATAAAAAAATTCCAAATAATGAAAAATACTCCATTATTGTCATATTTCAACATCAAAACATATTAATTCATCATAATTGATTTGATAAAAAAATGAAACAAATAATACCACATTAAATTCATCCACACTAAGGGTTTACTTTCCCTAAAGCAAACAAATAGTCAAATTTAGAAGAATGAAATAAATATTAAGTTTGAAATACTTTATGGACACAAAAATTGGTTTCTAAGATGATTTCCCCTTTTGGGTTTTTATCAAGCAGTGAAAATATTTACCCTCAAGAAATTAAGTATTTTAAGGTCAAAACTGATTCACGTTATACAAAGTTGATTTACCCTAAAATTTTAAATTCAAATTAAACCCACATCAATTTTCATTAAAATAAAATTCCAAACTTCTCTTTACCTTCATGATAATAGACTCACATAAATTATAAAACAAAATAAATTAGTCATTATTTCAGTGAGTGAAAATAATAAATTAAAAGGACTATAAATAACTCATCCAACGATATAAAGAATAAAAGATTGAGTTCAACCTAGATTAGGATTTTAATTTCATAATTTATATGAATGTATATCTCATGAGTTTTAATCCAAATTTAATTATTCAATGGTAATGATAATTTTATAACATTCACACAATCCTTTACCAAAATCAACCAATTTTCAAAAGGGTGATGAAAAATAAATTACCCGACTAAATCCATGGGGTATTAGAATTTTAACCTCTATACATCATTCAAATTCCAGAAAAAATTAAAATCACAAAAAAAGATTTATTAAAACTTGAAAAATAATCAAATTTGAAAAAAATAGGGTTTTTTTATGGGTTCACATTATCATATAGTTCATCACATTGAAAAAAATCCCACACACTAAGGCTAAACATTATCAAAAATGTTGAATTCAAGGTTAAGAAACATATTTATTCAATTTAAATATTTTTTTGGAAATTTGGTAGATTAAAAACATGTTTAAAGGGTTTCATAAAAGATCAAATTGTTTTTACCACACAACACAAATAATTAAAAACAAACAGCATGCACAAAATTTTACTTACTGGTTACCAGTTAAATAATTCAGCTCAAAAGTAAAATGTGAAATCTAGTTCATGTTTAAATAAGGGTTTGGAAAAATTTATAAAAAATCCTATAATTTATTTCCTAACATGAAACAAAAATATACTCCAAAAAATGCATTTAAAGGTCTTAATCAGCCTACTTCACTATAAATTTCAGAATGAAAATATTCAGCAACACCCAACCTGATAAAGTATCAACCAACATGATAAATTCCAAAAATTGGCATCCAAATATTCTTCCAAATTTTTAATTTTATAAACAATTAAAGTTCAAATAATAATAAATATAAAAAATAATTTAAAATCATGTAAATGAGAAGAATTGTAAACTAGAAAACTCCCTGAATTAGAAGATTTATTTTCCTTAACATAGATTAAACTACACTCATTTCTTACTTTGAAAAAGATCCTTTGGATAGATTTAAATCGCATAAAAATGAAATAAAATTGGCATTAAAGTGTAGAAAAAATTTATCTTAATTAAAATAAAACTAGATTTTAGGGATTGAGGGTGCTAGTCCAAATTTCTTTAGCTTATATCTTTTTTTGATCATTATAATTCACAAAGTATTAGCTTCCAATTTAAGTGTAGATTGGCCTAAAGTAGATTCCAAATGGTGAAAACTATAACTAAACATATTAGGGACAACCTTTGTCTCAAATTTATTTTCAACAATAAAAACCAGCACACTTTAAAAGTATATTGAAATATAAACACAAGAAATAGAATCTAAAACAAAATAAAGGAAAGGGAAAATAAATATTGGGTTAAACCCCATAAGACGTGCTGAATTTTATGTTGTATATAGCTAGACAACCTGTTTTTCATTCACAATCCATCATTGGATAGGGATTATGTGGTAAGAACCACCACATCCTTACTTTCACACATCTCTTCAATTTAACTTTGTTGAGGTCCCTTTTGAAACTGTAAGGTATATACATCCCCCTATTAGTGTAGTAAAATTCATCAGTTGATGGTGAAAGTATAAAAAATGGGCCCCCATGTTATAATTTTATAGGGAGATAGGTGTTCTCTAGTCCCTACAAGTCTTCTTAGGACATCCTTAAAAGATATAAAAAAATTCTTATCAGAAAATTAGACACTCTCCTCTTCAATGTGTTTCTCCAAATTATCTTCCATAGATATTGTCTCTATTTCCAGATTCATCCTCTCAATGTATCCTCCATAATTGAAATCATATTATTCAATAAACATTTCCAACTCTTCCTAAGACTTTGAATGGGGTTCCATATCTACAATGTAATAATAGGAGGATTCCATTAAAATTTTAGATTAAAAGTGATCTAAAAATGTAAGGTAAAAAAGGAATGAAATCCCCAAAAGAATAATTTGGAAGACCTTTTTATTCCTCCATGGACATGTAAAAATCAATTAAATTAGAAAGTGAAGGGTCAAATAGTTTGACCTCAACCACTTGGATTTATTCATTAGAAGTTTGAAAGTAAATCTATGTTAAATGAAACATGAGAAAAATGTGATAATTATTTTATTTAATTAATTAAATCTTCCAAGACTTTATAATTCATATCTTCTTTAAATTATTCAATAAATATTTTAAATTCATTTTTTTTGAATAGATTCCAATTTCTATAAGAAAAATATCTAACAACATCATCAAATGTTGGGTTAAAATACATTTGTTGTGATTTCTTTTTTAGTTATTTTTTTCTAGTTAATAATTTTTTTAATCTCATTGGTAGCCTCCCCAAAAATGGACCCAATTAAAGATTGAGGTATTTTGGTGTCATTTTTTACCTCTAAACTTAAAATATATTTTATCTCCTAACTACTGTAATATAATAGGAACTAGGGTTTTCTTCTAATGATACTGCATTTATGTTGATTCTTTTCCATGATTTTTATTATTATTATTTATACTAACACTATTTATAAGGTGGGATTATTATGAAAAAAATGAAGTAAACTAATTTATAAACTAACAGTTAAGGGAAAACAACAGAAAGAAAATAGGAAATAGTGATTAAAAAGTGGGTCGAAGTCAGAAAAGTATTATAGGCCTTTACTAGTGATCCTCCTAGTTCAACCATTATTCATTACTTAAAAAGGTCTCACTCTATAAATTCTTTCAACAGATAGTCTGAAATATTTAAAATGTATGTCTCATTAAGTTTGAGAAGTAAAATTTAACAACTAATATCTCAATCATCTACCTTCTTTTGATAATATACAATCAAATTACTCAATGATAATTGATCGTTAAGTCATGATCGAGCTCTTGTTGTGCTCATAATTCTCAATAAATATTTTAGAGAAAAAAAATGATATTCAATTTTCAAACTCTAAACCAGACTCAGTAGTCTGAACTTGATGAAAAACACACATCGATCAGCTTTGTGTCAGTAAAATAATGGAAGATGGAAAAAATGATAGAAGATGCAATCATCAATCATTGATCAATTATTTAATAATTGTAAATTTGAAGAAACTTTAATTTTTGAAGAAAAATATTAAATCTTGGAATGGAATAACCAAAATAAATCACAAGTTTTTTCATTAAAATACTTAGCTAATTATAAATGTAGTACGTCATCGACTGTTAGTCTTCATCACTATGCTCAACAGAAGTTCACCTTCCAGCTCCCGGTTATGCTCCCCATTTCTCCACTTTGTTGTCATAAAAAATGGTATGCTTACTATCTATGCCCTGTTATCTTCTACTCTCTATAATTTCTAGAATGAATCCTATTTCTTCTCTTAATTATGGTAGAGTCCTATTCTATTTGTTTTCCTTCAATTCATTGGCCTATTTTTTTAAAATGGCATGTTTTTTATCACTGATGACTAGTCTGTCATCACTGCAAAATCAAATAAAATGGGTTCACCTTCATCCTTGAAAGGGATTTAGCCATGGATTTTACCTATTCATCTTCTTCAAGCTTTAGATTCCAACACTTTCATAGAGGCTTAGTGTTCATTCAGTTCACATCTAGTGTGGCAACTGAGTAACTTCGACCTCAATCTAATTTTTCACAAATCCAGTCTGTCGAACTCCCCTGGAGGATTTGAGATCCTAAAACCTCAATAGGTCCTAGATTCTTCATCGAGTCAGAGTTGGTTGACCTTAAA
This sequence comes from Viscum album, assembly GCA_963277665.1. Classification (NCBI taxonomy): domain Eukaryota; kingdom Viridiplantae; phylum Streptophyta; class Magnoliopsida; order Santalales; family Viscaceae; genus Viscum; species Viscum album. The sequence continues at coordinate 796,130,332 of OY728132.1, forward strand.
TAGACTTGGATGGTGGTGTTAGGTTTCAGCAGCATCAAGTGGATTGGTTCTTCTTCATCAACCTTCAGCCTTTTTCAATATAGAAAGCTCCTCAGGTTCATGATCTTGGCTTCAGTTCATCCTATCCCTCAATAGAATCATACTAGAGTTTTTTACATATATAAAAATAATATAAAAACATGTAAACTAAATAATAAAAAAGGAAAGCAATTTCTAGATATAAGGTTGTGTTCGGGTGATCAATGGTCAATGGAAGACACATTCCCAATAAGCGTCTTAGCCGAAATTTTGTTTTGGAAGGCACTTTCCCAATAAGTGCCCTTCCAAAAACTTCTATTTGGAAGGTGCTTTTTTGAAAAGAGCATTCTTATTAAACATTTCAAAGAAGGAAATTTCCAGAAAAGGGTCTCCTTAAAAATTAATTTTCAGAATGTGATTTTCTAGAAAGAGCCTTCTGAGAAAATCCTGGAAGAAGGCGCTCTATAATAAAGTGCATTCTATTCATCCTTCAAAACCCGCTCAACCTAGATCTCGACCATTCCAGTCGGCCTCTTCTATCTCAATTCCTCCACTTCATGATCTCCTCTCTTATTGTGGTTCTTCCTATCATCATCCCCTCTATAGAAATACTCCTCTCCTCTCTTGCCATGAAATTGAAGTTCTGATTCAGCATACTCAAGATCCCACTTCCCAGTGAAGTGTGGATCTTGTTTTTTCGAAACTATTTTACACAACCTGTGAACACAGATGGTCTTTTTTCTTATTTGGGATACTCAAATCGAGATCGCATTTCCCAATAAAGCATAGAAATGGTTTTTTTAAACACTTTTATGCAGCCTGCAAAGTCGGTGATGCCCCTATTACTAAGGCTACTTACAGGAAAATCATTGTCTTCTACCACAACTCCTAGAGAAAAGGTTACCCCATTGCAACCCCCTAAACATTCAATCGGCAATACCCCATTTAATAAATCTCCATTAGCAAGACCGAGTTCTCTAATCTCCTTTTGTGAAAATTGTTGATCCACAATAGGTATATTTTAAATTTAATTTAATTTTTTGATTATTTAATTGAAATAATATTTATTTTATGTTATATTATTTAGCTATAGTTGTATAATATTTCCTCGAAATGGGTTTTTATTAATTATTTTGTTTTTTATATTTATGAAATTTGGCTTATTAAATTATTAGGGTTCAATGATTTGTATTATTTTATGGCTTGATTTGTAATTTAATTGTAGTATTTTTATTTCATAAGAATTATTTCATTTTATTGGATATATATATATATATTATTTAATTGTAAAAAATGCATTAATAAATTAATTTGTAAATTTTTAATTAATATATTTATTGCATTGTATAGTATAGTATATATATATATATATATTAATTTATTATTATCATTAATATATATGTAATTTCATTGTAAAAAATATATTATGTTTTAGTTCATTAATAATTTTCTAATTAATATATTATTGCATTGTAAAAAAAATATTAATTAGTAATTTAATTGTAATTTTATATTTTAAGTTAGTGAAATTAACTATTTTATAATTAATATCACCTGATAAAAACATTAAATCAAATAATTGATATATGATGATAAATTAAATATTTAAAAAAAATAAAATTTTAATTTAATTTAATTATTAATTGGTAAATTTGTTATTTTTAATTTTCATTTGTTCATTATTATATCGTATATTATATATATATATATATATAATATTACAATGAATAAAATAAACTTTTAGTATATATATTTGTATTAATATTTTTATTATATGAATATTTCTATAAAAATTATTTCATTTTAATATGCATGTGTGTGTGTATATATATATATATATATTATTTAAATTTATAAAATATATTAGCAAATCAATTATTGATTTTGAAATTAATATATTTTTACAGTGTATGATATATATATAAATATATATATTAATCCAATATTTCATTTTAATTATTATTGTAATATACAATTAATATATTATTATTATAATAAAATAATATATTATTATTATATTTTTGTGTCATAATTTATATATATATTATTTCATTGTTTAAAAAATATTATTTTTTAATTAGTAATTTTTTAATTAATATACTATTTCATTGTAAAAAATATATATTAATTAGTAAGTTAATTATAAGTTGATATTTTAAGTTAGTGAAAATAATTGTTTTTTAAATTCCAATTGTATAGTGTGTATGTATATATATTGTATTATATAAAATAAACTTATGAATATATATTAATATAATATTACATTGTAAATAAAATATTATTACTTAGTATTTAATATATTAATAAACTATTCTCTGTTGCATCATGACTGCCCATTGTCGCTATCAGTTTCGTCGGTTCTTAGAGGAATTATAATCAAATAATAAAATTTATTGTCTGATGGTTTAAGATTTATCTGAAGAAATGTCAGTGTATATATTTAACATGAAATTTAATTTCAAATAAGAGTTTCAAAAATATGGCCAACAACTGTGTGATTTTATATCATGGAGGTGAAATAATAGATGATGAACATGGGATATTGTATATTGGTCGTCTTGTAAGATTAGTAAATCTTACTAGATGCCACACGATGAAAGCAGTTAATAGTAAAATTCATGATCAATTGAAGCTTGTTGGGAATCATTGCATATCATCTGTTATTTATATATTACCTCAAAATCAGGATAATCTATATTACATGCATCATCATTTGGTCAATAATGAATATTTGAGTCTTGCTTATGATACATTCAAGAGAATGGAAGGCTTAGTGGGATGGAATTGTATATTGATGTCAGTACAATTAAAGATAACACTCAAATTGAAAAAAAAACATATCAGACGATGCTGAGGGGAATATGTTTACATCTAAGTTAGTTATTTAAGGTGGATCAGGTGAATAAAATACATTTAGAGCAGAGAAAATCTTTCAGAAGATAGTAAATTTATATGTACCTATAACATTTTTTTGTAGCTAATCCACATATGGGTGCGATCAATGATTCCTATGATGATCATTTGGAGGATGAAGAAGTATCTGATAGATAATATGACATGATGTCAACCAATGATCTAGAAATACAACATGCACGACTAGTGAAAACGTCACATTATATTACACCAGTGGTTCTTGAGTTTGATTGGGATGTAGTGACACTAATAACCAAGTTCCCTGTTATTTTCCAAGAAAGAAATGTTGGAAGGAATGATAATGAATTGTCTATTGGAAGACAATTTGAGATTAATTAGGCATTACAAATAGCTACAGAGCACTACCATGTGAATTATCATTACATTTATCTCATGGATGAGTTGATGAGATTGATATTTTCTATAAAATGTCTACAGTTTGGGGACACATGCAAGATAAATTTTTGATCTACCCTTATAAGAAATTTAACTTGTTAAAAAATTATAAAAAATTTAGGACCACACACTTATTTGAATCCAAGTATGACTCAATATCATAGACATGTCAACTCGATATTCATATTTTCTATTATTATTTGTATGATCAAAGTTGATTTTGATGTTCATGTTGAGTTAATATAGGAACACATGGAGTGTGATTATGGATATAAAAATCTCATACAAGGAGGCATGGATTTCAAATCATAAAGCTATTGAGAATGTTTATGATGATTGGGAAATGTAATTTCAGGTGTTGACTTATTGGATCAAGCGATTGGTTCAAATTGGTTAGGTTGTTTATAAATTTAAAATAGTGGAGCATGTGGTGAACAATCACGTCTCTACAGACAAAGTCCAATTTCATCAGATATTATCAGCAATCCTTCCATGCATCATAGCATTATCACACTACAAACAATTCATACAAGTGGATGGAACTTTTATATACAGAAATTATAATAGAGTTCTATTTATTGCTACAACTTATGATAGAAATAGAATTTCCATGACACTAGCATTTTCAATAGTGGAGAAGAAGAATTTATAATGTTTTGGTTGGTTTCTATCTTTTCTATGTGTTCATGTCACTGATAAGCATGGGATATTCCTTATTTTAAATCATCATCATTATATCAAAGGAGTAGTGAATATCAAGGATTTTGGTTGGTTACCCCCCATTCCTACCATCATTACTGTGTGAGACATATTACCAGCAATGTACAAACAAAATTTCATGATGAAAACATGAACAAAGAAATCATCAACTTAGTTATTGGATCACATTTTCTACACATTCAGTACATATGTGTGTTTTATATCAATGTGCACCTTTTAAAATGTTTCTCATATGCCTTTATAGTATATAAACCAAGATAACAAGTTTTCCTTCAAAGACTGAAATAAATAAGCAGAATAAATGAGGATTTCTACAAGTACATGATGCGCATCCCAAAGAAAAAATGGCCATTGGTATTTGATTAAGGGAAGAGATATGGGAACATCACTACAAACATTATTGAATTAATTCATGGAGTCTTCAAGGGGTTTATAAAATTACCAATCACAAGTGTTACTTCTCAAAAAAATATAGATGCATCATATACTTTGTTGATAGATCATAATATGTCAAGAAAGAACTACTATAGGGTCATCACTACTTGAAAAGTTTTAGAAAGGATCTTTAGGTTAATCAAACTCATTCCATATCGTATCTAGTTCACCGTTTTCATAGGATGGAAATTGGAGTTGAAATTAAAGAGGTTTAGGATGGTTGGGTGATGGCCATTTTGCTTGATAACTGGACCTGTGAATGTGGTTACTTCCATGTATACTAGATGTCTTTCTCATATGTACTTTCATCATATGCTCATATTCACCTCTCATTTGAGAGTTATTTCGATCCAGTGTATCTTCTCAACATGTTGTGGAATTGATACAATGAAGAGTGAAGACCAATTGAAGATGTATCAATATTAAATTCCCCCATTAATCTTCTAGTTTTTTTTTCTGAATCCATCGTAGTTGGGTGATAAAGGTCGTCCAAAATCTACATGTATGAGAAACAAAATGGATTGGCCTCAGGAGAAAGAGATGTTTCAAAAATGTGGCATGTGTAAGGAATAGGGACATAATCACAGTCAATGTCCTTAGAACGATTCCATGGAGGGTTTATCACATTGCCCTAATTTATTTTTTTTACTATGGGTTGATTATTGAAATTGTTTTACTTTCCATGTCTGAAGGAAAATTAGATGAAGAATTTCCATTATCTTAATTTTTGTTCTACTCAATATACATTTTATTCAAAAAAATTATATGTTTATCATTTTTTCTATTTACATAGATATAATCAACACAACTACATCCAGACCCTGAGGATCCATCTCTTCTTACTACATAGAGTGAGCACATATCATGGAATTTATGGGATGGTGGTGAAGATCAGGTACTAAAAATCTATAGGGCCCATCACTTTCACCATGATATCCCAATGGACCCTATCATACCGTATTTATTTTATTATAGATTATATGGTTTGAGAATGTGTGGTTATTTTCCAATTGATAGTTTTCTCATTTCCCCTTTTTTTGAGTGATGGAGACCATAGATGCCTACATTTCATATTCCTTAGGGGGATATAATGATTACATTACAATATTTCACTATATTATTGGGTCTTCCAATGGATGTAGATGTTATTATAGGCCTGATGATATATATCTAGGATAACATTTTACATAGATATTTGGAGTTACCATTATGAGATGAAACAAGGACCCTTAGAGGAGGTTGGTTACTATTGATCCAAATGTAGATGAGGTGAAATCGTAGGGATATGCATGAGCATAAATTTTTCAATTGATTAGAGGTACTTTATTTCCAGATCACTTTGGATCATATGTTCACCTAATGAACCTACATATGCTTGAGGATTTTGAGCATGATGGGCGATAAGTTGGGGTTCATCATGTCTAGTATATCTGTATAGAGATCTATGTAGGTAATCTCACAAAGAGGTGAATGAGATAGGTGTTTGTTGTTTGTTGTTATAGGTGTGGGCATGGATACGATTCAAAATACTTACACCCCAATTTGTCTCTTATTTACAACTCGATGCATTGTGTATAGTCCAATTTTCTCATAGGTACTTTAAAAGTTTAATCCACACTTTTCTTCCAATCTCATATGCTAATTACAAAATTTCTGAAAAAAAATTATTTGATATTCATAGGTGGATCCACTTGAAGACATATTTATATATCCATACATATTCCATTTCATATTATCATCTTCTGTTTGATTGTTTTTCCATTGATGAGGTATGAATTAATCAATACTAATAGAATTGTGTGTTCTATGTTTAATGACAGATCAAATTTATTTATTTTTGTAGATTAGTTGGACACTATATGTAGGTGAGCTTCTAGGATATCTTACATATTTTTGTATGATGGGTATACATCATTATACTTTTGTGGTTCCACTGATACATTTTCATATTATTGAGTGGCACTAACCTGACAGGGTCATGAGATAGTTCAGATATAAATAGCCTATTCTGGGGAAACTGAGGAAGATTACATAGATGAATAGTATTCAACTTATAGGTAAATCAGATCTATATTGGCATATTATACACAATCCATACATATCCATGTGGGATTAACGTGAGTAGTATTGTGTCACTGGATATTTTGGAGGACATCTTCATCATGGCCCCCACACTGAGTACATTCTCTGATATGTGTGAGTGACCAAATGATTTATCACTTGACTTAGAGGGTCATATTATACCTTGGTAATTTAATTTTATCACACTTATTGATTATTTATTATTAATTTATTAATATTTTTTTTAATTTTTTTTTAGGGTGAGGGGATCGATCGAGTCTATGATAATATCACACCTTAAACATGAGAGGTATTAAGTATTGATGAGTTGAGTTTGGTTCTTGATTCAATGACAGGTACGCTGCACAGTGCTGAGAGCATCTCTTTATAGTCATAGCATGCTCCTCATCATCATCCTATTCCACCTTAGGCTTCACTCAATCCATCAGACACGGATGAGGACCAACCTTCGTATCGACATCATTTGCTTCATTCCACTTCTCATATGGCTCCATATACCACTACACAGCCACTGAATGCACCTTCATCTTAAAAGGAATTATTCAAGATATTCCCCACACACCCTTCTTCATAGTGGGGTGCCACTTCACACCCACTGACTGGAGGTTCCTCGTCACACATGGCATCATTCGAGACATTCCTAAAATTCCCTTATATAGAGTGGGGCACAATTTATGCCACTAAATTTTATATTACAACTCCTACGCCATATACAGCTTCTATAGTGTAACATTCCTCATATTGAGACTCTGATTGGGGCTTCCACTCAATGATTTTCCTTACCCAGATTCAACTACCTTCCAGTTTTCTGTATATAACTCAAGAGAAAGAGAGATGGGTTATAGTTATACTATTATACCCACTGCTGAGGACATCATATTTGGACATGTAGCTGAGGACATCGCACCTAGACTTGTAGCTTAGCACACTCCAGAGCCTGCTGAACAGAATAGTCGATATGGGCGTACTATCAAATATATGAGTTGTGGGACTGGACTAAACTTATGTACACATAGGTATGGATGATGTATTAATTTTACATTTCATTAACTTCAAAATTTTAATTATTTATAATAATAAATATTATTTAATAATCACTAGTGCTATTGATTATTTAAAAAAGGAATATGTTGATTATAATTTTTTAATAACACATTAATTAGTCTTTTCGAGTGCATAGCATGCCAAATTGGTGTGTTGTATGTTTACACACATAAAAAATAATTATAAAATAGCTTCCATAAGATTTCATATCAATTTTATATCTTTTTCTATGGTTTTAACAGTTAAACCCATGCTTTATCATTTTAAATTATTGAAATCGAATTTTTGGTCGACTTGGGAAAATGAAACCTCAGTTTGACACACTTTTAGTTAATAAAATTCAAAAATAAATCTACATTTTTTCTCATGGGATTTAACAGCAATCTGAGCTCATTTGACTAGCCCTCCCTCTAAGGCGCATGTTTTTAAAGACCATTGTTTTATATGAACTCCTTATTTAGTCCGTTCGAGCACATCGCATGTCGGATTGATGTGTCATGTACTCGAACAAGTAAAAAATAATTCTAATACAACCTTCATGAGATTTTACATCAATTGGAGATCATTTTCTATGCCTTTAATAGTCAAACACACATTTTAGCATTTTAAATTACTCAAACTGTGTTTTTGGTCATCTCAGGCAAACGACGCCTCAGTTTGATGCATCGTCAATTATTATAATTAAAAAAATAAATTTTTGGTTGTTTTCATGTGATTTCATAGCAATACAATCTCATTTTAATGGATCTCCCTCTATGACGTATGTTTTTAAAAACCATCATTTTCTAAGATCTTCTTATATTGTTCGTTTGATCATATCACACATCAGATTGATACGTTGTATGATCACACACACCAAAAATAATTCTAATACATCTTTAATAATATTTTGTGTCAATTGGAGATAATTTTCTATGGTTTTAATAGTAGAACACACATTTTAGCATTTTAAATTACTAAAACTATGTTTTCAGTTGTTTTAGGAAAATGACACCTTGGTTTGACGTGCTATCAGTTCCTAAAATTAAAAAATAATTCTTTGGTTGTTTTTTTTTAATTTCATAGTAATATGATCTCATTTTCCATTCTCGAACTCTGTAGCATAGGTTTTTAAAGATCTTCATTTTCTAAGAACTCATTATTTAGTCTGTTCAAGCACATCGCACGTCGAACTGATGTCTTTTCTGCTCGCACACATCAAAAATAATTATAAGACAACTTTCATAATATTTCACATCAATAAAAGATCTTTTTCTATGGTTTTAATATTCAAACACACATTTTAGCATTTTAAATTACTAAAAAACACATTTTCATTCATCTTGAGGAAACGAAACTTTAATTAGATGCATCATTGGTGCCTATAATTCAAAAATAAATCTTTGATTGTATTTGTGTGACTTCAAAGAAATATGAGCTCATTTGACCAGATCTCCCTCTATGCCGCATGTTTTTAAAGACCATCATTTTTTAAGATCTTTTTATTTAGTATGTTTAATCACATCACACGTCAAATTGATGTTTCGTCTTATTGCAAAAGTCCAAAATAATTCTAACTGATTTTTTATAAGATTTAACGTCAATTAGAGATCATTTTCTATGGTTTTAATAGTTAAATTCATGTTTTAGTGTTTTAAATTACTGAAATAGTGTTTTCTATCGTCTAGGGAAAACGACAATTTAGTTTGACATACTATTGGTTCCTGAAATTAAAAAATAAATCTATGGTTGGCTTTGTGTGATTTAAGAGAAATTCAATATCATTTATGTGGCTCACCCTCTATGGCGCACATTTTCAAAGACCGTTATTTTCTAAGAACTCCAAATTTAATCTGTTCGAGCACATTGCACATCGTATTGACGCATCATCTACTCACACATGTTAAAAAAATTATAAGACAACTTTCACAAGATTTCACATCAATTGGAGATCATTTTTTATGATTTTAATAGTCAAATGCATGTTTTAAGAATTTAAATTACTAAAATCGTGTTTTCGGTCATCACGGGAAAATGACAGCTCGTTTTAATGCACTGCCAGTTCCTAAAATTCAAAAATAAATCTGTGATTATTTTTTATGATTTCATATCAATATGAGGTCATTTGTATGCCTCATCCTCTATGACATAGGTTTTTAAAGACCGTTATTTTTTAAGAACTTTTTATTTATTCTGTTCAAGTACATCTCATGTCAGATTGACATGTTTTCTACTCTCACACATCAAAAATAATTTGAAGATATATTTTATGACATTTCACGTTAATTGGAGATAATTTTATATGTTTTTAAAAGTCAAACGCATGTTTTAGCATTTTAAATTATTAAAACAATGTTTTTGATTGTATCAGTAAAACGAAATCTCTGTTTGACGCACCACCAGTTCATAAAATTAAAAAATCATTCTACGATTATTTTTGTGTGACTTCACAGCAATCCAAACTCATTTTTCTAGATCACCCTCTATGACACATGTTTTTAATGACAAGAATTTTCTAGTAACTCATTATTTAGTCTGTTCAGGCACATCACACGTCATATTGACACGTCGTCTTCTCACAAACATAAAAAATAATTCTAAAATAGATTTCATAAGATTTCACATCAATTAGTGATCGTTTTCTATAGTTTTAATAGTCAAACGTGGGTTTTAACATTTTAAATTACTGAAACCACATTTTCAGTCATCACGTACAAACAAAAACTCGATTTGACACATTGTCGGTTCTTAAAATTAAAAAATAAATCTAAGATTTTTTTTCATGTGATTTCACAACAATCTGATATCATTTAGCTGGATATCTCTCTATACCACACATTTTTAAATCCCTTCATTTTTTAAGATCTCTTTACTTAGTCCATTCAAACACATCGCACATCAGATTAATGTGTTGTATGCTCAAACATTTCAAAAATAATTCTAGCATAGCATTCATAACATTTCATATAAATTGGAGATTTATTTATATGGTTTTAATAGTTAAATGCATGTTTTAACATTTTAAATTATTGAAACTGCATTTTCAATCATCTTGGGAAAAGTACACCTCAGTTTGACATGTTGTCGGTTCCTATAATTCAAAAATAAATTTGTGTTTGTTGTCTTGTGATTTTATAGTAATCTGATCTCATTTGGCCAGCTCATCCTCTATGTCGTATGTTTTTAAAGACTGGTATTTTCTAAAAAAATCTTTATTTAGTCTGTTCAAGCTCATCGTAAGTTAGATTGACACGTTGTTTTCTTTCAGACATCAAAAATAATTATAAGACAATTATCATAAGATTTCACATCAATTGGAGATCATTTTCTATGGTTTTAAAATTCAAACACATGTTTTAGCGTTTTAAATTACTGAAACTATATTTTCATTCACCTCGGGAAAAGACCGCCTCATTTTAATGTGTTGTTGGTTCCTATAATTCAAAAATCAATCTATAGTTGTTATCATGTGATTTTATAACAATTCGAGCTCATATGGCCATCTCACCTTCTATGGTGCATGTTTTTAAAGATTGGCATTTTCTAAGAACTCCTTATTTTGTCCATTTGAACACATCACATGTCGGATTGATATGTCGTCTTCTCTCACATGTCAAAAATAATTCTAATCTAGTTTTTATAACATTTCATATAAATTGAAGATCATTTACTATGTTTTTAACCATCAAACACATGTTTAGCATTTTAAATTTCCAAAAATGTGTTTTCGATCATCTCAGGAAAACGACACTTCATTTTGACATGTCTTCAGTTCCTAAAATTCAAAAAACAATCTATAGTTGTTTTCCTATGATTTCAAAGTAATCATAGTTTATTTGGAAGGCTCACCCTCTGTGGTGAATGTTTTTGAAGACCATCATTTTCTAAAAACTCCTTATAACGTTTAAAGTAGGTGACTTTAGAAGCCTATAAAATATAAACTATAAGACCAATCTAAATGAAACTTAAGACATGAATTAAACATACAAGAAATATTTAAAAAAAATTAATAAATATAATAGAGTAAAAATAATTTACAGGGCACAAAATTTATTAATTAAAAACATTACATTTACACTTAAACAAACTTATTTTCACAAAATATAGTATAAATAAAATCTATATGAAATTTAAATCAATGACTGTGCAAATGAAAATTAATTGAAAATAAGAGGAACGTCAAAAAATTAATAATTATGTTATTATTGTCAAATAATAACATAATTACATTTTTAATAAATAATAATTATATTTTAAAATCTTTACAGGAATCACAACAATAATTATGAATAATTATGTACATAATAAAATTCTTAATTTAACAAAAAAATTAGTTATTGATATAATTTAAAATATATAATAATTAAAATTTTGATATAGAAAATATAATGTTTTATAATAATTTTATTATTAACAATTTTTAATACAATTATTAATAATTTATAATAACAATAATAGTAATATATTTAATATTTTAATAATAAAAAAATAAATAAATAATAATTTAAAACTTTATATATAATCTAATTATTTATGTATTTAATAATATAAAATAATTATATAATTAATAATTCTATTAATTATAAATAATCATTAAGTTGAAATGATTACATGAGAATAATTATTATTTAATAATAAAAATATTTAATAATAATATGATTTTAATTTATTTGACTATAAAAATATTATTATTATTTTAATAAATACAAATTTATTTTTTATATTTAATAATAATTTTTTGATAATTTTTTATATTTTTTATATTTAATAATAACTGGATTATTAACTAAACTAATAATAAAATAATTAATATTTATTAGATTATTAATTATTACTTTTTCTAAATATCAAATTGTATATATTATTTATTAAATTTTTATAATCACTATTAAAAATTATTAATAATCATATTTTTATTATTAATCACATTTTGCATCACATTATATATAAACAAAACATAAAAGTCAAAAAAATAGAACGATAAGTGCTTTTTAAGAAGGTGTTTTCTAAGAAAGCATCTTCTTATGATTTTATTTATAAAAGGCATTGTCTAAATAATCATTTTGTACTTTCACTTTTAAAAGGCACTTTTATATATAGCACCTTCCTTAAAGAATATTTGCAGAACCTGGGTTTTTAAAATGTACTCATCCTTCAGCAAAACCACCTGGTGCCAAACTCTTGATTGGAAAATTGCTTTCCCAGGTTTTTATATTGTGTATTAGTCTTTCATTTTTCATTATATCAGGAAGGCTTGGTCTCTGCGGCAACGAGGAACTCGATCACAGTTCTTTTGTGACTTTGATGTTATTATTTTCCAAAGATCACGGCTCGGATCAAGATCCAAGGTGATGAACTCAGTTGGTGGGGACATTGATTAGCTTTCTCCAAGGCGGCGGCCCGGTTTCAAACGGCAAGATCAAGTGCAAAAAACAATGGTGTTTATGTTCTTCCTCAAACCACATCACCAAAATTCACTTCATCCTCAACAATAGGTTACAAAAAATTGAGTTTGGTCTTCAGCATCCACTTCCTCAGGCTTAGGGATAAATTATGAAACTTAAACGCAGGGGATAAATTATGAAACTTAAAAAATTAAAATCATAAAACAAAGTTAGAGAATGTAATAAATAAAATTAAAAAACTTGACACTCATTATAAACACATTAAATTAAACATTTTTTATACAAAAAGATCATAACATTGCAATATTAAAATAAAGAACAACCAATATTTTACATATAAAATTACATATTTAAACAATGAGTTCTAATATTAAAAATTTCAATGTTAAAATAAAAAAAAACTTTTTAATTAACCAGACTAGAAAATATTATATCATTTTCAATGATTATTTAATATAATTATAACATTAAAGAAAAATTTCCAAATAATTAAAAATACTCCATTATCACCATACTTCAACATAAAAACATATTAATTCATTTTAATTGATGTGGAAAAAATGCAACAAATAATACAACAACAGGCATTGATGGACGTGGAAGCAAGGAATTATAGCACCGATATTTTTTGGACTATTTGAGATTACCAAGCTGGTTGGGACTCTGTCTTACTATATAGACCTTCCTCTTTAATACTAAGGTATGAATTATGTTTTTCATGTGTCTTAGCTCTGGAGGTAACTGCGTAATCCTGTACATGTGATTGATAATGAGTATGTTGAGTTGGATCTTGACGCAAAGTACGTGGAATGACTGATGAAAATTGAATACTGGATCATGGAGGTATTGTGGGGGAAGACAATGCCACTTTTTTGGATCTTATGGTGTCATTGACAGATTTAGGATGAATCTTGGTAGTGCGAGTATGATATTCGGGTTCAGTGACATGAGTTGTTCGAGAAAGATTCCTAGAGAAACTTCTTGATGATGATAACACTTTAGAGGGGGATAATGTAGAAACCTTAGATTTTTCTAGTGTGTTATGTTTTAATTTCATCCTCTATTAATCTTTTTGAACTATGAATTGTTCAGGATGATTTCTAGGGGGTTTTGGTTGATTTTGGATATTTTTAGAGGCCTTTAGGGGGGTGAACAGTTTGATAACCGTTAGGGGAAACCATGTGGTTCTCCCTATAAAATCATATAGCCTGTTTGGATAAGGAGAGTGGAGGTACATAGTTAGCCCATGGTTAGATCTTACTGTGTGATATTCTCCATAAAGTGTGTAGCTATTTGTAGAAGCACTTAGGGTGGGCTATAGTTAAGGCACATGGTTTGATAAATTGTGAGACATATCCTTATAAAACGTGCAACTCATTCTAGTGGAAAAGCACATTTTTTGTGTCGTTTTAAAACCCATGTGACCAAACTATGTGGGTGTACTAACAATGGTATCCTCACATGGATGGCACATGATTTTTCTAATTCTATGACCAAACCATGTGTGAAATAAATTAATGATCCAAAACTCCTCTTAAATTTCCATAACTCATCCAAATTAACTAGTTATTATTTCTAATTATATCCCTCTCAAACCAAGATACTCTGTAAGCATTAATTGAATAATTTATTCCCTTTCAAGATCGATTCTTATGGATACAATCATGTTGGTGATCGGGGAATTAAGGTATACAATCTATGAACCTCTTTTCTTCAGGTTTCTTCTAGATCTACCCATATTTCCTTGATACGAATCATAGATGCATCTTGTTATGAGTAGATATATGGATTATAATTCCATATATCAATGAATTCTTGGATCATTGACAAATCAGTGATAGATCTAGTGCATTGGCGACCTTCCTTTGGTCAATCTCATATCTAGTGATGTTGGTCAATCCTGAGAGGTGTGATGGTTTAGATTCAATTACTTGGACTTATAACCTTATTGAATATCCTTCTAGAACCCTAGATTTTATTGAATTAGGATTGGTTCTAGGGGTCCTTGGTGTGTGGATCAATCTGGTTGGTGCATGGGTGTGAATCAGGTATTTTCTTTTGACAAGTCTCTAAATTTATCAACAATATACTATAGGTAATAGGTCCTTACCATATATGGATTTGATCTTGATTTGGTTTCCATGTTCTATTATATGTGCATGAATATCCATAGGTGCCTTGTGTTACATGACATATTGTCCCATGCATGGACATAGAATAGAGAACCATTATGTGATTGGTATACATGTATGTGCGTTTGTAGCCTGTGAGACCATATGTGTTGTGTTATGCCTATGGATATATGTGGTTATTATGATGACACTATTTCCATGTGATATATTTGGTATATTCTATATTTTTTTGTATTCATGGTCCTAAAGTGATAGGTGGACCCGTTGTGTCTTAGTGTCCCTAGAGGGGGAGTATGTTCATATACCACATATGACATGATGGTAAGATTGAATTAGAATATGCATCATGATTGCCTTGTGTGTACTGATTTGGGTCATGATGGTCTTCAGTGATCTGACCCAAGAGGAAATAGTGGAAATACGACATGATAGCCTTATGTGGCTTGTAATGTGGCCTTAGGCCTAGAGACAGAGCAAGATAGCCTCATGTGGATTGACCTGTGTCCTTGGTCCAAGAGATGGGGCTTATAGTTTTAGGCAACTTCGCATATGGTATTGGGGTTTTACAACTACTAATTATCCTTTGGTTGACTCTTCCACTTATGAAGTTCCCATAACCATTCATATATTATTTCGACATAGAGCTGAAGTGGGTACAACTAGGGTTCGTGGGGGCTTGGTTAGTGCACATACACTCTGCATTGTGTTGTTCTCTTATGTGTGAAATTATTTTATATCAGGGAATAAAATTCTTTATGAATATAAACTTATACTTATGGTGTATTCTTGATATCCTGCTAGGTTATACTCACACCCTATACAATAATATCAATGTGCATGTTGATTTCATGAATAGGAATATAGTGAAGGGAAAGTCCCTATGATAAGGAGCTAAGGAGATGGAGTCGTGGAGTCATAGTTGATTCCAGTACATACTTCAAACTATTTCTTCTTCTTTTATCTACTTTCCATTTCGTGAAACTTGGATTGACCCATCACACCAAGGATCTATCTATTTTTCCTTGTATGACTTGGCCTGACATCTATTTATCATTGTTAAGTTACCTTATATTGTGATGTTTATTTGGTTTATATTTATTTTTCTAGTTACTAAAAACACTATGATTATAGAGGGTATAGTCTCCCAATGTTGCTTTATACCCTCACCACTAGTCGGTAGCCTCTTGCGTATGAGGATTCACACATGAGGTCTTGTAGAATCTCTACTCAGGTGTTATTTGGGAAATCCATGTTTGGGAATTACATCTAGGTTTTGTCACATAACTCTAAAATGAGGTGTTTATATCATACAATTTAGGTTTATGAGAGTTATTTTATAAAATAATAATATTTTATGAAATTATATCAGGACACATAAAATATAAATATTTTCATATCATCTTCAAAAGTTCACCAAAAATAAAACTCCCAATTACAGTCTTAATGGTGAACTCTATTTCTTAATATTATACACTAATTAAGAGAAATTAATATAGTTCCCTTTTTATATAAAACCAATATTTCATTTAAAAATATATATATATATTCTTGTTTAAATTTTAGCAAGGTACCATTTAATAAATAAATAAATCTTTGAATCCATTGAATTTGTAAAAAAATCATATTTAAAATACTAGATAATTCATTCTCGAAATAAACATATACTATTATATTCTACCGACTATTAAATATATTCTTATCAAAAAGAAAATAAACCATAAATAGCTTAATAATTTTATACATTTAACCAACCCATTTATTTCATAAGGAAGTCAACTTTTATCCGTTAGTCAAGTAATGTGAACTACTAAATTATATTAAAAACATTTTAAATTATTAAGATAAAACACATAAAAACATTTTACAACTCTAAATAGAACACCACAATGATTCTAATTAATTAAAAACTTGTTTACATTGTGCATTAGAAATACATCATCGTGTTTCCATAATAAGGAATATAACAAAATACATACCAAACTCAAGACACATCCACATTTGCGTTCCCATATAACCAACTGAAATAAGGCACTCATTTATTTTCACTATGAACCAATATCATTCAACAATTCATAACCACTATACATGCCACAATTTAAAATAATAGATCAAAAATAATATAGTTTTAATACAAATAAAATGTTTTCACATGTTCACAAAACTCAGGAAACTACCATTTATCTTATTTAGACCATTGATAACTTCATTCCATGTTAAACATACTCTTAGATATAAATAATCATTTATTACATTACAAGAAGAATCAATTTCAAACATAATAAATTAATTAATTCATCAATCATTCTCCAAATACAAAGGTATAATCATAAACACATAAATCCATAGGTTACAAAAGAATCACCAAAACACTTCCCTTTTATCTCTAAATAGTTAAATATTGAGTCACCAATTCCAAAGAACTTTATATATTTTATTTTCACTTACTAAAAGTAGAAAAGTACATGACACTTTAACACATACCATGCCTCAAAAACACAATCATTGAATTAAAATCTCATGTTCATGGAATCCAAAATGACATGATCCAAAAAAGTGTGAGGGTTGCCTACACTTTCTCCTTGATCTTCATTAAAATTTTATATTCATCTATAGTAAAGTTAATAAAGATCCCCACCTTTAAGAATAAATCTCAAGGTGTTTCACCCAAAAATAATTATTTATGATGAATCCCCTCATCAAAAAAATTTCAATAGATCTCAAAATAACTCAATAATCAGAAAAAATCATCATAGATTCACTATCTGCATTATAAAAAACTCACCAATTCAGACTTAACAACATTAGTTAATGATTCATCCTTATATTTCAGTAAACATACCATTAATTTAAGTTTTTTAAGATTATAACAATTTGGTTTGAAATAATTAATTTCTCCTTTAAATAATAAACCAAAACCCTCATCTTCTCTTACAGTCTAAATTTATAGATAAAATATTTGAAAGGGAAAGAGATATAATATACCATTATAACAGAACCAATGAAAAAATATCAATATAAAAGTAGGTTAGTCACTCTATCTCAATAGAAAATTTGGTTAGTCACACTATCTTTAGACTGGGTAGAGGGTGACCCATTACATAGCTCGAAGGCCCAAGGCCAAGTGGCCTGAAATAAGGCTTAAAAGCCCATTTTTTGGCCCAAAGGACCCCTCGGTCAACAAAACTGCTACAGTATCGCCGCCACTACAGTTCCTTCTATAGTCCCTCTGCCGCTACAGTGTCATCACTGCTATAGTGCTACTACAATGCCCTACCACAGTACTGCTACAGTACCTCAGAAATTTTCCCCTTCTCGAATTTGATCCTAGGTCTTTTCGATGCCAAGAAGAAGCATGTACCACTAGGGTACATGCTCATTGGCATTAATAGTTTCATTGATACTTGTTTAATTATTCATAAAGTACATCTCATTGGATGTCTTATCACTCAAGACAAACATTTATATTTATTAGACCTTTCATATCTATTAATCCTTCATTAAACCATAGTGAAAAAAATATAATCTGGGTTTTAGTTTACCCATTTAATATTACTAATTAATAGTTACCTTAGGTTATTAACACATTCATATCGCACAATTAAAGTTACTCTTCACCTAAATCATCATTGTTTTGTATCCACTAGTTAATGGGGTTATATAAATATCATCAAAATACACTCTATTAAAAAAATAACTCATTATTCTATCCACAATTGTTACACTGATAATCTATAACAAAAAAATCATCCACTTTCATCAAATTTAGTTATCTACATCATTAAATACCAACAACATCAATTAGTCATGATTTGGTTTATTTATTTTTCAATCAAGACATTATTTCACTACTATGAAAATTACTATCAAGGATGTCTCATATATGATATGTTTTTCATTATCCTTATTCAATCATTTTACAAAATGTTTTATAGTCTATCAAGGACTCATATAACTATATTCAGAGAAAACATTCCGGATTACATATAGAAGCCTATGATTTTTCTGGTCTGTACCATAAAATAAAATATAAAAAACTAAAAAGAACTAATGTAACTAAAATAATCACATATTTAAGTGAATTTCACGCATCCATTGTTAAATCCAAAGAACCATAAGTTCAACTCTTTATTATTTCACCAAAAGAACTATGGTTTTAGTCTTCTATATCAGAGTTGAGTTTAAAACAATGTTCAAAATTTTATATTTCAATTATATCAACATAATCACCAAACCACTAAAAGTATGATCCAATGAGATAATTTTGTATTGATCTATCACTATAAATTCCCCAAATAAAACTAAGATGTATAATATTTATCAAATTCTCTTCTAGTCACATGAATGAGTAATTAAAAAGGATAATCATCAATCTTCTCATGGAAAACACACTGAAAATCATGATATACACCAAAGAAATACACAATAAAACATCAATAGAGAGTAAATTATTGAAAAATAAACATCCCAACTCACCTCATGTGGCATCCCTTCATCCAGAAACTAAGAATCAATATAATACTAAACTTATCCTTTAGAAAAATTCACTTGTATGTTATCCATAGTGATTTCATAATGTAAATAATCTATTATAAATGTGTATTACATTATGATAAAAGCATCTAACTAGATTATATATGGTTAAATTTGAACCTATATCATCCTACTATACTCATACAATGTTTTACCATCATGATTTATCCTAGCTTCCATATAGAACTAAACTATTAGAATTGTCACAAGTGTGAATAAATCAAACATATTTCAACTACTATATTTTACTTCTTATAATACATTTTTCACCTCAACATAGCTAGAATTCTATTTAAATATTCATTTATATTTTAAAAATCTATATATTTTAAAAAAAATACATAATATCTCATCTATTATCTCTATTTTAGATCATTGGTGAAACTTTTTATTAACAATGTAAGATCCCAATATCAAAAAATACTACATGATATCTCTATAGCAATATTTTTATCTAAGGATCATATATTATGATATTGATATTGAAAAATCATCCATCACTTATCCTCAAACAAATAATTTATAAATTAAATAAAATCATGAAAACATAGAGTCATAAAGCTATTACCTAAATATACATGATGTGTGTTCCCTTCTTATATACTAAAATTTCTTATATTATAAGGTTTTATAGTTATTAATCAATAATAAGAGTTCTTCACAAGATTATTTTGACCATCCTTAACCTTTTAAAATACCTTTATTATGTATAAATGAAATAAATATTAATAATAAATTTATTCTACGCTATCATATCTATACATATCATTTGAATAACTCTAAACTATAATATAAAAATTTTATCCAAATCTATAACTTCTTGATATACAAGTAAGTGAACACCCATTACCAACCACTGATAGGTTAGGGGATTGAGATTAATGTTAAGGTACCAACTCAAAATAATGGGAGGCATTACCTATAAGTATAAACCATCAGCTAATATCATGAAACATCAACCACGATAGTATAAATGAATAGTCAAAATGTAGTATAAAATATGCATATATAATGATAAACACAATAATAAAACATGAAATAGTAAAACAATTATCTATATACAAATAAAACATGTCAAAAAGATATATATAAATCATGGATGAAACCAATGTACTTACCTTTGTGAAAACTTCAAGATATTAGCTACTTTAGTACTCATCAGTTTCCAACCTCTAAAAAATTCTGAAAATTGTATCTTTAGATATTCATGAACATAAGTGAAGAAAACCCACAAGTTAACATGTAGGGGTGGGAACCAATGCTCTGTATGGTTATATCATGTTGTGATTCGACCTTATAAATATCGATATACAAATAAAACATTTCAAAATATATATGGTAAGTCATGAATGAAACCAATTTACTTATCCTAGTTAAAACTTACAGATATCAACTACATTATCTCTCATCAATTTTCATCCTCTGAGACTATCCACCAGCCGCATATATAGATATTCATGAACACAAGAGTAGAAAGTGCACAAGTGTATATATAGGGGTGATAAATAATACTCAATATGGTCATCCGGTGTTGTGAGCCAAACCCATAAATCATTTGTGCCCATGTGTATCCTTAAAAAATAGTGTAAAAAATTATATCACTATACATCAATAATGATTCAATAATATCTATGTATTGTTTTATAATAATGTTTCCCATAACTCACCTTGTCCATACTAACTAAATAAAAATTTATTTATAAATAAGTATATACCTAAACATCATAAAATAAATTTAATAAGGGACCCACCATATACTATGTCTTGGTAGAGGCAACAATAAATATAGTCTCCCAAGCCCACTATTCTATATTCAATATTCTATACCTCTGGTTCCCAAAGATGAGTAATAATACCCATTATCTAAGTTATGGATTTTTAAGTACATATCATGAACATAAAAGTGTAATAATCCCAATAAATAGTTGGATCTATCATTATTGAATAAAAATGTAAATGAAAAACATAAAACAAACTTGAAAACATCATGTCAAGAAAGCTCTATCTTGATAGAGTATATTTGATGGAGATCACATAGTGAATTCTAAATGAATATCACTACTATAAGTAGTACACCTACCTCTTGAATCTTAATATTATAAAATAGCATCCCTAAAACTCCAAAAGGTGTTCTAAAAATTTATCCTTGAAGATGAATAGAGAATATGGAAGAAAGATATCTTTTCCTTAGCTAGTTATACTCCCTATTCTAACCCAACAAGAGGATATAATACTTATATAATATCCATTTAATTAATAAAGGAGTTTTATAATCTAGTTTTAATGATTGGTATTCAACATGCATCACTATAACGCATTCTTGTTGAAGTGTTATGGCCATTAAACTTTTTAATTATTATAATATGTTTATAATTCCATAAATGAATCATATTTATGATTTATAACTGAATTAAAAAAAATTATAAGATGTAGAAGTAGTCAATTCACTTGATATCACATATTATAGGCCACTTTATATATAATTCCATATAAAAGAGGAATCTCCAAGCCTTCTATGATTTAACCAAATCATAGCTTATGATATGAATCACATGAATATTTTGGATTTTGACATAGATGATTCATATAAAAAATCATCTATTTTAGTAAATATCCATCAATTTCACACCTGCACTAAAATCCTTTAAGGGATTTAATAAAAAAATCATAAATCTTAGTGAATTCATCCAAACTCCTTTGGATATAGTTTTATCAAACTCTCTTCATTTTTCAATAATAACTTCATCTAAAATATGATCCTTTTTCTGAGTCTTAACAATGTAATCCTATGGGTGTTTATAGTATTGAAAAAAAATATAAATTCCATAATTCATAGATATAATAAAAGAGATTTATCTAGAAAAATTTCACTCCAACTTAACTTATAAAGGGTTTTGGAAGGATTTCAATCAAATATACTCATATCTCATTCAATATAAGATATATTTTATAAATAATATGCATACTTATATAATCCTTGTTTCAATGAAATCAAATGTCCACCAGATATAGAATATGTCAATCTAGTATAGGCTAACTCATAAATTCAAGATTCTATAAAATATACCAACCAGTTTGAATGAATACACCACATGAAATTCATCAAAATATCCAAGTGCATCGCATGTCACTCTACTAAGAATGGTTACGCATTTCCTCGGTCTAATTAAATGATGGGACTAGATGTATTTTCTTGTCATGTAAGTATGGAAATACCATATTAATTGAAATTAACAAACACCATGATCAAAAACATACCCAACCACCCATTGATTAGATCTTCCAAAAGTTTGGAATAAGAAAGGTATTAATTTATAAAGGTTAAAATTCTAAGTATCTTTACAACCTTAAGTAATGGTGATTACTATTGATAATACACCCCTAAGTATATCAATGACCATATAAAATTTCATGTGATATAATTTTGTGTGTTGGTATAAATAATAAGCCTCTACTTATTTTCTTAGAATTATACTCTTCATAACCCATATAAGATTCAACTCATTCTAAGATTAACATATCATCACAACCAATAATACTCCTTGATGATCATTGATTAATGACAACACAATTTCATAAATTGAGGGAATATTATCATTCCAGTATTCATGTAAAATATATACCATATCTAAATCAAAGATAAATGGAGATTACATTTATTATAAAACCATGATACTTTTTATAACCATTGCATCTAATCTCTCATTTATCCAATACCAATAGATTCAACCTGAGCATCATGTTTTTTTTGTGTTAATGGTTTTCTTAAAAGACCTAATACATTATCATTTGTACCACCTAATAGATATTTACATCACCCCTCTCAAAACTCTCTTTATTGATATGGTTTTTACAAAGTATGTGTTTGTTCCTTGGATGAGAATGATGTTTCTTCTCCCAAGAAACAACTCCATTATTATCATAGTAAAGCTTAATTTTTACCTAAATTAAAGGAACTACTACAATTTCTTTGATTAACTTCTTGATCCAAAGATCTTCCTTCACAATATCTAATGCAATGACATACTCTATCACTGTTTTCAAGTTTTCCACAATGGCTTGTTTAGAACTCTTCCAACTGATACCTCCATCATTAAATCAAAACACTAAACCAAAATGAGATACCATATCATATTTATTGAATTGGAAACTATGATCAGTGTTACCCTTTATAATTAACTCATCTTCACCTCCAAATACGAAGAATATGTCCTTATTTATTTGTAAGTATTTAAGGATATTCTTGACTGTAACACAGTGAATCTCGCCAATATTGTACTAGATTTTAATTTATATTCTCAAATCATAAGTGACATTGGGTTGAATACATAACATGGAATACATAATAGATCATTTAGATGGTGTTTAATTAATCTTATCCATCCTTCCCAACTCTTTATAGGGACCCTAAATCTTCCTAATATCCCCTCCATGCAACACTGGTAAAGAACCCTCCTTAGAATTCTCTATAATTAACCACTTTATAACTTTATCAATATATATGTTCTGAATTAGTTCAATAAACCTCTTTGATCTATCTCTATAGATCTTCATGCCCAATATATAGGCTCCTTCACTTATTTCTTTTATCAAGAAGAATTTTCTCAACCACAACTTTATATAATGTAATGTTGGGATATATTTTTTTTTAAGTATTATGTAATCTACATATAATACCATAAATGTAACAATACTCCCACTAACCCACTTGTATATACAAGAATCATCCATGTTCTTGATGAAACTAAATCTTTTATTACATCATCAGATAAGATGTTCCAACTTTGAGAAGCTTACTTTAATTTATAAATGGACTATTATAAAATGAAAACCTTAACTAACCCATTTGGTATTTCAAAAACCTTAGGTTTTATCATATAAATTTCCTTGACTAATTTTCCATTATAGAAATTTGTTTTAACATCCATTTTATATATCTCATAATCATAATGTTCTACTATAATAATAAATATTCAAATGCATTTTATCATTGATGCTAGAGAATAGGCCTCTTCATATTCAACACCATGATTTTTTATAACCTTTATCTACTAGATAATATTTATAGGTATGCACTCTACTATCCATGTCGATTTTCTTATGGAAAACCCACTTTTAAATTTTGGGTATCACTCCTTCAAGTGAATCCACTGAAATGTCCCAAATCGAACCATCAAGTCTGATCTGTAGAGATACAAGATGTCATGCGTTCATCCCCATATGCAAGAGGTCACTGACTCGTAGAGAGGGTATGAATTCTATCGATGGGGAGACTATACCCTTATAAATCATATCCATATACCATAACATAAATAGAATAAATAAAAACAATGATTATCAAGGTGGAATATAAATTAATATAATGTAATAATAAATGTTACACATTTCATACAAGTAAATAAACTGGGATCCCAATGTGGAAAGAAAAAACTAGAGTATAAAATGTGAAAGTAGATAAAACAAAACACCATAGAAACCTCCCGAGTCCAACCCAATACCACTACTATCTCCATGATCCACTGATCAACAATCTTACATGGTCCCCTTACCCTTACCTAGATACCTATACATGAAGTCTTCATGAACATTGAGATTAATGTGAAAGGTGTGAGCAATACAACCTAGTAGGACACTACCAATATGTTTTTAACATGTTTGAAAAGGTATAACAGGTGTATTCCTTGATAACAAAAAATGTACAAGAAATAATAAACAATCATACACTGAGTGTTTGTGTACTAACCCAGACATCATAATCCCTGACTATACATACTTAGGATCCATACCAAAAGAATATTCAGACAATGTCAGAAGTGATAAAGAACTAGCCACAAGACTGGTGAAAAAATTTCTCAGTATCTGCAAGGCATCAAGTTTCAGGTCAGACCACAAGGCTGACTACTGAATATGTTACTTGGTATCCATAAGTCGTCAAGTTTTGTGTTGGGCCACAAGGATGACTGGTAAACATGTTACTCTATATCTACAAGTCATCAAGTTTCAGGTCAAGCCACAAGGTTATCATTCCCCTAACCTATGTAAGGGTCAATCGTCATCATTTCAACATTCCATGCACACTCCCCCTTGAAGAGATAACCACACCATAGAGGTCCACCTATTTCAAGTAACAAATACAATGCCTCCAAGTAATGATAAATACACCCATAAAATAAGAGAATAATAAGGTAGAGCATATCATGTCATCATGAGAATTTATTAGAAACATATAATAACATGTGATCAATATCAATCATGGTAACAAGCTACACTAGAAATACTCATGGAATCAAGCATTAAGTATGGGTATTATAGGCTACACACACACACAGGTGATCACTATCAAGCATGGTCAAAAAATATATACCAACATAAGAATAATATCAAGGGAGAAAGTGTATACAAGGGCCCACCAAGGTAAGGAACTTCCTACCTCAATCTCATTGATGATGTACTCCAAAATTAATCAAAGGAACAAAGACCAAAACAAAATGTGCACTCACAAAAAACTATCTCACACGTTAAGGATTCCTATATCAGGTTCTAGTTTATAAAAAATAGGTTTAGTGAAGATACTTGAGGACATTCCATTTTAAGAAGGGTAATTATAGAATCACATACCTGATAGAGTCCATCAATGGAACTAGATTTCTATTATTTCAAATAATATGATTCCAATTCACTGGATCAATTGTAGATTAAAAAATATAATGTGAATTCCTCATCAATTATAAAAGAGAACCTCAGGTCTATTAAATGAACCTAAATCCACCATTAACACACCATTATAATAGAGATCCAATATGAGATTAAATAATAATAAGGTATCTAGATGACCAATCTATGATAAATAACCTATAAATGTCCATTCATGAGAGATCTGACTTTAGTCAATGAGATGTCATTGACATGTCAAAACCACCAACAATCTGTAATATTCCCATAGTTGAAGGTAGATCAAAATATGATCAAGAGGAATTTTAAATTTTCTATATCCATAACCTATCTATGAAGGATAAAATAATTCATCATCATATCCACATATAATTCATATATCCTTCATAGATCCATGCACAAATTTCAAGGAAGAAGATGAATTTGTTGCATATCTAGAGATAACTTATTGGTATAGTATCATCAGATTGGTCCAACATTGAATAACCAAGGGGAGATAAATGGGAGAGACCAATAATCAAGGGAGGAGGTATCTAGTTTTAAATTTGGGTATTTGTGATGGATTTTTGTATTCAATAAAGGGGAAAATGAGTGGAATTAAAAATGTATGGGGTTCATTTAATGAACACTCAGCCAGGTTTCATAGAAGGGTTGGTGGATATCCCCTCACTAGTTGGTGGGTAAGGAAAAATCACATGGGTTCTACCAGACCCACTGGTTAGCCAATAGTAACCCACCCATTGGTTGGTGGTGTCTGTAGAAAACTACAGACCCACTTTAACTCTACTGGCTAGAAGGTGTCTCTCACTGGCTAGTTAGTGGAAGTTTACATCCACTATAAATCCATGACTTAAATCGTCTCTCCAACCTTCAATTATTAGACCCTTTTGACATAAAAACCAACCTCTAAAACACCCATTTCAGAGATGAACGAAAATAAAAACAAAGATTATAATAAACTTAAAATATCTCATACCTTGAATTAATCTAGGATGTTACAATTATCCAACTCTAATTACTTTTTATACTTTAGAAGTACCTTTAATGATTTTTCTTAAAAAAATTGGGCCATTGAGCCTAAATATCTACCTCACACCCCCAATTATCCTCTTGGATTCATCCATGATGCCAAAGAATCTAGAAAAGTGGCACCATTTTCCCTTATAGGACTTTCTCTCTCTGGTCCATAATCCACACTTTGAATTTCATGTATGATACATTAGGCTCCAAATCAATATACTCACAGTCGATAACATATATATTATTGTACATTTACCTTTGTATTCAAGACACATGAAACACATCATGCATAACTTAGTAGTGAGAAGAATGATCTAGATGGTATGCCACTATTCTAATCTTCTTAGTGATCTCAAAGGGTCCCACATATCATGATGTTAGCTTCCCTAACTTTATTAAACATTAATGTACTAAACGATGATTAAATATCAGAAAAACCTAGTCACCAAAAAAATCCAAATGTCTCCTCCCATAGTTTTCATAATATCTCATCCTACTATGAGTTTTAATTAACCTCTCCTGAATCAGCTATACTCTCTTGAAGGTATCTTATTCCATGGTGACATGAATAACTACTACCACACCAGGATCATTTCAAAAAAAATAGTGAATCAAATGACCTACCAAAAAGAGCCTCATTAGGTTCTATATGAATCTAATCCTGATAAATTTTGTTGCAATAAAACTCATCCAAGTCTAGGTAATCATTCCAAGCTCCTTTAAAATCTAAAACACAGTCCCAAAGCATATCCTAGAAATTTTAAATCATCCAATATAACTATATCAATGTCTATGGGTGGTACACTATTCTCAATATTATTTGATTCCCTAAGTACTTTTGAAAACCCTTCTAAAACCATGACGTAAAATGTGAATCTCTATAAGATAAAATTCTCAATGGAACTCCCTATAAGCATGGAATATCATAGAAATATAACTTTCACATCTAATCTAATGAGTGAGTCTCATGGATCAATAATAAATGAGAAAATTAGCTAACAAAAAAACACCCAAATAAAATCAAAACCCCTCATGGTCCTAGTTAACCCCATCACAAAGTCTATCATGATGTCCACCCAATTCCACATGCATGAAATAAGTGGCTGTAGAAAACCACTTGGATGATAGTGCTCATTATTTATCTTATGGTAGGTAAGGTATTGGTAAATGAATCTAGAAATTTCCATCTTCATCCCAATACATGATAACTACCTTCTAAATTCATGGTATAAATAACACCCTAGGACCTGCACTCTTGGATCCTATGCTGAAATCATAAAATTTACATTTCTATCTTTGATGTTGATAATTATGACCCAAATTTTTCATCTAAACCTTACAATAACAAAAGAAAAATTTGGATTACTTGAAACCTTGATAAAATTTTAGGTTTATAGTTTTAGATAATTATAACCAACACATATC
Source organism: Viscum album (assembly GCA_963277665.1). Classification (NCBI taxonomy): domain Eukaryota; kingdom Viridiplantae; phylum Streptophyta; class Magnoliopsida; order Santalales; family Viscaceae; genus Viscum; species Viscum album. The sequence continues at coordinate 796,159,103 of OY728132.1, forward strand.
AATTTGGAATCATAAACAACTGGTTCATAAAGATGAATATCATCTCACATTATACCTAGCTTATTGTATTTAAAATTGGGTCATAAACATCATCCTTTTGAAATCATTTATATAAATAAATAATTTAACATTATTATTTATAACCTGTGGAAAAGGAAACATAATAAGGGTGATCTCAAATGCTCAGTAAGGGTAAACATAATCATTAACAATTGAATTTCATCCATGAGTATAATAGTGAATAAGGGTATGATGAAATAATTAGAGTACATGATAGAATTTTAAAATAAATTATTCCTATTGATACATATATCATCAAATATGAAAACTTGGTAGAGTAAAAATTCATCAAAATCAATAATCATGAGCCATGTGATATCAATCTAAATCATTAGAAACGTTATAAACCCATATAAAGAATAAATAAAACATGTATGTAACTTGGGACATAATTTTCACTTCACTCTTACAATAACTCTTAAAAATAAAATAACCATATGGTAAAATTACATACCCAATTCATTATAGGACTATCATGGACCCACATATCCTCAGTTTATCATGGAACCACTCTTCATTGGTTTATCACGGAACCACCTGTAATTGGTTTATCACATAACCACCCATAAAATGTATAAGTACCTTTACATAATCATAACACATAAAAGCTTTCATTTCATCATAAACTCATAGTAACAACCATTATACCTTTCATAACTTGATTAACCCATGGAAAATAAATGTGTTCTATAACAATATATTTGAAACATAATTAACATGTGGAAAATAAATGAGTTCCATATAAATCTCTTTGAAACAAACATTATTCATCTAGTGAAAGAATAATGATGGTATCAATAAAAAATATCACCGATGTAGGATAATTAACAATAAGGTTTTTTATATTGATGAATTATAATACCATTAAAAGTTCACTAAAAACATTCTTGAGTAAAATATCCTTTTCATTCTAAAAATCACTTTTTATGACATAAAACACTTTAAAAATAATTTTCTTTAAAAAACTTTGAAACATATAAATGAAGTTTTAAAAATAATTTAAAACTTTTATTGAGTAAAATGTCCTTTTTTATTTGAAAAAAACTTTTTAAAACATTTTTTATTTTTTTTAGAAAACACGCTTTTGGAAGAAAATAGTTTTTGACCGAAAAGATGATTTTTAATAAAAACATTATTTTGAAATCTTGGGTGTAAAAAGAGGGGTAAATGAAGGTAAAAAATTTATTCTCATGAAATAACTGGTGTATAAGAAAATTCATGAGCATTATTTAGAGGTAAATCATAATATTTTAATGTTGGAGACTTAATAAAAAATAATCCTGATAATCGATGACATTGTAATATCAAACTTTTACCACTTTGGTAGATTTTAATCATAATAATCATATAATGATAATATTAATTTAAACTTATAATATCACTAAAATAATTATATCCATGATATAACATGTAAATTTTCTATTATATACACCACATAGAAGAAGATAGGTGCATAATAAGACATAAGTCTCAAAGAAGGAAAATTGTGACAAAAAACCATTACCTCTTTGGTAACTCTAAAACAGAAAACCCCAAGAAAGATAGATAATCATAAGGATATGTAAATACCTATAAAAATAACTATAATAATAATATAAAAAATTCATGGGTATTATATACACCACACAACAAAAGTAAGTGGTGATTATGTTATATATCTCATAGAAATAAAAGTGAGATGAGAAAAACCCTTACTACTTGAGTAAATTTTGAATCGTGAGATATGTGAAAGAATAAAATAAATAAAAACTTTTAATATCATGAAATAAATTAAATTCACAATAAAACATATCATAGGTAAGTATATACACCACACAAAATAAATGAGTGAAGAATATGGCATAAGTCTTGCATAAATAAAACTGAGACTAGAAATATCCTAACCTTAAGTCTCGACTCTCATCGAACTTGTTCAAACCTCTAGTATATTAGATATAATTTTATTATAAATATATTAAATAACCATAATCATATATATAATACCATATATTATTTTATTATGACTTTATATTACTCTATTATTAACAATTCTATGTTAAAGTTTTCTTTTGGGTAATAACCGCTTTGTTTTTTGTATATGTTTTGACTTGTTATTTTTAGTCCTCTTAATTTGATCATGATTTAATAATTTGAATAATTTAAAACATGACATAAATATCATATATATTCAGTATATTTTTATTTATAATAATGTATAAAACATATAAATAGTAAATAAAAAACATCGTTTAAGGAGATGGTAGGTCATACGTATGCATGAAAGATATTTCCATTTTCTTATCGTATTGAAAGAAATAAAAGTAAATGATATATATATTTATATAATTACATTATAATTATTATTTCTTATATATCACATATTTATATTAAACCCATTCATAATACAATTCATGTAAAGCATGAACGAATCACATCGCTTCGTGAGGCGGTAGTCCGATGTACACACGAACGACGTTATCATATTCTTACAAAATGAAAATCATGAAGGTATGAATTATATAATAATTAAATAAGAATAATATAATAATATATATCATATATATCATATATAAATATCATTTACATAATTATTCCCAATCTTGATATGTGGTAATTGAAGAACGAACGATATCAGTTCGCGAGGCAGTAGTCTGTCGTACACACGAACGATGATTACATATCCCATTTGATGGAAGTGTGTGAAGTTTTAGTTAGCAACCTTAACATGAAACAATATTAGTATATTTAAGATAATTAGTTTTTATATGATATTTATATACAAAAAATTTAATATGTTTTAGGAAGAAATAAAACAAAAACGTTTATTGATGAACATTGCCTCGTCTTCGAGTAACTCCTTTTAGTTTGAACCAAATGACTTCATTGGTTTGATTTATAACCAAAATGAGGGTTATAGGATGATATTAAGGATTTTGTTAAGTCATTTGGTCAAATTCTATATGATAAAAAAAGCTTTATATGTGTGTACAATGGAGGAGAGTGAATTACTTTATATAGTGGAGGAGTGGCATTCCTATAAATACCAAGAAGAAAACACTATTGGGATGTCTCACTTACATAATGTGCCTCCAATAATGAACTAAATTCTATAAAATATTGTATATGGTATAAATATGGAAATAAAATGTGTTTTTTTACAATTTTATAGGTCATTTGGTTCTTTAAAATTTAATTTTAACCACAAGTAAACTCGCTTTTACCTTAATCATTGTAATTAATTTTAATTTTTTCACTAATATTTTTGTGTAAAAACTAATTTTACCTAAAAAAACATTATAAAGTATGAATCTTCCAAATATGGAATCTATTTTTCAAAATTTAACTCACATAATTGGAAGAATTTAATTTAAAATGTATCACACACACGTGACGAAAAAGCGGGTTTTTAATGTGAAAATGTTTAAAAGTTTGAAATGTTTTTATATAAAAATTCAATATAAAATTGATTCCAATTACATAAATTATATTAAAATATTTATAATTTATCTACTTTAACTTTAAAACGAATTTAAAAAATAATTTAACATTATAAATTATTTCAAGGAAAATTCAGTTTTCAATTATATTCAATATTTTTCACAATTCATCTTAAAATGAAACTTCTCATAAAAATACCAAAAATTCACCCAAAGTAAATTATGATATTATTATTTTAAAAAATAATTTTATTTTTTCAAATAAAATTAATAAAAGTGACAAAATGTATTTTTAAAACAAGTCTTTCACTAAAAGGTTACAAAACTACCTTTTATAAAAAAATACAAATTTTTATGCTTAAAATTGGAGTTATACTTATTTTATTCTTATAAAGATTATTGGATGAATTTAAAAAAAATATTGAATGCATAATTTATAAATTTTATTAATATAATCCAACAAGAGTGATTTCGTTAATTTATTGGTATAGAACACACTTGTGCGCATTAATTTTTTTTTAGAAAATGATTTCCATTTATTTTTAAAAAGGGTTTTACTTTAATTTATAATTAATTGGTCACTAAATTATTCATTATAAATACATGTTTAACCCATATTTTCATAATTTCGTTAATTTTATTCATTCCCTCCATTCCAATGGCTATGTTTTAACTATCATAATAATATTAATAGTAGGTTGTTTTCCAGTAAAACTTGGTATTGTATGTAACATAATTCATAAAATAAGATGTTGCATGAAATATAAGATAAACTTTTTTATGTGTGGAAAAATTTAAACTATGTATTTCTTGTAACCCAAACTATCAAATAATTTTTATTAATTTGAAATAAGTTATTTCATAAAATGTCAGGATGTTACAGAACATCTTTTTCACTCCAAGATGCACTTCCCACTTTGAGGCATGGGGATATCTCATAAGATATTCCTTGATGGAAGTAGGGACTAAAAATACCCCATGCATTAAGATCACATAATAAATTTCCAATGAAAACCCAGGGATTGGGTTACCAGATACTAATTATTCCTTCATCAAAACAGACACTAGGTTAGACTCTTGACTAGCCTTCACCTAGTATAGTAAAGAAGATGTGATCACTAATGGGGTATACGTCATTGATCCTAGGTCCTTGAAAGCATCCATTTCCCAATTATCCAACAAGAACATGAAGCGCCACTATTCCTCCAAAGGTTGTTGACAAAGCTCCTAAGATGTATATATCTTATGGCTAAGAACATCTGAAATGAAATTATCTTTACCTAGTGAATAGTACATATCAAATTCAAATGTATGCAGATACTCTACCTAGCACATGTGCCTCAAATTTGGATCCTTCTATGTAAAGATATAGTGGAGGTACTTTTTCTATGTGTATATAACAAACCTCTCACTAGAGATAAAGTTTTTCTAACACTTAAAATCATAGACCACAAATTCTAGATCCAAATCATGAGAAGGATAGTTCCTCTCATAGGGTCATAGATGAAATGACCCATAATCTACCACCCAATTTCTCTACATTAATAATTCCACTAAACTAACTCCTAACACATCCCAATAAATAACATAACCAATCCCTGGATTAGGAATAATCAACTCTGGTGATGTATTCAACCTTCTCTTTAGCTCAAGAGAAGCCACCTCACACTAGTATGACCACTGAAACATCAACCCTTTATTCATCAATGCCATCATGGTTACTAATAAATGAGATAATCCCAAGATAAAACATCGATAATATCCCACCAAATCTAGAAATATCATGATCTAAAACATGTTGTGATGATATTTATAGGACATCAATGCCTCTAATTTCTCTGGGTCCACTGATATACTAGTCTCAGAAACCACATGAACCATGAATTAAACCTCTTAAATCCAAAAGTGACCCTTTGATAGCTTAGAATAAAGATGATGTTATTGAATTATAATCAAGACTATATCGAGATGTTTGGAAAGATTCTCTAGGTTTTGTGACTAAATGTGGACATCATCAATGAACACCATAACAAATGAGTCAAGGTATGTGCAGAAGATACTTTTCCTGAGATCCATGAACATTGAAAGTTCATTTTTTTAGTTTAAAAAGAATCACAAAGTACTCTTATATCGCATACCTACTTAAAAATTCCGTCATCAGAATGCCCACCTCTCTAAATCACAACTGGTGATATCTTGACCAGAGATCAATATTGGAGAACCACCAGGCTCCCCGTAACTGATCAAAGAGGTTGTTGATCCTAGGAAAATGGTACTTATTCTTCACCATCATCTAATTTAGCTTACAGTAATATATACAGAGTCAAATACCACTATCCTCTGTATTGGAGAACAAAATCATTGCACCACATAGTGATATACTCATCAAGATAAAACACTTCTATTCTAAGTCCTTGATCCATACTTTGAGCTCTTTCAAGTCAGACAACACTATAAGATAAAAGGGGTATCAAAATGGGATGTGCACCTTTCATGAGTTATATCTCAAATTCATCTCCTCTATTAGGGGTAAGTCCTATAAATTCATTTTATAATACTTATTAATATAGATCCATAACTAGAGGAAATGACAACGGGGCCACCATTGGCCTTACCAAAAGATCCAGGCCTGTAATATGCGATGTAATCATCCCAAGATAGATCATGTATGGACCCACTCAACTTGCACCCAAATACTACTCATTATTCATCACAATCTTATATCCCTTGGGAAATGTATATAATAAACATAACTAATAGAAATTAACATGGGATAAAAAGTTGGTCAACCAATCCATGCCAAAAATCATATAAAATCTCATCATGTCTAGAATCATGAAGTCCCATAGATGTCTATAACCAACAATGACTATAGGTTGCTTCAGGAATTTCCAAAGATGGTACACTTTCATTCCCAAAGGTGAATCAAGGTAAATTATCCTTGGAGAAAACTTGATGTGTAAGTTGAGGCCAGTAACAAATTTTGAAGATATAAAAGACTAGGAAACACTGGTATTAAGAAAAGTAATATATAGTGTAGAAGTGATCATGACCATACCTTAAATAGTAGATGGTCCCTCAGCACCATCTACTAGAGTCTGATCAATTTCATACACTCAGCCTGTCTCAGCTTTGTGACCCTATCCATGAGGTGTGTGACTCATTTAAGTTGTCGTTCTCTAAGCCTACTGCTGAGGTCATTATACAAATCCCGAGTTCATAGATCATGTCTATCTTTCACCCCCATGGAAACTCTACCTCAAAGATCTAGAGTAAAACTACTATAGATTCCACATATTTCTACACTACATACACTTTCTCTAAGGTGGTGGGAAAACCTATGATAATGTCTCATCTTCTCACAGTTGAAGCACTATGGAACTCATCTTAAGGGGGATCAGGAATCCATACTCTAGTCAAATTGTCAGCTGCCACCCTATTGCATATCCCTGGAATTATCATCTTGTTACAGAATAGACACTCACCATAGTAGTAGGAGGTCCACCCTCCTGATTAATGAATTGTGGAAGAATCCCAACCACTCGATCATCCTCCAGTCCCTTCATAATATTCAAGGTTTTTTATAAAACCATTGGGTATATTGTTAAGTTGAAACTCCTAACCTATATTTTTATATCAGGATGAAGATTGATCATGAACTTCATAACCTATTGTGCCTCATTTCCATTCAATAGAAGAGAAAAATGAAGTAGTTCGATGAAATGAGTGGAGTATGTGCATACTATCATGGATCCTTGTTGAACCTCCATGATTTCATGTGCATGGTATAACTTCAAAATGTAAGGAAAGAATTCCTTGTAGAATAGGTTCTTAAATACCTCCCAAAAAAGAACCTTAAGTTTACCATCTTGAAACATGATAGCCCACCATCACCTGGTCGGATCTTGAAGTATAAACTCTATAAGATTAACCTATTGGTCCTCTAGTGTCTTGACCAAGTCAAATTTAAATTCAAATATTTCCAGCCAATCCTCCACATCCTGTGCTTCTCCAGTGTCCTAAAATTATAGAAGATGTTGGAGAATGAATTCATGAGCATAATAAACCATGTTTTTATGTAATTCTCTTCCATGGGCTAGTAGAATCTGAAATACCCCTAGATAGAGTGGCTCTAATTTCTGAACCACTTGAGAAGGTGTAGGACCATGCTCAGGTGCATCCACCTTCACAGCCTATGGTGGAAATAGTGTATCATCCCTAGAGAGAGAATCCCAACATCTTCTGGGTGGAATATTTTTAAAAAGACAAATGAAAAATTTAAACACTTGAAGCTAGTAATACAAATCCCAATCTGTCTTTCGGATCACACAAAGGTTCTTCAAGGGGCTACCCATAACCCAAAGTATAACCCTCTAAGAACTACCCTAGGTTCTACATACCTTCACAGTAGTCACAATAATATATATACAACACATAAAATCATGCTTAAGTTCAAATAATTAATTCCAAGAAGATATATCATTTAATAAGAGCATAGTTTTATCCCAAAAAGATACCACAATCAAGGAATTAAATTAAATAACTACTATGAAACACATTATAGATCCCACTTTGTGTATGGATTATATTTGTTATATAATGATTTTCATTGGTTTTCAATGGTGTTCAATGATATATAAGGATCTCATTATGATCAATATGATAAAATAGTTCCAAAGTTAATGGATCTTGGATAATGTTTTCAAGTCATGATAATTGAAGAAATATCTTTTGAGGGATTTGAGTTTCAAGGTGATGCCTAGATAATTGTTGTGGATTCATTTAATGACATTGTATATATTGGTTGAATAATTCTCCTAGTAAATATAATGATTATTTTCTGATTTTTATTTCAAAAATATCATAGGTTATTTGGAGAACATGTGATGCAAGACTTATGATGGAAAGGGGGAGTAAAGGTGTTTCCAATCCTATTCAGGTTTGATTAGAAAGAAGTAAAGTGTTGGAAGATAGGGAAGTTACAATACATTCCTCGAAAAATCTAACATTGCTAAAGTTGATCTATCAAAGGTTAAATATCATGACTCATGGGGTTCATGATGAAAGCAATCGAGTGGTTTTGGAATGAAGTGAATTTTTATAGAAGATGGTTGAATCTTTAATGATGTGTCAATTTTTTTTTTGATGATTATGAATCAGTATGGTTGGAGTTTTCCAAATCATATGTTTAAGGTGGCGATGTTTCTTAGTATTTACCAAATTTTTGGAGCCGTGAAGGAAGAAAGGTGGTACGTAGACTACGAAGGGAAAAAAACTATTCATAGTAGGATTGTAGTTTTCAAGAGGCTAATAGTTTGCAGGAGTCATGTAGTTTGTAGCTGAGATTTAGTGATCCATTTGCGGATGGAATCATCCGCCGTGAATAAATAAAGGCACTATGAAAAATGCATAGGGAAAACAATTTGTGGGATGCTTGTTGTACATGGGAGAAGCAGTCCATAGAAAAGGCTATACCGCATTGAAAATTTTAGTAAATCGGATTAGTAGAAATTTCAGAACTATTTGCCTATATAAAGGACCCTAATATCTTCATTAAGTTTGAGTGAATTTTATTAGAAGAAATTATTACTACTGTATGACTTAGGATAAGTATGAAAGAGTTATTTTGGAATAATTCATTGAAGGAAATTAGTTCACGGTGGAAAGATTCCACAAAGAAGGATGTTATCCATAGAAGAGGAGATTTGTTCAACGTATCAAGGGGAGTTCGTTGAATGAAGGTAGTTTGCAAAGAAAAGAGGTTGTTTTCAAAGCATCTGTAGTTCATGGGTAATCAATTCTTTGCAAAGCAGGGGTGGTACGTGGAAGAAGTGACAGTCTGTAGAATAGTGGTAGTACGTGGAAGTAGAAATGGTCTGTAGAAGTAAAATATATCTACGGAGAGGAGATGGTTCATAGAAGAGTGGTAGTATGTATAATTAGTATCGTTCTATGGAAGTAGAAGAGGTCCACTGAAGAGGAGACGGTTTTTGGAACTAGAGGTAGTCCACAAAGGAAGAAGCAGTCTGTGGAAATAAAGGTGGCCCATAAAGAAAAATTTTTCCACAGATTAGGGGTGTTCCACAGAGCATTGATGGTATACGGGGCTTTAGTTGTCCACAAAGCAGAGGCAGTTTGCATAAGGGAAGGATATTCTTAAAGAACTTGCACCACGTGGTGCAAGGCAATTTTTGAATGACATAGGACAGTCCAAGAAGGAGAAACATCATGTAAAACCATGTGTGAACCAAGTTAATACACAAAGGATAGAGAAGAGAAAGAGCACATATTTTGTTTTCATGAATAAGAACCATACATGCACTTAAACTCATATATTCACCAAAGAATAAGAGAGTGAGAAGAATAATATAATGGATAATCTATATTTAGTTACTCAGTCCATGATAATTATGATGATGCTAAGTTGGTATGGTCTTCATTGATATAGTTATAACAAAGGAAGTTTGTGATTCCATAAATAATAAGAAGAGCAGATCTTAGTGAAGGTTGTCTTGCAGTGAAGAAGAAAGAGAAAAGAAGAGTAGAAGATCTAGTGACCAAATTGATATCATCTGATTATAATTTGGGTCTCAAAGAATTTATTGTTCATCATTCCACAACACATTCATATTATTATGACTGATTGAATAAGAATAAGGTGAATCTATAAAGTCTTCTACTGGGGAGAAGGAAAAACAATTACTTGCATACTACTAAGTAAGTTTAAAATGAAGATTTGAAGAACAAAGTGGTACTATGACATCCAACAGATCTCAATCGATGGAATACTTTATTGGTGCTACAAACTATTAACAAGGATAATACTATCTTGGGAGTCAATATAAAGATCCAACCAAGAGCTATAAAACTTTCCCTATTGGATTGTTTTCAAAGTTCCTCATGAGTGTAAGGGAATATCCTACTTATTTTAACCACATTAAAATGATATTTTTCTAGTGGTTGTGTGGTTAGGATTATTTATAACCATGCCAAGGATCTAGAGACTCTTTTTGAGTTTTTAACCTTATAGAAATATAGTGTGTTGTCTTTACTACTTTCATACACTTGCATGTGATAGGAAAATAGAATAAGAGAATCAAGATCCTAATAGGTCTAAGAGGTATGGGGATAAAAAGTTACAATTGGTTTAAAAATTCCCCAACATTGATTCACCCCCCATATTAGTGTTAGGAATATCCCAAATCCAGATGGAGGCATAATTTCTGGGGTATTGTAGCAGTACTATAGCGGATGTAGTAGTATTGTAGCAGTACTGTAGTGGGAACTACAGTAGGTATTGTAGCGGGAACTGCAGCATCTAGGACTATTCCCCCATTTGGGCCTTCGGACCACCAATTTGGTCCCTGAGTCCTTTAAGGCCTTCGGGCCACCCAGACCTTCAGGTCAGTAAAGCCTTCGGTCCACCTTAAGGCCTTCAGGCAACCTTAAGTGTAGATGAAAACCAGACAACCTACAAGGAACAAGCTCCAGAAGGAGGATGAGCAATAAGAATTCACCAAGTAGAAGTTAAACAAATTGCAAGAAAAAGAGGGTATGGAACATACCATTGGGACAATCCTATGAATGCATGAGAAAGCCTAGATGAATAGCCATGCGAAGGTGGAGAGCTTATTTCATGATGAAGATGCTGGGGAGGAGCAGTTCCAAGTAATTAGTCTGGCTTTCATGTAATGTTTGAAGCCTACAAGAAATGAATTCCTCTATGGCCTATGGGACATGTAATACATATGCATACGAGCCTTTTAAGGGTTCCACCTCACCCCTTGAAAGGTGGATTATCAAAAATCAATAAAAAATAAAGGTCTTCAGGTCCACTCAATCGGTATTAGAGGCAAGGTTCACCTCTGTCAGATTATCTATAGTGAATTTATTCTCTTTTGAAGAGTTGATTTTCTTTACTGAGTCAATAATGAAGTTCATTTTTAGTGAAGATTCAGTAACCTATGATTAGAAGAGCATATATACAAAGAAAATATTTAATAGTAAAAATAAATAAAATAGAAAGTTAAAGAAGAAGTCCCTCTTATCTAAAGAATAGGAAGTATATGTTTCTCCATAACTTACTAACAATGAAGATATATTGGACTTGGAAAGTAATGAATAGGTGGATCATGTTACCACCAAGAATATGTATAACCTTCATACCTAAAGTGATAAGTAGGTACGTGTTAGTGCATTCAAAAACTTTCCTCAAGATGAAAATGCTATCATAAGTGGTGATGATGATCAATCTATAAATTCTCAAGAACTATCAGTAAACTGATTAAGATTTATTCTAAATGGTATTCTTAAAGAAATATAATCCATTTTTTGTGGATTATTTCAACGTATGTATAAAGAGATCATCTATCTAGAAGAAGAAACTGATGTTTTGGAGAAGGTCTTTCAAGCAAAAAAATTTTAATGTTTAAATCTCTCCAGAAAAGTTGGGACTTTGAAGTAATAAAGAGAGAAATTTAAATGAGTTCCTCCAAATTTCTCAAGTAATTTGAAGAGAAAGATGGATTCAATAATACTCTAGAAGAAAATATCCATTCACTTGAAGATAAGCTGAAGAAGAGCACTAAAGTCAAGGGATTACTTTTGGAAGAAAATTCTAAGAATATTAAGGAAATTGACTCTTTGTTAAAAAATAGAGTTCTGAAGAATAAAGAGAAGTTGAAATATTGAAGAAGGACTATGAATAAAATATGATTATGATTTAACATCATAAGATTATCCTCAATATGAAAAGTCTATAATTGGAAGATCGAATGGAAAATCTTGATAAGACACATATTGACACTTCATAAATGAAGGAGATAGTTTCTACTGGTAATCAATGTTCATTAAAGGATTATAAGGTTGAAAGACCTCCAACATGTAATAAGAATATCATGAACTCATTTAATAATCTATCACAAGCTATTGAGAACAATCAAGTTCCATCCATAACAACTTGTAATGATGTTTCTAAACCTGTGATTATGAACAGTGCAGGTTGAAAAAAAATTATAAACAAGTATGGATGAATAAAGGTGATAATATACCTAGCACCATGTCCAGGGTGCAAATGAAGAAGAATTAGGAAGGTGGTTCACTAGAAATAGCACTACAGATCATGAATAATACACAACAATCTCAAACAGAAGATATCAAGAAATCAAGATTTGTGGGTCAATGTTGGTGTTGCAACAGATTTGGGAATTTTTTATTAAACTATTGGTACAATCCTAAAAATGTAAAAGTACAAATAAAAACTATATCAATGGGGAGAAATCCATAGAAGAAGAAGAAACATCCATATGTCCAAAAGCATCTGTATATTACAAACAAATTTGGAATTTTTGATAACATTTATGGTGTATAAAATGGAAGTGGTCACAAGGTTGATAAATTCTCATCTCAACATGAATCTAAAGTTGATAAGAAAATAAGATCACAAAATAAATATAGGAATGAAGAAGAAACCTTGAGAAGATGTCTAAATAAAGTTGTGCACAGAAATTCTCCCAAGAATATTTCAAGAAAGAATGGTAAGAAGGCCTTAGATTATAAATCCAAGAAGTTGAAGGGTAGTGCATCCAAAATAACTATCAAGAGGTATGACACTTATAAGAATCCATGTGTATGATCCAAACTTGATTCTATAGTTCAAAATGGCATGTTAGTTATCTGTCTTGAAGATTTGGAAAGAATGAGAAAAATGGAAGATTCACAAGCTAAATATAGTGAAAAGGTAGAAGAAAATATTCCACATGATGAAGAAAAATTTCATGAGGGTCTTTTAAGAAAAGGAAACTCTTGTGTTAAAGAAGTTATGTGTGAGAGATGTAAGAGATCTGGTCACATTGAAAAAGGTTATTTAACCTTATTACCAGAATAAGAAGCAGTCCTAAAAAGGAGTAATTATGTATCATCCATGAAGGATGTTAAGAAGAAAATTTCTCCACACAAAGCAGAAGATAATTTGAAGATATCCATGCTACCTCAACATAAATCAGAATAGAATTTCATATATGAAATCATAAAGACTAGATCAAGTCGAGAAACTTGGTTGAGAAAAATATCTCAACCTTACTATTCATATTAATGAATCAAGGAGGATCCACCTTATTCTATTAAATCTTTTCGTATTGTATTTTTTCTTATAATAAAAATAAATGAGGGTGAATCAAGTCCTTAGGGGGAGAACCTAAGAATTAGTGAGTGTTGTCAATTCTTGATATTGAAACTGAAGAAGTTACCATCCATGAATGATTCCTCAATTGATATTTAAATACTAATTTGATGGAGGATCATCCTTGATGAATTTTAAGGAAGTGATGTCATATTATTTAATTCTAGGATAAAGAAGATTTCATCTTGGTTTAATCTTATTTCTCAGTATTTTAAAAAATAAATTCTAGAATATCATCCTTGGAGAAGTTGTGAAATTTTTCTAATATGGACTGTCACAAGATGAAGACCCATTCTGGTGTATTCTCCAAACTAGAATTTCTTCAAATCCATTTTTGATGAGATCCTCCACTATGAAAATGATGAGAATTTTTTCCCTTGAGGGGTTGAAAAATAAAGAATCTACCAAAATAATTATTTCAATTAGTATCAAATCTAATTATTTTGGAAATTGCTTGAAGATCATGTCATTAGAAAAGATATGTCTCTCTTAATCTCTCATCATTGGTCATTAGAAAATAAAAAACCTTTTACAAATGGGGAGAAATTGAATTATTTAGTGAAATAATAATAGTTGAAGTTCCCCAAGGTCACATATCCTTCATATTTCACTTGAATGTTTTTTATCCATTTTTTGAAGTGAGTGCATGAGTTTCAGGATGATTTTTCTAAAAATGATTCATCTCACATTTAGTAATTTCAGCCTTGAATGAAAGTGAATAATCCTTGAATACAAGTATATGAGTTTTAATTTCTTAAGGTATCATGGTAATAGATAGATTTGTTGTCTAAATCAAATCCTCTTGTTTTCTACATCAAGAACAACTCAAGTAGACTTAGAGTGAAATGATGGATGGAACATTTCTTAAGTATGGATTGGTACCCTTTTCCCATAAACTTTGTATTTCTTTTCAATAAGGGATAGGGAGAGAGTTAAATGAACGGTTTAAAGTTAAAGTTGAGAGATAAGATAATAGTACCACATATTTACACATTCATTTGGAAAGAACATTGAAGGTATTTACAACAAATACAAAGGGGTGGATTGTAGATCCCACTTTGTGTATGGATTTTATTTTATTTTTTATAATGATTATTATTGGTTGTAAATGGTGTTCAATGAGATATGAAGATCTCATTTTTGTCAATATGATGAAGTAGTTCCAAAGTTAATAGATCTTTGATAATGTCATCAAGTTGTGATAATTGAAGAAATAACTTTTGGAGGCTTTGAGTTTCAAGGTGATTCCTGGAGAATTGTTATGGATTCATTTGATGACATTGTATATCTTGGTTGAATAATTCTCCTATTAAATATGATGATGATTTGTTGATTTGTATGTCAAAAATATCATAAGTTTTTTGGAGAACATGTTATGAAATCCTTATGATGGAAAGTGGGGTTAATGGTGCTCCAATCCTATTCATGTTTAATTGAAAAGAAGAATAATGATGGAAGATGGGGAAGTTACAATACATTCCTTGAAAAATTGTATGATGCTAAAGGTGATTATTCAAAGGTTAAACATCATGACTAATGGGGTTTTTTATGAAATTAATCAAGTGGTTTTGGAATGAAGTGAACTTTGATAGAATATGGTTGAAGCCTTAATGATGTATTAGTTTTTTTTAATGATTGAGAATCAGTATGGTTGGATTTTTTCAAAGGATAACTTTAAGGTGGCATCATTTCCTAGTGTTTTCCAAATTTTTGTAGCTATGAAGGAAGAAAGGAAGTACACAGACTGTGAAGGTAAAAAATGGTTCATAGGAGGATCAAAAATTTTGGGATTCGTGTTGTTTTTGGATAAGAGGCAGTGATCCATTTTTTGATGGAATCCCCCTCCCTGAAGGAAGAAAGGCGCTATGCAGACCACATAAGGAAAATAGTTCATGGGATTCTTGTTGTATGTAGGAGAGGAAGTATACAAGAAAGGTTGTACCACATTTAAAATTTTGGTAAATCTGATTAGCGGTATTTTGGGATATATTTTCTTAAATAAAGGACCCTAATCCCTACATTAAGTTTGAAAAAAAATTATTATAATAAATCATTGCTGCAGGAAGAATTTAGCTAAGTCTAAAAGAGTTCTCATGGAAGAATTTTTCAAAGAAAGTAGTTATCCATGGAAAAATTATATGAAAAAAGGAATTTATCCATGGAAGAGTGGAGTTATTCCATGGATAAAGGGGAGTTCTTAGAACGAAGGCAGTTTGTGAAGCAAAGGGGTTGTCTGCGAAGCATCCACAGTTCACGGGGAATCAACTGTTCGCGAAGCAGGGATGATACGTGAAAGAAGAGATAGTCCATATAAGAGTGGAAGTATGAAAAAGAATAAATGGTCCATGTAAGTAGAAGAGTTCCATATAAGAGGATATGGTTTGTGGAAGAGTGGTAGTACGTATAAGTAAAAATAGACCATGGAAGTAGAAGAGATCCACAGAAGTAGAAGAGTTACATAGAAGAGGATATGGTTTGTGGAAGAGTTGTAGTACGTAGAAGTAGAAATGATCCATGGAAGTAGAAGAGGTCCACATAATAAGAGACAATTCACATAACTGGAGGCAGTCTATGGAGGAAGAAGAGGTTCATGGAAGGAAAGGAAACCTGTGAATCAAAGTTTTTTCATAGAGCATGGGTGGTCTGTGGAGCATTGATGGTACTTGGGGATTCAGTTGTATGTGAAAAAAAGGCAGTTCATGGAAGGGAAGCCTATTCACGAAGCACTCGCACCAAAAAATGCAATGTAGTTTTCAAAGGACATAGGACAGTCCAGGAAGGATAAACATAATTTAAAACCATGTGTGTACTAGGTTGATACATAATTTATAGAAAAGGGAAATCACATATAGTTTGTTTGTGTGAGGAAGAACTAGACGCGAACTGAAACATATATTTGCACCAAATAATAAGAGAGTGAGAAGAAAAAGATAGTGGCAAATATATATTCAGTTACTCAAGAAATGATAATTGTGATGATTCTAAGTTAATATAGTCTTTATTGATATAATAATCACAAAATAAGTTTGTGATTCCAGCAATAAGAAGAAGGATTAATCTCATTGTAGGTGGTATTGCACTAATAAAGAAAGATAAAAGAAGAGTAAAATATCTAATGACCAAATTGATATCGTTTGATTATAATTTGAGTCTTAGAGAATTTAGTGTTCATCATTTCACAACACATTTATATTATTGTGACTGATTGAAGAATAAGAATGTTCATCTATAAATTTTGTTGTTGGGAAGAGGGAAGAATAGTTAATTGTATACTTTTTAGAAAGTGACAAGTGAAGAGTGTAAGAACAATGAAATATTGTGACACCAAACAGGTCTCAAAAGTTGGAAGACTTTATTGATGTTACAAACTATTAACAAGGAGAAGAATATCTAGGAGGCAGTATAAATATCCAGCTAATATCTGTAAAACTTTCACTATTGGATTGTTTTCAAAGTGCCTCATGAGTGTAAGGGAATATCATACTTGTTGTAACCACATTAAAAGGACTTTTGATAGTGGTTGCGTGGCCAGGATTATTTTCAACAATGTCAAGGACATAGATGCTCTTGATGAGTAGTGAACCTTATAAAAATATCATGTGCTTTATTTACTGATTTCATATACTTTCATGTGGTAGGAAAAGAGAATAAGATAATCAAGATCCTAATAGGTCTAAGAGGTATGGGGATAGAAAGTTACAATTGGTTTAAAAAGTCCCAAACACTGATTCACCCCCCCCCCCCCTCAGTGTTAGGCATATCTCTAACTGGTCTTCTCACACAAAATAGGTGTATATATGACATGTAATCCCACATGCTTATTCATGATTCATGTACACACTCAAATCCCATAAAAATATAATACCAATCTTATCAATGGTAAATAATAGATCTGTTACACAAGAGTTGGTCGGGCACATGAAAAATCCCCTACCTGAGTTCCAAAAAAATTATCTCCTTTCTATCATGTATCAGGTTAATAAAAAAAGAAAGGAAACTCGATATCTGATTTGATTTTTGTAACATCTTAATCTGTACTACTAGGTCTTAGCTAGAGATCCATAAGTCTTAATGCCTGACTCCCTATACATAAGAAGTTTCCAACTACCAATGAGGGTCTAAATTTCATCAGTGGGGTGGGTATACCCTCAGTAATCATAGCTATACACCATAACATAAATATAATAAACAAAAACACAGAGTATTAAGGTGGAAGATAAAGTAACATAATTTAATAAAAAATCTCACGCATGTCATACAAGTAAATAAACTGGGATCCCAAGGTGGTAAGCTAAACCAGAGTATAAAAGGTGAGATTAGATAAAATAAAAAACTACAAAAAACTCTAGAGTCCATCCCAATACCACTACTCTCTCCATGATCTACTTCTCATCTATCTACCATGATCCTCTTTACTTTACCAGGATCTTAATACATTAATTATCCAAGCGCATCGAGATTCCCATGCAGGGTGTGAGTAATAAAACCTTATAGTACACCACCAATGTAACCTTAACATGTGTTCACAATTATGAAATGTGTATTCTATGATAATAATAAATTCTAAAGAAATCATAAACAATCATACACAAAGATTTTATTTGTTAACCAAGACACCACGATCCCCGACTGTACCTACTTGGGCTCTATACCAAAAGGATAGTAAAAATATTTCAAAAATGATCAAGAACTAGGAACATGAATATTGAACATGTTACTCGGAATCCAAAAGGCATTGAGATTCGGGTCGAGCCACAAGGGAGACTAGAGAACATGTTACTCGATATCCATAAGACATCGAGTTTCAGGTTAGGTTATAAGGATGAAAGGTTAACATATTACTCAATATCCACAAGGCATCAAGTTTCATGTTGGGACACAAGTTTTTCATGTCCATACCTTGTGTACGAGTCTGTCATCATCATCTCCACATGTCTTGCACACCCCACCCCCTCTAAGGGATAACCACACCATGATGGTCCACCTATTCTGTGTACCAAAGACAATAACTCCAAGGCATGGTAAATAGATTAATAAGGGCATAGCATAACATGTCATCATGAGAATTTAATATAAATATATAATAATGTGTAATCAACATCAAGCATTTTAACAATACATACTTTAAATACCCATGGAATCAAGAATCAATTATGAGTCTCATGGGCTACAGACACACCCACAAGTGATCACTATAAATAATGGTCAAACAAGCTATGACAACACAAGAATCATAGCAAGGCAACAAGTGTATACAAGGTCCCCACATGTTAAGGAACTACCTACCTCAAGTTCATTGAAAATTTTCTCTAATATTCAATAAAGGATTGAAAATTGAAACACATAACACCCCCAGAGAAAACTAGATCTCACATTAAGTATTCTTATCTTAAGTTTTGTTCCATCAAAGAAGAGGTTTATAGAAGATACCTAAGGAGATTCCATGCCAAGAAGGGTATTTCTAGAATAACATACCACAAAAATTTAGTCAATGAAACTAGTTACAAGGTATGTCAAAGAAGAGGATTCCAATTCACCAGATCAATTTTCCATTAAAGAACATATCATGAATTCGTCATCAATTCTAGAAGAGAACCTTAGATATAGTCAATGAATATCGATCCACCATCAATCCATCATTTTAAATAGATATCTAAGATGGAATCCAAGAAAAAGGTCTCAAGATGATTGATCTATGATAACTTACCCATAAGTTTACACCTTTCATGAGAGAACTAACTCTTGTCAAATAGATATCATTAACACATCAAAACCACCATCATTTAATAATATTCCCATAGTAAAAGGTAGATCAATATTTTATTAATAGATGTCATCAATTTTATAGATCCGTTATTATTTTAAAAAGGATAGAATAATTCATCATCATATTCATATAGAATTCATATATCCATCATAGATCCATTCACATACCTTAAGAAAGAAGAGTAAATTTGTGTAGATCTAGAGAGAACCTATTGATATTGCATCACCAAATTGATCCAATAGTGAAGAACCAAGGGGAGATGAATTACAAATCTCAAGAATCAAGGGAGGAGATTTCTAGTTCAAAATAGGGGTTAGGTTCATATTTATGTATTAAAAAATGGGAAAGCAAGTGGAATTAAAAAAATTATAGTGTGAATTTAATGTACACCGGACTAAGCTCCACTGCTCGGCAAGACCTTGACCAGCCAGTGTGCAAGGAAGAACCACCCAGGTTATTTTAGCACCACTAGCAAGCAGATGGTGTATTTTTAAAACTACATACCTATTGAAACGCCATCAGCTAGATAAGGGATCCCGCCTATGAGCCGATGCAATTTTACTACCTCCATATGTACAATCCTCAACTCATCTCTCAAACCTTTGATTCCTAGACCATTTTCACATAAAAACAACCACTAAAACACCCATAATAGAGAAAAATCAAAAAAATAAATATATAATTTAAAAAACATAAAATATATCATACATTGAATTAAGATAGGATGTTACATCCATTATATTTAAAACATGGTTAGTGTACATGGACACCATCTTAAATTTTATTGGCTTTATCCATTTCTAGAAATAAGATCTCTCAATAACCTCTTGATAAGTAGTAGATTCATCATTATTTTCCATAATAAATCTATACCTCTTGGGCTACAGACAAACCCTAACAAATATTTCAGGTTCTTCTTTATTTTGATTCCATTATTCTTCCATAAATTTTTATAGAACTTACTCAACATACATCTTAGGAATAATCCTTTTTTATTGGTTTTAAACTTCTTTAAGTTCAAATTTCATTCAACTGATACCTTGATTCATGTGTTTCATTTCATGGAAAACACAATATCTGGCCACATAATAGTATTATTATAGAAATAATATCCCATATTATCCTTTGGATAACAAAAAAAATAAGTATTTCTATGATTTAGGGTTAAGTTTTTTGGAAATAAAATTTTGTACACAAGCTTCATAACCCCAAATTCTCATGATAGAAAAATTGTGATGTTTTCCAGTCCATATATTATATAGTGTCTTTATGAATGATTTAGATGAAATTTTGTTAATTAGGAATGAATTAGTTTCTATATAATATCTTTATAATGATATATAAAAGTAACACTAACTTATCATCAACCAGACCATGTCTAACAGGGTATGATTCTACCTCTTACACACAACATTTCATTATAGTATTCCAAGAGGGGTGAGTTGTAAAAAAATTCCACAATATAATATATGATCGATGAATTTATGGATTCAGTATTCACAAATTTTTATTGATTAAATAATCTTAATAATTTTTATTAGTAGATTCTTCAATCCATTCTAAAATTATTTAAACATTTAAAATGTTTCAAACTTTTATCACATTAAAAATAAATAGAAATGTCGACTAAATTCATCAAAAAATGTTATGGAGTACCTATTACCACTACTTTATTGAGTAATAATTAGTCCACACACATCACTACATGTTAGATCCAAAATTCCACTATCCCTCTCACCTTTTCCATTAAAATTTTCTCTGGTAATTTTCTTAATAAATAGGATTCACAAGTATCAAACAATCCATAATTTAATGAGTCTAATAATCTATCTATATTTAGTTTTTGGATGATTTTCTCATTTATATGTCTAAGGAGATAGAATTATCCTTATAAATAATTTATAAACCATTTACCATATTCTAAATTCCATAATAAATTTCATTCACGTATATGGAAAACCTTTTGTTCTAAATAATGAATGAAAATAGAATATTATCCAAACAAGATATAGAAATAAAATTTTATTTATGGTTGAAACATAGTAAATATTTTTACAATTTAAAAACTAATCAAATGGGTAGATTTAGATCAAATGATCCAAATTATAATGGAGAAAATATTTCCTTATTCCCAAAAAGAATATCTTTTTTACCTTTATTTAATTCCCTTATATCTATGAGTCTATAATAATCAATATAAATGTGTGATACATGCCTATTATTAAAAACCTATGATTCAGAGCTAGATAAATTTATTTTTATCACATTCACATCCATATAATCAGAATTGTTCTCCTGGAAAAACTTCTCAACCTTATATACCAATCTAGAATTATTTCATATGTCATACTTATAAGATACCTTAAAATGATAGTCACGATGCATGACATAATCTATATCAAATACATATCAATTTGTGAGTTTCATGTTTTATATCTTTTCATTAAGTACATTTAATAAAAGTACAACCACTAAAATTATTACCTCATACATCATTACCTTTAGTGGTCCAAGATCCATATTTCACTAAGTTTTGAGTCTAATTTAGTATTAATCTCAAATATTAGCTATTTATATATATAGGTAGTCCATCATGACAATCATATTAGATTTTAATATTATATAGTTGAATGTAAATCCATTTTCTCAAACCCATAATATGGATAAACTCAAATATATTCCAATAGAATCCAATCTCATCGGGTTTCCTAGCTAAGTTTAACCAAAATCTTGCAATGGGATTTGGTTACCTAATTATTAGTGTTAAATTCATACAACATGACTTACACAAGATAATCCATTGTCACAAAGATTTATCATGAAACTAATAGGTTGTATGATCGAGTTATTTATATGTGTTTTTTAGAAGTAATCTCACTCTTAGTATTTGTGGGGTTTTATTTTCTAGTCTCCCAATTTAATATACATCACATGAATATTAGACCCATAACTATTGCATCACATGAAATATTTTTTATCACATTTTTTATAATGTTATGTATGCATGATTCGAAAAATTTAGTTTTTTTGAGTCTCTATTATATCCACCCAATTAATATGTTCAAACCATATTAGTGTGTAAATATTTACACAAAACATAGTTTACATTACAAACCCAAAATAGAATCTAAATATATTTACACATATTAAAATGTATCTCATTCCTAAGGTACCTAATCCCCCTTATATACAGTTTTAGAATTATGTAAAATCAATTATCCCTATGAGAGTAATCTTTAAAGGATAGATAGTCAACCCATACTTTTCTAGAAAAGGAACAAACCTCCAAGATAGTGAGAAGTCGAAACCAAATTCCCTCTACCTAAGTATACATTACTTAAAATAGAAATTAATTCCATCATAAATCTAACACCAAATAAATATAAACTATATCTAACCTCTAAATTCATGATTATAAATTGATAGCAAACTAAATTCAAGAAAGATTGAAACTATATCCTATGTTTTCATACTTAGAAAGTAATGCATGGTATATAAATTTTACAAGAATTAATTTATTACATAAACTTAAGAATATATAATATTCACATTATATAGATAATTTATATACATGAATATTTAAATATAAATATAAAAATAAATAAAAAATTTATTTAATTTCCAAAAATGAGATATTAATATGATATTTTACTATTTTATTTAGGTATAAAAATATTCAATTTATTATTCCCATCACTTATCTTTCATAGAAAAATTCGGACCTTAAGAAATTGTAAATAATTTTTTTCTTATTTTTATCCAATGAAATGTTTTATGATAGATAGTGAAATTATCTATCACAAGACATGGTTAAATCATAACACATAGTAGATGATTTCATGGGTATCCGGTCAAAATTTATGACATGTTATATCATATAAGGGGTTCATTTAAAGATCTATATAATAATTATAAATATCACCTATATCATCATTATTATTTGATGAAATATTTTTCATATTATTAATGTCACGAACCGAATCGATCGCCACCAAAACTGGCACCAAACCCGGCCCGTGACAAGGCCCGAAGAGAATTACTGATCCCCACGGGCTGGCACAAGTGCCCGGGTATCATAAAATGAGAATTGGGAACGATTTACCTGATTTTATAAACTTAAAACAACAAAAGAATCCAATAAAACTATTCTGGATTTTTCAAACCAAACAATCTTTTACAAAAATTCAGAGCTGAATTACATAGCTTAAAACAACTCAAAAAGACTATAATAAAGGTACAAAACCAAAATGAAATAGCCCAAAAACCCTCATGGCATGGGGAACTGGCCTCAAGCCATCTCCACAAGACTTCACCACCAAGGACCTACTAGAAACCTGAACCACTGGAACAAAACAAATTGTACCCATTCATTTTGTTGATTTGTGGATCCTCTGGTAGTGGGATAGTGCTTGTGGAAGGTTAAAAGAGACCTTATTTTCTTAAGTTTCATGATTCATCGAAGGTGGAAGTGTTCTATGGTTGTTAGTGTGGATGAGTGTCATGATGGTGTCTAAGAGGGACCCTGGGTTCTTTATAGTTTCTTTGAAGCAAAAGTTATTATTAAACCACCAATTTTGAGATTTTGGTCATGATAGGATATTGTGTCCACTTTTTGGACTTTTCTATTGTTTAAGGACTTGGAATATGGTCATGTTCTATGTATTGTTTATATCAATCACAAGGGTTATGTTCAGTGACGCATTGTGATGTTTTGTGCTCTTTTGACTGTAAAGGTGAAGGTCACACAATCCTCAGAGGTTCTCTGTTATGTTGGGAGTATGTCTCCCTTAGGAAAAACATCAAATCCTCTATCTTAGAGGAAGGTGTTTATACGTGTCCTACCCTTCTGTTGTTTCTCACCAAAAGAAACAAGGTGCGATGTGTGTGCATCTTCTGATCCCTTATTTCAGTGAAATGTCTGGTTTTGGTAAAGTGAGTTATGGATTTTGTTATGTCTTGATGAACCCAACAGGGTATGTGGTGTAGTTGTTTTTGGCATCGAAAGAAGAAGTTTCATATAAGGGTTTACACAGCCTAACTGCAATGCCGAAGATGCTTCAATATTTTGAGCTCCAGCCATAGGTCCCGGAGAGAAGCTGGCGCGTAGTCAGGGGAAACCCCAGTGTCGTTTAAACCCTTGTACAAAGTCCTATCCTCAGTATGAAAGATAAGAAGATTTTAAACCTATAGTGTCATCATATTTCTTCTATTGTTCATGTTCAGTGGAAATAGGTGGAGGGCCTTGTACCCATGTCATCGCCCAATGTTATTCCCTCCCCTTTTGGTTTCCATTTAGTCTTTAGAAAAAGGTATGAAGTTTGGCTCGACAGGTTAACCACACGGTTTGCACTTGGTTAGTAGTGACCATGCCCCAGAAAACCATGTAGATAGAATAATCCCCACTATTAGTTCATGGTTTCCCAAACCATGCAGACTAACCATGTGGTCGTCCAAACTCTTTATATTTTGGGGTCTTTCTGTACTGGCCCATGCTGGTCGATTAAGATGGTTGGTTCTTATGGTGGGGAGCCTATTTTTGTTCCCCCGTACCAATAACTTAGACTTATCCATGGTCTTGGATTGGTGGTAGGTAGTCTCGTTCGGATCTATCAAGCTACCTAAATCTTCCTTGGGTAACTATTGAGATTTGAGAGTTCCCAATGGTTTAGTTATAGCAAGGTAAGTGTAACCTTGTTCGTTGTTCGTTTGGGTGAATTGCTTGAGTCTTGTTCGGATAGTGTTTGAGGAGTTTTCCTTTGGGATAAAGCCTAAATGTGCTTTATTGTTTCAGTAAAGTGGTGTATGTTTTTTTTGTGAAGTATTCCTTCCTTAATTCATCACTGGAGGTGTTTTGTCCTTTGAGGGCGAAACCTGGCAAGGGAGTACATCTTGGTTTATCGGTTGGGTTTGGTTTTCTTATCTGGCCTTTCTGTAGCTTTCCGGGGACGGAAAGTTTTCATGGTGGGGATAATTGTCACATACATGACTTATTTTGAAGTTAAATTTCATTTATTTTCCTTTTATTCTTTGTTTTTTAGGGTTTCCAAAGGTTTTATGGAGGAATAGATGAGTTTTCATGAATTGGTCCAAACCGTGAGCCCAATTCCAAATTTAAAAATAAATTTTTTTTCTTTTATAACTTTTTAATTTTTTAATATTTTCCACCATTTAAATTCCTAAATGGTCTTCTCTGACCTATTAACACCAAAATTTAAATTTGGAGCCTTTATAAATCCATAATCATGGAGGATTTGGGTTTTTATTTAAGAATTGGGCCAACCCGAAAGCCCATTTTCCAGTTTTAAAATGTTTCTTTAATTTTTTAATATATTATAAAATATAATGGATTTTTCGGTGATTCCACCTCCCTCTCGACCCTAAGAAACCTAGGAGCGCTCCCATTGCATTTCCCCCCCTCCTTGGAGCTCTTTGAAATCACGACTTAGGGATGAACTTCATAAGGTGTCTCAAATCGGTCAGAATTGAAGAGGTGACTTCATCCCTTATTAAATCTCACAATTCTTACTCTTTTCCCTCCATTCCAGTTCCTAAATTACATCCTAAATCTTTTTCGAATAACCCCTGAATTTTGTCTGTTTTCAATTTCATCAACTATTGTTTTTGGAGAGATTAATTCAGGATACTTAAAGTAAGTGAGTCCATTTCTTTCCTCTTTCAAATTGCTTAGGGTTTCTTCCATAATTCTTGAATTATAAAAATTCCAAAAGTTATGTTTCGTTCCTAGGTTCTAAATTACTGTCTTCTGGGTGAAATATTGAGGTTTTAGGTTTCTTTTAACTTACTTGAGGTGCGGAGGTCGTGTGGTTGATGTTTCACCCCAATATTTGAGTGTTTCGACACATTCGGTAGGTGATTCCGTGGGTAACCATTTAATGATGAGTTTGTTTGCTTGATTAAATAATTTTTCATGTTCCTTATATTCTTTTAATTATGAAAAAACCATTTTTGGTAGAAATAGTAAAGCATTTGGTATTAAAGTTACATTTTTATTTGAAGTGTGTATTTTTCAAATGTATTTCATGTGTTATCTCTTGTGGTAGTTTTGTAAAATGTGGAATTCATTTATTAGTTGTTTAATGGGGCTTCCAATTTTAATTGGGTAATGATATAGTGTCATGTGGGCCTAAAAAGGAGGGTCTTTGAATGGGTTTTATGTGTGTAACCTTGTTATACTCCTTGAAAGTGTTTTATGGATTTGTGTGTTCTCATGGGTATCTTTTGCGATATTGTTCAAGGTGATTATATAACATTTGAAAGTGGATTATTACATGTTGATTGGGATTCCAATTATATTTTCGTAGGATATTGGTGTGATTTTGGCTTAAAAATAGGTTTTTGAAATGGGTTTTGTGTGCAAGACATATTTACACCACTTGGGTTCTTTTTATGAAAATAGTAAATGTTTTAGTTGGTTAAACAAAGTGGGAAAAGGGTGCATATGTACTGTTTGGTATGTGTGTTTATGTATTATGGGGTTTTGAAAGGTTAAGTGATGTTTTAATATGTCAAATATTTTTAGAATGTTTTGTAAATTTCTGAAATGTTTTATTAAATTGTGATGTTGGAGCGAAACTTGTTTGTGGGCTGTTTCATGTAAGTTTAATGATAAAATGATTTTTAAGGTAAAAAGGGTGTTATGTAACTAGTGAGTTGGAATCTATGAGAGTTGTAATATATTAGAATGGTTTTATAAAATTGTTTAATGAATTTTTGGAAGTGTTAAAGAAATGTGAAAAGTGTTGTGGGCTACTTTGGTGTGATTTGGATTTCAAAATCAATTTGAATGAAAAGTGGACTTTTGTGACTTTTGTTGTATACATGTGGGATGTTTGGTGAATTTATTATATGGAAATGATATTTTCTTATGAATATTATATTCATTGACTTGTTGAACTTGTTTGAGCACAAAGGGAAAACCCAGGTATCTAGGTGGGTGGACGTGTACTAGTATGCTAGTGAATCCGTGGGGTTTGGCCTCAGTTTCACTTAGCAAGATTGACGCTTAAAAATCTAACTAAATTATAATGATGAAGATTGGGGACTAATAGGTTATGGGTATGTTCCCTACTAGTGGCTCGTGCACGAGAACAGATATTTGTGATGGTTACTCTCACCGAGATACGAGGTACCTGGGACCCACAACTAGCTAGTGCCTAGGGGTTATTTTCCATTTCTTGTGCTCACTAGATATTTTGTGCTTACCGTCGACATACGGTATGAGTGGATAGAAAATTAAGTAGCCTTGGTATTTATTTTAAAAGTTTTTATTCTTTAAATTAGCCCACTTGAAAACTGATTTTTTTTAGTTGCATCTTTTAGAAATTGAAACTAGAAATTACATGTTTTTTGAAAACTTGCATGATTTTCATCTTTGAATGTTTATCGCATGGAATCTCTTAGTTGTGGTATCCTACTGGGAATTGGATCACACCCTACTTACACATTTTTGTGTAAGTATACTTGGATATTTTTGTTGTCACATTTTGGGTATAATTTGTTTTGTTCCAGTGGTTCGGGTTTCTAGCAGGTCCTTGGTGGTGAAGTGTTGTGGATATGGCTTGAGGGCGGTGCCCCATGCCATGAGGGTTTTTGGGATGTTTTATTTTGGTTTTGTACCTTTGTTATAGTCTTTTTGAGTTTTTTTAAGCTATTTAATTTAGTTATGAATTTTTGTAAAAGATTGTTTGGTTTGAAAAATCCAGAATCATTTTATTGGATTCTTTTGTTGTTTTAAGTTTATAAACTCGGGTAAATCATTCCCAATTCTCATTTTATGATACCTGAGCACTTGTGCCCGCCCGTGGGGATCGAGAACTCCCTTATGGCCTTGTCACGGTCCAGGTTTGGTGCCATTTTTGGTGGTGATTGATTCGGTTCTTGACAATTAATATCAATCATATCTTATGATAACACTTATCATAGCTTATGAAACTATGTAAAACCATTAGATTTAATGAATTGTACACTATGAATAAACCTATTATACCCCATGATTGTGAAATACACTAAATCACATATTATAACATCCCATATCATAGATAATAATAATGTTATCAAATGGATAGTGTTTAATAATTTCATATCATACCTTAAGATATTTCCTTAAACACATTATGACATATATGTTATTTATAAAATTAGTATGAAAACATGTTGATTCTATGATGAACCTAGCTCATATGCCACTAATGGGTTTTATAAGAAAATTTAATACTCATAATATAAAAAGAAACCAAATAAAAATCTATATTCATCATCATCAAATCAACATGTAAATTAAGAACAAAAACAATGTTGTTTACCTCATATCCAATAAGCTTCTATATTAATGGAGTTTATTTGATGGAGATTACTTAGAGATAAAAGAATTAATCTCACCTCCATAAGTAGTAAACAAACCACTAAAATCCACACACTCTATGAGAGGATACCTCAAACTCAAAAAAGTTCTTTGGAACCTTCTCCTTAAAGATAAATAGTGAAGAAAGAAGGAAGAGAGCTTTAGATTGCCTAGATAGAATCATTACACTAACCCAACAAGAGAATCCCATCCTTATATAGGTTTAATTTATTCAATGAAGGGTTCCAAGAATTAAATTCTAATTATTGGAAGCTGAAAATCATTACCATAACTCATGACCATTTCAGTTTTATTATTTTTTAATGTTTCAATGATCATAATATGTTTTTCATGGTATAAATTAATCATATCTATGATTCTTAACTAGAGAATTTTTTTTGGAAGATGTGGTAGCATCCAATGCACTTGATATCACATATCACATGACATTTTATATATCATACCATGTGATATATGAATCTTCACACTTTCTATATGGTTTAGATAAATAATATCCTATGAACTTTATAAAGTAACCCTATAATCTTCTAGATAGGATGATTCAAATCTAATTTATAATTAATTTAAAACTATAATTACCTCATACATGATAATTATTATTGATTAATTCCAATATTTCTCTTATTGTTCCATAATTGTGATTGATAATTCCATTAGAGATTTCCCTATTTATATTCACACATGCTCTATGAATCTTTAAAAATATCCATGGTATTCTATGTGCTAGCACAGAGGAACCTAGTTCTTCATGTTGTTCACTATTGATCATAATGAGAGGATTCATTTTTTTTCTCTTGTTCTTAAGAGGGTGGGAGAAGAATGTTCTTTCTATGGATTGAGATAATTTCTTTAGAGGTTCTCCATTTTTCACAACAACTATCATCCTCTAAAATGATATAAGTTGGAATACATACTTTTTATTAATATTTGAAAATAACACTAAGGCCCTTTATCAAATATTCTTTTTAAGTTATCCCCAATGCCTTATAATAATAATATTTTTATTATAACACTTGACATGCACATATTTAAATATAATTTTTTAAATAAATAAATAAATATTTATTTAAATTATATTAAATAATATATATATCATTTCCATAAGGCACTAAACTCAGTCCATCAATTCTCTTTATAATTTATCAAACCATGATTAAAAAATATTTATTTAAATAAATTAATAATTTTTATATTCATTAAACTCAGGAATAAATATTTATTATAATATTCACATAACTAAATAAATATTTATATTAATATATTCATTGAACTAGGGAATAAATAAAATTTTATTTATTACCATGTGAATAATAAACAAGAGATAAAATTCAACACACATATCCTAAACTCAAATATATAGTTATTGGATTTATGTGATCCAATTAACTTGAATAAATATTATTTCAAAAGATGAGAATAATATTTATTCTTAATATTAAATTGAATAGAATTTAATGGGATTTTGGATACACTTAGTGTGTTCCCCTAGGCCTTTTCGTAGTGGAATTAAGTGATCTTACCTAAAGACCAAGGTTAATTTCTAGAAACACGTCAAGGAACCAATAGAGAAATAAGTTAATTTCACAATGAAAACAAACTTCCTATGAATTCTACTATGTAATATAATCCATTTTATTTATATCAAATCAAAAAGATGTATACTTGTATCATCACCCCACATGATTGATTTATTTTCATTTACTTTACAAAATGAACTTATTAATGAACTTCTATGACCATGGATTGATCATTAAATTTCATTTTAATAAAATTGATATAGATATATTCTTCCATTAACATTGAATGAAATAATCCTTTCTAGACTTGTTCAAATAATTTTATATCACTTATTATTCACACAATGTATTATACCTAACTGAGAGCATACATCATCACAATTTTTTATCTATACATAAAAGTATGTGATTCATGATATACAGTATTAATAATCTCAAGTCTAAGGACCAATAATAATTTTCATATATAGTAATATCCTATTAAATTTAAATATGTTGAATTTCTATTAGCGGGTCTTTCCTCATAACCTCTCTATCTTGGAGATTACAAAGTGAAAACCTCACGAGAAGAAGTCTCAATGTCTTATGAGCCTCCAACACTTGATAGTAAAATATAATCTACGTCTAGTTAGATATATGTTATCTAGACCATTGGAAATATGTTTAGGAATATTATAATATCATTTGTAGGGTCTTATTATATAGGAGAACTACTATAACCATTTTATGCGACAAATACTCTAACTACATTATCAAATTAATGTTAAACAAAAGAAAAATCACCATGTGATAAGATATTTATTAATATTTTGGTAATAAAAGGTATAAATTAAATTTTTTATATGGAAATAACTCCAACATACTTTCACTTTCACTATATCCAACTAGTAACAACATATATTCCTCTAACTCTCAAATTATAACCACGATTCTACTAAGGCATGACAATAACTACTGGGTTTTCCGCATATAGAGAACCAAGATATATATATTTTTATTTTACATAATTTTCATAATCTAAATATTACATATCATAAATAGTCACACAATATTAATAATGGATGGTTTAGTGTATTTGAGGACCAATTACATAGGCAACTCATTTTACACAATTTGTGAACATTTCTCCATATTTTAACCACACTATATTCCTTCTAGAATTCTCATAATTTACACCCATATTCATAACATGGGGGATAAAAACACAAGAAATAGGTGAGATTATATTATTAGTAAGGGTAAGCATAATTGATAACAATAAAATATCATAAGTGAGCATAATATTAGAATATGATTATAATAAAGATATATAATAAAATAAAACCCAATAAAGCATAAAATATAAATCTCAAGTCATGGAATAAGGATTGGAATAAAATAAGATGTGAATCAAAAGTGTGTGGAAACATTATTCAATAAAAATGAGCCAAGAGGGAAAAATATAGACATAAGAATATGTATAAGAGTGTGGAATCAACATAGGTATAATAAAATATATCATTCTTAACAAATATAAACCACAATTATGACCATGCATAGACTTGTGAGCATATATTAACCATAATTATACTCATACACAACCTTTTGATCATAGATAAACCATAATTATACTCATACACAACATTGTGAGAATAGCTAAACTGTAATTATACCCATGAACAACCATATAATCATAGATAAACTACAATTATACTCATGAAAAACCTTGTGAAAATAGATAAACCACAATTATACCCACACACAACCTTGTGAGCATAACTAAATCATAATTATACTCATGACAAACCTTATTACTATATCTAAATTGTAATTATAACCATGCACAACCTTGTTATCATAGCTAAACCTCAATTATACTCATGTAAAACCTTGTGGGAATAGATAAACCATAGTTATACCCACATACACCCACATAATCAAAGCTAAACAACAATTATATCCATGAAAAAAATAATTATCTCATGATATATGAAATCTTAACCAATGCATTGTAGGATGATATAGGACCCAACCTATCATCATCCATGCATATGTGTGACACTTAAAAATCATTCAATTTTTAAATCATAAATAATCAATGGAAATAAAAAAGGGTTTCATAAAAAATAAAAAATAAAATCATTCACTTCTAATAAAAATACCATGTAAATAAAATGGGATTATTAAAACATACAAATGGTATAAAATAATAACATGAATTAAATCATTTGACACTGAAAAATTGGTCACCTAAAATAATCACATGATAAAATAAAAATATAGGGTGAAACATGAAACATTAATCCATAGAAGGTATTTCATTTTCAATGTAAATAGTAAAATAAAAACCCAAATCATGAAAGTGTTTTTTTACATTTTGTAATCATTTATGTAAAATTCATAGTTACAAGTCTCTTTTCAAAAAGTATCATTTTTTTATTAAAAAAATTGAAAATAAAACACTTCATGGAAGTGGATTTGAATTTAAAAACTCATACACCTAGTGATATCATAGATAAAATCATTTAAAAAGGAAAATTTATGGAGAATATGTGAAATAAATTCAAGAATAAAATTTATAACTCAAAAGAAAAATTTTGAGTTACCAAAACCCTTACCCTTAACCTTGATTTACATGGAAGTGATTTAGACTCATGTATTATAAAGATAAACATAATTACCTATTTTATAACCTTATTCTTATACATTTCCATTTATACCCTTCATTAATTACAATTCTTTTCATGTATATATTTTTATAATCACTTTTTAACATCAGGTGTTAATAATATTAAAATTTTTGAACTAAGTTTGTAAAAGCAGTGTAGATATTACTTCTTATAAAAAATTCCATAATTAATTAACCATTAAAGTCACTTAAATTTATGTTTTATCATGACATATAATCTTATAATTCCTTCACATGGGAGTTATAGTTTTTCTTTATTAAGAAAAAATCAGTGTTGGACTAGTTTTAGGTTATTTATTGATATCAATAGATTACCTTATATCAATAATTAATTTATTTTTATCCATAAAGAACCATAATAATTATATATATTAAATATATATATAATATATAGTCATAAAATATAAACTAAAACCATCCATGAATGTGGTAGTGAAAATTGAATGCATTGTTCTATGGAGGCGGTTCTCCACACATACACATGGATGATGATTTCATTTTTAGAAGGGATGAAGAAATAAATAACACAGTTTATAATTTAAGGAACTTAAATATGATATATATATATATTTCATACATATTTCTTTAATTTTCCTTTTTTACCATCTAGGTTAGGCAGTGAAGAAAAACAAAACATGTTTCTTCATAGAGGTGGTAGTTTGTTCATATGCACAATTCATGTTTTCGTTTTTCCTAAAGGAAAACAAAAAGGTGGTTAATGCTTGTAACATCACTATAATAATATAAAAATATACTAATGATTCTTATATTAAAATTTTAAGATGTTTTAATGGAATTTTTGGAAAAATAATTGCACATAACAAAATAGAAATGAGAAAGGAATGATTAGAAATTCATACCTCGCTTCTTGGATTATCTCCATTGAAAAGGGGGTTAAACCTTTAATAGATGGTATTTTGATAAGAACATAAACTAATTAAGGTGGTGATGATTAATTTTTATATTTTTAATTATATTTTGGGTTGAAATTAGTGGGTTTTTGTGTAAGGGTAAGTGAGGATAGAATTTTCCCTTTTATAAGAGAAAAGGGATGAAATTTTTGTAAATACCCAAAACATTTTAATAATGGGAAGTCAATATCAAGAAAAATAGCTCAAAAATTGGAAAATAATGTACATTTTAAGTGATAATGTTGATTAATTCCTTATACACACATTCCCACACATTTTTTTAACATATTGAAGTTTTTTTATACTTGTATTTTTATTTTTATTATTTTTGCTTTTATCGTGGTAATTAGTTATTACTTAAGTTATTTATCCTTTATGATTAAAAATAAAATGATCCTTATTATATAATTTGTACCAATTTATTCCAAATTTTAAATACATTTATTTTGATTCAATTTCTAGAAGTAATAAAAATTAATTTTAAAATAATAATTATATAATGTATTAAAAATATTTTTTTTGAAAAATATAACTTAAGTTATAAAATTTAAAATATGGGTTTATAAATTATTATTTATTAAAATATAAATTCAATTATAAAATAAATATTTGTTCTTATAAATAGATTTCATGAATTTTTAATTCATACTTATATACTAATAATATCACAAA
Source organism: Viscum album (assembly GCA_963277665.1). Taxonomy (NCBI): domain Eukaryota; kingdom Viridiplantae; phylum Streptophyta; class Magnoliopsida; order Santalales; family Viscaceae; genus Viscum; species Viscum album. Next base: position 796,193,676 of record OY728132.1, read on the forward strand.
ATCCATTTTATTTGTAAAAATAGTATTTTTCACTCTTCTCCTAAAAATAAATCTTTTTATAAAATACAAAAAATTAAGTTTAAGATAATATTTCCATGATAAATCTGAAAGTGTTTTAATTTTTCTAAATTTACATCAAAAAATATATAAAATTTATTTTATAATTTGAAACATAAAATATTGTGAAAACTATTTTTATAAGAAAATGATTTTTAGTAAATTAACTATTATTTTTTATATAATTTAATAATTAATAGTGTTAAATTATCATTCATATGATTAATATATCATGTTATTAATAAATCATAATAAAATTATTTCCATGAAATAAAATCCCAATTTCTGAAAAATGTATTTTTAAGCATAAAGTGTATTGCGAAAAAATGATCATTCAAAATGTTTAAAAATTAATGAAATATATAAAAATATAAATATTTTATTACATGTTGATATAATCCAAATTTATACTTAAATTACCCTTTATTATCTCTTTATAATACCTAAGCATCAAATAAGCTTTGATTGTATTTTTGGGTGGTGGTTCATCTAGCATGGATCATGCAAAAATCTCTATGAGCTTGAACTTCTCTCATATATAGTTTTTCTCAAACTATAATTTATTGAGTTTATCTTGGTTATGGTCTAAGAAAACCCTAGTAAAGTTACCTCCCTTTCAAGATCATAAAAATGAGCTTCAAAAGGGATAATTATGATTCTATATTCCCTTTCTTCTTACTTTTTTTATTGATTTGGAGATATGGTTATTTCAATTTATACCATCTAATTTAATGGTTATATTTTAATGGTACTATTTAATGTTCAATATATATCAAGGTTTTTTTTTATTTTGGTATAATTTGTGAAACACGCTACTAATACAATGTTTATTTAAGGGAAAATATATTCTGAAATCTCAGGCTATTACACCACATTCATCTATAACTATTCTACTTACTATGAGATCACTTGTCTAAGAAAATGCCTCAAAAAGTGATATCATTGAGTATTTAATTTTTATTAATATACCAAAAAAATGAAATATTTTCTAATACCATAGTCATAATTTTATCATAATTTTTTTATTATGATAAAATTTTACTATCTTGGTAAAACTCTATAATCCAAAATAAATCATTGATTAAAATACTTCTTAAGATGCATTAAAAACTGCAACATACGTGTTCTATGTAGAGATGGATACCACTAGATTTAATAATCTTGTCTTAATTATTTATTTATCCTCAATATGATATATAAGATAAAATGTATATATATGAAAAATAGTTTTGTATCCCATTGAAAACTAACATTACAACTTCTCTAAATAGGAGGACCTCATCCCTTTATCTTTCTCAAGTACACTGGGATAGTTACAACTACTATCCTATGCAGGTCCTTAGGTTATATTTAATATCTTAACACTATAATAAATGTATAATAAATATCAAGACTCGCTAAATATTATATAATATGGGATAGATTACAAGAACCTAAGTGTATGGAATTATATTCATAAGAATATCCTACTATGCTTTAACACATCGACTTGGATAGATTTTATGCCATGTAAAATAGAAAAAAATTATCTCTTTAATTAATAAATATTTTATTTTTAAATACCTTATTAATGTATATATTATGACTTAATCTAAGAAACTCCATATATCAAACTTAGTGGATCTCATTCCTTATAACTTGGATTTCTACTTTAAGTCATTATTGAAGAAATATTTTTCTATTATTCTTAACTAATTTTAATACTTAAGATACATTTTCCATATGGTATCAATATATTTAACTTGAAAAAATATATCAATCCCACTAACCTATTTTATAAACATTGTTCAATTTTATTCTTAATTAAATCAAACTTTCTTATGGCTTCAAAAAAACTAATATTCCATGATCATAATGCTTAATTCAATCCATAAATGGATATTTGAAACTTTGATACCTTATTGGTATTATTTGGTGTCACCAAGCCTTCTTGATTCCTTATATATTCATATTTCTAAAGTCTTACATTAAGGAAATGGTATTGATATCCATTTTACCAATTTTATGATCATAGAATATTTCAATGATAGGTTTAATTTCTAATGTATTTTAGCATGATGACTCATGGAAAAGGTTTAATCCTAGACCATGCTTTGAAATTGCTTTAAAGATTAAATAACCAACCATGAGTTACATGTATCAACTTTAGAATCCATTTCTAGTTTTTTTCTTGAATACCCTCTAATTACATAACACTAATCAGAGAAACCAAAAAAAATAAAGAACTAGATTTTGGTACATGGAATCCATTTATCAATTCATATGAACTTTAAAAACATATCTTGTTTCAATTTACAACATCCTTATAGGGTTTATTATTCTTATTGAATAATATATCACCAAACATAGTCAATAAAAAACTAACTCTTTAGTTTTTACTATCCTATAAAGTATGTGTCTCTAGAAAAAATCCTCCCAACAAGTCTTGTGGAGTTTAGTGTTCCTATTATAACTCATGTGCATCTAGAGTCTTACCTTTATTTATGTCTAGATTTCTCCCTATATATCAAAAGATAAGTACTTACATATTATATAAATATAGTTAATTTCTTGACTAACACATTTCTATATTAGGTATATTTATATCCTAAGTAGTTTTTAGGATAATAAGATAAGATATACCAAGTGTTTTCTTGATGTAAGTTTGTTAGATTTAATAAATAGTTATTATAAAAGCACGTAATATTGTGACATATTGGATTACTTTAATATTATAACTTATATGAAATCCATTAGTCAATATATCTGGAATATGGTTCAGTTTTAATGACACTATTTTCAAAACATGTCTTGAAAGAAATTATGGAAGACTTGTAATAATTATAATACTCATCATCGATCCTCCTTTTACTACCATAATCACTATTATGTATATAAGGTAATGTGATTTCTCTAATATCTCAAATCTAAATTTAAATGACTTATATATACTCGGTTAAGATATTCTCTAACTAGCCCACCCGAAGGATCTTATACATTTTACCAAGTATATTCATTACTTCCACTTTACATTCCAAAAATCCATTAAAGGAATATTATGAAATATATAAATTTACCTCTAGATTATCCATATAATAGTTCACATGTATCTTACAAAACTAACTCTCAAAAATTTTAAATTTATGAACTTTAATCTCTAAAGGTATATTTGTTAAAACTTATGAAGTACATACATCAAAATACCCTAAATTTTATATCCAATGAGTCTAAACACCCTTCTAGGTATATCCTTGAAAATTAATTTTATTTTTAATTGAAAAGGAATTATCTTCCATAATTGGGTATTATTCAAGTCTTATATTTTATCATCATCATTAATTTTAGATATTGAACATTTATTATTCCATTATTATTAAACTATTAATTAATTATGATATACTATAAAAATATTTATTTCAAACATGAAAAATTTTCCTTTGTGTCTAGAACTGGACTCTAAGATAAAAGTTTTGGTGACACTCAGTAAAAAACAATAATTTAATGAGATTAAATATAGTTGGAAATGTTAATTTGTGTATTTATCTTATCCAACTTATGAATCACCATTCCTTTAACTTCTTACAATGTTCGCCTTACTTCTTATAATCTTTCTAAACTTTCTTGGTTTTTTTATACAAATACAAGAAATACATATTGTTTTTAATACCCAAGTAGTAAAAAAAATATTACACGCAATGATGAATATAATTGATATAGAAGCTTTCAATTTCTTCTTATTTACATTATTATATCTCTCCTTCTAGGGACCTTAATTTCCACATGTAAAGTATATAGTCGCCTGTTCATTTCACTCACTTTGAATATTTTTCCTATTTGATGTATGTTGTGAAAGAACCATTGAATCTAAACCTTTCAAAGTCTTTTCAATCCTGCCTCTCACTTCATTCATCATAAGGGTTGAAGAACAATGATCATATTAATACCTATTACACTAGTGAATCATATTCAAAAGATTCATAAGCAGCTTATCCATACTATTCATTCTATAATTCTTAATGAATATAGAGAATATAGGTTTTATGAATAATAATATGAGATTAATGGATAATTTATTATCCACATGGAAACCCAAATTCACCCACTGAATGATATACTTCAATATATTTAAGTAAAATCACTAGCTAGGTAACCATATTGCAGTTTACACTTTTATAGTGTGTAGTGAAAATCTCGTTTATCTTTAGCCTCACTTTATCCTATTCAAGTTCTAGGAGATGATTTATCATGGTGTATGCATCCATATATTTATGTTCCATCATCATATCTTTAGATATAGATGATATCATGATTAAATAAACATCTTATTCATCATTTATGTATCGCCTATAGGTATCCTTTTCACCTTTTCCTTCTTGATGTGGTGGTTGATAAAGAATACTAGATTCCATTACATAATAAAATTTTTATTAAAATAGTGAAGTGTAAAAGAGACTATAACGCTCTTTAAAATATGTTATAGTAAGTAACTTTTCTTTTTCTAATAATAGTCATAGTGTTCCCATGGTTTTAATTTCCATTTTTTACTATAAAAAATAAAATTAGATTTTATTACTTTATCTTGATTACAGGTTATGAAATAAAAATAATAATTTTATTAGTCTCCCACTATTTTATCAAATCCCAATAGGCCTTTCAATTGGATTTAGAATATAATATTTTTTTATAATTTTGTATAAAGTATCCATATTCCATTTAAATAATCCTGATAAGGACTTGAAAAATTATTCCAAGGTATTTAGGAAGGCTTTTCATTCTAACTATATTAACACATAAATACTTAATATATTGAATGGACTCCTCAATCTTGAAATAATATACTCAAAATTCCTCAATTATTTCCTTAAATTTACACTATATATTTATAATAAAATAAACCTTTGATGTTATCTAGGTTAAGTTAAACTAATACTTTTGTTATAACTACCCAATAATTGAAAGCACATTTACAAGGTCCATAAAGTACTTTAAACTATGAATATATTCTAACTTAAGTGATAGAAGGAATTTACTGACATGTTTTTTTCTTTAATGTATTTTGTTTAAATTATGCCTAATTATTCCTTATTTTATTTTTCACATGCTTATTAATAAAAAATTGGGTACAACCACGAAAGCGCCACATGTGCTTATTAATATTATGTGAATTTTATATAAATTAATTGACTAGAAAATAATTTTCACAAAATAATTTTATTTTATTTCATCTTAGAATATTTTTTAATTTATTTATTTTATGTTATCATATTTAATCATCCAAATAAACATGAATCACATAAATAAATAAATAACCATGAATTAAAAAATAAATATATGATATGATCATGAGATTTTATCTACAGGTTAGTTTATCGAGTGAAGATAAATTGACCTCAACCATAAGGGAAATAACTCATTGATCTAATGCCTAGCTCAAGTTACAACATTCTTCTATTAAAACATGTATCTCATTGGTTGGTTTCACCTCATATCGAGTCTTTAACCATATCCTCTCATTAGAATGTCCATAATTTCAAAATTCTTACTCACTTATAGGTGAAGTGTACCAAGGGTTTAGGGTCACATAAAATAAAACTTGGACAAGTAGGTCTGTACCTAATAAAGAAGGAATCTATGATATGTAGATAAACATATTTAATTTAATAATAAAATATCACATAAAAACCCATATAGTAAATAATTAAATTAAATAAACCCAACACATACACTAGTCAGTCAATCTCATGATCAATCGCAACATGCATACACTACACATTTAAACTTTCTAGAATTCATTTAAAGTCATTATTATTAAGATAAATTTACTAGAATAAATATATATATATATATATATTAATTAATTATCTTACTAATATATCTAATAAATCCTTGATATAAGATAATTTTTTTATTTTGTCTTATTTTAAATAAATTATATAATTTTAATTTAAAATTAAAATTAATTAAGTGAATATAATGTATTAATAGGGACACATGGCGTGTACCCTTCTCATTAGTTTAAATTCATTATTGTAATTTAATACATACATAGTTTTTACTCTAAAGGTGAAATTACATGTACCTTTCTATGTCAGATTAAATTGATCATTTTTTGAATTTAACTATCAGCTGTAATGTTTTGTCACTTGACACATCTATAACTGACACTATGTATGGTCATTTTCATATACTGTGTACTTTTATGGAATGTATTCCCATATGGTATATAACACCATGTAAATTAATCAATCCATATTTAAAATATTTATAACAAGGGTTTCACTTTCTCACGTTATAATGATCATTTCGATTTATAGTTTTAGAGAATTTGGAAAAAAATTGCATAACAACGTGGAAATTTCCACACAATGAACATTTTTTCCAGAAAAATTGGTTCTTATATTTACACTCATATTTCATTCATGATGTTTTTTCTTTGATCATGATGTGTCACCATTGTAACATCCCTACCCAACCCATTGTCTTGGTTTGGGATAGAGGTGTTACCAACCTTGGGTGACATTCCCTAGATAAAAAATTCTAGAAATAAATACAAAGGGTATAACACAAGATTAAAAGGGAGAAAAAATTACCCTATTTACTCACACTCACAACCTACACATGATAAGGTAGAAATAAATAAAACTAAATCTATTTCTAAAAATTATGTATGTAAAAAAACTCAATAATAATTAATGTAACAAAGACCGACATCATAGTAATAGTGGAATAATGTAAATAATAACACTAAGACTATAAGGAAGTAAAAGACTCTAGAACCAAGGGGAAAAAATCCAAACTAAGATAAAACCAATCAAACTCTCTATCTCCACTAATTATGATAGAAACCAAAAGAAGTGATACTAAAGAAGTAAGAAACCTTCCCCTTTCCTATATCATAGAAAACAACATCTACATACGCACCAAAGCACATATGTATGGGGTGAGTAATAATACCCAATAGTAAACCCCCAAGAGACTTTTACCACATAAACTAAGACAAAAAACATGTCATATCACAAGATTATAAAACAAGCATAAAGAATATGAATAGTAGATAAAAAATTTTTCCTCCATTATAATATAAAATAGATGGACATATTTTCCAAAATAAGTATAACCAAAATTAGTTTCCCTTTAAAGTAGTAGAATAATTTCATTAATTTCAATTTGTAATAACCCACCTATGTTTTCATATAGACATATGTATATGCATAACCTGGAATTCCTTATATTCATGAGTGGGGAATCATCATTTCACCAATCCATTGCTTGGTGAACCAATTTTATGGTGGTAATTATGACCATGATTTTTCCCAGGTTTCTTTATTTTATAGTGTTACAAATGATCATGATACATCCCACATGAATTTGAATAAAATAAACCCATCTATTCTAAGAACACATTTCAAAATTCATATTTCTTTCAGAAACCCATTTAATTAGATTGTTACCCATGTTGTGGTTGATTCCAACAACAAAGATTTCAATAACCAACCAGTAAGAGAAAATATAATAGAGTTTTAGTTGGGTAAAATAATTTAAAAAGAGAAGAGTGTTCTTTAAAGAAAACTAAGATCCTTCACATTATACTAAATATGGATAAAGGAAAAAACCCACTAAGCTTGGATATGTTTAATGCAACGAAACTCCCATGAATACATAGATATAATATTCTTATTATGTTCCTATAATGAATCACAAGAAGATCCCATTAAAATTTCTCCAATACTATATATTTTGGCATGGAATCCCTAGTCTAGGGTTCCATTTAAGATAAAATGAGTATATCTAGAATATAAGGTAAGAATAGAGTCCTTACCTTTGATTTCAAAGGCTCAATGCTTAAATAATTGATAAAATCAGAGTCCAAAGGTTGAAGACCATTAAAAACCACCTATAATAACCCTAGAAGTTAAAAGAAAGATAATGGAAATCAAATGAGGTATTACAAGTGTTCGACGTGTTAAAACAATATTGAATCGACCTGATTCATTAAATAAAAACAATATTCACATCATGAATCATTGAGATTCTACATATGTAGAAAAACTAGTTTCCTCAACTTAAAATCCTAAAAAACAATTCATATAATGAATTTAATTCATGTAATGAAACATATCAACCTATAACCATTCATGAACTGAATAGGATTCATGGAATCTTCCTAGGAAACCATTCATACGATGAATATCCATTCACAGCATGAATTGGATCCCATTTTTTGGGTTTTAGATTCTGAGTTATTTCTTCTTCCAAACCCTTCTGACTATTTAATCCAAACACTCTTAGCATAATAGAAATAGTTTAAAACAAGAGTATACCTCAAACTAGGGGTATTTTATTCTCCCAACCATTGGTATTTCCATCCTCATAAAGATAGATATATTTAGTGACTTTGAAAATCTCATGAAATTACTCAAACATAAACTTATCTCTTTCCCAAGTTTTTTCTTGGATATTTCCATAATTTCACAGTATTCATACCAAAACTATACTTCTTCCCCATAGGATATTTTCTTTTATTTACACAATTAAAATTGGTACATGGATAAACATTGCATCTCTCTCACGATTAACATGGAACCAACTGATCACATTACTTAGATCTAGTTGATACTTCTTCAGTTGGGAGATGTGGAAGACATTATGGACAACGTTGATCTCAATGGTAAGGCTAATCGATACATAACATTTCATATCTATTCAATAATATAAAAAAGTCACAACATACCATGGATCCAAATTCTACTAATTTCCCAAGCATCGATGACTATGTATCAGTGACACTTTCAAGAACACATGATCACTCAAATTAATAGATAAAGGTCGGTGGTGATGATCTGTATATGATTTCTATCAACTCTGAGGTCTGGCCATCTTCTCTTGGATCATCTGGATATTCTCTATAGTCTCATAGACAAGACTAGTTCTAATTATTGAATTTTCTCTTATTTTTACCCAATATAGTAGAGAAAAAAAATTAAATCCATATAATACCTTGAACGGGGTCATATATATCACCTCCTAATAGCTGTTATTATAGGAGAATTCCATCAAAGGTATATAATCTTCCTATGAGGCACCAAAGTCTCTAACACAAGATCTAATAATATCATCCAATATATTAATTTTTTGGTTTGACTACATAATTATCTGAGGATGATATGTTATTATCATAGTTAATTGAGTTTTGATAACCTAATCTAGAATCAAGAAGTGAATTGAGGATCTCTTCCATAGGAAATTGAAATTGGAACTCAATGAAACTTGACCACTTCTATAATATATGTCTTTTCCAATTACTCTAAAATGATGGAATCTATGATCAGAAAGAAGTGTACCAACTTGGTGATTCAATCCACAATCACCCAAATAATATCATTCTTCTAAATATTCCTTGGTAGATTGGTGAAAAATTACAAGGAAATATTCTACCACTTCCATAAAATTGTAGGCATATATTAAAAAAAACTTCTAGTCATTGATGCTCAACCTTTACCTACTAACAAGTTAGACATTTTATAACATAATCTGCAAACATTAATTTCCAACATTACCACTATAAAGGAGATTTTATCACCTTGTTAATTTTTAGAATACCCAAATGAATAACCCATTTTGAATGGTGATATGTCGATATAAGTTATTTTTTGAAATACTGAGTGACTATAATTCTATTCTAAAAGAGTAAAAATGAGTTTCCATCCTATGTGTAGCCATCAAAATTATCCTCACCATTTAAGTTTGACCTAATGGTGGTGCAATTAGTATTTAATATTTGATCCTCTTTGAAAAAATCCATGAATTTAGGAGCTATATTAACTGGAAAGAAAATTTCATTCTCATTCTATTGGGAACAGTCCAAATGAATTCTATTAATAATGCTCATTAACTTCTATTGGTCCTGAGCCTCCCTAAAAACTTCATTATATAAATTAATTTTCCACAAATTTTCCTTTCCTAGGAGTATACACCAATTCCAAGTAAAACATTTAGAGATACTTCATCCATCATTTTTTCCTCAAGTTCACGTCTCGCTAAGAGAAGATTTCTTTCAAACTCTTATAATTAATAGATACATTGAAACTTTATCTAAAGAGATAGTGTATCCATGTATTTAATTCATTTAAAATTATATCTAATTTTAGGGCATGCATTGATTATTTTTCTCATGAGTTCACAACTGCCTAAAACCATAGGCAATAACATGAACTCCCAATATGAGAACACATCCCAGACAAAATCTTGACACATAACAATATAACACATAGAATTGACCTAGTTATGGAAATATTAGGATGGGTTCCATGGTGATATGAGCTTTAAGTTTTAATAGAATTCTTGATAGTCAAAATCCCATGTGAATGGTGAAGCTCCTGGGTGTAGCAGAAGCTCGTGGGTGGATGTTCCCACTTGACTTTTTGTCATTATTAATGATCAATTCGGGAAAAATGAGACGATAAATGCTAGACTCCACGAATCAAATCACAGAAATATACAAAGAAGAAGAATATTCCTGGAACCACAAAGGAGGATCATCACAGGTTTATTATAATTAATTTAATTAATTGACAAGAAATACCTTTTATGGCATTATTTATTTGTTAATATCTCTGATCACGTTCCGATGTGATTCACTATTGTGTCGCAGAAGCCAAGTGTAGACTTCCTCTAGTGGTCATCCACACGTGCACCATGTATCTCTGGATGTCGCCAAAGGAATATCCAGATGCTAGCATGGAGAGTCCTTTGCTTGAGTTGTCCGCCTTAGATCGCCTTGATCCGATGGAGGAGGATCTATCTCGGTCTTGAGAATGTTCTTGGAGGAAGGAGTTCTTTCAGCCTTGAGAGAATTCTCTATAATTTTTGTGAACAATAATTAGGGAAAAGTGTTGGGGTTTTGAGGATATTTATAATCGGGTTTGAGGTTATAGAGTTATGAAAATAAATAAACGTGTTACTCATTTTATTTATTTCATTAACTCTTATTGAAAACCCCCATGTCGAATCATTAATTCCTTGACATTCTTCAAAACTGATTATAATAAATATCATTTAATAAAATGATATTATTTCCTCAAAATCCTGACTGGAAAAACTACACGGTGTGTAACCATTAATACACGACGTGTACTCATTTTTCATTTCCTTTCCAAAATGAAAACTACACGACGTGTACATTAAATGTACACGGTGTGTATATATTGTTTTCATTTTATTCTTCCTCCAACATTAAAACAATTTAGGCTTCCTTGAATAATTATTAAACCACATACAGGAATAATCTTTATTCTAATTGATATACTTGGATACACTTAGTATGTGACCCTCTAGGCATCTTTCTCATTGGCATTAGGCGGCCTTGCCTAAAGTCCAAGATTACTGTCTAGCAATGGGTGAAGGCACCCAAGATAAAGAAGTTGACACTGCATTGACGTGTCACCTCATACGAATGCTTACCGTGTAATTTAATCCCTTTGTCTCAATATCTCATCAAGCAGGTTTCATGGTTGTGTCATAAACCCATATGCTTGATCCGTCATTCTTTGACTTCCAGAAATAAACTCATCGTGACACCATGGACATGGAATTTTTGCGACTGTTCTATTTCAATCAAAGGGCCTGAGATATCTACTTCCATAAATTTTTAAGTTACAAATCCTTCCTTGACTTATCCACTAACAGCATTTCATTCGTGATGCATCCAACATACCCTACTTCCCGCCAACTGCCTTCATGACGGTTTTCATCAAAAAATCTAAGTGCACGAGTCATGATATGAGTTAATGATAATATTCTAGTCTAGGGACCATTACACACGCTTGTAGATAGCAATGTTCAATGACACCAAGACATGCAAAATTACTACTGGCTGGCCTGTTCTCATAATCTCCCATCTTGGAGATTACTAAGTGCGAACTCCATGAGAGAGAGTCTTGTCTTCTTACGAGTACTCGAACATGATAGTCTGTATAATATGTTTCCTATCATAGTATGTCATCCAATTGTAGAACTTTATTTAAGAATATTGTTATATCATTTAAAGGTTCTCATCATAGCGGGGATCTGGCACGACCTTATTAATACAACAAATATTCCAGGACATTATTATATTATAGTCATGCAGAACAATAAACAATATATAATAAGTGTACATTCATGTAATCAAAGTATAAACAGTTGGTTCTAAGGACACCAACTCTAACAAACTCCTACTTGGACTAGATCCAACTTCCTACAACTTTATGTCCGCTAGACCTCACATGATGATCATGTTTCTACTGAGTCAAAGCTTTAGTCAAGGGGTCTTCCATGTTGTCTTCTGTGGAAATACTGCTCATTGCAACTTCACCTCTCTAAGAAAAATCCTTCAAGAGATGATACTTCTGAAGTATGTGCTTTGTCTGCTGATGTGACCTTGTCTCTTTTGCAAGTACCACCGCTACAGTATTATCACAATAGAGTGTGATAGGATCTTTACTACTGGGTACTACATCCAGCTCTAGGAAAAAGCTTTGCATCCATACTACTTATTTAGCTGCCTTAGAAGATGCGATATACTTGGACTCTGCTGTAGAATCTGTGACCACACCTTGCTTTGAGCTCTTCCAACTCACTACACCTCCATTCAAACTGAATATGTATCCAGTCTATGACTTCATGTCATCTTGATCGGTTTGGAAACTAGAATTTACATATCCTCTCATGACTAGTTCCTCATATTCTCTATAAACCAGGAACATATCCTTAGTACGCCTTAGATACATAAGGATAGTCTTGACTGATATCCAATGGCGGTATCCTGGATCAGCTTGATATCTTCCTACCGCACTTAATGCATAAAAAACATCTAGACTTGTACATAGCATAGCATACATGACTGACCCAATCACGGATGCATAAGGGATCCTTTACATTTTCTTTCTTTCCTCATGTGTTTGAGGACACATTTTCTTAGAAAGATGAATGCCACATGACACTGGAAACAATCCCCTCTTGGGTTGTTTCATACTGAATCTCTTCAGTATCTTATTAATGTATATACTCTGACTCAGGCCCAACATTATCTTGTATCTATCACGATGGATCTTGATCCCAAGAATATATGATTCCTCACCCAATTCTTTCATAGAGAAGAATTTATCTAACCATGCCTTAACTGACTGTAAGACAGATACTTCATTTCCAATTAGTAATATGTCATCAACATATACTATTAGGAAAATGATTTCACTTCCTCTAAACCTTTTGTAGACACAAGGCTCACATTCGTTCTTAACAAAGCCAAATTCTATTACGGATTCATCAAAATAAATTTTCTATGACCTTGATGCTTTCTTTAATCTATAAATGGATTTCTACAACTTGTATACCTTGTTGGAATCCTTTGGAGTCACAAACCCTTTAGGTTGTGTCGTGTAGACATCTTCTTGGAGGTTCTCGTTAAGGAATTCTGTTTTGACATCCATTTTCCAAATTTCATAGTCATGGTAAGCAGAAATGGCCAATATAATTCTGATGGATTTCAGCATCACAACCGGTGAAAATGTTTCATCATATTCAATTCCTTAATGTTGTCTAAAACCTTTTTCAACCATTCGTACCTTATAGGTATTGACTTGTCCCTTAATGTCTAGTTTCTTCTTGAATACCCATTTATTACCAATAGTATTTACATCAACTGGAGGATCTACCAAAATCCAAACTTGGTTTTGGTACATGGAATCCATTTCAGAATTCATGGCTTCTTGCCACTTGGAAATGTTTGTACCTTCAACTACTTCCTTGTAGGTAAGAGGATCATCATTTTAAACCAATAATGAGTCACCATCCTCAGTGACAAGAAAACCATATCATTCTGGTTCTCTCACCTCTCTCGTGCTCCTACGCAGTTCTTGTGTCTCTGGAATAGATTGTTCTTCCACAGGGATTTGTGGAATCTTTTCTTGTACCAACTCCTATATATCTTGAGCCTCAACTTCATTGAATTCTATCTCACTCCCACTATCTCTTTTGGAGAGGTTCTCCCACTCAAGTAATATGGTGTGCCTTGCCACTGTAACATTTTTATCTGAGGGGTAGTATAGGTAATATCTCCTTGGTTCCTTGGGATATCCTATAAAGGTGCACTTTGTGCCTAAGGGTGAAAGTTTGTTACCTGAATAGGCCTTAACAAATGATTCACTACCCCACACATGTAAATTTGATAACATGGCTTTGCATCCACTCCATAACTAGTATGGAATACCATTTATCAATTTAGTTGGTACTTGGTTTAGTATGTGTACTGTTATTTTTAATTCATATCCCCAAAAGGATAATAGAAGACTCGCATGACTCATCATTGATCTCACCATGTCTAACAGGGTGTGGTCCCTCCTTTCACTTACACCATTCCATTGAGGCATGTAAGGAGGAGTGAGTTGAGATAGAATCCCAAAATCCTGTAAGAAATCAATGAAGTCCGGATTAAGATATTCTCCTCCTATGTCTGAGCAGAGTTTCTAAATATTCTTACCAAGATGGTTCTCAACTTCATTCTTGTATTCTTTGAACCGATCAAAAGAATCTGACTTATACCTCATTAAGTAAATAAATCCATATCTACTAAAATCATCAGTAAAAGTTATGAAGTATAAGAACCCACCCTTTGCTTCAACTGGAAATGGTCCACACACATCTGTGTGAACTAATTCTAGAATATCTTTATCCCTTTCACCTTTCCCACTAAATGGGGCTTTGGTCATTTTTCCTTATAGACACGCATGACATACACCAAGTGGTTTTAGTTTGTAAGAATATAAATACCCATCTTGATGTAATTTTGTCAAATGTTTCTCATTGACATGACCTAGCCAGTGATGCCAAAGTTGGGTGTGGTATGAGTCATGTGAATTAACTTTGTCATAAATTTCCATTACTTGGTTTGTGTAGTCTAACACATAAAGGTATTTATATAAATGTACCCTATAAAAACAAATATTATCTCTATAAAATTAGCAAAATTCATTTCCAAACATGAAGATGAATCCCTCAGTATCTAATCTAGATAATAAAATAATGTTTTTGGTTACATAGGTTACATAATAACATCTTGACCATCCCAGTAGGTAATGTGAGGTGGTAGCCTCCGACAGCTACAGCAGCGAGTCTGGCTCCGTTGGCTGCTCGCAGATCCACCTCACCTCGATCAATCTTTCTAAATCTACTTGGTTCTTGTATTTGGATATAGATGTGAGCACCACAAGTAGTATCTAATACCAAATTGGTAGAAATAGATATATTTCATTCGATAACAAATGCACCTGAAGCTTCCCCTTGCTTCCTTGGTTGGGTGTAGTTCTTCTTCCAGTGGCCCTTCTTGCCACATGTGAAACAAACAGCCTCCTATTCTATTGCCTCCCCTTTGATCTTACTTTTCTTGGAAGGCCTTGAATAAGCTTTGGGCTTAAAGATATTCACCTTACCTTTCCTTTTATTCACCATAAGGACAGAAGGCTTTTCACACTTCATATCATTTTCTACTTGATGAATGAGGATAAGAAGATCAGATAGAGACTTCTCAATGTTGTTAATGTTGAAATTTACAACAAATTTAGAGAAGCTATGGGGGAGTGATGCAAGAATGGGATTGATACCCAGTTCTTTAGGGAGTTTAAGCCCTAGAACCTCCAAGCGCTCAATGTAGCCAATGAGCTTGACTACATGAGGCCCAGCTAGGGCACCCTCTTCAAGATTTCTCTGAAATAGAGCCTTGGAGATCTCAAACCTTTCCTATCTTTCTCTCTCCAGGTATAGACTATAGAGGTGCTCGAGCATGCTATAGGAATCTATGTCTTCATGAGACTTCATGAGCTTACTAGACATTTATGATAGCATCAAACATTGAACATAGATTTAATCATTAAAATGTTGATCATAGAATAGGAAATCTTCATCACTCCCCCCTTGGGCAAGCGAATCAAGAAGTGAGGAATCCAGTATGTAAAACTTTCGCTCATGGCGTAGGATAACCTAAAGGCACCTAAACCATTTTTAAAAGTTACTGCCAGTGAGGATATTGTCTTTATCCAGAATTGATTGCAAAGAAAATGTGGTTGAAAAGTTTTTCATATTGATTCTAAAAATTAAAAGAGCAGATTTATCAGTGCCTTTTGATTACATTTTATGAAAAATAATAAATGAATTTATTAATTATCCCACTATTTTATCATATCCTAACATCCCCCACCATTGAAATTGGAATGCCTATTTTCTATGACATTATAGTGTAAAGGATCCATATTCCCCTTCGTATAACCCCAACAAGGGTTGGTCAAGCTATTTAAAGGTATTTAGGTAGGCAGGTCTTTTCCAACTATGAGCTTAAAGTTCCTTGATTTGTTGAGTGGACTCCCCAATCCTGAAATCCTGACTTGGATTTCCTCAACACTTGCCTCCATTTTACAACAAGTCTAGTAAGGGATACTCCTCTTGATGTAATATGTTTAAGTTAACCCGAAACTTTCATAAGAGCTTCCTTTATAAAAGTAAGTGTCCCAACAAGGGTTGGTTAAACACATAGTTTTATTGAGTCTTCCCCTTAATCAAGTAATGAAAGGCTTGGTCTGACTTAATATGGTATTTGAGGGATTTCATTCCTTTATACATATTTTCTCATTATCACATGCTTTTTAATATTAAGTGATGCTTGCTTAAGTCATTAACCATGTTCTGATAATGTTTACGCATAGTCCAGTTTTTATTTTATTCTATCTTTGCATGCTTGTTTATTTCATTAACTATGTGATCGCGACAACACATAAATAATAAATAAACCATGAAATCAGAAGAAAAAAATATGGCATGATCATGAGCTTATATTGGTTAGCTTATCTAGAGGTTTTGATAAGCTAACCCTGACCTAGGGAAAAACACCTTGAACTCGATGGTTCATGTTTTGCAGCTCCCATCTATCCACCTTTGTATCTTCTTGGGTTGGTTTCTCCTCAGCTTCAAATTTTGAACCATATCCTCTGGCTTGGTAGATCCTCTATTACATGGGGTTTACATTAAATAATCCATGGGCACACAATCCCTACATTTTATTGGAAGAAGGCTCACAGGCCATAGAATTTAAATTAAATAAATTTAAATTAAACAATACACACAAAAAGGGTCTTTGGTCTAGCTCATGATCATCCATAGCATGCAATGACATTTACACATATTTAGTATTCAAATTCTTTTAATCGTTCTTTTATTCAAGATAAGTTGCGCTTGAATTCAATTAATTATGATCTTATAATTAATCAATTATTTATCTTAAATTCCTTTATGAATTTCCTTGAGATTCTTCTCATCCATATTCCTTGTACGGGTCTTTGTACTTTAGAGGAAACCTGGTGAAATTCCATTTCTAGAAATTACACGGCATGTAGGCTATATTACATGGTGTGTATTTGTTTTCACCCTTTATCCAAAGTACACGCCAGGGGATTTGTCATGTTTTCTATACTTTGGAAATTTTGGAGTACATGGCATGTAGATTAATCTAACATGGCATGTACTTCCTTGTTACGCAGTTACCGTCCTGGAAATCCCATGTACGTGGTTACATAGCTTCTCTTTGTACATGGTTTCATCTGGTCCGGATCAGACTACACGACATGTTGATTCAACATACACGCCATGTATTCCAGTTTCCACATGTCGTTTAGTTCTGGTCAACATAGTGTATTAAAAAAACTTAGGTATGCCCAATTCAAACAGCGTGGTTTGGCGGACCAGTACTGGTTTGTTGAACCTAAGTATACGGTGTGTAGATTTCACTACACGCCATGTATTCCTGTGTTGTACAGACAGAATGAGTGGCTCCTCTAGATGAGTTCATCATTTTTATTTTAATAAAAATTAAAATTAAAAGGTCGTTTCTGTTATTTGAATCAAGAAATGAAGGATCAAGAATAGATCTTGTTCATTCAGTTTTATAGAACGATTTATCTTGAATTGAATCAAATATAAATGTGTAAATTATCAATGAAAATTAAATAACTATAATCAACGTTGTGACCCCTCTGATACCACTTGAAGGTCCTGAGCGCAGCAGAAGCTCGTGGGTGGATGTTCCCACTTGACTTTTTTTCATTAGCAATGATCAATCTTGGATCAACGCAAAGATAAATTCCAGACTCCACAGATCGAATCACAGAAATAGACAATGAAGAAGAATAGTCCCAAAACCACAAAGAAGGATCATCACAGGTTGATTATAATTAATTTAATTAATTGACAAGAAGTACCTTTTATGGCATTCTTTCTTCATTGATATTTCTGATCACGTTTAGATGTGATTTGTCATTGTGTCGCAGAAGCCAAGTGTATACTTCCTCTAGTGGTGATTCACACGTGCACCACGTATCTCTAGACATCTCCAAAGGAATCTCTGGGAGCTAGCATGGAGAATCCTTTGCTTGTGTTGTCCACCTTCACTACGGGAAATGTGGTTTTTACCCACGGTTCTTTACCAACGGTTTGCTTAAATCGTTGGTAAAGAAGGGCTAGGAAACCCTTTTCCAACGGTTCTAGTGAATCGTTGGAAAATGGTACCCCTTTGCCAACGGTTCCATAAAACCATTGGCAAAGGGGTGCTCAAGTTACCCTTTCCCAACGGTTTCATAAAACCATTGGGAAAGGCAAACCCTTTACCAACAGTTCTATTGAACCATTGGGAAAGGATACCCTGAACACCCCTTTCCCAATGGTTTTGAAAAACTATTGGTAAAGCTTTTCCCCAAATATAATTGGGTCGCTGCTCTCCCCCAGTCGTGACAGAACCCTAAAATCAATCTGGTGCTTGGCTCCTCTCTCGAACTCCCCCATCCAAACAGGTGAAAATCCATTTGAATAATCCCAAATTAGGTATTTTATGCTTTATAAAAATATGCTACCTTGTTTTTATTGTTATTGATCTAATATTTTAGTTTTAAGTTTTGATTTTGATGTGATTTCACCCTGAAAAATAGGGAAATGAACGAATATTTTGTTAATTAATTAGTTTCCCATGGAATATCATTTGTGTTATAATGTCCATAAAAATTAAAGGGGTAATGTAATATAAGACCTTGAATAAATTGTGGAAGTTGGGGTATGTTGCTTCTATGAGAGGTTTTTTGTTCTGTTTCATTGTATGTTGTAGGCTGTTGTATGGGGATTGAGGTGACCAGTTTGGATTTGTGATATGTGGGGTTGTAATGTGATGGTTAGTGGGCATGGATGTGACATGTGAAGTTGTGTGATTATGATGATGTGTGGTGGTGTTGTGTTGTGTCGAGGTGTTGTGTGATGAGGTTGTGGTGTATGATGTGGTGAGGTGGTTTTGGTTGTGCGGTGGTTTTTGATGTGCAATATTTTTGTTGTGATATGTGGTTGTTTTGGTGAGATGGTTGGCCGATGTAACATGGCGACGATGGTTATTGTGAGATGGTGAGTTGTTGTGTGGTGGTTTTATTAGTTTCCTGGTTATCTATGGAATAAATTATGCTGTTAAAACAAAAAAACAAGATATTAAATAAATGAGATGGAATAGAAATGGATGTGTGGTAAATGGATTTAATTAATTTAACATTAAATGAATGGACAATGTAAGTGTGAATGAAGTGTCTTATAAATGAAAGTGGGAAATGCTATGTGTCTTGTGTGGTGGTGGTGTGGTGTGTTGTATATAGTGGTGAAAGTGGTTGTGATGGTTTATGTGTTGTATGGTAGTAGTGAAGTGTGTGATTATGTAGTTAATGTGAACCCATATGTTTGGTATTTTGTACTATCTATATATCATGTATTTTATGTTATTTCTACACATTCCCAACCAGATTTGGATAAACTTACCAAAGATCAGAGGTTTTGAGTTATGGGTATTTTTTTAATATCTAGTATGGTGGTAATATGGTTGGATAGATACCATGTATTCCCTACTATTCCTTTATAAGTGATTGACCATGTGTTTTTAGGCAAGATGCGATGTGATTGTCCATGTGTCTTTAGGTGAGATGAACTATGATTTCCCTAGTGTTTTCAGGTGAGGTGCAATGTGATAACGCTATAATAAGATGTGTCATGTGGTTGGGGTCATGTAGGGTAGGAGGATGGCACAAGGTTGATGTTATTCATGTTCACGATACCCTACTAATGTGGTTATGGGATGAGTCATGTTGTGATGTGATAACACATTAAGTTCTTATTGGTTTTACATTTTTTCAATAACGCATTAGTATGTTTTTTTTCACATGTGTAGTTGATACCTTGATTATTTTCTTCCTTTATCATTTACTTAAATGTATTTTCTATTAAAGTTCAATCCTATTGAATTGTTTATGACAAAATAACTTATATAAATTCTTTTTATAGAATGGACAGAAGTTGGATGTATGAAACTGATCAGATCTCAAGCGATTTTCAAAACAATTTGGAGAGCTTTATAGATGTTGCATTTCACAATGCTTCAGATAGTGGTCGCATACACTGCCCATGTTCCAATTGTGTTGGTAGACCTTGGTTGAGCCGTGAAGAAGTCAGCTACCACATAACCAAAAATGGTTTTCAAGCAAACTACTTTGTGTGGTATCACAATGGGGAGAAAATGAAATCTCAAATTGTTGATGATCGAAATGAAAGGACCAGAATGGAGAATTTGTTAGATGATCAGTTTCTGTTTATTATTCATCATGAAAAAGAAAGTATTTTGACTCAAGAAGACTTCGATATGAGTACAGCTGATGAATCTAGTGAAAATGATGATATTGATAGGGTGAAAAAATTGAATGATGCTTCCAGGACTCCAGTATATCGACAATGAGATAAAATGAAAAAGCTATAATTTTTAATCCGATTGTTTCATGGGAAAACTATGTATGGGATTTCTAATACAGTAATTGATTACATTCTTACCCTCTTGAATGATTTACTTCCAGATGATGCAGATATTCCCTCAAACCACTATATGGCATGGAAGTTAGTTGAGGAACTTGGATTTTCAAGAAACAAAATTCATGCTTTCCCAAAAGATTGCAGTTTATTCTGGGAGGAAACCGTTGAATAAAATGATTGTATAAAATGTGGCACATCCCACTAGAAGTCAAAATCTAATGGAACACTATCCCACGTTCCACAAAAAGTAATGTGGTACTTTCCATTGATCCTCAGACTCCAGAATCTTTTTATGTCTGATGACATATCAATAAAAATGATATGGCATGATACCAAGAGAAAGAAGACTAATGATGAGTTGGTTCATCCTGCAGATGTATTTTCAAGGCAGAGATTTGATGCTCGACATCCTGATTTTGTAGTTAACATGCGTAATGTGAGGCTGGGTCTTTCATGCGATGGTTTTAATCCGTTTCGGCAGATTCTTACTCCGCACAGCACATGGCCATTTTTTATACACATTTATAATCTTCCCCCATGGTTGTGTATGAAAAAACCTTTCACTTTCATGAGTATACTCATATCTGGTCCTTCTGATCCCGGCATTGATATTGATGTATACAAGCAACCTTTAATAAAAGAGTTAAAACTTATTTGGGATGTGGGTGTTCTCACATACGATGCATGTTCTAAAGACATATTTCAGATGTGTGCTGCACTTATGTGGATGATCAATGATTTTCCGGATTATGCAATGATATCTGGATGGATCACGAAGGGAAAACTGTCATGTCTAGTTTGTATGAAGAATACACGATCCAGAAGACTGAAACATCGATGTAGTTTCAGTTTTATGGTACATCGACGATTCTTTCCAAAGGATCATCCATATAGAATGAATCATCGAAGATTTGATAATACTATAGAGACTGGTGATCTACCTCAGCATATGTCTAGAACTGACGTGCTTAATGAATTGAAAGATTCCAATTTTTTGTTCGGGAAGGGTGAAATGAAATCTGGAAAGAGAAAGAATGTTTCCACTGAAACCTGTTATAATTGGAGGAAGAGGAGTATCTTTTTTTATTTGCCTTATTGGTTAACCAATTTGTTATGTCATTGCTTAGACGTAATTCATATTGAAAAGAACATATGAGAAATGTTGCTTTCGGTTCTTCTAAATGTCAAGGGGAAGACAAAAGATGAATTACGATCTCAGCATGACTTGGTGGATTGGGGCATCAGACCAGAATTACATCCTGTGCGTATCAGTGAAAATAAATGGAAACTTCTATGTGCTTCTTATGTGATGACACCTACGAAAAAAAACAATTTTTAGAAGTATTAGATACTATTAGAGTTCCTGATAGCTATTCAAGCAACATATATAAACGGGTCAATAGAAGAGAGTTGAAGCTAAAATATTTGAAGACTCATGATTATCACGTTCTACTGCATGAGTTGCTTCCAATAGAAATCTGTCATCTTTTTTCCAATAATGTAAGGGTGGCTGTTATTCGGTTGTGCCATTTGTTTATAGATCTTTGTGCTAAGAAGTTGTCCAAGTATTTCTTGCAAAAAATGTTGACAGATTCCCCATTAATTTTGTGTGAGTTGGAGAAAATATTTCCTCCATCATTTTTCACATGCATGCTTCATCTGACTGTCCATATTCCCACTGAAATACTTCTCAGAAGACCTATTTCTTTTCATTGGATTTATCCAACTGAAATAAATATGTTCACATTAAAGTATTATGTCCAAAACATAAATCATCCCGAAGGTTCTATCGTGAATGGTTACTTGTCTCAAGAATGTATGGATTTCTGCTCGATGTGTTTGTCTGATCTTACTACAAGATTGAATAGACCAATGAGAAATGAATAAGAATAGTATGATAAAATTGAACCCAGTTTTCCATCACTTCCTCAAACAGGAGGAATTCCTAGATCATATACATTGAACACATTAAGCCATGAAGAGCAGGAGATGGCACATCACACAGTTTTGTTCAACTGTGATTTTTTCAATGACTATATCAGGTAACTAAATTGATTATGTATATCTTACATATATATTTGTTAAACTATTCATATTTTTTATCTACAGGGAACATAAAACAATGATAAATAGGAAGCATCGTTCTTTATCTTTGAGAAGGAGAGAGACTTTTCATAGCAAAGAGTTTTCTTCTTGGTTAAAATTGAAGGTAAAAATATTGTTATTTAAAATAATTATATCAATATTTAATTAAGTTTAATAGTCATTTATATTTTAGGTATGGAGTTTGTCTACTGACTCTGTCTCTGAGGAAATAAGAGCTTTGTCTTTTGGTCCTAATACCGTGGTTCGTGACTATAAATCAATTGTTATCAATGGGTACATATTTATTGTGACTGAATGAGAAAAGAACATGAGAGCACAACATGATGGTGTTATGGTTACTGCCACAACATATTGTTATGCCAGTACATCAAATAGTAGACCACGATTTGAAAATGTGGGTTATTATGGAGTTGCTGAGAAAATTATAATATTGGATTATTACTCTCATGGACGAGTCACAATGATGAAATGTCATTGGTTTGATTTGATGATGATACATGGCACATTTATTGATGATTGTGGATTTCGAGTAATTAATATGACTCGTAATCTTGCTACCGAAGAACCATATGTATTGGCATCAATGGATAAAAAAGTTTTTTATGTCAAAGACCAACTTCGACCTAAATTTGGTGTCATATTTGAAGTAATTCCAATACAATTTTTGAGGATGGTGATGATGGAATTGACATTGTCCCTAGTTCCATTGGAACCAATCCATTTATTTCTTTTGATGACTCCAATAGATCAATTTTCAGAGTTGATTGTGAACCTGAAGTTGTGGTTGAAAATATATAGAATCATTCATTCATGTTCTCAATTCTTTTGGTTTACCTCGAGTTGGGTTTTTAAGGTTGGTAATATTCAAATTGATTTAGTATTGATCACAAATATGTTTTAGCTGACTTGACCGTTATGTGAAATTTCAATGTTTATTGGTTGCAGTTTTATTTGAATTTCATTTTCTAATTTGGAATTGAACTGTATTCAAACCTAGTCAAACAATATTTCTAACTTGGTGAACATTACAACTTGTATGATTTATTAAATCCATTCAAGCTCTTCTAAAACAATTGATAGCTAAATTACCAATGAATTCCCTTATTCCATCATATATTTAGTTTTTTGGGTTACACATTAGTTTCTTTTTTCTAATTAATTACATATTTGTTTTCAAAAGCAGTAAATGCATCCAATTGAAGAGAGATGGAGGAAAAAAATGATGGAGAACAATCGTCGAATGACGGAGTTGGGAATTCCATCATTAGTGCCTGTAGTGAGTACTTTATATCAAATTGATATATTTAAAGAATATATAATGTCATTTGATTAATTTTTTTGTAAACATTTTTGTAGGATCCACCTATACATCGACAGTTATTCGACGAGGAGCCTAGTACTGGTCCTAGTACTCATGTCGGTGGTACAAGGAGGGTTTGTACCAGAGGTGGACGAGCAGCTGCGCGTACCCGAGTAGACCCTGCCCCTCCCACTGACATGTCATCCTTCCCACATTCTGATCCCAATGTGTCATTAGGGACACACGGGATATTTAGGCCTCCCATTTTTTCTCTACCTTTTTCATCTTCTGGCCCATCATTTTCACATCCCATGATGATTCCCACTCCCCAGTCTGAATCCTGTCAGACAGCTATCCCATCTTCCTTTCCTTCTACTTCTGTCTCTTTGAGCTTCTATATTCTATCATCTTCAACTCCTATTCCACCACAGGGTGTTCCATCAGTTTCTGTGGATCCATCGGCGCTCAGCGATCAGACCGACACAGGTATATTTATAGAACCCTAACAAATTTTTATAGCGATATTTTTTTCATTATAACATGTTTTGATAAAATATTTATTTTTCTTTCATGACAGATACACCTACTGAAAGGAGGCAGGGGCGTACACGCATGCGTTTGGTGTGGAACCGCCACACACAGGTTATGGTGGATTATAATGAAGACAACCAAATGGTTGAGAAAACAGGGCAGCAATGTCGGAGTTTTTTGGCGACGCTTGCCAAATACTCTGACATCATTCTCGTCAGCCCGCTATCATGGAGACATTTTCCACATGAGGTCAAGGATAGAGATTGGGCAGAGATATGGGTAAAAAAATATGTTCTATTTAATTCCATGAATTATTTTTTTATTTATATGAATTAATATTTTGATGTCAGCTTCGATTTAATTTTCCTGATGGTGAGGGTGCATGACCGGAATGTCTAAAGGATTTAGGCTAGCTTTGGAGAGCCTACAAGAATGAGTTTTATATTGGCTAGGTTTCTAGAGTTGGCACTAAGTTAGAGGCGGTACCAGTGGTGGATGATTATCCTATAGAGCAGTATCGTCATATGATTACTCATTGGACGAGTACCCAATTTAAGGTATTAATTACATTTGTGGTATTTAAATAATAACTTTCATGTTTTGAATTAATACTATCTGTTGCATTTTCAAATTTTATTTAGGAATCATCTGGAAAAAATAAAAAGAACATTGATGCAAAAAAATACCTCCACACACTGGGACGCACTACGATGCATGATCATGAGAGGAAGTAGGTATGACAATTGTTTATAAGTTTTCTTTATGACTTACACTTTCTTTTGTTTCCTCAATTATTTAATAGTTTGATAAAGTTTTCATATAACTTTAGTTTTCAATGTCATTGTAGAGGAAAATAAAAAATATTGAAGGACGTGTGCCTCGAGCAAAACTGCTTTGCTCGAGTATACGGAAAAATGATGGAAGTGTCGTCAACGAAGCAACTCAGCAGAAGATTGTAAGTTTTAATCTATTGAATTTATATTTTAATATATATTTTGTAACTTAAATATATATTTATATTTGTAATAGTCTACTTTAGAGGCCCTCGATTCCCAAGAACCAGACAATTTTGGGCCAACAGATCACTTACATCAGGTGTTGGGAGAGGAGCATCCTGGCAGAGTATGCTGCCGACCTAGGATAGCCCCGACGAGGTATTGGCCCTCCTCATGTACGATCTGTAGTGCCACCGAGCTACAGAAATTTAGGTAACAGGTAGAACAGGATGAGAAAAGGGCCATAGAGACGGAAGAGCAGTCTGCTAGGGCAAACAGTGCGTTTATGAAATTTATTGAAGTTCTACATCCAACACTTCCAGTAGAGGTCAGCCCAGCTTTTGATTAATATATTTCATCGATATGTTCTATATATGGTGCACTGGGTGGCAGTTCTAGTTTTGGTTAGGACTATGTCCATCTTGACGATGATGATTTCGTGGAGTCTGATGCGGAAGAGGAGGAAGAGGAGGAGGGTGAGGCGGGTGGTGAGGGTGAGGAGGAGGGTGAGGGCGAGGAGGAGGGTGCTGAGGATAGCAAGGATGATGATGGGGACGAGGATGAGGATGATGATGGTGGTGATGATGGTGATGGTGATGTGGGACAAATTGATCCATTACATTTTTGACTAATATTAATGAGATTTGATATTTAATCTATTCTAGTTGTTGGCTTTATCTAGGCTCATAGTATAGTATTGGAGTTGAGTTATTTTTATATATTATCTGTTTTTATGGATGTTTTTGTCTTTTAGTGGTTGTGTGTTTGGGAACCCCCCTCCTTCCTGGACCCTAGACAACCCCCCACCATCCTCCTTGGACCCCGGACAGCCCCCCGGACAGCCCCCCCACCATCCTCCTTGGTCCTCGGACAGCCCCCCAGACAACCCCCGGACAACCCCCTGAAAAACCCCTCGGACATCCCCCCCACCCTCCTCCCTGGACCCTGGATAGCCCCTGGATAGCCCCCCAGATAGCCCCTCGGATATCCCCCCCACCCTCCTCTTTGGACCCCGGACAACCCCCCAAACACCCCCCAGACAGCCCCCCGGACACCCACCGGACAGCCCCCCGGACAGCCCCCCCGGACATCCCCCCACGCTCCTTGATTTCATTTACTACTAGAAAATCTATAATATATATTTTATTTATTTTCATCATGATAATCAATGTAAATCACATTTACACGTCTAATCAATATCATAGATTCTTGGTATGTTATAAAAGGGATGTATTCATTGGGCATGACATTGTTAGCTCTGAAATGTTTCATAGCATGATAAACTAAAATCTATTCCAAACTAAGAATGATATAAAAATATTCTATATGAATTTCCACAAGATTTTAAGTAAATACAATTCCACTAATAGACACATGAGGATTCTCATAAATCATGTTTACCTAAATATTTCCACAAGGATTTTCAATAAAAGTTTTATCTTCTATTAATTTTATGATATTCTCATTTTAAATGTAAATTTTTCATAAATAAATTAATTTAAATACCCATATTCAAATATTGTATTTGAATAATTTGAATAAACAACTAACATACCACTTTAATTGTGTCTCTTTTGTTTAAAATGGACAGGATTATAAGTGAAAAGAACAACTGGCATATGAAAAACCGACCAAATGCATTCATATTTTGTTGATAATTTATCACAATGATCCATAGGTCATATTTGATGTGTACGAGCCAACCCAGGCACAATTCGAGGCACGGTGTGGCCGGAATCAATCTAAGTGTCTCCCCTTTGTTTAAAATGGACAACATTTTAAGTACATACGGAAAACCGACCAAACGCATTCGGTTTCCATTGAAACTTTAGGAGAATGATCCATGGGTCATATGTGACTTTTATGAATCAACCCCGCCTCAATTGGAGATGTGGTGTGGCCGGAACCACTCAAAGTGTCTGTCTTTTTTTTCAAAAGGACATCATTTTAAGTGAAAAACATCAGCTGGCATACAGAAAACCAACCAAACAAATTCGGATTGTGTCTATACTTTAGCACAACGATCCACGGGTCATATATGACGTGTAAAAGTAAACCCATCCTCAATAAAAGGTGTGGTGTGGCCAACACCATTCACAGTGTCTCTCTTTTGTTTAAAATGGACAGGATTATAAGAGAAAAGAACAACTAACATATGAAAAACCAACCAAACACATTCAGATTCTATTGATAATTTATCACAATGATCCATGGGTCATATGTGACGTCTACAAGTCAACCCTACCTTAATCTGAGGCACAATGTGTCCAAGATCACTCTAAGTGGCTCTCTTTTGTTTAAAATGGACAACATTTTAATTACATATGGAAAACTGACCAAACGGATTCTGATTGTGTTGATACTTTTGTAAAAATATCCATGGGTCATATGTGACATGTATGAATCAACCCCGCCTCAATCAGAGATGTGGTGTGGCTGGCACCACTCATAGTGTCTGTCTTTTGTTTCAAAAGGACATCATTTTAAGTGAAAAACATCAACTGGCATATGAAAAACTGACCAAATGCATTCGAATTGTGTCGATACTTTAGCACAATGATCCATGGGTCATATGTGACGTGTAAGAGTCAACCCCGCCTCAATCCAAGGTGTGGTGTGGCCGACACCATTCACAGTGTCTCTCTTTTGTTTAAAATGGACAAGATTATAAGTGAAAAGAACAACTGACATACGAAAAACCGACCAAATGAATTCGGATTCTGTTGATAATTTATCACAATGATCCATGGGTCATATGTGACGTGTACGAGTCAACATTTCCTTAATATGAGGCATGGTGTGGTCAAGATCACTCTAAGTGGCTCTCATTTGTTTAAAATGGACAACATTTTAAGTACATACAGAAAACTGACCAAACGGATTCTGATTGTGTTGATACTTTAGAACAACGATCCATGAGTCATATGTGACGTGTATGAATCAACCCCACCTTAATCGGAGATGCAGTGTGGCTGGCACCACTCAAAGTGTCTGTCTTTTTTTTCAAAAGGACATCATTTTAAGTGAAAACATCAATTGGAATATGGAAAACCGACCAAACGCATTCGGATTGTGTTGATACTTTATCACAACGATCCATGGGTCATATTTGACATGTACGAGTCAACCCTGCCTCAATCGAAGATGAATTGTGGACGACACCACTCAAAGTGTCTGTCTTTTGTTTCAGAAGGACATCATTTTAAGTGAAAAACATCAACTGGCATACGAAAAACCAACTAAATGCATTCGAATTGTGTCGATACTTTAGCACAATGATCCATGGGTCATATGTGACGTGTACAAGTCAACCCCGCCTTAATCCGAGGCATGGTGTGGCTGGGATCACTCTAAGTGGATCTCGTTTGTTTAAAATGGACAACATTTTAAGTACATACAGAAAACTGACCAAACGGATTATGATTGTGTTTATACTTTAGCACAATGATCCATGGGTCATATGTGATGTGTATAAATCAACCCCGCCTCAATTGAAGACGCGGTGTGGCCGTCACCTCACAAAGTTTCTGTCTTTTGTTTCAAAAGGACATCATTTTAAGTGAAAAACATCAACTGGCATATGGAAAACCGACCAAATGCATTCGGATTGTGTCGATACTTTATCACAACGATACATGCGTTATATGTGATGTGTATGAGTTAACTCCACCTTAATCTGAGGCACGGTGTGGCCGACACCATTCAAAGTGTCTCTCTTTTGTTTAAAATCGACAGGATTATAAGTGAAAAGAACAACTGACATAAGAGAAACTGACCAAACGCATTCGGATTCTTTTGATGCTTTATCACAACGATCCATGGGTCATATGTGACGTATATGAGTCAACCCTGCCTTAATCTGAAGCACGGTGTAGCCGGGATCACTCTAAGTGGATCTCTTTTGTTTAAAATGGACAACATTTTAAGTACATACGGAAAACCGACCAAATCCATTCAGATTGTGTTGATACTTTAGCCCAACGATCCATGAGTCATATGTGACATGTACGATTCGACCCCGCATCAATACGAGATGTGGTGTGGCCGAAACCACTCTAACTATGTCTCTTTTGTTTAAAATGGACAGGATTATAAGTGAAAAGAACAACTGGAATACAGAAAACTGACCAAACACATTATAAATGTGTTGATGCTTTAAGAAAATGATCCATGGGTCATATGTGACGTGTATGAGTCAACCCTGTTGGGCGGAGAAGTGATGGCAAGAGGGGGGGTGAATTGCCTTTTAAAAATAATTAACAATTTAAAATCAAAGTTAAAAGTGCAGCGGAAATAAAAGAGGAAAGACACAAAACTTGATAACGGAGTTCGGCTTAAACCAAAGCCTACATCTCCGCTCCCAACTCAACCGTTGAGAGATTTAATACCACTTGCTTTTTAATGGTTTTAGCAAGAAACCCACTAGACTTTAAGTTAGTCTAGAACCTATTACAGCTTGCTTTTAATGGTTGAGCAAGAACCCACTTGCTTTTAATGGTTGAGCAAGAACCCACTAGCCTTCTTAGAGGTGAAGGCTAGCTCACCTATGACTCAATCCTTTTAAAGGGAAGGCTTGACTAACCTCTTCACACCTTGAAGGTGGTGTGAAAACCTAAACAAAATGAGGATAAAAGAGATGGGGGTTTGTAGGCACAAACCCAAAATAATGCTCAAAATGATAAGATAATAAAACCGTAATGTGGAGAAGTCTTGGGCGCCAATGGATTGATTGGAGTTGATGAAGAGCGCTCCCAAGCTTCTTTGATGGTGCTCCTTGGATGTGGAAATGGGTTGGAGCAATTGAGGTTCCTTGAAGGAATTCGCCGGAGGTTTGCCAAATGATGAAAAATGTGTCTGTTGGATTTCTTATGGCTTGGTTTGGCTTGTGTTTCCGGGGATTCCTAGTCCTTTATTTATAGAGGGGGAACCCTCAAATGTCCTTTGGGGGTCTTCGGAGCCGTTGGAGAGGCCTTCGGAGCCGTTGGGAGTCAAGTGGACAAGCTTGGTCAAAGCCCAACAGCTAGTTTGACTGGCTCCACCGGCTGACTGGTACAGAGCCACCGGTTGGCCGGTGCTTTGGAAAAGGGAGAGAATTTCTGCCCAGGCACCACCGGCTGGCCGGTGAGGATTCCACCGGTTGGCCGGTGCTGAGACAGTAGCTGACCTCTTCTGTCTGGGTTCCACCGGCTGGCCGGTGGTGGGACACCGGTTGGCCGGTGGTCTGGACAGAGGGGATGCCTTCTATCCAGGCTCCATCGGCTGGCCGGTGTTCATCCACCGGTTGGCCGGTGGACTGAAATCAGTCCACTTTCAGTTTCTTCTTGGCCCAATTCCTTGGCAATATTTTGCCTATCAACACAAACACTTAAAACAAGATTAGATAAAAAAGAGAGTGATTGTGATCATGAAAATTAAACCACGAGGGGTACGAGAGGTACAACAATCTCCCCCTATTTTGATGATCACAATCACTAAAACAAACAAAGTAAAAGACTGAAATGAAAGGCATGCTTTAAGGATAAATTGAAAAGTAAATCAAAGCATGAGAGAAAGATTTCTCCCCCAATCAACCAAGAATTTCTCCCCCTTTGTGATTATCAAAATAGCACGGGGCATGAAACTTGATTGAGGGAAAGGTTAAAAAACAAGATAGAGTTTTAAACCAATTGAAATTTTTGAAATTTGAATTGAAAGTTTTGAATTGAAATTTTTGAATTGAAAGTTTTGAAATGAAAGTTAAAAGGCTTAAACGATCCTAACTCCCCCTAAATAAAAACAACAAATCACCGGGGAGTGGATTTTGAAACCGAGACAAATTTTGGCCCGGAGAGACTCGCTAAAAGGGATTTTTCAATCCATACTTGTCTAGTGGCGGGTCTTCTCCTATTAAATTCATCATTAAAGAAAAAAGTTTTGGGCCTTCCATACCGGGCATTTTTGCAATTGCACTCATAAATTAAGTGCCCGGGTTTTTTACAATAGTTGCAAAATTTATATTGGGAGCTCCCCCTTACAAAAATAGTTGGAGCATGGGAAGAGGAAGCTTGCTTGGAATAGCCAAGCCCTTGGGTGGTTCTAGATACGCATTGGGAACCAAGGAGCTTGGTTAAATTTTGTTCACTTTGGGTGAATTTGGCAAGGGATTCCTTTAAATCCTTAATAGTTGAATTCAAAGAATAAACATTTGGAATATCTTGGACCTTGAGGGACAACTCCTCCTTTTCTTTGAGAAGTTGTTCCTTTTCAGAAATTAGGATTTTGTGTTTCTTTTTTAAAGCAACAAATTTGGAAGAAAGTTCGTGAAAACCTTCCTCCAATTGATCTCTTGCATGTTGGAGATCCTCGTAAGATAAATGATTAAAAGAATTTGAATAACTAGAGGATGAGGAGTCGGAAGAGGATACCTCATGAAATGCCATTAGGCATTTTTTACCATTGTCACTTGAGGAGGAGGAGGAGGAGGATGTGGAGCTATCACTCCATGTGGCCTTTAATGCCTTCTTCTTTTCCTTTTTCTTGGCCCTTGTTTTGTGGAGTGGGCAATCGGGCTTGTAATGGCCTTTCTTGCCGCACCCGTAACATGTTACCTCGGGCTCGGATTTTTCGTTGGGTTGAGCCTTGCGGGATTTCTTCTTCTTGTTCTTCTTCATGAATTTGTGCATCTTGCGGGCAAGATTCTCCATTTCTAAATTGCCGCTTGAAGAGGAACACGATGAGGAGGACGAGCTTTCTTCTTTTTTAACTTTGAAGGCGATGTTCTTTGGAACTTTGATGAGATTGCCTTCCTTTTCAGCTTGCCTCCTCATGGTGATCTCGTAGGTCATGAGGGATCCGATGAGCTCTTCGACCGGCATGTTCTTGATGTCTTTTGCTTCTTGGATTGCCGTGACTTTTGGTGCCCATGTGCTTGGTAAGATCCAAAGGATCTTCTTGACCATCATCTCTGCAGACACATCATCTCCAAGAGATTTTCTTCCACTGCAAACGTCAGTAAAACAAGTAAACATTTCAGTAATATTTTCAGATGGATGCATGGTAAAAGACTCAAAATCTTGACGGTACATATCCAATCGAGTATCCTTAACTTTGTTGGTCCCCTCATGGGTAACCTCCAATAGTTTCCAGATTTCATGAGATGAAGTGCATGTGGAAACTCGATTGAATTCATTACGATCAAGGCCGCAATGAAGAGCGTTCATGGCTTTGCCATCAAGCTCGAAATTTTTAATATCGGCTTGAGTCCATTTGGATTCATCAGGAGAAGAAAGAGAATAACCATGCATGACAATTTTATAAATAGGATAACCTATACTTCTAAGAAAAGTGGTCATGTGGGTTTTCCAATAAGAATAGTCAGTTCCATCAAAGAATGGAGCACGACCCAAGGAATAGCCTTCGGGGGCGAAAGAAGTTGAATCCATCACAATGGATCTTGAATTTGAAACCGGTGAAGGTATTACTCAAATTTTGCCTCTGATACCAATTGTTGGGCGGAGAAGTGATGGCAAGAGGGGGGGTGAATTTCCTTTTAAAAATAATTAACAATTTAAAATCAAAGTTAAAAGTGCAGCAGAAATAAAAGAGGCAAGACACAAAACTTGATAACGGAGTTCGGCTTAAACCAAAGCCTATGTCTCCGCTCCCAACTCAACCGTTGAGAGATTTACTACCGCTTGATTTTTAATGGTTTTAGCAAGAAACCCACTAGACTTTAAGGTAGTCTAGAACCTATTACAGCTTGCTTTTAATGGTTGATCAAGAACCCACTTGCTTTTAATGGTTGAGCAAGAACCCACTAGCCTTCTTACAGGTGAAGGCTAGCTCACCTATGACTCAAGCCTTTTAAAGGGAAGGCTTGACTAACCTCTTCACACCTTGAAGGTGGTGTGAAAACCCAAAAAAAATGAGGATAAAAGAGATGGGGGTTTGTAGGCACAAACCCAAAATAATGCTCAAAATGATAAGATAATAAAACCGTAATGTGGAGAAGTCTTGGGCACCAATGGATTGATTGGAGTTTATGAAGAGCGCTCCCAAGCTTCTTTGATGGTGCTCCTTGGATGTGGAAATGGGTTGGAGCAATTGAGGTTCCTTGAAGGAATCCACCGGAGGTTTGCCAAATGATGAAAAATGTGTCTGTTGGATTTCTTATGGCTTGGTTTGGCTTACTTGTGTTTCTGAGGCTTCCTAGTCCTTTATTTATAGAGGGGGAACCCTCAAATGGCCTTTGGGGGTCTTCGGAGCCGTTGGAGAGGCCTTCGGAGCCGTTGGGAGTCAAGTAGACAAGCCTGGTCAAAGCCCAACGGTTAGTTTGACTGGCTCCACCGGCTGACCGGTACAGAGCCACCGGTTGGCTGGTGCTTTGGAAAAGGGAGAGAATTTCTGCCCAGGCACCACCGGCTGGCCGGTGAGGAGGCCACCGGTTGGCCGGTGCTGAGACAGTAGCTGACCTCTTCTGGCTGGGTTCCACCGGCTGGCCGGTGGTGGGACACCGGTTGGCCGGTGGTCTGGACAGAGGGGATGCCTTCTGTCCAGGCTCCATCGGCTAGCCGGTGGTCATCCACCGGTTGGACGGTGGACTGAAATCAGTCCACTTTCAGTTTCTTCTTGGCCCAATTCCTTGGAAATCTTTTGCCTATCAACACAAACACTTAAAACAAGATTAGATAAAAAAGAGAGTGATTGTGATCATGAAAATTAAACCACGAGGGGTACGAGAGGTACAACAAACCCCGCCTTAATCTGAGGCACGGTGTGGCCGGGATCACTCTAAGTGTCTCTCTTTTGTTTAAAATGGACAACATTTTAAGTACATATGGAAAACCGACCAAACACATTCGGTTTCCATTGAAACTTTAGGAGAACGATCCATGGGTCATATGTGACGTGTATGAATCAACCCTGCCTCAATATGAGATTCGGTGTGGCTGGCACCACTCAAAGTGTATGTCTTTTGTTTCAAAAGGACATCATTTTAAGTGAAAAACATCAACTAGCATACAGAAAACTGACCAAATGCATTCGGATTGTGTTGATAATTTAGAAAAATTATTCATGGGTGATTTGAGATGTGTATGAGTCAACCCTGTTTAAATCTGAGATGCGGTGTGGCCGGCACCACTCTAACAATGTCTCTTTTGTTTAAAATGGACAGGATTATAAGTGAAAAGAACAACTAGCATACGGAAAACCGACCAAACGCATTCAGAATCTATTAATAATTTATCACAATGATCCATGAGTCATATGTGACATGTACAGGCCAACCTGGGATCAATCTGAGTCGCGATGTGGCCGGGATCAGTCTAAGTGTCTCTCTTTTGTTTAAAATGGACAACATTTTAAGTACATAAGGAAAATAGACCAAACGCATTCGGTTTCCATTGGAACTTTAGGAGAACGAACCATGGGTCATATGTGACATGTACAAGTAAACCTCACCTAAATATGAGGTGCGGTGTGGCCAACACCACTCAAAGTGTCTCTCTTTTGTTTAAAATTGACTTCATTTTAAGTGAAAACAACAACTAGCATACGGAAAACCAACCAAACAGATTCTGATTGTGTCGATACTCTAGAACAATGATCCATGGGTCATATGTGACGTGTACGAGTCAACCCTACCTCAATCTGAGATGTGGTGTGGCCGACACCATTCATAGTGTCTCTCTTTTGTTTAAAATGGACATCATTTTAAGTGAAAACAACAACTAACATACGAAAAACTGACCAAATGCATTCGAAATGTGTTGATGCTTTAGGAAAATGATCCATGGGTCATATGTGACGTGTACGAGTCAACCCTGCCTTAATCCAAGGAATGGTGTGTCCGGGATCACTCTAATTGGATCTCTTTTGTTTAAAATGGACAACATTGTAAGTACATATGGAAAACCGACCAAACACATTCGGTTTCTGTTTAAACTTTAGGAGAACGATCCATGGGTTATATGTGACGTGTACGAATCAACCCCACCTTAATCTGAGATGCGGTGTG
The DNA here is from genome assembly GCA_963277665.1 of Viscum album. Taxonomy (NCBI): domain Eukaryota; kingdom Viridiplantae; phylum Streptophyta; class Magnoliopsida; order Santalales; family Viscaceae; genus Viscum; species Viscum album. The sequence continues at coordinate 796,229,545 of OY728132.1, forward strand.
GCCCGGACCACTCAAAGTGTCTGTCTTTTGTTTCAAAAGGACATCATTTTAAGTGAAAAACATCAACTAGCATACGGAAAACTGATCAATTGCTTTCGGAATATGTTGATACTTTAGGAAAATGATTGATGTGTCATTTGTGACATGTACGGGTTAACCTCGCCTCAATATAAGGCACAGTGTGGCCGGTATCACTCCAAGTGTATGTATTTTGTTTAAAATGGACATCATTTCAGGTAAAAATATATGGTATACAAAAAACCGATCAAATTATGAATTGAATTCCGGATTCCACATATAATTGTCATCTAAATTTTAAATTGAATTCTAAATGAATTATGTATGTTTATGAATTCTAATTTAATTATAGATGTGTATAGTTCCTGGATGCATTATATGTTAAATGTGTATGAATTTGTTCTCTATATGTATGTGTTAGTTGGTTATTGTAAGTACAATGATTGTATATGTATGTGTTAGTTTATTGTAGGTACAATAATTGGATTGAAAATGAGAGGGAATGCACAAAATGAGGCATGTTGTGCAAATTGCAGAGCTGCTGTGCAAATTACAGGCTGCTGTGCAATTTGCATAGCATAGGCTATGCCAATGGTTTTAAACCATTGGCATAGCATCTCTGATTCTTTTTTTACCAATGGTTCAATGAACCGTTGGTAAAAAAAACTTTCCCAATGGCTTAGAAACTGTTAGGAAAGAGGAGAGACCTTGGGCTTTCCCAATGGTTCAAGCCAAACCGTTGGGAAAAACTATCCCAATGGTTTGGCACAACAGTTGGGATAGGTTAGTTTTTCCCCACCCTATCCCAACGGTTCATTGTAAACTATTGGGAAAAGCATTCCCAATGGATTACTTCCCTACGGTTTGCAGAACCGTTGGTATAACATATACCAACGATTCTGCAACCTTTCTCAACGGTTCTGCAACCTTTCCCAACGGTTCAGAACCATTGGAAAAGACTGTATTTCCAGTAGTTCTTAGATCACCTTGATCCAATGAAGGAGGATCTCTCTCAGTCTTGAGAGAGTTCTTAGAGGAAGGAGTTATTTCAGCCTTGAGAGAATTCTCCAGAATTTTTTAGCACAATGATTAGGGAAAAGTGTTTGGGATGTGAGGATATTTATAATCATGTTTGAGGTTATAGAGTTATGAAAATAAATAAATGTGTTACTCATTTTATTTATTTCATTAACTCTTATTGAAAACCCTCATGTTGAATCATTAATTCCTTGACATGCGCCCACGCTTATTATAATAAATATCATTTAATAAAATGATATTATTTCCTCAAAATCCTGACTGGAAAAACTACACAGCGTGTAACCATTAATAGACGGTGTGTACTCGTTTTTCATTTCCTTTCCAAAATGAAAACTAAACTGTGTGTACATTCAATGTACACGGCGTTTATATCTTGTTTTTGTTTTATTATTCCTCCAAAATTAAAACTATTTAGGCTTCCTTGGATAATTATTAAACCACATACAGGAATAATCTTTATTCTACTTAAGATACTTGGATACACTTAGTGTGTGACCCTCTAGGCCTCTTTCTCATTGGCATTAGACGGGTTTGCCTAAAGTCCAAGATTACTGTCTAGCAACGGGTCAAGGCACCCAAGATAAAGAAGTTGACACCGCATTGATGTGTCACCTCATATGAACGCTTACAGTGTAATTTAATCCCTTTGTCTCAATATCTCCGTAAGTAGGTTTTATGGTAGTGTCATAAACTTATATGCTTGATTCTTCATTCTTTGACTTCCAGAAATAAACTCGTCGTGACACCATGGCCATGGAATTTGGGCGACAGTTCTATTTCATTAAAAAATCCCGAGATATCTACTTCCATAAATATGGAAGGGACAAATCCTTCCTCGACTTATCTATTAACAACATGTCATTCGTGATGCACCCAACGTACCCTATTTCCCGCCAACTGTCTTCATGATGGTTTTCATCAGCAAATCTAAGTGTGAGATTCATGACATGAGTTAATGATAATCTTCCAGTCTAAGGAAAATTACACACACTTGTAGATAGCAATGTCCGATGACACCAAGAAATGCAGAATTACTACTGGTGGGTTAGTTCTCATAATCTCCCATCTTGGAGATTACCAAGTGCGAACTCCATGAGAGTGAGTCTTGTCTTCTTATGAGTACTCGCACATGACGGTCTATATATAATGTGTCCTATCATAGTATGTCATCCAAACATAGAACTTTATTTAAGAATATTGTTATAGCATTTCAAGGTTCTCATCATAGCGGGGATCTTCCATGACCTTATTAATGAAACAAATATTCCCGGACATTATTATATTATAGTCATGCAGAACAATGAACAATATATAATAAGTGTAAATTCATGTAATCAAAGTATAAATAGTTGGTTCTCATGACACCAACTCTAACAAATGGAACATACTTTATTTTCATAGAAATTATAGGAGAATAAAGACTTGATAAATCCTGAAAAAAGTGATTATAATAGACTAGTAGTCCAAGAAATTTTTGTATCTTAGAGACATTATTTAGTTGTTTCTAAGATCTAACTTCTTCAATATTATAGGGGTCTACTTATATAACCTATTTTGAAATTCCATGCATGAGGAAATAGAATTATTGTATCCATAAGTCACACTTATAAAACATTGTATATAATCTATGATCACACAATGTGACTAGTATAATTTCCAAGTTCTTATCATGGTCATTAAAGGTGAAAGAATAAACCAAAATATCATAAAAGGATTCCAAAATAAAATAATTGAGGTATCGATGGAAGATATGATTCATCAAGTCTATGAAGACTATAAGTTCATTCATCTGAGCAAAGTGCATGATGACATATTAATAATTTCGATATCAACTCTAGAATGATTTCTTCAGAATATCCTCTGTATTAACTCAAAGATGATGATATCCTAATCATATATTAATCTTGAAGATCCACTTAGATCCCTTTAATTGATCAAATATATAATCTATTTGAGGAAGTGGGTAATGATTTTTGATCATAACTTGATTTAGTTTATGATAATTAATACATAATCAGAGAGAACCATCTACCTTCTTTATAAATAAAACTAATGCAACCCAAGGTGATGTGATAGGTCAGATGAATCCTTTACGCTCCAATTCTTCTAGTTGGTATTTTAATTATTTCAACTTCATCAGAGGAATTCTATATGATAGAAGAAAACTAGGGGTTGTTCCCAAGAGTAAATTGATAGAGAATCTGATTTCCCACTTAGGTGGTAACTTAGAGAAAATATTTGGGAATCAATCCATCATACAATAAAGACACTTATTTCTAGTCTCATATATAGGGCACAGATTCATTACTGCTCACTGACTAGAGATAGTTTCATCTACTAACACTAAAGTTTTTTTTCTACCTATATTTATATCCCAATCCAACTTGAGTACCTGAAGAGTTCTATATAGGGACATGAATGTCACTTTTCATGCATAGTAGTCAATATGAGCTTTAAATTACATCAACCAATATATTATAAAGATTATATATAAAAAATCATTCTCTAGGACCATAAACTACCAGAGAAACTTCACCACATCAATGGTAATGGAACATGATGGACACATGAATCCTATACACTCTCATTGTTCAAGGTGTGTATTGATACTCAAGGTGTGAAACATCATTTCCATGAGAAATACCAATTTTTTAACCACCTTATAAGTAAAAAAATAATATTATTCACTAATATTAAACAATGAGTTCATAAGATTCAAGTTCAAAAGGATGATACCTCACACCATGGAGGGACCTGATTGCTCAGTCATGACAGCCTGTTTTTCTCCCTATAAACATCGATCAACTTTCATAGGAAAGTTATTTCTTCCTTACTAAAGTATAAATTGAATAAAAAAGTATTCATAGAGTTATCCTAGTTTACCTAGTTCGTGGATGAGAACTATTCTAATGGTATTGTTCTATTTGAGCATATGAATCTTGAGGTTGAATCATTCCAGCTACACTTGATAATTTCATAAGTTTATGAAAATACTTTTTGAGATTCCCTTTCCTACCACAGTAGTGGTAATTTATTAGTGGTGTAACACATCCCATATTTCTATGTGTAAGATATCTTTATTTTAAACAAACATGTTCTTTTCTATGATGTGGTGGATAAGAAGTTAATTTAGTTCCTTGATTATGTGATGCCTTGCTACCCATGTATTAACTCTCCCACTTTCATTTATTCCCTGTATTGAATAATAAACACAACTATCATAATCACATATTTCATAACCTTATTCATATCTATAACCTTTTATAAAATTAATTTATAATTATTATCTACATGTATATTAGTTATTTATTATCTATTTTCAATGTTGTTTTTTGAGTTATCTTGATCATTTCGAATTAGTTTCATAATAGCAGTGTTTGTATCAAATATTCTTTCAAAGTTCATCATTCCCAAATAATACAAGATAATATAATTTATTTTTTATAACATTTTATATTTTAATAATTTCATTCTATGGAATTTTTTGTTATGGTTCTTATAGAAGAAATTGGTGACAATCATGTTTCAGTTTTTTTAACAAACGAATGGTGATATCTTAATTAATGAGTTTAATATTAATATTTAAATTAAAAGAACAAAATAAAATACTTATTTTCTTATTTATATAATATATTATAATTAATTAAGTTCTCATAGTCATCCATGATATTATTTTATAGCATGGTTCAAGTAGGTGGTTAGACAGATCAAAACATGAACATACCATAATTAATGGGTGATTATGATTATAAAAGTGGTTTATTTTGGTAATAATATTATTATTATAGTATAATAATGAAAAAATTTAGATAATTTTAAGTTTTTGAGTCATATTTGAATTGGTTTTAATAAATAATAAAGAAACTAGATGAAAAATGAGATATGTTATTTTGTGGAGGTGGTAGTCCGCACAACACACGGTTAACGTTTTCATTTCTCAAAGAATGAGAGGGAAATAAGGTAGATTATAATTTTTAAATTTATCATAATAATTATATAATATATTTCAAATTTATTATTAAATTTTACCCTAATAATCAGTAAATAGAGGTGGCATTAAAAAAATAGAATTTGTCGCGTCATGGTGGCGGTAATCTGTACAATTCACAAATAACCATTTTGTTTTTCTTAATAGAAAAGGGGAAAGGTGGATAATAGTTATTACCTTAGAATAATAAAATTAATTATAAAATAAATAGTAATTTAATTATATATGAATTATAAAATCATATTTGGGAATTTAATATGGAAGAAAAAGATGTTAGGAAAAACAAGTATGCACGTTGAGAACTTCATATTTCCTCTGTATGACTCCTTGAAAGTGGAGGTCTTAAGACAATATATTATAACTAGAGGCTTGGGGAGAAGGAATAATATTATAAATAAAATATAATGGGAATATTTTCAGGTGAAAAATGAATTTTTTTCGTGAAATTTAAGGGGTGGTGAGAGGGTCCTTTTATAAGTGGTGTGAATGGTATATAAAGAGAGCACATGTTTCACATGTCAAGTGGCTCAAAAAAATTTAAATAATGTAATTTAGTATGGTATAGGTTTTATAAACTCTCTAGAACTAAATTATAAATTTTTTTAATATGTTTCAATCCCTTTACATCTTGATTTATTACTTTTACTATTTTAGATTTTACCATGGTTACTATTTTTTACCTAAGTAATTTATTTTAATTCATAAAAATAAAATTGCCATTATTACATAATTTGGAACTAATTATTAAAAACATGAAATATATTTAATCATATAAAATCTATATGTGTAAGAAAAAATAATTTTAGCATTAGTGCATGTAACGCATAAAAAACCCCGTTTTAGAAAGAAAAAAAGTGTGTTTTAAGATTAAAATTTACATGTAGTATAAATTTATCAATGTATTTGATTTCCAAGATATATAATGGTATATTATAAAACAAATAAATTTTATGTTCAATTAAAATTAATCCAAAAGTTAATTTTACAAAAATAGAATCTAATTAAAAGAAGAGACCAATAATAGTTTTTATTGAAAAATATTACTTAAGTTCTTAAAATGTAAATCATGGGTTTTATAAATTCAACATAATATTTTTAAAATTTATATTTTTAATTATTAAATATATATTTTATCAATTAAAAGTTTCATAAACTTCTAGGTATTTCTTTTATAATTATAAAGTTAAAATTTTGGTAAAAACTTTATTTTTCACTATTCACCTAAAAATCAATTATTTTAGAAAAATATCAATAATTAACCTTAAGATAATTTTGAAATTCAAAAATTATAAAAATAAATATTTTTTGTAAAATAAAAATTTATATATTCATATATTTAAATGAAAATAAGAAATATAAAAGAAAAAACTATTTTTATTGGAAAATAACTTTTTAAACTTAAAGTGTCTTTAATATTATTTCATATAAATTTTTAAACAATTGAATGTCAATAGATTAGTTTATAAATCTAAATATTACCTATTATAATAAACTTTTAACTATGATCAATTTAATTTATTAAGGTAAAATACAATACATTTTTTTAATGATTCTTCAAAAGGCATCCTTTTAAAGATACTAATCAAAGGAAATAATAATATATAATTATTTTAATTTATTATTATCTTTTTATCTACTAATGATTATATTACTCATTTAATTTTAATATATCAATGTTTTTTAGTTGGATGTTTTGTTAGAATTGTGTTGTGTTTGACACAATCTATTAAAGATAGTATTAATTTAAAGGGTTAGAAATCACAAGTCGTTACAAAATGATCTTACCCTTCCATGCTATTGAATTGATTTAAAAACTAAATACCTTCTCGAACTCAACTAATCTACCTCAGCCTATTTATCTAGTGTCACCAAGAAATTTGACAAATGATGATTGTGTACATCAATGGAGGCACTTGAGCTCACTTTGATTTTATTTAAATGAGGATGGGAATTAACATGATCCAAAACCATAGATCACTTCACATGCACCATATTAAAAATTATTAATAATTTATCATACTTAATTCATTTCTAATATAATTTAATCTCTCTATATTCAAAGGATTTGTGAAAATATCAATGAGTTGTTGATCAGTGCCAATGAACTAAACAGTGATATCCCAATTTAAAAAATGATCTCACTAAAAGTGATGCCTTATATCAATGTGTTTAGTCCTAGAATTAGATATATAATTCTTAAAAATATTTTTAGAACTTGTATAATCACAATTTATGGGTACATTTTAACATTTATATCCATAGTCAATTAATGTGTATTTCATCCACATAATCTATGCACAAAAACTACCCATAGATATGTACTTACCTTCAGTAGTAGAAAATACAATATAATTATGGTTTTTAGTACACCATGACACTAGATACTTTCCTAAAAAGTGAAATGTGCAAGATTTTATATTTATTTCTAACTTACATCCACTAAAATTAACATCATAATTACTCGCTAATTCAAAAGAATTCCCTCTAGAGTAAGGTAGTCTAATTTTTTTGTATTTTTAGGTATTTAAAAATACTTTTAAAAATATTGAAATGTGATTCTTTTGGGTTTTCTTAAAAAATTTCACACATATACGCACTAAGCATAATATTAGGCTGAATAGAAATTAAGGATAGTAAACTCTTAATTGTGCCTTTGTAAGAGGTTTGGTCAACCCACTTCCTAGATTTATTCAAGTCTAGTTTACAAGTAGTACTCTTTGGAGTATCATTTCCTTTTGTGTTATCTGTGATAAAAAAATTTAAAATATCTTTTTTATATTTATTTTTATTTAAAATAATTACATATTTTTTTAGAAAAAATTGAAAACTAAGAAAGAATTTAAACTCAAAAATTAAATTCATTTCAAATTCATTTTTTATAAGTTAAGAAAATTCAATACATAAAGAATTTTTAGATGAACCAAAAATAATAAATCAATATAAATTTGAGAAAAAATCATCTTTTGAAGTTATTTTAATAAATAAGTTATCATTAGTTGTACCTTTTAAATATATATTTTAAATAAAGAACCAAGCCTATCAAACCAAGATCTGGGAGCCTTTTTTAAAATGTAAAGGGATTTTGAAAGTTTAAAAACATTATTTGATAAATGAGGGTTTTAATAACTATATGTTTATTCAACAGAAACATCCTTAATAATATATACATTAATGAATTTACTCCTGACATCTATTTAATATAGTTTTAAATTAAGATGTGTTGCATATGCTATCAATATTCCAATGGATTCAAGTCTAGATACTGGTGAAAATATTTCTTCATAATCAATACCTTATTATTAATAATAATATTATGAAACCAATCTAGATTCTATTCTAATATTGTTCTAAACTCGTCAACATTGTATCTATATACCCATCTAATGCCAACAGTCAGGTATTCCTAGGGTTTTTCAACTAATTACTAGACTTATTTCTTTAAAACTAATTCAATTATTCTTGTATTGATATCACCCAGTGTTTATCACTAATTTATTAAATAATGTTTTGAGGTTCTAGATGAGACAAATAATATTGATATTAAACATGTTTTTTAAGAGAGATTCAGGTCTAAGTACCTCTATAAATATCACCTAATACAATATCTAAATAAAGGTACTAATGGGTCCTAACAATTCTAAGAATTCAAGTATCTAGTTTTTCTAAGTCCTTTTCAAGTTTTGGATAGTCTAAATAGTCTATACTAGAATATTTTTTATATAAATTAGCATCATGGTCATAGGCTGTAGATGTATTATTAATATTTATATTTTTTATATCATTTTTGAGGTTTTCTATTAAAGATTTAGGTTCACGTGGATTTATCTCATTAAAGGTGTCATGAATATATTATTCCATAATAATTGATTTCTTATTAAATACTATATTATTATTTTTTTAATATCCTATAAAAAAATATCTATAACTCTTTGGTGAAAATGTTTCTATATTCTCTTTTGTATGAACTTTACATCCAAAAACTAAAAAAGTAATTTACCATTGGTTTTATACCATTCTATAATTTATAAGTATTATTCTTTAAGATAGGTATTAACATAACCCTAATAACAAAATAACAAGTTGTCTTCATAGTTTCAACCTATATATAAATAGTTAATTCATATTCACTAAGCATAGTTTAATAAATTTCTTGGAGTGTTTTGCATATCCTTTCATCAAACCTATTTTTTAAGTCATTTAAGGTGTAGAAAAATTATGTTTATATCCCTATTTTGAACATAAATTATCAAATTATTGATTATAAAATCCACTACCATGATTGATTCTAAAATTTTTAATGGTTAGTTCACTAAGGTTCTCTATATACTTTGCATATTTAGAAAAATAGGAGGGAGCATCACTTTTTTGAGCTAGGAAAAATAACCCTGTGAATCTTAAATAATCATCAATAATCATATAATAATAATGACTTCCATATATACTAAAAACTTAATAAGGTCTAAAAAAATACATGTGAATCGACTCTTGTGATTGAGAGGTCATCACCTCTTTCTTTGGTTTTGAATATATTTTTTGTTACTTTTCCTTTTGACAGGGATTGAACTCTTTATCTTATGGGAATTCTAGTTTGGGTAGATCCTTAAATAATCCTTTATTAGCTATCTTTATAAGTGATTCTAAATTACCATGTCCTAGTATAATATTCCATGAAAAATATTCTCAATAAAATTCATTTAAGAAGGAAACATTTTGAGAAAATAAAGAATATAAATTTATAGTATATATATTATCATTTCTTAAATCATTAAACACTAATCAGGAAAGGAATCATAAATATTACAAGAATTGTTTTTAAATTTAATAGTATAAAAATCATCACACAATTGAGATATAATTATAAGGTTGTTTTTTAAACCATAGATAAATAAAACTTTATAAATAAGAATAGTTTTAGGGTTACCAATTTGTTTAAGACCAATAATTTTTCCTTTGGAATTATCCCCAAAAGTGACATGTACACTATCCAATTTCACTAAACTCTTGAAGCTTGAGTAGTCTCCAGTCATGTGTCTACAACATCCATTTTCACTAAAATCTTGAAGCTTGAGTGGTCTCCAGTCATGTGTTTGCAACATCTACTATTCAAAGACCCTAAATTCTTACTGGAACTCTTTGAGAATTTTATCTATATAAAACCAATCAAGAAATTATTTTGGTACCCATATTTTCTTACATGAAAATATGATAAAAAACAAGGAAGTTACAATCAAAATCTATTTTACAGGTTTTTTAATAGTAGAATTAATATATTTTTAAAGAAATTTGTTATTGGGTTCAGATGGAAGAGAATTATTTCCATAACCAGAAATTATTTTAGTCTTATAAATTAGTGTCTTATTATTAGATTTAGGATCAAAGTAATTCTTGTATAGCTTCCTTTGTTGTCTAGAATTATATCATATTCTAGTGTTAAATCTTGAAGGTTCTTAGTTTAAAAAAAATCATATTCAATGAATTTGTTCCATTTCAAAATTGTTTTAAATCCTTTTTAAGTTGTTTATTTTACAATTTCAACTCATTGTTTTATTTTAACAGACTGGAATTCTTCTCTTTTTCAATAGTAAGATCACTTTTAGCATTAGCAGATAAATTAAATGAAATTATAGAGAAGTATTAAAATAGTTATTCATTTTTCATTTCAGATTATTCTAAAACATTATTACCTGAAAAACTAGAAGTAGTGGGTTGTTCATCAAATGCAGTGGTCATAAATCATAGATTAGCTTTTTCAAATGCATCATCTTTTTTTGAATCACTAGATTTTTCCTCTCAATCACTCTAGGTTTTATTTATTTCTTTCCTTGGTTTATTATCTCTATTATCACGCTTCTTTTTATACTTCAACTTCAAAAAATCATCCTTGATATATCCTTTCTTCTTACATTCATAATTGGTAATCTAGCTAGAGGATTCATCCTTTCTTCTAGTCTTTCTTCTAATTTACTTTTCTATCATACTTTTCTTTATATTTTGACTTTATAAAAAACTTATTATTTTTATATAATTTTTTGAATCTTTTAGTTAGATGATCCATCTCCTTGTCACTCTTAGTGTCTGATTCACTAATAAATGAATCGTCCTTAATTATTTATTTTGAATTAAACTCAGATGTCTTGAATACAACAGTTTTATTCTTTAGATTAATATCTTAATTTTCTACTATCAATTATTTTTTGTATATCATTGAAATTCCAATTAGTTCCATGACTTGTAGCTTTCTAACAACGTGATATTATCTAATGGACATAGTTGTGCTTATATTTTGATCAATTAGACATCTTAGAAGTCTTAACATGTAAGGACCCAACCCCAGTAGCTCAAATTCGGTGCCTTATTTTATTACATTAGTATATAAACAAGGAATATGCATCCCAAATAACCAATTAGTTTAGTATATTTGGAAACAAGATACATACATAAGTTCAACATTTAAATATGAAAATAAAAACAATATATAAGTTCCATTGAGAACATACACCACTCTAAGATTATACCTGCAAGTCAATCATAATATACTACTTCATATCCTAGAAAAAATGAAACATAAGAAGGGTGAGATCTAATGCTTGGTAAGGGTAAATATAGTGGAAGATAACATACATATTATTCATGGTGAATAATTGATAACACATGCCTTTAAAAATAAACTTTAACATAATATGGTAAGAATATGAGATGAGTAAATATTTCCATAATAAAATATAATCATGGGTATTCCACTAGTCAAATAACCTCATGAAATATGAATTTCTAGATTCATAATGAGGGAAATGCATATGTTATACATTCTGAAACATACCTTCAAGGCCTTGTCCAATGCATTTAAAAATTATTAAGGCCTCGACCAAAACCATATCTAAAAATAGGTAAGGCCTCACACAAGTCCATATCTATTTGTCTAATGAGGCCTATCGATACATGGAGGGGCTATAGAGGGCCTCATCCATCACATACTAAGTCTAATACATTCTTTATATGAAATGGGTGAACATAATTAACATATTAATTCATATTGAAACTAACATATGAAATGTAAATAACTCTCCTCAATCATTTAACATAAAAACTAACCATTCAGAATAATATGGTGAATGGTATCAAGATAGAACATACATAGTCAAACTAATCAGAAACACCTAAACATATATTTTAAATTATATCAAAATATATAAACCTCAATGAAGTACAAGATTCAAAAAAGGATGTTGGAAAAGATGAAGATATTTTTAAATGAGACCTTTGACAAATTCTTGAGGAAATAATCCTTAAACATTCCAAAGTGTCCCATACCACCTTGAAACATTAAAATCATAATCCATCAGAATATCATGATAATAAGGATAATATTTATATGATATACCAAAGATCACGACATACACCACATGCATGGAATAAGTGTTGAACAAGGAATATACCACATAAAAGTTAAAGCGAGATGAGAAAAATCCGTTTTACCTTAGAAAGATGAGTTCTTTTGAAAAAAAAATTGTATAAAACATGAAATCATATATTAAACATGTATATCCCAGAAAAAAAAATTAAGGACATTGAAATTATATTTGAGTCATAAATTTTGTCCCATCATGTAAAAATAATTGTTAAAGAAGCTTTAAAAATAAAACATTTTCATGCAGTTTAAAGAAAATATTAAAGATATTTTAAAGCGGAAATAAATGTTTATTTTCATAAAACCATAAATGAACCAAGGTAGTTTTTCATGATAAATTTTTTTATTTTATAAAGATAATTATGGATTAAAATATATTATATAGTACACATCAAAATAGGTAAGAATTAGAGAAGTTCCCTTGAATCAGGCTTGTATTTCGGGAAGAATTTTTTGAAAGATTCTTTTAAAACATGGAACTCCCATAAAATAAAGAAGAATTATGGTTTGTACAAATAAATATAAAATTAACACAGAATTTATGAGGAGTACATAATAATAATTAATAATTTAATTTAGATAAATAGATACAAAGAGTAACCCAAAAGAAAATGGAGGTTCGGGTAGGAAACCCTTACCACTTTGTAATCAATCAATTCGTATGCCCCAAAATTAATAATTTCAAATAATATATTTAATAGAATGAAAATAAAGATATTTATGATATGTTACATCAATGGGCAGTATACATACACCATACACAAGTAATAGTAGTGAATAAGGAATATCTCACAAAAATGGAAGTGAGATGAGGAAATCCTTACCTTAAGTCTGATGATGTTCTTCACTTGATATTAGTATCCTTGATGGCCAAATTAAATTAATTAATATTTCTAGAACCTCTTATTTATGAAATTTATTTATTATATCCTTATTAAGTTCATTAATGGCATTATTTATTGGTTTAAGAGGTTCAATTTTATTGTTTGGGAGTGTTTTCTTCATTGGTATTCATGACCGGTTTACTTATATACATGTAAGGATAAATATGTAAGATGAGAATGGTTGTCCAAAATAGAAGTTGTATTTTATTTGTGAACATTGAGAAAATTACATGTTTTTAAAATTTATTTGTTTATTGGGAGTGAAGATGAATCATTATATAAAACTTTAATGATAATTGTTTGGGTTAATTTTCATTTTTTATCAAAATAAACTCATTTTGATTTATAAATTAATATCATGTGTACAAAAAGATTACATAACCTTAAATAAGTTATAATAAAAATATTATAGTATGTTTCAACCATCAAAATGGTTTCATGACTAAAATTGAAGATGGTAAAAGAAATTTAAAACCCATCTTCCTTGAATGTGATAAATTAACACATATCAGATAGTGTTTTCATTTCTAGTATAAAGGAAGGGGAAAGAAGAGATGATGATGAATTATTATATTATCATAAAAAAAATCCAGTACATGTAAGGTACTGGAGTTATCATTACATTAGGATGAAATTTGGTGAGTATAGAAAATCAAACAAAGGAACTTGAAAATAAAAGAAATGAACAGAGGAATTTACCTCTTGAGTATATCTTCCTTGAGAGCCTCTTTAGGGGTGAGGTTTTGGTCTTTTTATGAGACCAAGAGATGATAGATTTTGGGGAGGATATTGAGAGGATATTTGAGTATAATTTATAAAATTAACAAGGCTTTATAGGGGTGAATAGAAGAGGGAGTATGGGGGGTTTATAGTAGAGGAGAGGAGTGATTTTTGATTATCTTATTCATTATTTTATTATTTTGCACAAGAAAAGCAGTAGTATTGATTCTTGTGACCAAGAATAGTAATATATTCATTTGAGTTAAAATGAATGGCCATTTTCATCATAAATTACTCAACCATGTTTTAGAAATTCACTTAATTAGCATTTTTTGTAAATTATCAAATTTCACTATTCACCAAAAATTTGAGTATTTTGGAAAAATCCCAAAACTTCACCCTAACCATTTTTCAACATGTAGAATTGAAAAATGAACTACATTTTATAAAAATAATTTTCTAAATAAGAGAAATTTAATTTTTAAATAAAACCATTATTAACTTGAATAATATAGATTTAAATTTAAAACTAATTTTATAATACTTTCAAAAATTAACTAAGGTCTTATTAAATTATCAAAAAATTATAGGTCAAAAAAATATTTATTTAAAAATGATTTTATAATACTTTTAAAATTTAACTAAGGTCTTATTAAATTATCCAAAAATTATAGGACAACAAAATATTTATTTATACTTTCATGGGTGTGATTACTATTTATAAGAGTCATATTAAATTATCCAAAAATTTAGGAATACATTTTATGAAAATGAATTTTATTTTAAATCAATTTATTAATTTAAAATTTTAATTAAATATTTATTACTCACAAAAATATCATCACTTAATTATTAATTTCTAAAACAATCTATTTCATTTTTAAGGTGTTTAAATTTTATTCATACTTTCATGAGTGTGGTTAATATTCATAATGGTCATATTAATATTCATAAGGGTGTGTTACTATACATAAGGGTCAAGTTACTATTCACCAAAAATGTAAGTTGATCTTATCAGACTCTAAATATCTTACTGAATACAACTGTGTATGTTAGTTTTTTTAAATTCAAATCACAGAAGTGAAAAAATTATATTTATTGGCTAGGTTATTAAAAATTGTTGTTTTTTAGAGAATTAGTGCTTCATGAATTCTATATTAAATTTATTTGTAAATTATTGGGGTGTTACATTCTCCCCTCCTTACAAAAATTTCATCCTCAAAATTTGAAATTGCACTTTGAAAGTTAATTGTTGATACTTGAAAATTATCTTGTGGGAAAACCACATCAAAAATACAGTTAAAATATCCTCTTAATAAGAGGGAAAGAAAAATGCATCAGTTACTACTAAACTATGCAATCTAATTGGATAACATGGTCATGGAAGAATAATCAAACCATTATGTTCTGATGGAAAGTGATAGAAGACATGCTCAGATGAAAGAACATTACTACAAAACCATAAAATACTGTTATAAAAATTTTCATTGATATCATGAAAATAAATATGATAATAGGAAAAAATTTGTGCTTAAGACTCTTTTCCCTAGAGTTGAAGAATTTTTCCACTCTATAATAGTATAATTATACATTTCTATTTCATACACACAATCTTATCCTTTGTTTGTTCCTTGAACTATCTATTCTTCATCACTTATCATAGGTTTTTCCATGTGGTGAAGTAATACATCAACCTCTAAAAGCTCGTACAATGATCAACTTAAACCATTAATAAATGGTTAAACTTTTAATAATGATTCAACACTTTAGAAATAAGGTCTCTGAATTTCCAAGATTAACTTTTCATTATCCCTTAATTAACATGAAGTAGCTCTAAATGTTCACATTCCAAACATGTGAATAACTTCATCCTATATCCTCTCAAATTACCATAAAAACTTATTGGAAACATGCATTCATTCCTACACATGCTATAGGATATTTTCCTTATATTCAAAAATGTTGTAAACTCCATCAATAATAGTATAGACCACTTTTCAACAAGTCAATAATCAGATTTTAGGTAGTTAGTACTTATCCAAATTAATCATTTCTTCATGATTATCTTAATCATCAGGAATATATTTAGGGTTTTCTATCCATTAACTATATACTTTCCCAAGATATTAACTTTATACTGAGTCACTTATCCTTGGTATAATTCATCATAAGACCTCAAATACTTAATGAAATAATACTACAATACAATACTCATATATTCCATAATTATTATAACTAGTACATTACTGAAAAAATATCCAAATGACATGATTCTTGACGAAGCATATTAATAATTTCACTTCATCTGTGGTAGTATCATGACTTGATCATTATCTAGTAACATCATTTGTGGAATATTACTTTGACGCTTGGAATATTGATTTGCATAGTGTCTCATCTTCTTACAGTTGAAGCATTATACATTGTAAACCATTTTCTTGGCCTTTAAATTACAAAATTGGTGTCTTTTTTCTCCACACTTATAAAAAACTCTCACTCTTTTCAAGAATTTACCAGGGTGATTCTTTCCAAAATTATCACATGTGTAAAAATCCGTCTTTTCCTTCTTTCCTTTATCCATGTTTTTCTATGCCATCCTCTTTTTATTTTGATTCCCTTCAATGACATATGACTCAAATATTTATTTAGATACCTTGTTAACACATGATACTATTTCCTCATATGATGAGAATACTTAGAAGAATATCTTCCTTTGAAACGATGGCTTAAAACCATAAGAGATATGATCCTTATTACTCTTTGCATCACGTGCATTGGTGAAGTTCTGATTCCTTCTGCTAGGCATCATTTCTAATAAATTCCATATAATATATTAACTCATAAAATTATGAACTCTATATAACTCTAAACATGGTATAGCACATAACATAAATTTATGAATCATAAATACTATGCATGGATAATCCAATAATCATAAACATGGTTTCTTTGAAAAAAAAATTACATTTAAATCCTTCATAATGGATTGTAAAGAAAATTTGAATTATACTAAGAATATCCCCTAGGAGTGTCAAACCAGGTGTGCAGTAAGGCTTATTGTTGTGTATCAGGATACCCCAGGTCAAGCTTGAAACTCCTTGTCATATTTTTCACTCCTAGGTACATATGTGCCAGAACTATGTCCACTTGTAGTATACAGATAGGGATGCATTTTCTATAAATATCCACATAATCTATTCCATACAAAACTTCTAGGATATTCTTGTATGTTTATCCACAAATACTATCTTAGAGTTTTATTCTCTAATCTACATTTTCTAAACCTAGTTTCCAAGTTTTCTACTAAACTTCCTCTAATACCAACTATAAGGACTGGACCCCAGTTTCTTGGAGCCAATTCCTTATTTTATTACATTGGAATATAAACAAGTAATATCCATCCCAAAGGACCAATTAGTTTAGTATATTTGGAAACAAGTTATAGTTCAATATTACAACTTGAAATGAAAAACAACATATAAGTTCCATTGGGAACATCCACCACTCTAAGATTATCCTTGAAATTCAATCATAATATACCTCTTCATGTATTAGGAAAAATGAAACATAAGAAGGGGTGAGTTCAAATACTCAGTAAGGGTGAAAATTATAGTGGAAGATAAAATAAACATTAGGCATAGTGAATAAATGAAAACACATGCCTTTAAAAATAAACTTGAATATAATATGGAAGGAATATGATATGAGTAAATATTTTCATAATAAAACATAATCATGGGTATTCCAATAGTTGAATAACCTAATAAACTATGAATTTATAGATTCATAATGAGGGAAATGCATATGTCAGAAATTCCGAAACATACTATCAAGGCCTTGTCGAAGACATCTAAAAATTATTAAGGCCTTGGCTAAAACCATAACTAAAAATGGGAAAGGCCTCAACCAAGTCCATATCTATTTGTCTTGTGAGACCTACCGATGCATCTAGGGGCTATAGCAGGACCCACCCATCACATACTAAGTCCAATGCATTCCTTATATGAAAGGGGTGAACATAATTAACATATACATTCATATTAAAACTAACATATGAAATATAAATATCTTTTCCCATTCATTTAACATAAACACTAACCATTCAGAATAATATGGTGAATGGTATAAAGATAGCACATACATAGTCAAAATAATCAAAAACCCTTAAAAACATATTGTAAATGATATCATAATAGATAAATGTAAGAACCCGGTTCTTATTCTTGAGGTACGGGATTCTTCTTTTCCTCTTTCCTTAAGTGTTTTTGAGAAAACAAGGAAAATGGGGGAAAATCCAAAATTTTGTGGGTATATGCCATGTAATTTTACACACGCTGTGTACTTTGTCCGTGTGGGATGGGTACAAAGGGCGTGTAGTCTTGTCGGTGATGAAGGGTGTAAAAAACTGATTACACACTGTGTGTTTGGTATTTACATGTCGTGTGCTTAGTCGGTAGGTGAACAGTAAGGCAGTGGAAGTAGCCTCCAGCTGAGCGACAGTACATGCCATGTATTTAGCAATACACACCGTGTACTCATGTCAACAGATGAACAGTATGGCGGTGAAAATTAGCTGCCAGAGGAACAGTTAAATGATCTAAAGCACATACCGAGTACTTTAGAGTACACTCTGTGTAGTTTGTTTTTTTCGCTTAAAATGGGAAGTAGCCTCCTCATTCGGTAGAGGAGGCAGTGGACGCATTTGGAGCTTAGGAGGAAAGGCTAGAGCTTGGAGGATCTCCCGATAACATGCCGGGAATCCTTTTCTTCTGTCGTTGATCTTGTTTGAACCGTGTCAGTAAGACCTTCCTTCTACTTGAGTTTTTCCTTATAATTCTTTCCTGAGGGGAGTTTATTTATGTTTGATTAGGAAATCTCTTATCTTGGATCTACTCCATTCTCATTTGATTCAAGAAGCGTCATTCACATATATCGATCAGTGGATATCGAGGTAGGTGGTCGGGTGTTTAATTCCAACTATTGAGTGCTTTTGTGTACCATTGTGCTATGCGCCCATGTTTGGGGTGTCGCATGGCTGAGGCCTTGGCTGTTTAGATATCTAGAACTCCATAGATAATCTAAATATAAATATAAAATGTCGATTGGGATCATTTCTTGGATCCAGGGCCACCCCGTGGGTGCGTTCCCTTGTTTAGCCGTTTGGATAGGTTACCTGAGGGTATACCATGAATTTAGCATGATTTGAATTGCCTTGAGAGTAATTTTATATAAATTACCTACTTATGTGTTGGGCACGGACCTGTTACTTTTTTAGCCTGAGGGCAGTGTTTTGTTTAGTCTGCGGGCAACTTTTCTCATGCTTGTGGGTAGTAGTTTCTATGCCTATGGGCGACACCTTATACGCCTGCGGGCAATAATTGGTATACCTATGGGAATTCACCTGTGGGTTTTGATTCTATTTACCTGAGGGTAAGGTTGTGCATGTATGAGGACACTGTGTATTTTGTATATTCACTGTGGTGATTTTACATGTTTTCTCTACCAAGCTAAAGCACAGGCTTGGTATTTTTTTACCTTGTACTTGTTAGATAGCTTGTTGTAGTTTCACTGTGGCACTGTTTAGGAGATTTTTGGCTGAGGATGAGTCTCAAGAACTTATAATTCAATCATCTTGAATTGTTAAATAATAATTAAATGGAAATGGAACTGGTAGGAGTAGCTGCTTTTGAGTACTTCCTAGCTTACTGCATTTCATTACTGCACACTGTTGTTGCACAAATTCATTGATAGTTGGGAATGGGCCTTTGGTGGTTGCCTACTGGGATTTATTTCTCACACCCTATTTGGGTCATTTCATGGGTCCAAACAGATTATATTTTTATAGGTGTAGATAAGGGAAAGATTCCCTATACAGGTACTTGATTGTTGCATAGGAGTAGGAGAGCATGGGACCGAGCTTAGGCTTGCGATGATGCTGAGTTCCTTCTGCGCTGTTTTATTTTACTTGGTTGTATTTGTCCCTTGTATTTTTATTATTGTAGATTTGCAGTGTATCATGTTTGGCTGCTTTCATAGACTTAGGTACATATTACATCATTATATATGATTATTGGTCATTTCTTTACTTCAGTATTGTGTCCTTACCAGCATTGGTATTGTTTACTGCTTCTACACTTTTGTATGTTCATATTTTCTTCATTGTGATACACTTTGACAAATGAGGACATATTTTCCCCACTATCAGACATGGGCCCTCACTACTATTCGGCAGCCTCTGGTTTTTGGTAAAATGTGTTTGAGGTCATGCGACCAACCGGGTTCGGGGCACCCATTGAGTGGCACCCGAATCCAGGATGTTACAAAGTGGTATCAAAGGAATTATTTTCTCTTGACTTACTGTTTGGAGCCTATAGTCAGAGATAGTATGGAATAGGTGCTTAGTAATAATTTGTTCCCAGGAGTAGCTAACCCGTGTATAGGGAAAAGCCAATTTACCTCATGTTGCAATTTTTCTAATTTTGCAATTTTACAGTTGATTTGATTTTCACTGTTGGGTGACGCACTTGTTGTTGTTGTTTATATTTTTATACTTGGGTTCTATTTAGTTGAAACCTGATGAGATGATACTATTTCATATCATGCATCATTTAGGAACATGTTAGAATCACATGCCATGCATAGTTTTCATTCCATATAGGTGCATTAGAAATTTCATGTTGTTGTGATAGATGCCGTGCTAAAAAATGCATGCTGTTGTGATAGATGCCTTGATAAATACCTATTATTTGATAGGGTATTGTTATGTAAGGTTCTATGAATGAACTCCAAACTTTGTTTTTTGGGGAGTATGGGCCCTCATCAACCGGAATTTGGTGGATCATCGACTTGTTTACCTTGTTATAACACGCATAAGATTCCAAGATTTGGTTCGTGGGGAGTATGGGCCCTCACGGATCGGAATTTGTCACTTTGGCATTGGATTTAGTGTTTTATGGGCTTTGAAGTAGTTTCTAAGGCTTACTGTCTGGAAAAACCCAGAAGACACGCCATGTAATTATGATTACATGCTGTTTACTCTTCTGTTTGAGAAGAAAAGAAAAAAATTTAAGTACACACCATGTACCGTATGTACATGCCGTTTAGTTTCTACCCGTGTCATAGTCTGCGTAGGTAGAAACATGGCATAGTGAAACTTTGAAGGCACATGATGTGTAGTTATTATATATGCCGTGTTGTGTTGAACTTGTGTCCTATGTGTAACTAACAACACGGGTGGAGAAATCTAACCATATACATGTCGTGTCAATGAAGAACACGCTGTGTAGTTTGACCTCGGGATCTGGCCATGTAACTAACAAACACGGGTCGGTGTTACCTCTTCTTAAACACGTCGTATACCTGAGGGACACGTTGTGTAGTCTTGACTGGTGAGAGGTCGTGTGGACTTGGTCATGTGGCTGGGGAAATGGGGTGGTGTACACGCCGTGTGCGGGTATAACACGTCGTGTGGTGTCAACCAAGTAGCCGGCCATGTCACTAACAACACGGGATGTTGGAATTAAGTCGTACATGTTGTGTCTATCTGGAACACGCCGTGTAATCTGAGATGTGTACCCGGCCGTGTAATGGACAACATGAGTCAGTGATGCCCGTCCAGTACACGCCGTGTAGATGTTGTACACGCCGTGTAGTCTCGTTCAAAAGAGAGTCGTGTGGCTAAGACATGTAGAAGGACTCGAGTAGGGGAAGAAAATTCAAGTACACGCCGTGTGTTTGGGGTGTCACACAACCAGTTCTGGTATAGGTATATTCCCATGTGAAAGACTTGAAGGAACATGTTGTGTAGTTATTATACATGTTGTGTAGTCTTATTTTGTAAAACTTGAATGCTTTATTTTTCTTGTTCCCTTCGTACACTCCTTGTTTTCAGTCCTTGATAATCTTAATCTAAGGCATGTGTTTGACCATATAGAGTCATCCCATAGAGAATACCTCGAGTTTTTCTCCAAGAGAGCGGCAACGATTATACTCCAGAGATGGTAGGCCACGGGCTACCGATGGATCCTCTAGCAGAGCCAGATGTGGCGCTAGATGTTATATCAGACATAGGTGCTAATGAACAGTTCTATGAAGGCTTCATGCAGTTCATGCAGACCTTCTAGGGAGCACTGCCGGTTTCCACATCTATGGAAGAGCTGACACGTATATTTCAGTAGCAGCATCCGCCTACGTTTTCAGGGGATGTCGGACCACAGGCAGCAGAGTCTTGGCTAGATTCTATGCAGACTATTTTCGAGCATCTAGAGACACCTCTTGGGAGGAGGTTCAATCTCACTACATACATGCTGCATGATTCTTCCAGTAGGTGGTGAGATGTTACCACCCATACAGAGCATCATAGAGACATGTCATGGGAAGATTTTCAGGCGGTCTTCTATGACTTTTTCTTTCCGGAGATGCTGAGGGTATATCGAGCTCAAGAGTTTATGAATCTGTAGTATGGCGCCATGTCAGTGATGGATTATTCTTCCCGCTTCACCAAGCTACAGAATTTTTCACTTGTTTTGGTGGGTGATGAGACATTGAGGGATCAACGTTTTGAGGATGGTCTTCGATATGACATCCAAACGCTGGTGAATGTTTTCAGGTTTCCTACAGTGCATGCTATTGTGAACCAGGAACTGATTAGTGAGCAGAACCTGTGGGAAACTAGTAGTGTAGGCCAGGGTGGTTCGGCACCAGTTTTTAGTACTGTTTCTACCGGTAAGAGGAAGAGGCAGATGGATTTCTCTCACGATGGCATTAATAGCCAGAATAACTCTTCATGTAGCCAGGTCATGTGCTACCAGTGCGGTAGAGAGGGGCACAAGAGACCTCAGTGCCCACGTGACCCAGTGGAGTGCTGATCTTGTGGCAGGATGGGTCATCTACAGCATTTTTGTAGGGAGTTTCCACCAGTGGCTAGTGAGAGGGATTCTGTGCAGACTCTGCATGCGGGAACAGGGCCAACAGCTTCTTACCAGTCAGAGAATTGGGATACGTCAGGATGTTCAGGTCGAGGTGGTGGTCATGGCCATGGTAGACATACACCAGGATCTCAGAGATTGCAGGGCGGGTCAGCTCAAGGTAGCCAGGCTGTGTTGTAGGACTGCGGCACTGGGCAGGCATATGCAGTGCAACAGACCCAACAGGAGCAGTATCTCGAACCTTCCACTATCAGAGGTACTATTCTATTAGCTTATGTTTTGTATTCAATACTTTTTTATACTAGGGCCACACATAGCTTTATATATGTTCCCGTTGTGGAGAGCATTGGGCTCTGTGTTTCTTCTTCTTCTGATGTTATGATTCTAGACACTTCGTTGGGGATTAGAATGGCTAGTGTGCATCGGTGCAGGGAGTTCCCACTAGATGTTAGTGGGTGTCACTTTCAATGGGACCTCTATGTCTTAGAGATGACAAGCTATGACGTCATTCTCTAGATGGACTGGTTGGTACCCTTTTGAGCCTTTGTAAATTGCTATCATCGTAGGGTGAGTTTCATGTCACCAGAGGGCAGAGAGTTTCTATAAAAGGGCGAATGGGATGTCCAGGCGATCCGAGTTGGACCCGAGCATCGTGGGCGAGGTGGTGTGACAGCCTAGATTTCTATTTTATATCTAGATGACTAGGGAACTTGTCAGAAGGATTTCCCTCCAATGGTTGATCGTTTCAAGGATGTCTTCCTGGATGACTTTTCAGGTCTTCCTCTGGAGTGAGAGGTGGATTTCTCTATTGAGCTTGTGCTGGGAGCAGCACCGGTGTCCATTCCTCCTTATAGGATGGCTACACCATAATTGCAGGAGATCAAGAGGTATTTAGAGGAGTTGCTGGCAAAGGGTTTCATCTGACCCAGTACTTCTCCTTGGGGTTCGCATGTCCTATTTGTTAAGAAGGCGGACGGTACCATTAGACTTTTTTTGGATTATTAGAAGCTGAACCAGTTGACGGTCAAGAACCGATATCCCTTGCCAAGGATTGAGATATTTTTGATCAACTTCAGGGAGCACGGGTGTTCTCAAAGATTGACCAGAGATATGGATATCATCAGTTACACGTTAGACCATCATACATACCACTTACATCTTTTCGGAGCAGATATGGCCTATACGAGTACTTGGTCATGTCATTCAGACTCACGAACGCACCAACATTTTTCATGGATCTGATGAATCGTGTGTTCCACCCTTATCTAGATTCTTTTGTGGTAGTCTTCGTGGATGATATATCGGTGTACTCTCACACTCGACACAACCATGCTACCCATCTTGAGATCGTTTTGAGTACACTGAGAGAGCATCATCTATATGTTAAGATCTCAAAATGCCACTTTTGGATGGACCAGATACACTTCCTGGGTCATATCATCTCAAAGGTAGGAGTTTTAGTAGACCCAGAGAAAGTGAGAGCAGTAGTTTCTTAAGAGCATCCTAAGAACTTGTTTGAGATACGGAGTTTCTTAGGGCTGTCTAGTTACTACAGGTGCTTTATACATGACTTCTCCCACTTAGCAGCATCGTTGATAGGTTTGACTAAGAAGGGTGTGAAGTTCATTTGGTCGAAAGCTTGCGAGATAGCCTTTCAGGATTTAAAGGGAAGATTGACATCAGCACCAGTCCTGATACTTCCAAAGCAAGGGAAGAGATATGCAGTTTATTGTGATGCATCATTTATTGGGCTGGGAGCAGTTTTGATGCAGGGAAATTGAGTATTTATGTACGGGTCTCAGTAGTTTAGGCCAAATGAGAGAAATTACCCGACGCATGATCTCGAGTTGGATGCAGTTGTTCTTGCGTTACGCTGTTGGAGACATTATCTCTTGGGAGAACATTTTGTGGTTTTTACGGACCAAAAAAGTCTCAAATATATCTTCACCCAACATGACTTGAATCCGAGAGAGAGAAGGTGGGTGGAATACCTTCAGTCCTTCGACTTTGAGCTTGCCTATACACCTATTAAGGGTAATGCAGTTGTTGATGCACTGAGTATGAGGACCTAGATAAAGGCAGTGAAGGAGTCCAGTGGTGAGTGGCATCTTATGGATTTGTTCTCTGAGATTCATTTAGAGGTTCACAATAGTCAGGGGTGGGCCCGTGTTTCTTCTTTAGCTGTGACTTCTACCCTCCTGGATAGAGTGAGGATGAGACAGATATCAGATTTGGAAGGCCTAGTTCTACAGGAGTCGGTGGAAAGTGAGGACCCTCCTCCTGGTTGAACGATAGGTGATGATGAAGTACTTCATATCCATGGATGAGTTTGGGTTCCAACGGATATACACAAGGATCTGATGTAGGGGTTTCATGCTTCAGCTTGGGCAGTGCATCCCGGAGTTACCAAAATGTACCATGACTTGAGACGTCAGTATTGGTGGTTGGGTATGAAATGGGAGATAGCTGTTTTTGTTGCAAGATGTTCCACCTGTTAGCAGGTGAAGTCAGAGCATCAGAAGCCAGCTAGACTGCTACAACAGTTTCCCATTCTAGATTGGAAATGGTATGATGTCATGATGGACTTCGTTACTGGGTTTTTGAGGTCACCTTGAGGCAGTGATGTCGTGTGGGTTGTTGTTGACAGACTTACAAAGGTAGCTCACTTTTTTTCGATCAAGGAGACCTTCAGTGTTAACGAGCTCAGGAAGTTGTAAATCGGAGAGTTGGTACGTCCTCATGGTTTTCCTTGTTCTATCGTATCAGATAGGGATTCCCACTTTACGTCTCATTTATGGCAAAGTTTTCAAAGGTCACTAGGTACACAGGTGCTTCTGAGCACAGCTTACCACCCTCAGACCGATGGCCAGTAAGAGCATATGATACAGGTGTTGGAGGACATGTTGTGTGTATGTGTCCTGATATTTGGGGGCTCTTGGGAGAAGCACATACACCTGGTCGATTTTTCCTACAATAACATTTTTTAGGCGACTATTGAGAAGGCACCTTATGAGGCTTTATATGGTAGGTCATGTCGATCACCTTTGTGCTAGTTGGAGGCAAGTGAGGCAGCCTTACTGGGACCATGTCTCATGTAGGAGACTTCAGAGCAGGTACAGTTGATACAGAAGCAGATGGATACTGCACAGTCTCGTCAAAAATCTTATGTTGATCACCGCAGATGACCCTTGGAGTTTGTGATTGGGGATTAGGTTTTCTTGCATGTTTCACCAAGGTTGGGACATAGGCGGATCAGGAGATAGGGTAAACTTTCACTGAGGTATGTGGGGTTGTTTGAGATTCTGGAGAGAGTCGTTCCAGTTGCCTATCAGTTGCAGTTACCATAGAGGTATCGAGCCATGCACAATATCTTCCATGTATCTCATCTACGCCGTTATCACTCAGACATGTCTCACGTCTTTCAGCCCGAGGAGGTTGACCTTCAGGCTAATGCATCCTTTAAGGAGCATCAGATTTGGATTGTTGATAGGAGCATGAAGGTTCTCCGAGGCTGGTCAGTTTCTCTTGTACGGGTGCTATGGTATCATGGCTGAGTGTAGGAAGAAACCAGGGAGTGGTATACTGACGTATGTGCTCAGTGGCCGGAGTTGTTCTGAGATTTATCTTCACCACCCTTGGAAGGGAAATTCAGGGAAAATTTACTTTAAGGGGGGAAGTTTGTAAGAACCCTATTCTTATTCTTGAGGTATTGGTTTCTTATTTTCCTCTTTCCTTGAGTGTTTTTGAGAAAATAAGGAAAATTGGGAAAAATCCAAAATTTTGTGGATACACGCTGTGTACTTTGGCTATGTGGGATGGGTACACAGGGCATGTAGGCCTGTCGGTGATGAAGGGTGTAAAAAACTGACTACACTCTGTGTGTTTAGTATTTACATGCCATGTACATAGTCAGCAGGTGACCAGTAAGGTGGTGTAAGTAGTCACTAGTTGAGCGACATTACACATCGTGTATTCAAAAATACACGTCGTGTACTCATGTCGACAGATGAATAGTGTGGCGATGAAAAGTAGCTGCCAGAGTAACAACTAAATGATGAAAAGTACACACCGTGTACTTTAGAGTATATGTCATTTAGTTTGTTTTTTCTCTTAAAATGGGAAGTGGCCTCCTCTTTCAGAAGAGGAGGCGGTGGATGTGTTTGAAGCTCGAGAGGAGAGGCTGGAGCTTGGAGGAGCTCCCGATCGCATGCCGGGAATCCGTTTCTTCCGTTGTCGATCTTGTTTGAACCATGCGGGTAAGACCTTCCTTCTCCTTGATCCATTCTTACCAATTATTTCCTGAGGGGAAGTTATTTAATTTTGATCAGGAAATATCTTATCCCATATCTACGCCGTTCTCGATTGATTCATGAGGGGTTATTCACATATATCGATCAGTGGAGATCGAGGTAGGTGGTCTGGTGTTTAATTCCAACTGTTGAGTGTTTGTGTGTAACATTGTGCTATGTGCCCACGTTTTGGGTGTTTCATGGCTGAGTCCTTGGATATTTAGATATCTAGAACTGCATAGATAATCTAAATATAAATATAAAATGTTGATTGGGATCATTTCTTGGATCCAGGGCCACCCCTTGGGTGTGTTCCCTTGTTTAGCCATTTGGCCAGGTTACCTGAGGGTATACCATGAATTTATCATGCTTTGAATTTCCTTGAGAGGAATTTTATATAAATTTCTTGCATATGTGTTGGGATCATCCCGGTTACTTGTTTATCCTGAGGGAAGTGTTTTGTTTAGCCTGCAGGCAACTTTTCTCATGCCTGTGGGTAGTAGTTTTTGTGCCTGTGGGTGACACCTTGTGCGCTTGTGGGAAATATTCATTATGCCTGTGGGTAGTCACCTGTGGGTTTTGATTCTATTTACCTGGGGTTAAGGTTGTGCATGTCTTAGGACACTGTGTATTTTGTATATTCACTATGGTGAATTTACATGTTTTACCTTCCAAGTTAAAGCAGAGGCTTGGTATTGTTTTTCCTTGTACTTGTTAGATAACTTGTTGTAGTTTTGATGTGGCACTATTTAGGAGATTTTCGGTTGAGGCTGAGGATCGATAACTTATAATTCAATCATCTTGAATTGTTAATAATAATTAAATGGAAATGGAACTGGTAAGATTATCTGCTTTTGAGTACTTCCTAGCTTACTGCATTTCATTACTGCACACTGTTGTTGCACAAATTCACTGATAGTTGGGCACAAACCTTTGGTGGTTGCCTACTGGGATTTATTTCTCACATCCTATTTGGGTCATGTCTTGGGCTCAAACAGATTATATTGTTGCAGGTGTAGATAAGGGAAAGAGTCCCTATATAGGTACTTTATTGTTGCAGAGGAGTATCAGAGCATGGGACCGAGCTTAGGCTTGTGATGATGCTAAGTTCCTGCTGTGCTGTTTTATTTTACTTTGCTGTATTTGTCCCTTGTATTGTATTATTGTAGATTTGAAGTGTATCCTGTTTGGTTGCTTTCATAGACTTAAGGACATATTAAATCATTATATATGACTATTGGTCATTTCTTTACTTCAGTATTGTGTCCTTACCAGTATTGGTATTGTTTACTACTTCCACACATTTGTATGTTCATATTTTCTCTGCTATGCTACACTTTGACAAATGAGGGAATAGTTTCCCCACTATCAAACATGGGCCCTCGCTTCTAGTTGGAAGCCTTTGGCATTTTGGGAAATGCGCTTAAGGTCATGTAACCAACCGGGTTCGGGGCACCCGTTGAGTGGCACCTAGATCTGGGACATTACAATAAACTTCAATGAAGTACAATATTCAACAAAGGATGTTGACAAAGATGAAGATATTTTTAAATGAGACCATTAACAGATTCTTGAAGAAATAATCCTTAAACATTCCAAAGGGTCTCATACCACCTTGAAACATTCAAATTATAATCCATTAGAATATAATGGGAATAATGAGACTCTTGATATGATATACCAAAGTTCAGTACATAAATCACATGCATGGAATAATTGGTGAACAAGGCATAATTCTCATAAAAGTTAAATCATGATGAGAAAAATACTTTTTACGTAGGAAAGAAGAGTTATTTTGGAAAACTCTTTGTATAAAACATGAAATAATATTTTAAACTTGTATATACATGAAAATAAAATTTAAGGAAATTTAAATTATATTTTAGGCATAAATTTTGTCCCATCATGTAAAAAGTTTTGTTAAAGAAGCTTTAAAAATAAAGCATTTTAGTGCGATTTAAGGCAAATGTTAAAGATATTTTAAAGCGTAAAGGCATCGATTTCATATAACCAGAAATGAACCAAGGTAGTATTTCATGCTAAAATTTTTTATTTTAGAAAGATAATTATTTCTTAAAATAGATTATAGAGTACACTTTAAAATAGGTAAGAATTTGAGAAGTTCCCTTGAATCGGGCTTGTATTTCAAGAAGAATTTTTTGAAATATCATTTTAAAACATATAACTCCCATAAAATAAAGAAGGATTTTGGTTTTTACACATATATAGAACATTCACACAAATTTATGATGAGTAAATAATAATAATTATGAATTTAATTTGGATAAAGAGAGAAAAAGAGTAACCTGAAGGAAAATGGAGGTTCAGGTAGGAAACTCTTACCACTTTGTAATCAATCGATTCGTATGCCCCAAAATTATTGATCTTCAAATTATACATTGAATAAAATGAAAATAAATATATTCATGATATGTTACATTAATGGTAATTATACATACACCATACATAAGTAATAGTAGTGAATAAGGAATATCTCACAAAAATGAAAGTTAGATGAGGAAACCCTTAGCTTAAGTCTGATGATGTTCTTCACTTGATATTAGTGTCCTGTATAACCAAATTAAATTAATTCTTATGTAAATAAACTCTTATTTATGTAATTTATTTATTATATCCTTATTAAGTTCATTCTTGTCTTTCTTGAGGGGTTTAAGAGCTTCAATTTTATTGTTTGAGAGCGTTTTCTTCCTTGGTATTCATGTCCGGTTTACTTATATACATGTAAGGATAAACATGTAAGAATATAATGGTTGTATAGAATAGAATTTGCATTTTATTTTTTAAAATACATAATATTACATAGTTTTTAAATTCATTTGTTTATTGGGAGTGAATATGAATCATTATATAAAACTTTAATGATAATTGTTTGGGTTAATTGGCGGTTTTTTATCGCAATAAACTCATTTTGATTTATAAATAAATATCATGTGTAAAAAAAGATTCCATAACCTTAAATAAGTTATAATAAATATATTATATTCTGTTTCAACCATAAAAATGGTTTCATGACCAAAATTGAAGATGGTAAAAGAAATTGAAAACCCATCGTCCTTGAATGTGATAAATTAACACATCTTGGATGGTGTTTTCATTTCTAGTATAAATAAAGGGGAAAAGATTAATGATGATGAATTATTCCATTATCATAACAAAATTATAGTACATTTAATTTACTGGATTTATCATAACATTTTTATTAAAGTAGGTGAGTATAGAAAATAAAATAAAGAAACTTGAAAATAAAAGAAATGAAAAGAGGAATTTACCTCTTGAGTATAACTTCCTTGAGAGCCTCTTTAGGGGAGAGGTTTTGGTCTTTTTATAAGACCAAGGGATGTTGGACATATGAGATGAGATTTGGAGGAGATTTGAGTAGAATTTAGATGAGGCATAAGGCTTGAGAGGAGTGAATAGAAGAAGGAGAGGGGGGTTATAGTGGAGGAGAGGAGTGATTTTTTATTATCTTATTCATTATTTTATTATTTTGCTCAAGACAATAAATAGTATTGATTATTGTGAACAATAATAGTAATATTTTCATTTGAGATCAAAAAAAATCCATTTACATCATCCATGACTCAATCATGAAGCATAAATTCACTTAATTAGCAATTTTCGTAAATTATCACATTTCACTATTCACCAAAAATTTGAGTATTTCAGAAAAATTCCAAAAATTCACCCTAACCATTTTTAAATGTATAGAATTAAAAAATGAACTCCATTTTATCAAAATAATTTTTTAAATAATATAAAATTAATTTTTAAATAAAATCATTTTTTACTTAGAAAATACAGATTTAAATTTAAAACTGATTTTATAATACTTTCAAAAATTAACTAAGGACTTATTAAATTGTCCTAAAATTATAGGAAAAATATTTATTTAAGAATATATTTTATGAAAATTAATTTTATTTTAAATAAATTTATTAATTTAAAATTGTAATTAAATATTTATTACTCAAAAAAATACCATCACTTAATTATTAATTTCTAAAATACTCTATTTCATTTATAAGGTGTCTAAAATTTATTTATATTTTCATGGGTGTGGTTACTATTCATAAGGTTCATATTACTATTCATAAGGGTATGTTACTATTCACAAGGGTCAAGATACTATTCACCAAAAATGTAAGTTGATCTTATCAGACTCTAAATATCTTACTGAATAGAACCATGTATGTTAGTTTTTTGAAATTCAAATCACAGAAGTGAAAAAAAATTATGTTTATTGGCTAGGTTATTACAAATTGTTGTTTTGTAGAAACTTAGTGTTTCATGCATTCTATATTAAATTTATTTGTAAATTCATGGGGTGTTACATATAATGTTTTATTTGTCTTTCATAGGTTGTCTAAATTAATATATAGTATTAATAGTATCATTGAATCTATAATAAATTTCATAAATGGACTCATCAGGTTTCATCTTAAAGGGACCGTATTTCATAGTATCTGTGTTTAAGCGCATTTCTTTAACATTAAAAGTTCTTTTATAAGAAACAACCAAACTATCCCAGATTTTATATATAGTAACACAAGTATATAATTGATTAAATTACTCTTCACCCAAATTATAGAATAAATAATTCATATATTTTTATTTACAATCATATATATCTTTTGTTGTATGACTTCAGTATTTTCTGATATCTTTAGGCATTTCATATTTATCTTCAATACTACCCCAGATATCAAATCCCATGAATTCTATATATATTTTAATTTTTATTTTTATACCATTAAATAGTGGAGTTTGATTGGTATCATGACCATCAGGTATAGCATCCATGATAATATAATATTATTAAATAGAAATCAATATATCTTTCTCTTAGGACTTGATCAAGGTAGAAAGTAAATTAAGACAGTAATAAAGTAAAAACTAAAACTCGATAAATAAAATTACTCTGATACTAAATGTTATTCCAAGTGGAATACTCAAGATGGGGGTGAATTTATCCTCCAATATAAAAATTTTGGTTTTGAAAACTATAAATTTAAAAAACCCTCAATTTGAAAATTGGCCCAGTTTAAAAATACATTAGGTATATATAATTTGGTACTTTAAAATATTTTCTCAAAGGTATGATCAAAACTCGATTAAAACAGTTAAAATAAATTTAAATTTTGAAACAATTTTACTCACACAAAAACAATATATATATCGCTTATAAATAAAAAGTATCAAAGTTTTAATTTGAAAATACACTTTGGAAAAATAATTGGTTAAAAAAAAGACGTAAATAAAAGATTAAAAACACATAGTTATGTTAACAAAGAGGTTATATCCAAGCTAGATCTTATACATTTATACATGATAGTAAGTTTCTACCAAGAATGTTTATTAAACCTAATAAATATATCCACAACTTAGATCAAGTTTTATATAAATAATTAAACACAAGATAATCCATGACATACCAATCCTCTTCCATAGTTATATGCGGGATAAAATATGTAAATAAATAATGGAATGAGTATTGGAGTAATCCTCTTTTCATTATAGGATAAAATCTATGTAAATGTACAAGAAATAGAATCACAGATCAATATGTAAAAGAAATAGAGTGTGTGAAGAGTTTGTGAGAATTGATGCACCTCAATCTCTGATCAACTTCAATTGATCAACATGGTTCTCTTCTCCTTGTACCATTGTTTAGTGATATTAGAAGTGAGAATTATAGTCAGTTTGGATTTCTTTCATATTTTTAAATAACATTTAGAAAACATTTTCTTATTGTAAGATAATATAAACATATATATCATCAAATCACCATCTCTATGTACACTCTAGTCTTCCTCTAATTTATATAATTTTATTCTCAAATTAGTTGTTGAAACATAATCATCCTCAAACTAACACATCTAAACCACTATGAAATATCTCATTAAATGCCAAAAATAGTCATTGGAGTTATGTACTTAGCCACATTAGGTTTGAATACTCATAAATGATCTTTAGGTAGCTATGGACTTGTGTTCAATTGACTTTAACATGTAGTATATCTATTTATTAGCTTTACCCTTACATAGATAAGAATAATAGATCAAACTGGTCATGTAGTCGATCAACTAGCCATAGTCGATTAACTTATTACATGTTTTTCAATCATCTATAGTTTATTTAGAATTTATCCATGTGGTCATTTGAATTCATAATGCGATCACTAATTTTCTTCATATGGTGGGTCCAGTACTTAGAAAATTTTCTAACTGACTTCCTCATGGTTGTTCATCTGTCACATAGTTACTCCAATTATTCATGTGGTCAATTGGTATACATTTTTTCACTCCATACTTAGTATATTTTTTCCAAAAATCAAAATTATATCATAAAATACTAAAATATATTTTAATTATAAGATACATGATTTAGGATAATTAAAATAATAAATTATTGAACTAAGCTAATAGCTAACATAAAACCAATATATACCATCATCAGATATAAAAAACCTACCCAAACACTCTATATCACTCTATATGGCCTAACCAAGGGGAAAATCCCCCAAGTAGAGCAAAGTCACATTTATGGCCACTAGCCAGAGCATGATATTAAACCAGTGCAATTTTTATACCTAGAATTCTTACTTAGCAGCATGTGGATTCCCATGACATGTAAATGGAGGAAATTCAAAAAATTATCACATAGAAATATAATCTTATCAATGAAATAATTTAAAAATCACCCTCATCTCCAAGAACCCTTCTCAAAAATAGTCCCTTTCAATCAAGAATAAATAAATAATACATAACTCCCCAACCAGGGTAAACATCCACTTAATGTTATAATTTCACAAAATTATCATATCATCAAGTTCCATGAATCAAGAGTTTATTATCTTTATAATAACCATTTTATGAGTGAAAAATGAGACTTATGAATGCTGTTTGAAAAAATAATTTATGAAATCCTCCTTGAAAACAAAATCACATAATTATCACTAAGTCGTCTCAAAGATCAAAAAACCTTTCGGTGCTTGTAAAAATATACCAAGCACACCCATATTTTTAATATTAAACCCTGTATATAAACTTGGAAACCATAATACCATTCATAATTTAGAAAACAAATCTTAAAGAGACCAACTGAAATTAAGACAAACACTAGGTGTGAAATGGATTTCAAAAAATATATTTGAACCTTAAATTCAAATAAAAAAACCCTTTTTCACTTAATGAAGTCCATGGATAACTAACTTATTTTAGAAAAAACTATTATAAATCCTTAATATTATTCATAAAACATTTAAAACATGTGTTTAAAATCCCAATCAATCATGGTTCTAAAATTAAATAATCATGCATGGAGAAAACCTACCTCAGATTCCTCATTTTGATAAGTTGTGGTACCAAACCATCTCAAGAAGGAAATAATATGCATAAAATACTAAGATATTCCATAAAAAAAATAACCCCCATGAAAAATCAAGAAATTGAGGACCATAGGTCCCCATGACCTTTTTAGGGCAAGGAAATGAGAATAAAAATGAGGAGAGAAGAGGATAAGGTTTAGAGAGGTTTACTTGAAGAATCACCCTTAAAACTTGAAGAAATCCCATATGATGAACCAAGATGAGAGGGAAAGTGAAGGGAATGTGCGCCAAAGGTTTTGGGGATCAAATGTGAGGAATAGGGGGCCTTAAGAGGCTAAATTCAATTAAATAAAAAATAGGAAAATTATATTTTAATAAAACTTGATAAGTCACACAGTTTAGTTGTATGGTTTATCAAACTGTGATCCAACCATGCCTATCGAATTGGATGTAATCAAAGTGTGTTGAATAGTTTTGTTTCATGGTTTAGAGAAATATGTGCACAACTCTGAAATGTTTTAAGCCTTCATAGAGTTGGGTTACACAGTTTTCACTAACCATGCACAATCTATACAGCATGCACCGATTCCTCGTTTCTCAAAAAAAAACCAAGGAGAAGGACTCAAAGATAATGAACAAGGTTAAAAATGAAAAAATAATATAATATGGAAAATGAAGATTATATTATAATAGTAAATATATATTTTATTAGTTTTTTTAATTGTGTTTTAATTTTATGTAATGTTTTTCGTGATAATTTTTATTAAATATGTGAAAATATATATAAATTGAAATTTATATAATAAAAATTATATGTTTAATGTCACATATTTGTTAATAATTGGTATTTTATTTGTAAAATTTTATTTTTAAGGTTTATTAAAAATGTGAATAATATTGGATTTAAATTTTTTGAATACACATTAAATTTGAGGTTAAATTGACCTGACATTTTGTTCCCTATTCATACGCATATGATCTGGTTTGATCTAGTCTAGCTCATTAACCATCCTTGAACATGACTCAATCATTATATTCTCTATATACCCTCAAAATAGGATGGAAAATTATGTAAAATAAAAAAATAAAAAATCATTGAAATTCATATTGTTTTTACACCCTTCATCAAACTAGGATAAAAAATAAAATGGAAGAAAATCAAACCTAAGTAATTATTTAAGATTTAATTTGGTGCATCATAAATATTTAATATCATTCTAAACTACATTTATTTCTCAAAATTACTTAAAAATTGTAATAATGATTATAAAATCAAATTTATTTTAATTGTCATAAATTATAGAAAAAATATCAATCTTAAAATTTATTTCAATTAATGATAAAAAATTATTAAAAAATAAAAATATCATCCTAATATAATTTTAGTTATAAATAATTGAAAAATAATCTTGAATATATTTTTAAATAAATTTTTAAATTGAATTATTACATTTATAATAAAATTTTAAAATATTTAGATCAGAATTTATAATGCTCCTATCCAATCCTTAAATTGTTTATAATTGAAAAAATTGTTTACAAAAAGGGGTGAAAGTGGACTATATCAAACTCATACAATACATGTATAAAGTGTGTTTGACATGAGTTAGAACTACAGTGGGTGACACTACAAACTTCCTTGTCTCAATAGGACTAAATTAAGATTTGGCTTTAAGCACATGCCTTTTTTTTATTTGGTCTTAGATGAACTTACAAAGCATATTAATAATGAGATACCTAATTTCATGACTTTTTCAGATGATATAGTTCTTATTGTAGAATCTAAATAGACTATCAATTTAAAGCTATAACTTTATATATAGACTTTAGAATCAAAAGGTCTCCACCTTGGTAGTGATAAGACAGAATATATGAAGTTTCATTTTATTAAAACATTATCTAGTAATGTTATGAATGTGGGATTAAGATACCATTTTATTTCAAAATATTATTTTTTTGATATTTAGGTTAATTTCTATAATATGATGGAAATATTAATGTGGATGTGCATCATATGATTCAAACTAGATGTATAAAAAGGATATTGACTTTTGGAGTGTTTTTTAATTGTATAATTCCTTTGAAATTAAAGTTTAAATTTTATAGGATTGTTATTATACAAATTATTCTCTATGGTAGTGAGTGTTAAACTTTGACGGGATGTCATGAACAAAAAATAAGAGTAGCAGAAATAAAAATGTTAAGATGGACATGCGGACATACTAAGATGGATAAGAGTATAATTGAATGTGTTTAAAAGAAAATTAGAGTGACTCCAGTTTATGAGAATATGAATGAGACTATATTACAATGGTTTGGACATGTTATAAGAAGACCTAGGGATACACCTATTAATGGGACGAGTTTAATGAAAAATTATCTTATTAAAATAATTAGAGAAATACCAAAAAAAACCTTACACAAATAATTAAATATGATCTTATTCTAAAAGATTTTAATGAAAATGTGGCCTTCAGTAGAGCTAATTGGTGACGTTTAATCCATGTATCCAACTTCATTTAATTTTCTATTCTTCCTTTATTACGCATTTTAAAAATGTTAGAGTTGATTTCCTAGGACCAACTATTTTTAATTTTATTATATGTATATTCGATGATCTAAATATTAATACCAACTTATTACATATTGTTCATTTCTCTTCAAGACTGTAGTGTAATAATATTCTGGGATATCTATCACAATGATAAGGCCATAGAAATTTTTCTCTATGATGATAACCTTGAAGTGTTATTGTGATATTTTTAACTATAGTTCTATGGTAAAACAAAATTATATTATGGGATAATTAAAACATTACTGTCAGGTGTGAGTACTTGTAAGCGGATGAAAATTATTCTCATGAAGTTCACACTTGGTAATCACCAAGAAGGGAGATTATGATAATAGACCCACCAGTAAATATTATCTGTATTTTTTTGTCATCAGATATTCCTATTTATGATCATGTGTAATTGTCCTTAGACTTTATTATTATTATTTATATGTGTCACGACTCACACACTTATATTTACTAACAAAAAACATCATGCTATATATTGGTGGGAGTTAGGGTACGTTGGGTGCGTCACGAAAGACATGTTATTAATGGACAAGTTGAGAAAGGATTTTTCCCTTCCATATTTATGAAATATTATATCTCATCCATTTTATTGTAATATAACCCTTACATTAAATTTTATTTCCATGGTGCAATGATTGGTTTATCTCAGATAGTCAAAGAAAGATGTATCGATCACATAGGTTGATGACATAGGTGCGCAACTTTTTTGATGAGATATTGAGACAAAGGGATTATATTACATAGTGAGTGTTCATATGTGGTTGTCATCATTTTGACATTAAGTTATTTCACTTGGATCCCTTGACCCATTGCTAAACAGTAATCTTGAACTTTAGGTGATCCAGTATAATTTCAATAAGAAAGAATCCTAGAGGGTCACACACTAAGTGTTTCTTTTGATCTTGATTAAATTATATTTGAATTTAATTAATGCAATAAATATTATTCTCAATACTGAGGAATAATTTTATTCATGTTTTATCAATCTCAAATATTTATTGATGAATGAAATATTTTATTAAACATTTATTCAGGTACTCAATAAATGTAGAGTTTGAACAGACCAAGACCATGCCTATTGAAAAATATTAATTTACAAGATAGTTAAATAATATTTTTTATTATGTAAGCTAGAGAACATGCCATAAAATAAAAATATTATTATTATTATTATTGTCATGGATTTTAATAAAGGTTATTATATTATTTAAGGTCCAACATGCAATTAAATTATATTTTAACCTAAAACCTAGATTTGTAAATAGATGGTTATGTATATTATATAGGGACAGTTGAAAATTGAGAAATAGATAATCATTGAGCACAATGGATTTCTCTCTTGAATTCTTTTTTCTATCCCCCTCTCAAGAATGAGAAGTGCAAGGGATATTCCATCAAGATCAAAGGATGTTCAATCAACAGGAACAATGCAAGACAATTGATTTTTTTCACTAGAACCATAAAATCAATTGGGATTGATCATAGATCAAAGGATCACATGTGGATCACTTCTAGAGGGAATCTACACTTGAGTCCTTATAGCTAAAAAAAGGTAATCTGAAATGGTTTTCAGAAGATCAACATCATCATCGAAGAAAGGATCCTAAGACAAGGTAATCATTTCTTCCAGATCTAAATAAATTAATTATAAATTTAATATTCAAGATCCTCTATTGGGGTTTCAGGAAACCATAAATTAAAATAAATTTTAATTTAACACCCATTAAAGTTGTTTCCACTATTCCTGAAACTAACAAGTGGTATCAATGGGGTCACACTTTAAATTTATAATTATTAATTTGTTTATTGATCTTTATGTTCAATCGTGGTTGAATATTTCATTTCATATTATTCATTCTTTAATATGATTTGAGTTAACATGATTTTACATATTAATAATCTTCATATAGTGTTTCATTTTCTTAAAGGTCCAAAAACATATAAAGGATTATCAGAGATGCCATCGGGAAGTGATAAAATTTTGGTTGGTAAGACTGGGTTACATAGCGTGTAGCTAGATTACGCATTGTGTACCCTAGAATACTATATCTGGACGTCGCACAGGATACATAGCATGAAAAAAAGTAACTACACAGTGTATTTATTTCATACCGTGTGTAGACCGAGTAGTCTAGCACACAGGTTATTGAATTACATGACGTGTAGCTGGCATACACATCATGTAGTCTTCATGGGTTAGTGATGAAATTCATGCAATATGTGTGGTCATTATACATTATAAAACCATGTGATACTCAAAACCTAGAGAATTAATGATATACATGAAGTGTATGTTGTCTACACGATGTGTATTTCATCATTTCCCACATCTGAAATACATGTAGATCCATTTGGAAAGTTATGAAGACACATGGAATAAGTGATACATGGAATGTAGCTAGTCTATACATGTTTTCTAGTCACAACCAGTGAACCCTCCCATTTCCTTATCAGGCTACACAAACACATGGAAAGAGTGATACATAGTGTGTAGTTAGCTTGTACATGCCATGTAGTCTAGACAAGGTACATGACCAAAGCCCTAGGCATGTAACCTGGGTACATGATAACCAAGGTACACAATGTGTAGATCATAAGTAAACATCATGTAGTCTCACAATAAAGGATAGAATTAAATTACATTAAATTAAAAAATTATAACATTAAAACCATATTTTATTGATTGGAATACCTGGTGTTTTTGAAAATTTAATAAAGGTTTTAAATAAATTTAAATTCTCAGTTAATTTATTTTAATAAATCTTTGATTATTGGTTCTTACATTTATTTTCCATGAATTCCATAATTATGTGTATATTCATATGAATTCGGATGGTTATTAAGATAAAATAGAATTAATTAATTAATTCAAGTGTGTTTATCTTAATAATAAAGAATGAATAGAAATGAATGTTAACTAGTTTACTTTTGCATATATTTTTCAGGTATTATTGTCCATGAGTTTGACCAAGACATGTTTATATTTTGTTGTATGTTTTAATTTAATTTATTACATAGTTTTGAAATTATTTAATATTAAATTAATTTTTAATCTCTTTGAGTCGTCCCTCCCTCCATTATTATGTAGGGAATGTGTGTCCAAGTTTATTTATGTAATCTCCATTAATCAATCCTTTGATTCCCCTCACCTACATGTGAGTTATAAATACATGTAATGAATGAATTATTTCAAGGCGTGTGGTGGTATTTCAAGATGGAACTATAATTATTTCAATCTAGGTGATATATGGGTGGATAAGTGGAATGTTATAACTCATGTCAAGACTGGCACAAAGAGTTATTCCCCTAGGTCAAAGGTTGATTTATTTTCTACTCAATAAATCAACTATTAGATAAGCTCATGATTAAGTCATTTATTATTTATTTATTTCATTTTTATTCATTATTTAATTTATGGATGCAATACCTCTATCACATAAATCAATAAATCAATAAATTTGAAAATATGAAATTTAAATAAATAGATTATGCATAAATTGTTTATTCAAAATAGTTAACTAATTAAGTAAAATACATTTAATATTAACAAGAAATGTAAAGGATAAAACGAGATATAATTTATTCATAATAAACTAAAATCCCTCAAATATATATTAAGTCATTATTGGCCTTCCACTACTTGATTAGGAATGAAAGCTGTAGAACTAAGTGTTTGACCAATCCATATTGGGACACATACTTTTAACATGGAGTTATTATGAAAATTATGGGTTGACTTAATCCTTGTACATCAAGAGGATTGGTCCTTGCTAAACTTGGTATAATTTGGAGATAAGTGTTGAGGAAATCCAATAAAGGATTTTAGGATTGGGTAATCCACTCAACGGATCAAGGAGTTGCACGCCCATAGTTGGAAAAGACTTTACTACCTAAATACCTTCAAATATCTTGAACATACCTTATTAGGGTTATGAAAAGGGGCATATGGATCCTTGCAACTAGAATTTCTTAGAAACTTGACATTTCAATTTCAATGGTGAGGGATATTGAGACTTGATAAAATAGTGGGAGACTTAATAAACTTAATTTTATTATTTCTCACGTATTTTATTATCAAGAAAATTACTAATAGTCTTCTCTTTTATAATTTTATAAAATGATAATTTTTTTCATCCACACTATCCTATGATCTAAATTAGATAAATACAATATCCTCATAGGTAGTAACTTCCAAGAGTTGTTTAGATGCCTTCAGGTTGTGCTACACCATGAATAGAAATCTCATGTGCTAGAATCCTTAATGTTTGGCCCTCTTTCCAAGGTGGTGAGTGATGAAGAGTTCCTTTTCTATGAAAAACATATGAATTATATGTTCGACATTCAATATTTAATGCTATAGTCTATTTCTAGTGAACTCATTAAGTTTTACGAAAACATGGATGCATATATCATGCTCAATCATCTCCATGGTCTATACCAAGATAGATTTAGATAATAATGTTTTGAGATATTTAGGCTATTTTCAGAGCAATCTTGGAGAGGGTTACTCAATTGTGCCTCACGTAGTCAATCTCATTGGATACATTGATCACCTAGAGGTTCCAAGGTTTAAAATCCCTGAATAACTGGGCACTGATATCATTTTTTCATCACTACCTTAGAGATTCTCAAGTTTATTGTAAATTTTAATACAAAAAACATAGATAAGTATCTCACAAATCTTCTTACTCTTCTTTTCCAAGTTGATAAGGAGATGAATCATGAAAATCACTCTATCCTTATGGTGAAAAAATGGAAAGGAAAAGATAAGATCTCTAAGCCCAAATATTCTTCATGTCCTTCCAATAAGAAGAATATCAAGGGGTAAGCAAGGGAACATGATGTTGTCTATTTCACCTGTGGTAAGAAGGTTCACTAGAAGGGAAAATTCACCCATCCAAAGAAGAAAGGGGAAGCTTCATGTGTTTTTTTTATTGAGTACAATTTACCTATTTCTAAAAAAAATTATTAGATACAACTTTTGGTGTTCACATATATATTCAAATATAGGAACCAAATAGATTAATAAATATTGATTGAGGGGATGTATATCTAAGAGCAAATAATGGAGCTAATCTTGTTTTTGTATCTATTGGTGAATACCACCTCATGTTTCCAACTGGAATGATCTTGGTTTTAAAATATTGTTATTATCATCCATTTATTACCAAAAAAAATATTTTTTTTATCCATACTAGATACTGATGGATTTATTTTCAAATTTAGGAATAAATTTTTCTTCTTTTATAAATATATCATTTTGTACTGTAAGGTACATTTAAATAACGGTATTTATGTGTTGTATTATGAAAACTAAGTAATGGAAATTGATAATGAAATTACTTTGCAAGACTCATACCACAACCAACTTTGGCATCACTAACTCAGTCAAGTAAATGAAAAGTATTTGACTAAATTAAACAAATATGGATACTTAGATTCTTTTGAACTAAAACCACTTGTGTATGTCATGTATGTTTACAAGGAAAAATGAATAAATCCCCATTTAGTGTAAAATGTGAAAGGGACAAAGAGATTCTTGAATTAGTTCATACCAATGTGTGTGGACCATTTTCT
Organism: Viscum album; assembly: GCA_963277665.1. NCBI lineage: Eukaryota > Viridiplantae > Streptophyta > Magnoliopsida > Santalales > Viscaceae > Viscum > Viscum album. Next base: position 796,272,326 of record OY728132.1, read on the forward strand.
ATTGAAGCAAGGGGTGTTTACTCATACTTCATAACTTTTACAAATGATTTTATTATATATGGTTGTGTCTACTTGATGAAGAATAAGTTTGATTCTTATGATAAATTCAAAGAATACAATAATGAATTTGAGAACCAGATTGGTAAGAAGATTAAGAAACTCTACTTAGACCATGGTGTAGAATATCTTAATCAAGACTTCATTGATTATTTGTGAGAGTTTAGGATTCTATCTCAACTAACTCCTCCTTACACACCTCAGTGTAATGGTTTAAGTGAAAGGATAAACCGCACCTTGTTGGAAATGGTGAGATTAATGACGATTCATGCAAGTATTCCATTATCCTTTTGGGTATATGCGTTACAAATGATGGCATAAATACTAAACCAAGTTCCAACTAAGGTGAAAGACAATATACCATACCAATTTTGGAATGGAAAGAAACGTGTGTTTTCTTACTTACATGTGTAGGGTTTCAAAGTATTTTTAAGGCCTCTCTAGGTAACAAACTTTCATCTTAAGGCACAAAGTGTACCATTATAAAATACCCCAAATAAATAAGGGCTTATTTCTTGTATGAAACCTTAGAAAAAAAGGTAATAGTGGAAAGAAGTTCCATATTTCTTAAAAGGAAGAACATAGCTAAATGAGATAGTGGGAGTGAGATAGTGTTTGATGGATTCAAGGCTCAAGGTACATAATAGTTGGTTGAGGAAAAAATTCCACAAAGCGACATGGAAGAAGAATTTGTTATAGAAACACAAGTTCTATGTAGGATTACAAGAGAGGTTAGAGGACTGTAATGGTATGGTTATCTAGTCACCAAGGAATGTGACACATTATTAGTTTATAATAATGATCCTCTAACCTATAAGGAAGCAGTAAGTAGAATATATGTTTCCAAGTGGAAAGAATCTATGAATTCTGAAATGGATTTCATGTACCAAAACCAAGTTTGGATTTTGGTATATACTCTAGTGGATATAAAGCCTATTGGTTAAAATGGGAATTCAAGAAGAAACTATACATATAAGGACAAGTTAGTAACTATAAGTCATGATTGGTTACAAAAGGGTTTAAAATCATCGAGGCATTGACTACGAAAAAACCATTTATCTAGTTATAATACTAAAATCCATCAAAATTATATTTTCCATCACAAAATTCCATGAATTTGATATTTTGGAAAATGGATGTCAAAACATCCTTTCTTAATGGAAAGATTTAGGAAGACGTCTATATGACACAACCTTAAGGGCTTATGACTCCAAAGGATTCCAACATGGTATGCAAGTTATAAAGATCCATTTATGGATTAAATAAATAATCCTAGTCATGGAACATTTATTTTGATGAATCCATAATGGAATTTGGTTTCATAAATAATGAATGTGATTTGTGTGTCTATAAGTGGTTTAGTGAGAGCACGGTCATTTTATTAATAGTATATTTTGATGAAATATTACTTATTAGAAATGAATTACTAGTCTTACAGTCTATTAAATCCTAGTTGAATAAATGATTCTCCATGAAGAAATTAGCTGAGGTAGTATATATTCTTGGTATCAAGATCCATCATGATAGAACCAAGATCCTACTTAGTCTAAGTCAAGGTATATATATTGAAAAGATACTGAAGAGATTCAATGTGAAAAATTCCAAGTGGGGATTGTTTCTAGTGTCACATAAAATTCATATTTCTAGGAAAATTTGTCTTTGGATGGATGAGGAAAGAAATATAATGGAAAAGGATTCCATACACATTATCAATTGGGTCAGCTATGTATGTTATTATATGTACTAGGATTGATGTAACCTATGCATTATGTGTGGTAGTAAGATATCAAGATGACTCAGGTGACCGCCATTCGATGGAATTCAAGACTATCCTTAAGTATCCAAGGCATATTAAGGACATGTTACTAGTATATGGAGGAGATGAGGAACTAGTCATCATAGGATATGAAGATTCTATTTTTCAAATAGATCAAGACAATATGAAATCACAAATAGGATACATGTTCAATTTTAATAGAGTTGTTGTGAGCTACAAGATCTCAAACCAGGTTGTGGTCAAAAATTATACAACATATTTCAAGTATATTTTTGCTTCTGAGGTAGCTAACACTAGTAGAAAAATACCCTATACCAATGGTTTGAAACTATTGGTATAGGCCTCCAAACTGTTGGTATATCCTATACCAATGGTTTGGAGAACCGTGGCCATGTAAGTCGTGGGGATAGGTCTATACCAACGATTTTCCCAGAACCGTTGGTATAGACCTATATCGATGGTTTTCAAAACCATTGGTATAAGTAATATGAAAAATCTATAACAATAGTTCCATATAACCGTTGGTATATGTATTTCAAAAAGAAGCATTCGATTGGTTTTGATCCCAGTACCTGCAGTTTATAATTGAACGACCTAACCACTAACCTAACTTAACTTTTGTGAACGTAATTTCAAAAATATATATAGGTATTATCATAAATATTTTAAATTTTTATTTATTTAATGTTATCTATAAGAATATTCCATAAAAAATACATGTAACTATACCAATGGTTCTCAAAACCGTTTGTATAGATTTTTTGATTTTGGGACTTATACCAATGGTTTTGGACAAACCATTGGTATAGGGGGGACCTATACCAACAGTTTGTCCAAAACCATTGGTATAGGTCCAAATTAGTGACCTATACTAATGATTTTGGGAAAACCATCGGTATAGGTCCATATAAGTGAACTATACCAACGGTTTGCCCAAAATCGTTGGTATAGATCTTATTTCCAGTAGTGTAAAGAAGTTGTCTAGATATGAAACTTCATTCAAGAGCTTGATGTGGTACCTAGAAGTAAAGATTTGATCACACTATATTATGAATATATTACATTAGTGGCTCTCAAAAAGGATCAAAGGTTACATCATCAGATGAATCACATACTTTATAAGTATCATCTCTTAAGGTATTTTCTCATAGAGGTGAGGTTGTAGTGAGAAGTATTTCTAGGGAAGACAACATGATGGAACCCTTTATTAAAGCCTTGACTTATTAGAAACATTATTATCATGAGAGTCCTAGTTTAATGAACGTAAAAACCCATGATATTTATGAAATATTTTTCTTTAAATAATTTTATTTTCTTGATAGCTTGTGTTATATGCAACAATGATTTTAAAAAAACCTCATAAAATTATTAAAATATTATGTGTCCATTATCACATGGTTGTTGGATTGGTGGGTATGAATAGTAATAAATAAATTATAAAAAATATACATTCTATACATTTATAAAATGAATTCATTAGTTATCAAATTCTTATAATTAAAAAATATTTTGAAATAAAATTAATGTTTTTTTCTAAAAAATTGTTATCATGAATGAAATGTATTTTTATTAATAAATTAAATTAATCTCTATTGGTGAATGGTTTTAATGAAATTTATATCAAAAAATATTTTCTAGGCATAGGATAATAATAAATCTAGTTTTATGCTTAAAATGTATTTTTATAAAATAATTTTTTGTCGGATTTTGTGCACTTACATTAAAATTAATTTCTACCATTTTTAGGTATTGAATTAGATAAAATTAATTACATGTTCATATTTAGCTGTTCAAAATTTGGTAAATATTCCCCTTTTATTTTTTTCATTATTAATAGTAACCATGGTAAAATTTATCACCTCCGTAAAGGGTAAATCTGTTTAATCTAGTTTAAAAATAAGTGAAAGGCCATAATTTTTCATCCTAATTATTATCAGATAAAGGGAATTCAGACCTTATCAACTTATGATTTAAATTTATTAGTTTAATAGACAATTTTCCATGAAAATGATTTATATATTATTTAAATAAAATAAAGTTACAAAATGTAACTATCTTAGTTTTAAATACCTTTATGTGTTCATATAGGTTAAAAAACTAGTTATGAACGAAAATTAATATTAATTTTGTGAATAATGAAATTATATTCATGGTGATAATTTATTTATAATTTTTAGATATTATATAATTACCCTAAATTATTACACAATGCCAAAAAATTATTTATTTAATTAATTAAAAAATAAAATAAATGATTTTGAAAATATTAAAAGTTATATAATTTTAGTAATTTATAGTGTTACACAAATTTTATAGGTGAATATGACATATTAGTGTCGTTTTAAAATATTATATTTGAATTCAAACATTGTTTTTATGTATTTTAATTCAAACTAAATGAATATTATATGGTTTATAATGTCATAACTTGTTTATTCATGGGTCAATTTTTACCTTATAAGTAAAAAATTACAACCTTTAAATTCCATTGGTTGATGGTATTACAGCCCTATACTACCTTATATTTGAATCCCTGTACATTTGGAGTAATTTGGATTGAGGATGAATTTAATATAATTTAATCTTTTGAGAAATTCCAAAAGTAACCTTCACCTCAATTATAAAAGGAAACTTCATCCCTCACTTAATTACACCAAATTGAGCCTAATAGTTCAACCAAAATCAGAAAATTACACATATAAACATCCCTAGACATATTCTAGAGGTTTTGGTCTTCCCAAAAGACCAACCCTAGATCCCTTTAGAGGATATCTAAAGGATTCGTTTCAAAGAAAAGGTAATCACCTTAACTGGTCACTTTCTTTTATATGATTATTTACCTTCTATAAATATATGGAATTTATCATAAAATAATAAATTAATTATCCTAAATATTATTAAATGTTATTATTATTATGAAAATAACATTATACACCCTCTTTCCCATCAAATGATAAGTGAAATTACTGCTTGTGCGTATGTACAACTTACTATCTCCACATAGTGATACAATTCATTTTTCATAACCATATTTTATGGATGGGCATTATGATAGGTTTTGATTATTATATAATATATTTATGAGATAATTATACTTTTGAAATTATAATATCACATCTACATTCTTACTATCCAATCATTTGGGAAATGATAATTTCGTTCATGCGTATATGTGGACTACCACCTCCATGAAACAATGTGATTTTTTTCATTTATATTTTACATGGATGGTAATGAGGATTAATTTTATAAATATAAATGATATATATGAAATTATAATGATCTTAAAAGGTTTAATTAATATTTACCTTTCTTTCATTCTATCCATTTAAAATTTAAAATAGTATTCATGTGTACGTACGGCTTACTGTCTTCATGAATAGTGCAATTCATTTTTTTATCTCTAAAATTAATGGATGACTCTAAATATGTATTTAATGAATATATATGATATTAATATAATGATTAAAATTATATATATTATAGAACCAAGATAAATGTATAAGTACTGGAACTCCTGAACTTAAATACTCATGATAAACTAAATAGTTAACACCCAGAGATGATGATTTTAATAAGGAATTAATGATAAAAGGAGGTTTTAAAATGTTATAAAGGAATAATATATGATATTATAAGTATTAAAATTAATATTTTATATAATTATAATAAATTTAAATTTATTATACAAGAGGTTAGAGTGTTTTTTAAGCAAGTTTAACTCAAGGTAAGGGTTTTATGTCACAATCTCATTGTTTATCGAGTTTGATTATGACTATACATATGATGATGAAATATTTTGATCTAACTATCAAGAAACTCATGAATTTTATGGTTATTTATTTAAAATAAATTTTTTCCTTTCATTTTACTCATCTATTATAGTCAAGAGACCAAAAATATGTTTTTAATGAAAATCAAATTCATTTCTCTCTTTGACCAAAAAAACATTTTTTCTTCCATATCCATGTTTTAAAAAAATGTTATAAAGACGTTTTTTAATAGTATATTATGATTATTTAAATTTATTTTTACACATGATTTAATTTTTACAAAACTATTTTAAATTAATCTTTTTATCATTTTACAAGTGAGGTACTTTGTGACTTTCATGACAAAAATATGAAAGGAATTTTTTTTTACTTATACAGCATGAATTTATTTTCCCACCATTATGTCTAATATTTTCTTTGAATATTACTTTAAAATTGTACAAGGTTATTTTCAAAGAAATTTTTTTATTTATAATTACATGATTTTTTTTAATAAGTGATTTCAAAATGGAAAGGTTATTTTCCTCATGAATGATTTAATGATCTTTTAATGGAATTTATATTTATAAAATACACAACTATGATTTCACTTATGTTTTAATGGGGATATGATACAATGATACCATCCTTACTCATTATATGGATGTTTTATGTTTATAATTAAATGATGTTTATGAAACCCATTTCTTTTCAATGGGTCATACTGTGATGAATTGATGAAATTTTTATAAAACCCATTTCTTTTCTATGGGTTATACTATGATGAAATGTTTATAAAATCCATTTCTTTTCATGAGTTCTATTATGATGAATAATTTATCATATTTTGGCACCCATATGTATAATTTTCATTATGTGATGGATGGGACCTATATCTTGCTACAATTCATTTGGTAAATATTGATATCTCATGAGATAAACAATACTAGAATGGGGAGTAAACCCAGTTCAGTAAGGGATTGTTTCTACTATGATAGTCTTGGAAGTGAACCTTGACTACTATGATGGTTTAGGGAGTTAACCCATACCACTATGATAGTCTTTTAAAATAGCATTGATTAATAAGGAAATTATTTTATATGCTTATGTGTATTACATAATTCCATGTATTATGCTAATGTTATATTCTCACGGATCATGTTCTTTGATTCATGTATGATTCATGTCTTATAATTTTCCAAGATTTATGTCATGACTCATGATTATGATCTATGATATATTGGGTATGGTTTTCAAATGTTAATCTCATGTTCTTATAATTTTTTCTCATGTTATTCTTATATGATAATTGATATCTCCCTTTTTTACCCTTACTAAGCATCAGATCACACCCTTTCTTATGTTTCCTTTCACTGGTCAAAAAGAAAGGTTTTGTGCATGATGTATAATAAGGGTGATAGTTATAAAGATCTAAGTGAGATATGATGTAGATATTTCATGAACTATTTGTTTATGTTTCTAAGTTTACAAAGTTATTATACATATATGATTATGGAATTGATTGTTATGTTATCCATTTAGATGTAATATCTATGTATGAAATGTATGGTTCACTATAATTGGTATCAAATTAAGGTTTATTTAACCTTTGTAAACTTAGATGAGAAAACTTTAGTAATAACTATAGGGATAAGTCTAAGTGTATAGGATAAAATCCTAGATTTTTAGTAATGATCATGAATGAACTAGGTTAAACCTAATTTTTCATGGAAGTAGGTGTCATGATTTAGACATCCTATAAATGATTTTTCATGATTATATGGTTTTACACTGTGATTATTATTTCTCAAATTATGATTTTTTGTTTTAGATAATGGATTAAAACTAGAAGAATCTTGTTAATGTTGAATCAAAGTACAATTCAATGTTTTCCTCCTAAGAAACTAGATGTTATGGGAGCTAGAATGAAAAATATCATTGTTATGCTCACACAAATTTCTAAATCAATGAATCATGTTGATCTTACAAATGAAAAAATAAAGTAAAAATTCTCTATTGAGTCCTTCATGTGGCAATGTCCACCTTATTTTAGTGGATCCAAAGATCCACTAGTTGTTGAGAAATGGATCAGTACCACTGAAATATATTTTTCATTCTCTAGTTTTCAGAGCATGAGAAAGTTATTCTGGCTGTTTATCACTTGGAAGGAGAATCATATTAATGGTGGAATCTTATAAAGAACACAATATAATAGTAATAAATTAACTCCATGGAATGGTATGAGTTTAAGATATTATTTTTTAATAAGAACGTTACTCATATTATTTTCATGAAAATAGAGAAGGAATTACTTGAGCTTAAATAGAAGGATGATGAATCCATTGGTACCTATGAGGAAAATTTTACAAGAATTTTGAGGTGTGATTCTGGAATTATCATCCAACCTAAAAGTAAGGTTGATCGATTCTTTAGTGGATTAAAACCAAGACTCCAAAGGGAGTTATCCGTAAGGGAATTTAGTATCTATTAATAAATATGTAAATATTATCTTAGGGTGGATATGGATATTGGAGTTACCCATCAATCTCATGGTTTTAATAAGAAAATAAAAATTGAATTAAAAGGAAATTATAAAAACCATAGAGAGAAGAAGATAATACTTCCTTTATGCTCGATGTGTGGAAGGAAACAATGGGGAGATTTTCTTAAGGAAACTGTTAAATGTTTCAAGTATGGTAAGGAAGGTCGTCGGTCTATCAAATTATAAAATTATGGGAATAATTTATCTAATGACATGGATAAAGAGAAATATCTAAATAATTCACCACCCATACTCCAATTTTTTGAATGCAAGGAGTATGTTCATTATAATAACTAGTTCCTAAATCCAAATGTTAATGATGATGATAGATGTCAACAACCTTCTAAGCCTAAATACAAAGGGAAATCTCATGCGATCACTATTTCTAATGAGGGTTACGATAACGATGTGGTGAAAGGTAAACTTACCATCCACTTTATAACTAATAATGTATTATTTGATTATGTATCTACCCACTATTTTATATCTAAATACTTTTCAAAGGGTATAATAGTATCACATAAAAAATAGTTGTCGAGTTAGCAGTCTAAACCCCTAATGGTATAATGATCACATCCTAAGTATATGATTCTTCTCTAGATGAAGTTTGTGGGAATGTGTTTCTTAAAAATATTATCATTCTTAGTATAGTTTAATTCAATGTTATTTGGGTCATGGAATGGATTTATCTATATAAATTCCACATCAAATGCCAAGGAATTGAAGTTATATTTGATATTCAGAACCATCCTTTGATTACCTATCATTATAATGACAAAAATGAACTTTTGATAGAAATTGCATCCATCATATAGGTTATGATTCTTATTTTAAAGGGGAAGTTGTCTTAGATGGTTGGAAAGAAACTCAAAATTAAATATATTCCTATTGTGTGAGAGTTTATTGATGTCTTTTAAAAAGAATTTTCTAGTTTCCCATCGAGTCATGAATTTGAGTTTTCAATAGAACTCATAACTGTTGTGTCATAACCTACTATCTTCAAGATGAGGGAAGGGATAGAAAAATGCCAAGACCTTCCTTCCTCATGATTAAGGAGAGATAATGACCCCCTGATTCCCACCTCTAATAGACCCCAGGGTGGCGACCAGCACTAAGGGTATAAACCTCAAAACAAATCCAAAACATATATATATATATATATATAAGAAACCAAAATCCCTCCCACATGAATTTTTAAAGTAAAACTACTATAAGTACAAATAAAACTCCAAGTAAATTACCAAAATAAAACTAATCAGTGACATAGAAACTGTCACCAATGTCTGAGCTAGTAAGGTTTAGCATAGTCCATGAAATATCCCTAGAAACCTGGAAAAAATTATATATGTAGGGTGAGTATACAAGTATACTCAGTAGGTAAAGAAAAATTCACATATGCACAAGTGGGATAATCATAAAAATTTTCCTATGAGAAAATAGAAAAAACTCAAAAGCACCTAACAAGGTATACTATCCACCCCAACCTCATCAAGGAAATATCACCAAATAATGAAATTAAAGTAAATTAAAGTAGTAAGCACATCGATATATGGGTACCATTCACCACTTCCTACTAGTTAACTACTCATCCCTAACGGCGAACATCCTAATACTACCACACTCTTACACAAGACCCACTATCACAACCTACCCACACACACTTGGGCCACATACCACATCACATCTCAACCAAAAACACTTGGGCCACATACCACATCACGTATCACCCGAAAACACCTGAGCCACAAACCAAAACCCCATCCCAAATACACCTGGGAAGCACCACACAACTCATTTAGAAGACAGCTAGGAAGCGCACCTTGACCATAGACACCTGGTCCTCACAACCACACCACAACCTGACCAAAGAGTCTAGAAATACCAATGCCTAGAAGAGGGAGTAGAGAAGATATAATAACCAGTCATCCATCCCCCTCCGGGGTGTTGGTAAAGGTCACCATCACCCATAAAAATGGTGGTGTTTGGAAAGTAGTGCTCAACATGGGTGGGTGCGTATAGAAATCACAAGGAACTACATGTATATATATATACAGGTACCAAGAACTCTACCCAACCTATGAGTTTTCAAAACAACAACTATCCCACACGAAAATCTCCAATGCACATATCAAAACAAAATATGGTCACTTTCGTAAATCGATAAATGAATGCAACTTCACTACAAGCCACGGCTCAAAACATACCCCCATCCAATTCATTTAACCATTTGTATTCTATATTACCAATTCATTTATTTATTTATTCCATCCCTACCCAGGCAACTACCAAACACAACACACCAAAAGCAGCATCATAACCTACACATACATCACAAAGTCCCTAGAAACTCTAAGAAAAAGGCCCATGCAAGTTAGCAACATCCTTCTTCATAATTATCCCTTCTAACCCATCCTCGGTAGCCCCACTACACCAAAAACACCATATCTATAAAAACAAGAAATCTCCACTAATTTCTAGTCCCATTGCACACTCCCCTATTCTAAAAACTCATTCAACCACTACTATCATCATTCTTTGAAGTCATGTCACCCTATCCTTACTCTCAACAAGTAAACCCACCAACACACCTCATCAAAACCCCACTCATCAACCCCACTATATAACAACACCATGCACAAAACACCCATAAACATGAATATGACACGGCCCAATCCTACAGCCTCACTCCCCAACCACTTCCCAGATGCAGTCCCACTACATAACAAGTTCATCCATTCTACAATCAACCAATCTCTCAACTTTATATTTCGATACACCCCCCATACCACCCCATATACATAGCTACACTCTCACCCACAACACTACACGACCAACACAAACACAAGGCTGAACATAACCACACACAGCACACATCCACACCAACAAGGAAAAGTTTATTCATATTTAACAAACACTCATGCTTTAATTTCACTTGATAAAATAGGGGTGATCACATTATAATTTTGATCCTAGGGAATATATATATTTAACCAAATATACGATATTAACCAGATTCCAATTCTTATAGAAGTGATTCACAAATCATATAGGTTTTAAAATAGATACCACTAATGACCATGATTTTTAGAAGGATACAACCCATAAAATTCACTACATAGATCAAAGATAACATATAAAACTACACAAGAATCATCATCATTTTCCTCATCCCCCATTTATTAATTATTATTATCTTTTTTAAATGGGTTTCAACCGTATTCACAAGGGGAACAATAGTACACCCACCCCACATGATACACAATTTAAAATATAGACAAAGGAAAATCCCTACTTGAAACCATACGATCATTAATTCTTCCATGCATCAAAACAAGGGGTCACGCGAGTAACAGGAAAGACTTCAAGAGAACACTCTCCCAATGTCTACAGCACAGACTCATGAATATTATGGGGAATAAAGGTTCTTGAAGCATCAAGAGAAAAAGAGAAGAGAGGGTCTTGGGTTTAGAAAATCTAGATCCTATATCAACAGAAGGAAATGGCTCCAAGGCCATTAAATTCATATCACAATCAAGATTACATGGTTTGACTATTTCAAAGTCCCGAGAGTGTTATGATATTAATGATATAATTAATATCCTTTGAAATTCATTTAGAAACACTAAAATGTGGTTTTAACCTCGATTTATGTCAAATAAAACATAGGATGGGTGAATCTAGAAAAACTAGAAATGACTTTTCAATGGGTGAGTCACTGACACAAGTCACCGACAGTGAGTCACTAATGCCTAACACACAGACACAAGTCACAAATACCCAACCTATTGATGCCCAAACTACTGACACCCGACCTACCAACACCTCAACCTACTGATGCCTCGACCTACTGACACCTTGATTCACCGATGCCCTCACACACCAACATCTTGAACCACCGATGCCCAGACTCACTGATGCCATGACCTACTGATGCCCTGATCTATTGATGCCCTGAACTATTGACACTAAGCCACCGACACTGAGCTACCAATTCCAAAATACTGATGCTGAGCTAACGATGTGATATACTGACTCCTGACTCGCCGACACCAACCTACTGATGTTGATCTACTGATGCCTGACTCACCGATGGAAAAACTAAAAATTTGGAAAAGTCCTAAAATGATCCACTATTGCATCCCAAAACACCCCGAACACAAGATTTTTTACAAAGTAATGGACCAAGGAGTTTTGGGCCATTAAATCAAATTCCTCTCAAACTATTCTTACCCTTGATAATTTAAAACCAAACCCAAAATAAAGAGGGGTCTGAACAACCACCCCATAAGATGCCTCTCAAGGATAAACTGCCTTGTGTTGTTCCAAGGATAGAGAGAAACCTCAACATCCAAGAACACCTCCTCCCACATATACTAACCCAAACATCCACAAGATACCCCACACAAGCACCAAATATTCAGACACATGAATCAGGTAATCCCTTTCTCCATGTTAAGATATTATCATCTATGGGTGGCACTGACTCACCTGTATGGGTTTAATAGCATCCACGTTAATGTGTCTTGATTAGGAATCAGATCCCCCCCCCCACCCCTTCACATGTCAAGACTTCATTACACACCATAGAACAAGTAATAAACCCATCTCATAGTAAACAAGGTTCAAGCACTACATCACAAAGAAAAAAGAACAGGAAAATCTCAAAACAACTTTGGGAACTGGGCACAAATCTATGTATCTCACTCTCAAGTACTCTCCTCCAAGACACTATGCCTCCACAACACACAAACCAATGGAATGGTCTGTCCATGTAGCACTTTCTCCCAAAGATCCTAGATCTTCACTGGCCACTCCACGAACACTACATCATCCTCGATATCCAACTCTCCCTACTCAATGAAAAGGAAGTCATCGTGAAGATACTGACAAAGCTGATAGATGTAAAAGAATTAATTATGGTGGAAATTCCAACTAGTATTCCACCTCACAAACTCATCCCAATACCTTTAAGGCTCCGATGAACCTAGGAAAAAGCTTACTCCCTCTGCCAAACATCCACTACCCACATCAAGGGGAAACCTTCAAGAACACGTGGTCCCCAACCTCAAACTTCAAAGGCCTCATCCTATGATTGGAATATGACTTTTTTCAGTCCTACACTACCTTTATCTTCTCATGTACAAGCTGAACCTTATCTATCGTACTCTTCACTACCTTCGAACCAAGAATAGCTGCTTCCCCAACCTCTTTCCAGCATAAAGGTGAATGACATGGCCTTCTGCATAAATCTTCAAATGAAGTAATGCCAATATAAGAGAAAAATATATTATTGTAAGAAATCTATACCAAGGAAAAATGTGCCACCCAATACCCACTAAGTCCCAAGACGCATGCTCGCAGCATGTCCTCCAACGTCTGGATGGTCCTCTCTATCTGCCCATCTGTCTAAGGGTGGTAAGCGGTGTTGAGGTGAAACTGAGTGCCAAAGACATGCTGCAATCCCCTCCAAACTTGTGATGTAAAATGTGTATCCCAGTCTATGACAATGGATATTGGAACTTTATGCAGCTGCATCACCTCATCCACATACCTCTACACTAAGGCATCAACTATGCTCGACTCCTTGATTGCTAATAAGTGAGCCGATTTCATTAACTGGTCCACTACTACCAGATTTCATCACATCCTCCCTGAGACCTCAGTAAACCTGTGACGAAATCCATTGATATGTTATCCCACTTCCACTTAGGGATATATAAGGGTTGAAACAAACCACCAGTAATATGGTGTTTAGACTTCACTTACTAAAATACCAAGAACTTTTCCACAAACTCTGCCACTACTCGCTTCATCCGGGGCCACCAAAATTGTTCCCTAAATTCATATTACATCTTGAAAATCCCCAGGTGTACTGCTAGGGGTGAGTTATGAAACTCATGGAGAACCCCCTCATGAATCACCACTAGAAAAAACACTTCCCATGGAACAACATCTGATTCTGACCATCCTCTGACCATCCCTCTAGTGCATCACTCTAGTCAATGTGATAACGCCTCACCTCAGCCTCTGAGTATTCCCATTGAGACTCCTCTACATACCTCCTTATAGATGAATACACCATTATTTGAAACAGAGAGCCTCTACTACCATTAATTCCTACATCTAAGTTAAAAGCATCCAACTCCTCCATTTCTCTCTAAGGATCTACAGATTTTTGAACCACATCCTTCTACAAATTCATGCTCAAAGAATAGGCCACAACATTCCCCTTTACTAAGGTGTAAATGATCTCAAAATCGTAATCCTGTAAAAAATCTATCCACCTCCTCTACCACAAGTTCAAATCTCACTGGGAAAAGGTATACCTCAAGAACTTGTGATCTGTGAAGACCATAAAGCACTCCCCAATGAGGTAATGTCATTGCAACTTTAGCACAAACATGACCACTGCTAGCTCCAGATAATGGGTGGCATAGTTATTTTCATAGGGATGTAACTACCTAGACCCATAGGAGATCACTCCCCATTATTTCATCAGCACACACCCCAATCCCAGACGGGAAGCATCGCAAAACACCTCAAACGTAACCCCTTCCTTTGGAAACCTGGTCACTAGGGCACTATCCAACTTCCCATTCAGATAGCTAAACACTGCTTGGCACTGCTCACTCCACACAAAAGCTTGTCCTTTTCTAGTCAGATCCATCAATGCAATTACTAATCGATAGAAATTAGGCACAAATATCTGGTAATAGCCTATCAGACCAAGAAAACTGTGAACCTTTACCACATTATTGGGTGCTTCCCAAGAAACAACTACCTCAACCTTCATCAGTTCCACTACTACACTCAGTTGAGGCACCACATGCCTAGGTAAGTGGACCTGCCATGTCCAAAACTTGCACTTGGAAATATTTCCATAGATCTAGTGGTGCTAAAGGACCTTTAAGATAGTCTTAAGATGCTTGGTATGCTCCTCATATGACTTCGAGTAAATCAAGATGTCATCGATAAATACAATGATTAACTGGTCCAGTAACTCATGAGAGATGAAGTTCATAATCCCCATAAACATGTTTTGTATGTTCGTAACACTGAAAGACATAACCATGAACTTGAAGTGCCCATTTCTACACCTGAAAGCAGTCTTTGATATGTCACCCTCCTTCACCCTCAACTGGTGATACCCAAACCATAGATCGATCTTAGAAAACAAAATTTCTCCCCTTAGCTGGTCGAAAAGATCATCGATCCTTGGGAGAGGGTAACGATTCTTGACTGTTACCTGATTCAACCTCTGTTAGTCTATACATAGCCTCATACCACCATCTGCCTTCTTGAAAAACAAGAAAGGAGCACCCCATAGTGAAACACTATTCCAGATAAATCCCTTCTTAATCAGATCTTCAATATGAATCTGCATCTCATTAGGTGTCATCTGATAAGGAGCCATCGAAATTAGACTAGCACAGGCTTGTAAGTCTATCCTGAACTCAATATCACGTCGAGGGTGTAGAGTCACAACCTCCTCAGGGAAAATTTCCAAGAAATCCCTCACAACTTCCGAGACCTCCTCCATATAAGCATCCACTGACTCCACTAACATCTCGACTAATAAATAAAGGAAAGTCTCCACACACCGACTGCCCATAGGACAATTACGCTCGCCAATGAAATACACACATTGTACACCAACATTTGGAAACACAAATATTATATGAAAGTAGTCAATAATAGTATACAAAGAGTATAACCAGTTGATTCTAAGGATAACAATGTATGTCTACATCTGTAGAAGAAAGAGATCCCCACTAGACTGATGCATCCCCAACATCAGTCTACATCCCCAAAAAACATCAAACAAGCTAGTATGACCACTAACTAGTGTACTCAAAACCAGGGGAATGGAAAGTCTCTCTATGTCCAGTCCCTGAACATGGGCTAGACCGGATGAAACAAAGGAGTGAAAATCTTCTTAATCAAAAAAAGTTCAAAAAAGAGTACTGAACAAACTGATCGTACCTCGAACGATCTCCGGCCATGCTGGAACTACTGACTCTACGGTGTGAAACTGACCATGCCCATATCTTCTGACCCTCTATTTTCGGCCGTCTCCCCGATCACACCCAAGTAGAGGTCCCTATGGAACACCCTAAGTTTGGACTCCGCCTACTCCATCTCCCCTTGATGGAGTAGGATTCTTCTGTCCTTACTGCTGAAATCTCCTAGCTGGCAACTACTACTGAGGCGGGTGCTGAACATTCCCACCTCCACCATACTAAGATTGAACTGGGCACTAACTATAAAGGTTCTTATGGCCTACACAAGAGAAACACCTTGATCCCAAGCCTATGGGAAAAGTATGAGGACCTAAAGTTTGAGACTAAAACTACTGGGGTTGGATCCCCATTGGCTAAAACCTGGAAGGTCCTAACACCGGAGACCTATTACTAATAGCCTTTCCCTTTGAAGAACTCGATCAGATACCCTCTCATGGTATACCTTCTCATGAGTGAATCCTTTCCACTATCTTAGCCTTCTTCTAAACCTATAAGTATGTCAGTAGGGTGAAGGTAGTAACTGCATACTGGAGGGAAGGATAGAGTGCCTCCTCTAAACATCTCTCCCAAGACTCCTCGTCTAGAAAGAGATCTAGAGAAAAGAGAAGGAGATACTTAAACTTGATCTCTATATCCCTCACCAACATACTCCCCTACTGGAGGGAGAGTAGCTCCTATCACTTCTCAGCCTTAATCATCAAAGAAAGGAATTCTTCCCGGAACTCCTTCTCAAAGTCATCCCACAAGACATCAGTCTCCTTTATCTCCCTAAGGTAAAGCACCCACCACTGACATACTACTCCCCTCATTTGGCTCACTACCAGGGGAACCAAGTACTTTTTCAGAGCCCGGATCAAGATGAAGGTGATCACCAGCTCCTTAATCCAACTCTATGTCTATGTGTTTGAGACACTTCCCTTGTACTTTCTTAGAGTCTGTTGCTGAAAATCACGAAGTGTCTTCTGCCACTGATTTTTCTCCTCCTATAGATCAACCCTTCGCTGATCAGTCAGATTGTCTTTTTGAGCCTCCACTGTTTGAGCCACTCGTGGATGACATCTGGGTGCCATAGCTGAAAGGTGAATAATGAATTCCTAAGCCCGAGTAGTATGGAATTTATTTAGGATTCATCTTAACTCATTATTTATTTTAATTTCCCAAAAATTCACAAAAAAATAAGAACACAAGTCATCATGATGCATGTACCTTTTCTAGGGTCTCTACCCCACAATCGGTGTAACATCACTTGGTCGTTCGGTAAGATCAGAGTCCTTGTATAGGATCATGGGGGGCCTAAAATTTCATACCCTAGCCGATCTTCCCTAGCCTATGTCATGCACCAAGATCACCTAACATTTTTTCCCTACCAACCCATGCAATATTTACTGTTCCTAACTCTAAAATCCATCTTATCTCTCAACCATAACCTTTAATATCATTCTGTCATGACCCTCCTTCTTCAAGATGAGGGAAGGGATAGAAAAATGTTGATACCTTCCTTACTCAAGATGAAGGAGCGATAATGACCCCTGATTCTCGCCTCCAATAGGCCCTAGGGTGGCGACCATTACTAAGGGTATACAAATCTCACAAAATGGTATGCATTGCCCTTTTTTTAGTAAACAATATTGGGAGATAAGATGTATCAACCTTAAAACAAATCCAATACATAAATATATAAATAAACCAAAACCCATACTACATTTATGTTTAAAGTAAAACTATTATAAGTACAAATAAAACTCCAAATAAAGTACCAAAATAAAACTAAGTACTAACACAGTAACTATACCCAAAGTCTAAGCCAGTAAGGTCTAGAATGATCTAAAAAATCTCCCTGGAAACCTGAAAATAGTTTTATATATTTAGGTTGAGCATACAAGTATACTCAGTAGGGAAATCCAAAGTCACCCGTGCACAAGTGGGAAAATCATACTAATGCCCCTGTGAGAAAATAGCATAAACTCAAAAGCACCTAATAAGGTATACTATCCACCCCAACCTCACCAAGGTACTCTCACCAAATAACGCAATTCAATTAAATTAAAGTAGTAAGCACATAAATATCTGGGTACCCCTCACCAATTATCACTAGTTAACAACTCATCCCTAACATAAAACATCATGATGCTACCACACTCTTCCATAATCCCCACTATCACAACCTTCCCACACATACCTAGGCCACATACCACATCACATCTCACCCACAAACACTTGGGCCACATTCCACATCATGTATCTTCTGAAAACACCAAGGCCACAAACCATAACATTATCCCTAAGACATTTGGGAATCACCACACAACTCATCCCAAAGACACCTCAAAAGCACACCTCGCCCATAGACACATGGGCCTCACAACCACACCAAAACCTACTCGAAGAGTCTAGGTATACCAATTACTAGAAGTGGGAGTAGATAAGATCCAATAACCATTCATCCATCCTCTCATTGGGATGTTGTGAAAGGACACCCTCCCCCATAACAACGGGTATGTCCCGCACATGATTCTCAAAATGGGTGGAGTGCATATATAAATCACAAGGAACTACGTGTGTATATATATAGGTACTAAGAACTCTACCCAACCTATGGGTTTTCAAAACAATAACTAACCCACACCAAAAGTTCCCTTGTAACCACCTCTAAATGCACATATCAAAACAAAAGATGGTCACTTTCGTAAATTGATAAATGAACGCTGCTTCACTACAAGCCATGGCTCAAAACATACCCCCAGCCAATTCATTTATCCATTTGTATTCTGCATTACCAATTTATTTATTTATTTTTTCCATACCTACCTGGGAAAATACCCAACACAACACACCACAAGCAGCATCATAACCCAAACATACTTTAAAAAGTCCCTAGAAACTCCAATTGAAAGGCCCACGCAAGGTAACAACATCCTTCTTTAAAATTATCCCTGCTAACCCATCCTTGGCATCCCCGCTACACCAAAAACATTATATCTAGAAAAACAACAAAACTCAACCAGTTTTTAGTCCCACTGCACACTCCCCTCTCCCAAACACTTGTTCAACCACTTCCACCATCATTCTTCAAAGTCATGTCTCTCTATCATTCCTCTCAATGATTAAACCCACCAAAACACCTCATCACAACCCCACTCGGTAGCCCCGCTACATAACAACACCACGCCCAGCACACCCATAAACATGAACATGACACAGCCCAGTCTTCCTGCCCCACTGCCTAACCACTGCCTAGATATAGTCCCACTACAGAACAAGTTCATTCATTCCACAATCAACCAATCTCTCAACTTCATATTCTGATACACCCCTTGTACCACCCCATACACACATCCACATTCTCACCCACATCACTACACAACCAGCACAAACACAAGGCCGAACATAACCACACATAGTACACAGCCACACCAACAAGGCAAAGTTTATTCAGATTTAGAAAACACTCATGCTTTAATTTTACTTGATAAAATAGGGGTGATCACAAAATAATTTTGATCCTGAGGCATCCATATATTTAACTGAATATATGTGATTAACTGGATTCCAATTCTTATAACAGTGATTTACAAATCATATAGGTGCAGAAACAAAGACCACCAATGGCCATGATTTTCATAATGATATAACCCATACAGTTCACCACATAGATTCAAGATAATAGATAAAACTACACAAGCATCATCATCATCTTCCCCATCCCACATTTATTACCTATTATTATCTTCATTAAATGGGTTTCAAACATATTCATAAGTGGAATATGAGTAAACTCACCCCACATGATACACAATTTAAAATAGAGATGAAGGAAAATACCTACTTGAAACCAGACGATCAGTAATTCTTCCTTGCGTCAAAACAGGGGGTCGCGTGAGTAGCAGGAAAGACTCCAAGAAAAAACTCACCTGAAATCTATAATACAAACTCACAACTCCTCCAAGGAAGAAAGGTTCTTGGTGAATCAAGAGAAAAAGAGAAGAGGGGATATTGGGTTTAGAAAATCTAGATCCTATATCAACAAAAGGAAATGGTTGCAAGTCTATTAAATTTGGATCACAATCAAGATTATGCAGTTTGACTATTTCAAAGTCCTGGGAGCATTATGATATTAAATATATAATTAATATCTTTTGAAACACCTTTATAAATACACAAATGTGGTTTTAAACTTCATTTATGTCAAATAAAATGTAAGAGGGGAGAAACTTGAAAAACTGGGAAAAACTGGAAATGACTCATCGATGGGTGAGTCACCAACGTGAGTCACCGATGGTGATTCACCGATGGTGATTCACCAATACCTAACTCACCGATGTGAGTCACCAATGCCTGACCTATTGACGCCCGACCTACCAACACCTGACCTACTGATGCCTCGACCTACCTACGCCACGACTCACTAACACCCTGACTCACCGACATCTTGACCCATCGATGCCCTGACTCATCGATGCCCTAACCTACCAACACCCTGACCTAATGATGCCTTGACCTACTGACATTGAGACACTGATACTGAGCTACCAATGCCAAACTACTAATATTGAGCTACCGACGCGAGCTACTGATGCCTAACTCACCGACACCAACCTACTAATGTTGAGCTATTGACACGAGCTACTGACACCTGACTCACCAATGGAAAAACTAGAAATTTGGAAAACTCTTGAAATGGGCCACTACTGCCTCCTAAAACACCCCAATCACTGGATTTTTGAAAAAGTAATGGACTACAAAGGTATGGTCCATTACATGGTGTTAAACCTATTTCCAAGACTCCATATAGAATGGCCCCAATTGATTTAAAAGAATTAAAGAAGAAACTACAGGAGAATCTTGACAAAGGATTAATTTGATCAAGTGCATCACCTTAGGGTGCACTCATTCTATTTATTAAGAATAAAGATGGTTTAATGTGACTCTGTATTGATTATTGAAAACTTAAAAATATAACTATCAAGAAAAATTATCATTTACCCCATATTGATGACTTGTTTGATCAACTGCACAGAGGTTCATACTTTTCTAAGATTTATTTTAATTCTGGATATCATCAATTGAGGGTCATGAAAGAGGATATACCCAATATGTCCTTTTATACAAGATATATACACTATGAATTTATATTTATATCATTTGGTCTTATTAATTCCCCCATTATCTACTTGGATTTATTGAATAGAGTCTTTATAGATTACCGTGATCATTTTATGATAGTATTTATAGTCAATATTATTATTTATTCAAAGATAAAGGAAGAGCATGAATATCATTTTATAATTGTGATTAAGACCCTAAGGAAGGATAATATTTATGAAAAAATTACCAAGTGTAAATTTTGGATTTGGAAAGTTTCATTCTTGGGTTATATAATCTCAAGTAAGGGTATATTAGTGGGACCTTCACAGATAGAAGTTAATGAACATTGTCCCAGACCAACCACTATGACTAAGATCTATAGTTTTCTTTGTTTGGTTGGATATTATCAGTGCTTTTTGGAGAATTTTTCATAGCTGTCAAATCTACTCTCCAAGTTAACTCATAAGGCATCCAAGTTCCTTTAGATGGATGAATGTGAGGAATGTTTTAAGGAACTAAAGAGAAGGCTAGTAGTCTCACCCATGCTTGCACTACCCTGTAGTGGATAAGGCTTTGTAATATATAGTGATGTATCAAAGAAAGGATTGGGATGCATCCTCATGCAGAACGATATGGTTATAGATTATACCTCATGATAATTAAAGGTCCATGAGAAAAATTACCCAACTCATGTTTAGAGTTAGATGTGGTAATTTTTTCATTAAATATATAGAGGCATTATATATATGGATAAAGGTGTGACATATATACTGTTCATGAAAGTTTAGAGAATATTTTCACTCAAAAATAGTTGAACATACACCAAAGAATATGGTCAAAGCTGATTAAAGATTATGACTGCTTAATACATTTCCACCCTGGGAAAGAGAACAAGGTGGAAGATTCTCTGAGCTAAAAGGATCATGCTAGAATTTCAATGATAACGATCACAAAAGATACAATATTTCTAGACTTTCTATATTTTTTGGTTGAATTACCTAAGACCTTCGGGTCATGTAATCTTCTAAGCCTATGGGCCATATAATCTTTGATCCTACGGGCCTTGTAAGGGTTCCCCTCATCCCTTGAAAGGGGGGTAATCAAAAATCAATAAAAATGAAGGCCTTCGGGCCATTTGGGGGGTTCAACCAACAATTAAAGTAAATATTAAAGATCCATAAAATGAATATGTAGAGCTACAAAAGAATTTGATAAGTGTTCCTGAGTTCAACCTTGATTATGATGGAATTATAAGGTTTGTGAACCATGTATATGTCCCTTAAACACTATATTTGAGGAAGTAAATATTGGATGAAGCTCAAAGTTATTCATTATCTATTTATCCTAGAATTACAAAGATGTATAGAGATTTGAAAGAGTATTTTTGGTGGGATGTCATGAAGAGAGATATTGTAGAGTATGTTTCTTGGTGCTTGGTATGTTAGTAAGTAAAGGCTAAGAGATATAATTATAAGGGGATTTTATAACCACTACCCATACCAAAATGGAAATGGGAAAACATCATCATGGATTTTGTCTTTGGACTCCCCAAAATATCTAAAGGTCATAATGCTATTTGGGTTGTAGTTGATCGCCTTACAAAGTCATCACACTTTATTTACATTAGAGAATATTTATCTCTTAATAAAATTACACGGTTATAGATTAAATAAGTGGTAAGATTTCATGGTGTGCCACTATCAATTGTATTTGATCAAGTATCCAAGGTTTACCTCTAAGTTTTGGAGAAGTCTTCTGTGGGATAAGGATACAAAGTTAAGTTTCACCACTACTTATCATCCTAAAAAATATTTTGAATATGGGATGACCATTAAAACTCTAGAAGACATGTTGAGAACATTATCTATAGATTTAAAATGTGGTTCAGATCAACACCTTCCTTTGGTATAATTTTCTTACAATAATAACTTTCACTCCATCATTTAGATGGCTCCTTATGAAGCCCTCTCTAGTAGGAAGTGAAAAACTCTAACATGTTGGAATGAAGTTGGAGAAAGATATTTTTTGGGATCTTATTTATCTGAGAAAATGATATATAAGGTTAGATTAATTTAATAACACATAATAGCGGATCTAATAAAAATGTTATGGCGACAATTGTCAGAAAAAATCTAGAGTTTGAAGCTAGTGATAAGGTATTCCTATGAATATCTCCCTAAAAGTGGGTGATGAGATTTGGAAAGAAGAAAAAGTTAATCCCTAAGTATATCAGACCTTTTAAAATTCTTGATTGTATCATTAAGGTATCTTATCAATTAATGGTTCCACTGAATCTCTCTCAAGTTCATTATTTGTTCCACATATCTCTCCTGAGGAAGTACATACCCAATCTTTCACTTGTATTGAACTCAGAGTTCATACCGCTAGAGAAAGATCTTTCTTATGAAGAAAAACCAGTATATATTCTGAATCATAGTGACAAATTAATACAAAACAATACCACTCACTTGGTCAAAGTTTTTTGGTGAAACCACCAATTTGAGGAAGCTATGTGGGAACCTGAGAATGTAACGAGGTAGAAGTATCCTCATATGTTTATATCAAAATGAAAAATTTTGAGGGATAAATTCATTTTAAGGGAGGTAGAATGTACACCCTGATATTATTATGAAATATTTCTCTTTAAATAATTTTATTTTTTGATATCTTGTGATACACGCAATATAAAGTTTAAATAAATCATGTAACATTATTAAAAAAATTATGTGTCCATTATCACATAGTCATTGGATTGGATTGTATGAATAGTAATAATTAAATTATGAAAAAATATATATTTTATACATTTATAAAATTAATTCATTAGTTATAAAATTATTATAATTAAAAACAAAAAATATTTAGAAATAAAAGTGATGTTTTTTCTATAAAATTGTTATTATGCACGCAATGTATTTTTATTAATAAATTAAATCAATCTATATTGGTGAAATATTTTAATTAAATTTACATATTACTTACTTGATGAAATTTTTTAAACATTCAACAAATATTCTCTAGGCATAGGATAATAATAAATCCAGTTTTATGCTTAAAAATGTATTTTTCTAAAAAACAGTTTTTGTCGTATTTTGCGCACATTATTTAAAATTAATTTCTGCCATTTAGATTTATTGAATCGGATAAAATTAATTATATGTTTATAATCAGTATATTAAAATTTGGTAAATAGGACCCTTTTATTTTTTTTCAATATGAATAGTATCCATAGTAAAAGTTAACACCACGGAAAAGGGTAAATCGAGTTAATCTAGATTAAAAATAAGTGATATGGCTATAATTTTTCATCCTAATTATTATTTTATTAAGTTAATTTTTCTTTTATGATTTTATGATCATGACTTATTAGTTTAATGTATAATTTTCCATGAAAATTATTTATATATTATTTAAATCAAAGAAAGTTACAAAATATCACTCTCTTTGTTTTAAATGTCCTTTATATGTTCACATGGGGACAAAAACTAGTTATGAACGAATATTAATATTAATTTTGTGAATAATAAAATTATATTAATGATTTTAATTTATTTATAATTTTTAGGTATTATATAATTACCTTAAATCCTTACACAACACCAAAACAGTATTTATTCAATTAATGAAAAAATAAAATAAATGATTTTAAAATATTAAAAGTGATATAATTTGAGTAATTTATAGAGTTACATGAATTTTATAGGTGAATATGAAATATTGGTGTTTTTTTAAAATATTCTATTTAAATATCAACTTTGTCTTTATGTCTTTTAAGTCAAACTAAATGAATAGTGTCAAATTTGATAATAATGATATTTTATCAAAATAATATTTTATTAAATTATTTAAAAATTATAGAAATATAGAAATAAGATAAGTTTAATATTATATGGTCAAAAATTTTATAACTTTTCCATTTATGGGCCAAGTTTCACCTTATAAGTAAAAAATTATAACATTTATATTAAAAAGGTTGTTTCCATAGTCAAAATTAAAATTGGTCAACTAAGGGTTAATCAAAATTATAAGGTTTAAAATGATACCAAAACAAGTCTAAATTATATTTTTATATATTATTAAAACCATTTCCTAACTTATATTTGAATACCTATCCATTTGGAGTCATTTTTCTTGAGAATGAATTTATTATAATTTAATCTTTTGATAAATTCCAAAAGTTATCCTCACCTCAATTATAAAAGGGAACATCCTTCCTCATTTAATTACAACACATTGACACTTATAGATCAAAAAAATGATATAAATTACTTTTATAAAATTCCCTATTCACATTATATAGGTTCTGGTATTCCCAAAGTACCAACCCTATAGCCATTTAGAGGAGATCTAAAGGAGTAGTTTCAAAGAAGATGTGATCACCTTAACCGGTCACTTTCTTTTATACTCTTATTTGCATCCTAAAAATAAATGGTATTTATAATAAAATAATAAATTAAGTATCATAAATAATATTAAATGTTATAATGATCATGAAAACACCATTATACACCTCTTTCTCGTCAAATGAGATGTGAAAGTATTGCTTGTGCGTACATACGGCTTACCGTCTTCATGTAGCGATACAATTAATTTTTCATAAACATCATATATGGATGGGTATTATAATGAGTTTAATATTTATATATTATATTTATTAAATAATTATACTTCTGAAATTATAATATCATATCTACCTACTTACCATTTAATCCTTTGGGAAATGATAACGTCATTCGTGCGTACATGTGGACTACCACCTCTACGAAGTGACGTGATTCATTTTTCATTTATATTTTACTTGGATCATAATGAGGATTAATTTTATGAATATATATGGTATAATAAAAATATTTTAAATATTAATTAATATTTAACTTTCTTTCATTCTATCCATTAACAAATAAAAACAATGTTCATACGTACGAACGACTTACCATCTACATGAACGATGTAATTCATTTTTTCATCTATAACATCTATAGATTAATATAAATATATATATAATGAATATATATGATATTTATATCATGATTAATAATCTATAGATAATTTAACCAAGATAAATTCATAAGGATGAGAACTACTGAACTAAAATACTCACGATAAATGAAACAATTAACATCTGAATATAACGATTTTAAAAAATAATTTTTGATAAATGGGGGTATTAAAATGTTATAAAGGGATCATATATGATATCACAAGTATTAACATAACTCTGGTATATAATTATAATAAATTTAAATTTATTATATAGGAGGTTAGAGTGCTTTTTAATCAAGGCAAGCTCAAGGTAAGGGTTTTATGTCACCATCTCATTGTTTATCAATATTGATTATGAATAAGTCTCCAATTATGAAATGTTATAATATAAAAATCAATAAACTCGTTAATTTTATGGTTGTTTCTTTAAAATACATATTTTTCTTTCATTTTCCTCGTCTTATTTACTCAAGATACTGAAACTGTGTTTTTAAGAAAATTTGACTTCATTTTTCTATTCAGTCAAAAATACCTTTTTTATTCAATATCCATGTTTTTTAAAAATGTTTTAAAGAATATTTTTAATATTATTATATGATTTTTTAAAGTAATTTTTACCCATGTTTGAATTTATACAAAATGGTTTGAAAGAAATATTTTTTTTTCATTTTTCAAATGAGGTACTTTGTGACTTTTCTAACAAAAATATGGAAGGAATATTTTTTTAAAATTACATCATGAACGGATTCTCCTACCATCATGACTAATATTTGTTTTGAATATTAATTTACAATTTTACAAGGTTATTTTCAAATAAATTGTTTTCCTTTATAATTTCATGGTGTTTTTTTAATAAGTGATTTCAAAATGGAAATGTTATTTTCCTAAAGGATGATTTAATGGTATTTTAATGGTATTTCTATTCGTAAAATACAATAACCCTTGATTTCACTTATAATTTTCTAGGGATATGATCCAATGTTACCATACTTATTAATTATCTAGATGGATTATTTTTATGATGAAAATATATTTATGAAACTCATTTTATTTTCATGAGTTATGATATGATGAAATGATGAAATGTTTATGAAACCCATTTCTTTTCCATGGGTAATACTATGATGAAATTTTTATGAAACTCATTTCTTTTAATGGTTTCTGATATGATTAATTATTTATGATATTGTGGCATACATATGTATTATTTTCATTATGTGGCGAGTGAGAACTGTATATCCCTCCAATGTATTGGGTAAATATTGATATCTCATGAGATAAATAGGACTAAAATAGGGAGTGCACCTAGTTCAGTAAGGGAATATGTTCGCTATGATCATATTGGGAGTTAATATTAACTACTATGATGGTTTGGGTAGTGAAATAAATTCCACTATTATAGTCTTGGAAAAGATTCTTGACTGCTAAGGAAATGATTTTATATGTTTATGTGTATGCAACAATATCATGTATTATGCCAATGTTATGCTCACAGGGATCATGTTCTTTTATTCCTTTATGATTCGTGTCTTATAAACTTTCAAGCTTTATGTCATGAAATATTATGATCTATGATCTGTAGGGTATAGTTTTCAAATTTTAATCTCATGTTCTCATAATTTTTTTCTCATGTTATGCTTATATGATCATTGATATCTCCCTTGTTTACCATTACTAAGCATCAAATCTCACCCTTTCTTATGTTTCCTTTCCTAGTTTATGAAGAAAGGTTTTATGTGTGATATGTCTAAGAATTGTGATAATTATTAAGATCAAAGTGGGAGACGATGTAGATATTTTATGAACTAGTTGTTTACATTTCCAAGTTTCCAAAGATACTATACCTATATGATTATGGTTTAGATCATTGTGTTATTCATTTGGATGTAATATCTATGTATGAAAAGTATGGGTCACCATACTGAAACTCATAGGCAGTAAGCTCTAGTCCAATTAGAAGTTTGTGGGAGTTGGTGTCCTAGGACCAACTATTTATACTTTGATTACATTTATATTTGACAATTTAAATATTAATAACAACTTATTGCATATTGTTCATTGTTCTTCATGACATTAATGTGATAATGTTATAGGGTATTTGTCGCATTGATAGGGTCATATCAGTTTATCGCTATGATGAGAACCTTGAAGTGCTATAATGATATTATTAAATATAGTTCTACAGTTAGATAATGTTCTATTATGAGACACATATAACATTACTATCAGGTGTGAGTACTCATAAGTGTATGATGTTTCTTCTCATAAATTTTTTACTTGGTAATATTCAAGATGAGAGATTATTAGAACATACCCACCAGTAGTTATTCCACGTATTTTGGTGTCATTGGATATTCCTATCTGTGAGAATGTGTAATGATAATTAGAATTTAAGATTATAAATGATACGTGTCATGACTTGCACACATATATTTACTGATGAAAACTTTCATGTCATATATTGGTGGAAAGTATAGTACGTTGGGTGTTTCATGAATGAAATGTTATTAATGGATAAGTAGAGGAATGATTTGTCTCTTTAATCTTTATGGAAGCTTATATTTTGTCCCTTTGATTGGAATAGAACAGTCGCATTAAATTTCATGGTCATAGTACACCAACATGTTTATTTAAGATAGTCAGAGAAAGATGTATCAAGCACATGGGTTGATGACACGGATGTGCAACCTACTTGATGAGATATTGAGACAAAGGGATTATATTACATAGTGAGTTTTGATGTGTTATTTCCATTGTTGCAACATTAAGTTCTTTCTATTAAGTGTCTTGACCAATTTCTATATATTAAACTTGGATTTTAGGCAATCCCGCCTAATGCCAATGAGAAAAAATATTATAGGGTCATACACTAAGTGTTTTTGTTGATCTTGATTAAATTCTATTTGAATTTAATTAATGAAATAAGTATTATTCTCAAGATCAAGGATTATTTTTATTCATATTTTATCGATCAAAAATATTTATTAATAAATGAATTATTTTATTAAATATTTATTCAGGTAATCAATAAATGTTGATGAGTTCAAATAAGGAAAGACCACGTCTGGTGAAAAATATTAATTTATAAAAAAGGTAAATAATATTTGTTATTATGCAAGTTAGGGCATTCCATAAAATAATAATATTATTATTATTATTATCATTGGATTTAATAAATATTTTTATATTATTTAATGGTCTACAGTAAATTAAATAATATTTTAACCTAAAATCTAACTCTATAAATAGATGGTTATATATATATATATATATATATATTGTGCAGGGGCAGTCTAAAATCAAGAAATAGAGAATCATTGAACACAATGGATTTCTCTCTTAAATTTTTATTTCTATCTCCCTCTAAAGAATGATAAATGCATGAGAGATTCCTTCAATATCAAAATATGATCAATCAACATGAATAGTGCAAGACAATTGATTCATCACACTAGCTTTCATAAATCAATTGGCATTGCTCATAGATCAAATGAGCACGTGTGGATTGTTGGATTCGGTGCCCTAGAATCAAATTCTATGTAGTTTATGATAATATATATTCATATTTTTGAATATTAATAAACTTATTATCATATCATGATTGTTCTTCTACGTAACATAGTATGTGATAATGTCCCAAGAGTAGCTATCACACTAAAAGGTCATAGCAGTTTTCCGCTATGATGAGAACCCATAAGTGCTACAATACTATTCTTAAATATATGTTCTATAGATAGGTGATATCATTTGAGGGACACAAATGATATAGGATATCATGGGTGGAGACTCATAGAAATTTGAGGCACTTTCTCATGGTGTACATCCTTGGCAATATCTAGTATAGGATATTATAAGAACGAGACCCACCAATAGGAAATCCAGATTTATATGTGTCATTGGATGTTCCTATCTACGGACATGTTTATTAATCCTTATACTTTAATATTATTATTAATGAGTACTATGAGTCACATAATTTTATGTATTGATAAAAACCATGATGACATATGTTCACGGTGAAGTAAGATATGTTGGGTGTGTCATGAGTAGTTTTGCATTAATGAATAATGAAAAAAGGGATATTTTTTCCCTTATGTTCTTTAACAGAAGTTGATATCTCATTCCCTTTGATAGAAAAGATATAGCTTAAATAAATCCATGGTCATGGTGTTATATAGGCAAGTTCAATTTCTTGGAAGTCAAATAAAGAGACAACGATCACATAGGTTGATGGCACCAACATGCAACCTGTTTGATTTGGGATATCACGATAAAGGGATTATATTACACAGTAAGAATCTGTATGAGGTATTATGTCATTGCAGCATTAACTTATTTCTATATGGGTGCCTTGGTGCATTGTTAGATGCTAAAATTGGGATTTGGGCTACTTATCCTAATGCCACTGAGAAAAAGGCCTAGAGGGTCACACACTAATTGTATCAAGAATATCTGTTAAATAATATATTATTATTTATTATTTAAAAAAGTTAAATAAATATTATTATTTCATGTGGTTTGATAATTATTCATGTTTTCTTGATAGTATATATTTTTTCACAAGTTATTCGAGAGAATATAATGTGAGTGGAATATTTCATAAATATTTATTTTCTATTTAGTGAATATAAAATTTATTTATTTATTTATGAATAATGTAGTGATAATTATTTAATAAATAAATAGTCAATAATCAATGACTGATAAATATTGTAGAGGAATAGAGTATTGAGTTTAATGGTCCAGTGAGAAATAATAAATATTGAATATTATTTGACTAAATAATATTTAATTTAATTTGCAAGTTAAGCACATATCAAGAAATAATAATATTATTATTATTTGATATGGGGTTCTAAAAGGATTAAATAAATAATAAATTTCACTTGTGCAATTATTTTATTTTAACCTTAGTAGTATATAAACCCAATTATATTGTTTTCTAAGAGATCCAATTCATGAGTTTGATTGTGCACAATGGATTTGGAGAATCCTATCAAGCCCTGGAGATCTTCCTTCTCCAAGAATTCTCCCAATAATAGAAAGAAATATTCCTCTACCTACCGCTCTCAAGTCTAAAGATATCAAGGAGAATGATTTGGAAGTGGTTCCCATAGAGATCAAAGGCAGACGACCCAAGTGATAGGATCTTTAGTGCTAGCACCTGGAGATTTCTACGATGACACTCAGATGTTTATGGAACACGTGTGGATTACCACTAGAGGGAATCTAATCTTGATTCCTATAATGCAATAATGGTACAACTCAGATCTATTGTCAGATCCATCAATTAAGAAATAATTCCAACAAGGAAATTCTTTAATTAATTAAATTTATTATAAATAATATGTGATTATCCTCTCTCTAGTTCCGTTATTTTATCCCTTTTCTATATTTTTTGATTTAATTTCTTTGATCATTGAGTTTAAAGTTGTGTAAAATATCATATTAATCATCGATCATGGAAAAAAGAAAAGTTGGTCATGGCCCATCGCACGCTTCCACTACACTCGTAACCTACAAGTGGTATCAGACTACTCACATAATTATTTATAATTATTTAAAGATTGTTTATGATTTATGAATTTGTCATTTAGTTTTCAATTCAAGTTTAATCATTATTTTAATCTGAATTGAAAGATTTTTTTTCTACTCCTTAGTTTCTCATAAATCTAATCAAAATGGTTAATTTTATGAACAAAATAAAATCAAAGAACTCATCTAGAGGTACCTAAGATTCTGGATAGATAACACAAGAGTACACATCATGTAACTGGAGTTACATGTCGTGTACTTGTGTTCAATGCACAAGGAATTAATTCAGAATTAATTCAAACTATGTGCATTGATGACATGTGGTGTATTTATTCCCTAAATCACAGGTTGATCGGGCCAGCCTGGTGCACGATCAACCGAAGTACATGCCATGTATCCCACATACACAGCATATAGTATTTTAAGTCGCAGATGCGCCATGTATTTCTATACATAGCCTACCTAAATGGTGACCATGTAATTTGGAGATCACATGCCATGTAGCCCACTGTACATGTCGTGTACTCCATTTTTTCTGAGGCATGATTTACATGTTGAGTCCCTATGCGTGTGCCTCAGATAAACGCACTAGTGCAGAAAACGTTTTTTACGTCGGTTATTTTTATTTTTTACATCGGTTTTTAGCCGATGTGGAAAACACTTTGGTTCTCAAAGAACCGACATAGAAAATACATTGGAGGCATGATTTATTATGTTGGTTATTTAAAAACCGATGTGGTATATATTTTATTACATTTGTTTTTAAATAACTGACGTAATAACACGCACCTCTGAAGCATTTTTCACATCGGTTCTTTGAGAACCGACTTGAAAAAATGCTTCGGAGGCCTTGTTTATTATGTCGGTTATTTAAAAACCGACATGGTATATAGTTTATTATGTCATTTTTTAAATAAATGACCTAATAAACCGTGCATCTGAAGCATTTTTCACGTCGGTTACTAAATAACTGACATCAAAAATGGTCACAAGTTGTGCTTTATTATGTCGGTTATTTAAAAAATATCGTGGTATATAGTTTAGTACATCAGTTATTAAATAAATGACGTAATAAATAGTGCCTCCGAAGTGTTTTTTCACTTTGGTTAAACAATAACTGGCGTGAAAAGGTATATGCGACATCATTTATTAAATAACTGATGTAAAAACCATTTCTAGGCATTTATTAGGTCGGTTATAAAATAAATGACATAAAAAACAAATTTTTTTTAATAAAACAATGAAACCATTGCTACCCTCTACCATAGTATACCTAAAAAAAGAAGAAACCAGGCCAAAATCAGACCAAAACCAGACCAGAATCCATACCATAAAAATATCAAAACTAGATTAAAACAAGAAGAACCAAATCAAAATTAAACATTCACATATATAACATTCAAAAATTAAAATTTCAACTAAAAAAACCTAAATCCAACCAAAACAACTACCAAATACAAAATTACAATTATAATATTCAAAATTACATTTTACACTACAAACAAACTAAAAGCCAATCAAACCTATAAAATAATTTGACTATTCCACTTGTAAGTGTTTGACCTCTTAATCACTATAGGGTTGAGGGTAATAAAATAACTAAAAATTAAAAGGAAATTATTAAACATGTGTAATGAATAAATGAAATGAAATATTATGGAAAAGTTTATAAGGAAATCTAACATTGTCAAACTTCAAAAGTGTTCCAGTTGTAATTATTTCATACATAAATCTTAACATATAATATCTGCATTCGATGAAGTATTGTTGTTCATGAAAATTATTTTTAAATGAGTGTCAACTAAAAATATCATTTTTATGTAATACATTAAAAAGTAAAAATTATAAATGGATATTTACCTTTACATTTACATATTTGATCTTGGAACTCTTTTTATTTGTGTATTTTCGAAAGTAGGCTCATCCCCTGTTAGAAATTAATATGAATGGGATAAATTTAAAATTCATTATAATATAAACAACTATTAAGAAATTAAAACTTAATTTTACAACATATTCTTAAAACTTCCCTGCACATAGCCATGGATAGAGTATATCCAATAAAGTGTTTTCTCCCTTGGACAAAAAACACCTAACATACAATGATCACTGATATAAAAGAAAATTTAAGGTTAGTGATTTTTTATATTAAAAGATAAAGAACACTTTTCCAGATATATGTTTCATACCTCTCACAAAAAGGTATCATCCAACACTGCGTGATTATATTCTGTTCAAATATTTCAGTAATATAAAGTGTTCTTTGTTCCTCATCTAATGCATGTGCTTCAGGGGAAATCATATACGGGTTAATGAATATATATACACCTATCTACTCATTATTCTCACACATGTTATAATGATTCCTATTACAAAACATACATAAGTATACATTTTTAATAAATATAATGCAATGAAAGGTGTTAAGACTTACATAGAAAAAATATGCACCACATTGATGCCCAACTTATCTCCAGTAAAAATATCCATTATATAATTTTTCATAATCCGCACAATTATTTCACATACACAAACATTATCTTCCATTAGAAACAAATAATGATCCACCAACAAATTTGAATATCTTGACAATCTGTCAAGACTACTAGAATATGTATCTAATGTCATACCCATTTGTCTTTGTTGTTGTCTATACAATATTTCTTTACCTTTGAATTATTCCTATAAATAAATATAAAAATATATTAGTTTTCAAATGTTAAAATAACTTTAATAAAAAATAAAATAAAATATATAACATACATACCTCTATGGTAATGAGTCGTAGAAGTCTAGATGGCCAAACTAAAAAGTGGTTGATACTATGTCCAACTGTCGTCACCTCATCTGCAGGTAATGAAACTTGAGTTGATCTATCTATAATATCTTGTACAGTGACCCTGTGATGCTCTAAATCTAACTTTTGATGATTAATTGTATCTCCTATATAATATATCATCCCATATGCAACTATATGATGGTGAGGATCATCAACATACAACTCACAATAAGTAGGAAGTTGTGGTAGAGGAGTAGGATAAAAAATGGGGTCCACAGGCTAAGGTGGGGGAGTGGGAACTGCTGGTGGAGGTGGAGGATAAATAATGGGGTCTATAGGGGGAGGTGGAGGAGTGGGAGTTGCAGTCTGAAATTGTCTTTTCATGTCTGAAAACATAGAGTGTACCGACACTCTAATATTTTCTTCCAACATCGCATTAATATTATGAACTTCAACCTCCAAGGATTTTTTTTTTGATAAACACCCTCAATAGAAGAATTTGAATAACATGGAAACACTTTTCTTATCGATACACCCATCGGGTATCCCCATACACGATCGGGGTGTTCGGGATTTCCCAATGCTACAGATAAAATATCTTGCCTCCCAACAGTTGTAAATACCCCCTTTGTGCTCTGCTCCTCAAGAGAATCTTGTATTAATTAATTGAACATTTTTGTAATGATTCAAAGTATATAAAGAATAAAATTAACTTAAATAAATAAAATAAATATCTTACAATCCTCTCAACTACGATTCTCAATTCTTCTGAAAGATATTGCACCTTTTTGCTAATCTGATCTCTCTTCCATTTTTCATGTCTAGATGTAGGGGATGAAGGGGAAACCTCTCTAGATCTTGAAGACTCAACTCTAAGTTTTTGTAATTTTTCAACCATTATTTGTTATTCCAATAAAATATACCCTCCCCGAGATAAAATATGAGGGTATACATTTTTAGATTGGATCTTCTGATGATATTTCCTTGTTTTCTATAAATTAAGAATAATAAATCATTAACAAAACATTAATAAGATCATTTATATAATAAATATTATAAAAGTTTACATTTACCTTATAAAAAATGATTGTTTTATTCTACTTTCAACAAATTTATTCCATGTGTCTTCATCTATGAAAGGATATATATGACATAGACTATCATGTTACCTATGACCAAAAATGAAATCAAATTTGAGGGTTGATTTTAAATCCCTCCATCTCCTAGCAGCCATCAATAAACATTTCCTCCTAACTCCTCTAGCATTAGTAATATCAAATTTCATTTGATAAAGAAGAGGTAAAACATATTATACTATAAACATTTAAAGATTGGTCAAACAATAGCAAAATATCTTACCAAAATTATCTCCCAAAACTGATATATTATTGCTTTGTCCACACTTCTCTAATCATCATACAAAATGCTTACTTTGATTTTAGCTTGAGTTGATACAAAACTCTTAAAAATTTGCATTTAGACCTCTATAAATTTCATTCTCATCAAACTCAATGAGTATCCTTTGGTCCTGGCTACAGGAAAGTGATACTTTTGGTAAACATGTGTAGCCATGTTTACCAACTATTGAACTCTTCTTTGTCATTATGGGAGCACATGAGGAAGATTGGGGAACATCAAGAGCATCATGTGAATGTTCCTCCCCAAAGGTATGATCATGATTCTCATCTCCATAATCATGTGGTTGATCAACTGATTGATCTGTCATTATCCTTAAAATCAAAAAAAGTAAACATTAGTTCAAAAATATAAAAATTTAAATATTACAATACTAATGTAAACAAAAAATGAAAAACTGAACTAATTTATGTAGTAGTAAACATGGTAAATATGGTAAGCATGTTAAAAAATGGTAAAGATGGTAAACATGGTAGTGTAATTTTCATTCAACAAAATCAATAAATATATAAGTTACTTAAAGGTAAACTATGGTAAATTATGGTAAACATGGTAAAGTAATTTTATTTCAACAAAATCAATAGATATGTAAGTTATGTAATGGTAAACATGATAAACTAAACTAAACTAAATTAAAATAAACAAACATCTCTACTTATTTGTTTTAATACGCATTTTAATAAAGAAAAAAATTAAAATATCTAACATTTTATGAAATTAATAAATGTAAATAAGAAATAAACATATGTTACCTGAAATATTAGAAATATACAAATGGATTTTTTCCCCAAATTATTTCATCATGATCATTCCTTATGACACAAACCATGTCTTCAACATTCTCATCATTATTTTTTGCTAATCTTTCCATGGAAGTAGGGATCTCACATAAATCAATATCTTCATCAAATTGATCCTCACCAACATATTGTTTTTTTCCTTATAAAAAAATAGACCACTGCATATCTGATTGATCAATAACATAGAAAATCTGTTTTTCATGTGTTTCCATTATAAAAGAATATGTTGTGTCTTCTGATCTATTCAGATTAACAACTATCATTCCAAATTTATTGTGTCTTATACTGTTGTTACCGATAAACCATTTTCAGTTAAAAATAGGAAGTTTAATTTTAAAGTAATCAACCTCCCATATTTCTTCAATGACTCTATAATATGCACTTGATGAAAAAATTGGGTTTTTTTCTTTAGAACTTTAAAAATTCATTGCTTCTACGAACACCAATACACCACTATTTTGAACTACACTTCTGTTGTCCTAAGCTTTCATATAAAATATATAGCCATTAATGTCATACTCAGACCATGTTATCATATTTAAACTTGGACCACCCACTAACCATCTTAATGTCTCTGATACATCTAATCTACCAAGTAAGGTCTGTTTAAACCATGGTAAAAATGTTTTGTTATGCTCATTCAAAATCCACATTTCTTTCTTATTTGGATGACATTGTTTCAACTCATTAATATGAAACGTGATATACAGTTGAGCATCATCTATGTTATTCAAGATGTATAATTGTACCTTATTCATCTATTCAACTGACAACAATTTTAATTTCAAGCAACTAATCCCCTTTCCCTCATTATTAACTCATTCATAGCGAGATGTAGACAAACCTGTGTGCTCTGTTGTAGCTAAGTAGCTCGTAAAAAACTCTGCAACCTCCTTAGAAATATATTTTTCAATGATGGAGGCTTCAGGTCGATATAGATTATTAACATACCCCTTCAATATTTTTATATACCTTTCAAAAGGATACATCCAACGAAGATATACAGTTCCAAAAAACTTTATTTCTCTAACCAGATGAACCATTAAATTCACCATTATATCAAAAAAATATGGAGGAAAATATATTTCCAATTGAAAAAAGTATATAAATTGCATCCTTTTCCAAAATGTTCAAAGTATTAACATTAATCACCTTATTACAAATTGAATTGAAAAAATAACACACCTTCATTATAGTATTTATGACACGAATGGGAAATATTCCACGCAATGAAACTGGTATAAGTTGTTTCATCATGACGTGACAATCATGAGATTTCATACCTATCAAATTCAAATCCTTCAAAGAGAAACAAAAAATTTACATTTGAATAATAACCTTGAGGCACTTTGATATCATAAAGACACTGACAAAAACTAATTTTCTCCCTCTTGGATAATGTATGACAAGCTGGGGGAAGAAATGTTCATCTTCCATTAGTATTAGGAGATAACTCTAAACATATTACCATTGATAGTAAGTCTAATCTTGAATTCAACCCATCTTTAGTCTTTCATTTTATATCTAACAATGTTCTAATCAAACTTTCCCAGATATTCTTCTCCACATGCATGACATCAATATTATGTTTCACTTCATGATGTCTCTGATATGGTAGCTCAAAAAATATTGACCTTTTCTTCCAAATATGTCTATCATTACCAGATTTATGTGTCTTTCTCAATGTCACGTCAAGGTTTTTCACCCTCTCAAAATACACATCAGGGGATAAAGGTTTTGGAGAAATATAAAATTATTGTGACCCATTTAATTACTTTTTTATTCTTCTATAAGAGTGATCTATAGGCAAAAAATTTTTATGAACCATGTATATTGTCTTACTCCCATGATGCAATTGACAATATGAAGTCTGTTGTTCGCAAATTGGACATGCTTTATGCCCCTTAACACTGTATCCAGACAAATTTTCATACCCTGGGAAGTTATTTATAGTGAACATAAGCACTGCATGTAGTTAAAAATATTCCATTTTATAAGAATCATACACCCTAATATTATCCTCCCATAAAAGTTTCAAATCATCAATAAATAGTGACAAGAAAACATCAATATCATTTCTAGGTTGCTTCGGACTAGAGATCATTATCCTTAACATGACATATTTTCACTTCATACAAACTTCGGGAGAGAGGTTGTAAATTACCAATAAAATAGGCCATGAAATATATATGCTACTGAGGATTTGATATGGATTCATTCCATCTGTGCACAACCCAAGTATGAGATTTCTAATTTCATTTCTGAATGTAGGATACTACTCATCAATTTTATTCTATTGTGGACAATCAGCTAGATGACATATTTTTCCATCACATATCTGCTCATTAGCATGACATCCTAACCTTTTTGCATCATGTGAATTAGAAAATAAATGTTTCAAATGATGAATTATAGGAAGATACCAAAATACTTTGGCAGGGATCTCTGTAATATCTACATCAGCCTGTGATTTTTCTTTCAACTTATACCGTGATGTCTCACATTTAGGACACTCTAACAGAAATTCATACTCCTTCCTATATATCATACAGTCATTCGGATATACATATATTTTCTTGTATCCCAATCCCATCGGGCATAATATTTTCTTGTCCTTATAATGTGAATCTGGAAGATTGTTGTCTTTTGAAAGAATGTATTTCAACAATTTCAGCATCTTTGTAAAACTTATGTCACTCCACCCATGTTTCACTTTTAGGTTAAGTAATCTTAACGCTGCTGATAAAACCGTAAAATTTGTACAACCAAGATACAATGGTTTTTCAGCATCACCATATAGACATGAAAAT
Organism: Viscum album; assembly: GCA_963277665.1. Lineage (NCBI taxonomy): Eukaryota > Viridiplantae > Streptophyta > Magnoliopsida > Santalales > Viscaceae > Viscum > Viscum album. The sequence continues at coordinate 796,311,883 of OY728132.1, forward strand.
GTCAGTTCTATCTCAATTTGTTCTACTACAATATCATGGATCATTTCTTCAATTCCATCAGAGTTACCATTTTGCAAATTATCATCATCAGTAGATCTGACATTATTTCCAGTTTCACCATGCCAAATCCAAGGGCTGTAACTTAGATTAAAACCATGAAAAATCATATAATCTTTGATCTCTCTACTTTTCAACTTCTTTATATTCAAAAATTTTAGGAATGTATAGAAAAAAATGCCGTTGCTTGGAACATTTCATTTAGAAAATTCCAAAACTGCATCAACACATTCCTCATATTCATTCCTCATTTGATGTGACGTAATCCAACTTTGACTCATTATTACCTATAACAAATATCAAAAGTATACATCTTGTTAAGATAAGCCAATTTTATATTTATATGGAAAATATCATAATTTGAATGTAAAACAATTTTGAAATATAAAACAAATATATGCGTATTTTAATGAAGAACTTGCTTTCCCAAGAAGATTTTATCTCTAAATAAGTTGAAGTAGAAGAATTTAAAAACTATAAAGACTTATGGTAATAATTTATTACCTCTATCGTAAACAAATAAACCTTCAAGAAATTAATTATGAAAACACTAATGTTGATGGAAGAGTAAACCTTATTGTTAAATTAGAATATTCTCTTGAATAGATCAATGTTTGGAGGGATAATATGAAAATAATTTTAGGATTACATATCTCTCTCATATGAATCATGATATAACAGTATAAATTCATCTTGGATCATTTCTTCTTAAGGTACACAAAGAATACATCCTGGTGCAACTGGATACCAAATTCATCCATAAACATGAAATTTGAAGTATAAATATTAAAATATGTATACATTCACTACTGAAAATTACACCTATCAAAACAGTTTGAAACTGTTGGGATAGCCCCTTAAACTGTTGGGATAGAATATCCCAATGGTTTCACAAATCATTGGCCTGATGGTTGTTGCAATAGACCTAGGGGTAGGGGGTGTTCAAGGGGTGGGGGGAGGGTTGTCCAGGGGGTGGGGGGTTATCCATGGGGTGGGGTGTCCATGGGGGTGGGGGATATCCATGAGGGTTAGGGGGTTGTCCAAGAGGGTAGGGGTGTCTAGGGGGGTGTCCGAGGGGGGTGTTCGAGGGGGGTGAGGGGTTGTCCAGGGGTGGGGGTTGTTCAAGGGGTGGGGTGTCCTGGGGGTGGGGGGTTGTCCACCGGGTGAGGGGGTTGTCCAGGGGATGGGGGTGTCTGGGGGAGTGGGGGTGTCTGGGGGTTGTCTAGGGGGGTGGGGGTGTCTATAGGGGAGGGGGTTGAAGGTTTCAGGTGCAGCAAAAGCGCATGGGTGGATGTGCCCACTTGGCCTTTTGTCATTAGCAATGATCAATCCAGGATCAATACGACGATAAACGCCAGTCTCCACAGATCGAATCATAGAAATAGACAAAAGAAATAGAAATTACTGGAACCACAAAGTAGGATCGTTACAGGTTGATTATAATTAATTTAATTAATTGAAAAGAAATACCTTTTGTGGTGTTCTTTCTTCATTGATTTTTTTGATCACGTTCCGATGTGATTCGTAATTGCGTCGCAGAAGACAAGTGTAGACTTCCTCTAGCGGTGATCCACATGTACACCTCGTATCTTTGGACGTCGCCAAAGGAGTCTCCAGGTGCTAGTGTGGAGAAACCTTTGCTTGCATTGTCTGTCTTAGATCATCTTGATCCGATAGAAGAAGATCTCTCTCAGTCTTGAGAGAATTCTTGGAGGAAGAGGTTCTTTCGACCTTGAAATAATTCTCCAGAGTTGTTGTGTGTAGGAAAAGAGTTGGGGTTGTGATGATATTTATAATCAGGTTTGAGGTTGTAAAGTTATGACAATAAATAAATGCGTTACGTGTTTTATTTATTTCATTGACTCTTATTTAAAACACTCATGTCGAATAATTAATTCCTTGACATGCGCCCACGCTGATTATAATAAATATCATTTAAAACAATATTATATCCTCAAAATCCTGACTGGAAAAACTACACGGTGTGTATTAATAAATACATGGCGTGTACTTGTTTTTCATTGAAAACTACACGGCGTGTACATTCAATGTACACGGCGTGTATATCTTGTTTTCATTTATTCATTTCCTTTCCATAAAGAAAACTACACGGCGTGTATTAATAAATACACGGTGTGTACTTGTTTTCAATGAAAAACTACACGGCGTGTAATCTTTAATACACGGCGTGTATATCTTGTTTTTCGTTTCCTTCTTCCTTCATCATTAAAACGATCTAGGCTTCCTTGAATAATTTTTAAACCATGTATGGGAATAATATTTATTCTACTTGAGATACTTGAATACACTTAGTGTGTGACCCTCTAGGCCTCTTTCTCATTGGCATTAGGTGAGATTTCCTAAAGTCCAAGATTACTGTCTAGCAACGGGTCAAGGAACCCAAGAGAAAGAAGTTGACGCCGCATTGACGTATCACCTCATACAAATGCTTACTGTGTAATTTAATCCTTTTGTCTCGATATCTCATCAATCAGGTTTCATGGCAGTGTCATAAACCTATATGCTTGATCCGTCGTTCTTTGACTTCCTAAAATAAACTCGTCGTTTACACCATGGCCATGGAATTTAATGTGATAGTTCTATTTCAATCAAAGGGCTGAGATATCAACTTCCATAAATGGAAGGTACAAATCCTTCCTTGACTTATCCATTAACAACATGTCACTTGTGATGCACCCAACGTATCTTACTTCCCACCAACTGTCTGCATGATGGTTTTCATCAGTAAATCTAAGTGCGCGAGTCATGACATGAGTCAATGATAATCTTCTAGTCTAAGGACCATTACACATGCTCGTAGATAGCAATGTCCGATGAAACCAAGACATGAGGAATTGCTACTGGTGGGTCTGTTCTCATAATCTCCCATCTTGGAGATTACCAAGTGAAAACTCCATGAGAGAGCATATCGTCTTCTTACGAATGCTCGCACATGACGGTCTGTATACTATGTGTCATATCATAGTATTTCATCCAACCATAGAACTTTATTTATGAATATTGTTATAGCATTTCAAGATTCTCATCATAGCGGGGATCTGCCATGACCTTATTAATGAAACAAATATTCCAGGACATTATTATATTATAGTCATGCAGAATAATGAAAGATATATAATAAGTGAACATTCATGTAATAAAAGTACAAAACATTTGGTTCTCAGGACACCAACCCTTACAAACTCCCACTTGGACTAGATCCCTGCCTACGACTTTTAGTCCACTAGACCTCACATGATGATCATGTTTCTGATGAGTCAAGGCTTTAGTCAAGGGGTCCACCACGTTTTCTTCCGTGGAAATACTTCTCACTACAACTTCACCTCTCTGAGAAAAATCCCTCAAGAGATGATACTTCTGAAGTATGTGTTTTGTCCGCTGATGTGACCTTGGCTCTTTAGCAAGTGCCACCGCTCCAGTATTATCGCAATAGAGTGTGATAGGATCTTTACTGCTTGGTACTACATCTAGCTCTTAGACGAAGCTTTATATCCATACTGCTTCTTTAGCTACCTTAGAAGCTGCGATATACTCGAACTCCGCTGTAGAATCTGCCACCACACTTTGCTTTAAGCTCTTCCAGCTCACTGCACCTCCATTCAAACTGAAGATGTATCTAGTCTGCGACTTGATGTCATCTTGATCAGTCTGGTAACTAGCATCTACATGTCTTCTGATGACTAGTTCCTCATCTCCTCCATAAACCAGGAACATATCCTTAGTACGCCTCAGATACTTAAGGATGGTCTAGACTGCCATCCAATGGCGGTCCTCTAGATCAGCTTGATATCTGCCTACCACACTTAATACATAAGAAACATCTAGCCTCGTACATAGCATAGCATACATGACTGACCCAATCGCGGATGCGTAAGGGATCCTTTCTATTCTCTTTCTTTCCTCATGTGTCTAAGGACACATTTTCTTGGAGAGATGAATGTCATGTGGCACTGGCAACAATCCCCTCTTGGACTATTCCATACTGAATCTCTTCAGTATCTTATCAATGTATGTACTTTGACTCAGGCCTAGCATTCTCTTGGATCTATCATGATGGATCTTGATCCCAAGAATATATGCTGCCTCGCCCAAGTCTTTCATGGAGAATAATTTATGCAACCATGCCTTAACTGACTGTAAAACAGGTACTTCGTTTCCAATTAGTAATATGTCATCAACATATACTATTAGGAAAATGACCGCACTTCCACTAAACCTCTTGTAGACACAAGGCTCACATTCGTTATTAACAAATCCAAATTCCGTTACAGCTTCATCAAAATGAATGTTCCATGACCTTGATGCTTTTTTTAATCTATAAATGTATTTATGCAACTTTCATAACTTGTTGGAATCCTTTGGAGTCACAAAACCTTCAGGTTGTGTCATGTAGACATCTTCCTGAAGGTTCCTATTAAGGAATGTTGTTTTGACATCCATTTTCCAAATTTCAAATTTATGGTAAGCAGAAATGGCCAATAGGATTATGATGGATTTCAGCATTGAAACCGGTGAAAAAGTTTCATCATAGTCAATTCCTTGATGCTGTCTAAAACCTTTTGCAACCAGTCGTACCTTATAGGTGCTGACTTGCCCCTCCATGTCCATTTTCTTCTTAAATACCCATTTATTACCAATAGTCTTTACATCAACTGGAGGATCTACCAAAATCCAGACTTGGTTTTGGTACATGGAATCCATTTCAGAATTCATGGCTTCTTGCCACTTGGCAATGTCTGTGCCTTCAACTTCTTCCTTGTAGGTAAGAGGATCATCATTGTCAACCAATAATGAGTCACCATCCTCAGTGACAAGAAAACCATATCATTCTGGTTCTCTCACCTCTCTCGTGCTCCTACGCAGTTCTTGTGTCTCTGGAACAGATTGTTCTTCCACATGGCTTTGTGGAATCTATTCTTGTACCAACTCCTATATATCTTGAGCCTCAACTTCATTGAAGTCTATCTCGCTCCCACTATATCTTTTGGAGATGTGCTCCCTCTCAAGGAATATGGCGTGTCTTGCCACTGTAACCTTCTTGTCTGAGGGGTTGTATAGGTAATATCCCCTTTTTTCCTTGGGATATCCTATAAAGATACACTTTTTGCCTCGGGGTGTAAGTTTGTTACCGGAAGAGGCCTTAACAAATGCTTCGCTACCCCACACATGTAAATTCGATAACATGGATTTGCGTCCACTCCATAACTCATATGGAATACCATTTATCGATTTAGTTGGTACTTGGTTTAGTATGTGCACTGCTATTTGTAATGCATATCCCTAAAAGGATAATGGAAGACTCACATGACTCATCATTGATCTCACCATGTCCAACAGAGTGCGGTTCCTCCTTTCACTTACACCATTCCACTACGGTGTGTAAGGAGGAGTGAGTTGAGATAGAATCCCAAACTCCCGTAAGAAATCAATGAAGTCCTAATTAAGATATTCTCCTCCTCTGTTTGAGCGGAGTTTCTTAATCTTCTTACCAAGATGGTTCTCAACTTCATTCTTGTATTCTTTGAACCGATCAAAATAATCTGACTTATACCTCATTAAGTAAATATATCCATATCTACTAAAATCATCAGTAAAAGTTATGAAGTACGAGAACCCACCCCTTGCTTCAACTGGAAATGGTCCACACACATCTGTGTGAACTAATTCTAGAAGATCTTTATCTCTTTCACCTTTCCCACTAAATAGGGATTTGGTCATTTTGCCTTGTAGACATGCATGACATACACCAAGTGGTTTTAGTTCGAAAGAATCTAAATACCCATCTTGATGTAATTTTGTCAAATGTTTCTCATTGACATGACCTATCTGGTGATGCCAAAGTTGGGTGTGGTATGAGTCATGTGAATTAACGTTGTTATTGATTGCCATTACTTGGTTTGTGTGATCTAACACATAAAGGTTGTTATATAAATGTGCCATACCAAAACAAATGCTATCTTTATAAAAATAGCAACATCCACTTCCAAAATTGAAGATGAATCCATCAATATCTAATCTGGATACTGAAATAATGTTTTTATTTATAGAGGGTACATAATAACATCCTTTCAAAACCAAGACCATCCCAGTAGGCAATGTGAGGTGGTAGTCTCTGACAGCTACAGCAGCAAGTCTGGCTCCGTTGGCTGCTCATAGATCTACCTCCCCTCGATCAATCTTCTTGAATCTACTTGGTTCCTGTATTTGGATATAGATGTGAGCACCACAAGCAGTATCTAATAAGCAATTAGTATAAAAAGACAGATTTCATTTGATAAAAAACGCACTTGAAGCTTCCCCTTGCTTCCTTGGCTGGGTGCAGTTTTTCTTCCAGTGGCCCTTCTTTCCACATGCAAAACAAACAGCATCATGTTCTTTTGCCTCCACTTTGATCTTCCTTTTATTGGAATTCCTTGAAGAAGCTTTGGGCTTAAAGCTCTTCGCCTTCCCTTTCCTTTTATTCACCATGAGGACAGAAGGCTTTTCATGCTTCATGTCATTGTCCACTTGGCGAATAAGGATAAGAAGATAAGATAGAGACTTTTCAATGTTGTTCATGTTGAAGTTCACAACAAAGTTTGAGAAGCTCTGGGGGATTGATGCAAGAATGAGATCGGTACCCAGTTCTTTGGGAGTTTAAACCCTAGAACCTCTAAGCGCTCAATGTATCCAATGAGTTTGACTACATGAGGCCCGACTGGGGAACCCTCTCCAAGCTTGCTCTGAAATAGAGCCTTGGAGATCTCAAACCTTTACTGTCTTGCTCTCTCCTGGTATAGACCATGGAGGTGCTCGATCATGCTATAGGCATCCACATCTTCATGAGACTTTATGAGCTCACTAGACATAGATGAAAACATCAAACATTGAACGTCGAGAGCGTCGTTCAAATGTTGATCATAGACCAGGAAATCTTCATCACTCGCCCCTGGGGCAGGAGAATCAGGAAGTGAGGACTCCAGCACGTAAAACTTTCATTCATGGCGTAGGATAACCCGAAGGCGCCTAAACCATTCCTAAAAGTTAATGTCGGTGAGGATATTTTCTTTATCCAGTATTGATCGCAGAGAAAATGTGGTTGATGAGTTTTTCATCTTGATTTTACAATTTAAAAGAGTAGATTTATTAGTACTTTTTTTATTACAATTTATGAGAAATAATGAATTAATTAATTAATTCTCCCACTATTTTATCAAGTACCAATGGCCCTCACCATTGAACTCAGAATGTCCAGTTTCTTTGACATTCTAGTGGCAAGGATCCATATTCCCCTTTGCATAACCCCAACAAGGGTTGGTTAAGCTATTTGAAGGTATTTAGGAAGGCAGGTATTTGCCAACTATGAGCTTACAGTTCCTTAATCTGTTGAGTGGATTCCCCAATCATGAAATCCTGACTTGGATTTCCTCAACTCTTGCCTCCAATATTACACCAAGTCTATCAAGGTCTACTTCTCTTGATGTAATATGGTTAAGTCAACCTGAAACCTTTCATAAGGTCTTCCTTTATAAAGGTAAGTTTCCCAACAAGGGTTGGTCAAACACATAGTTTTATTGAGTCTTTCCCTTAATTGGGTAACCGAAGGCTTCGTCTGACTTAATAAGGTATTGAGGGATTTTAGTCCTTTATACGTAGTTTTCGCATTATCACATGCTTGTTAATATTAAGTGATGCTTGCTTAAGTGATTAACCATGTTCTGATAATGTTTACGCATAGTCTGGTTTTTATTTTATTCCATCTTTGCATGATTGTTCATTTTATTAATTATGTGATCGTGACAACACATACATAATAAATAAACCATGAAATCAGACAGAAATAAAATAAGATGGCATGATCATGAGCTTCTATTTGGTTATATTATCTATTGGTTTTGATAAGCTAACCCTAACCTAGGGAAAACACCTTGAACCTGATGGTTCGTGTTTTGCAGCTCCCACCTGTCCACCTTTGTATCTTCTTGCGTCGGTTTTGCCTCGGCTTCGATATTTGAACCGTCTCCTCTGGCTTGGGAGATTCTCTATTACATGGGTTTACATTAAAGAAACCATGGGCATGCAGGCCCTACATTTTATTGGAAGAAGGCTCGCAGGCCAACAAATTTAAATTAAATAAATTTAAATGAAACCATACACATACAAAGGGTCTTTGGTCTAGCTCATGATCATCCATAGCATGCAATGACATTTACGCATATTTAGAATTCAAATTCTTTTAATCGTTCTTTCATTTAAGATAAGTCGTGCTTGAATTTAATTAATTGTGATCTTATAATTAATTAATTCATTATCTTAAATTCCTTTCTGAATTTACTTGAGATTCTTCTCATCCATATTCCTTGTACGGGTCTTTGTACATTGGAGGAAACCTGGTGAAATTCCATTTCTAGAAAGTACACGGCGTGTAGTTTATAATTACATGGTGTGTATTTCTTTTTACCCTTTATACAAAGTACACATCGGGGGATTTTGCGTGTTTTCTTTACTTTGTAAATTTTGGAGTACACGGCGTCTAGATGAATCATACATGGCGTGCACTTCCTTGTTACGCGGTAACCAGCCTGGTGATCCTGTGTACGCGGTACGCGGCTTATCTTTGTACACGGTTTCACCTGGGTCGGAACGGACTACACGGTGTGTTGTTCCAACATACAAGTCATGTATTACGGTTCCACGCGCCATCCAATTATGGTCAACACGGCGTGATTAATACTTAGGCATATTCAATTTACACGGCATGGTTTGGCAGACCAGTGCTGGTTCATTGAACCTAAGTACAAGGCGTGTAGTTTTAATTACACGCCGTGTAATCTCGTGTTGTACAGACAGAAAGAGCGTCTCCTCCGGATGAGTTCCTCATTTTTATTTTAATCAAAAATTAAAATTAAAAGGTCGTTTCTTTGATATGAATCGAGAAATGAAGGAGGAAGAATAGATCTCATTTATTCAGATTAATATAACAATATATTTTTAATTGAATCAAATATAAATGCATAAATTATCAATTAAAATTAAATAACTATAATCAACGTTGTAACCTCCCTCTGATACCATTTGAAGGTTCTGGGTGCAGCGGAAGCGCGTGGGTGGATGTGCCCACTTGGATTTTTGTCATTAGCAATGATCAATCCGGGAACAATATGACGATAAATGCCAGTCTCCACGGATCGAATCACAGAAATAGACAAAAGAAATAGAAATTCCTGGAACCACAAAGTAGAATTTGTTACAGGTTGATTATAATTAATTTAATTAATTGAAAAGAAATACCTTTTGCGGTGTTCTTTCTTCATTGATTTTTTTGATCACGTTATGATGTGATTCGTCGTTGTGTCGCAGAATCCAAGTGTAGACTTCCTCTAGCGGTGATCCACACATGCACCTCGTATCTGTGGACGTCGCCAAAGGAGTCTCTGGGTGCTAGCATAGAGAAACATTTGCTTGCGTTGTTCGCCTTAGATCGTCTTGATCCGATGGAAGAAGATCTCTCTCGGTCTTGAGAGCATTCTTGGAGGAAGAGGTTCTTTCGGCCTTGAAAGAATTCTCCAGAGTTGTTGTGTGTAGGAAAAGAGTTGGGGTTGTGAGGATATTTATAATCAGGTTTGAGGTTTTAGAGTTATGAAAATAAATAAACGTGTTACGCGTTTTATTTATTTCATTGACTCTTATTTAAAACCCCCATGTCAAATAATTAATTCCTTGACATGCGCCCACACTGATTATAATAAATATCATTTAAAACAATATTATATCCTCAAAATCCCGACTGGAAAAACTACACGGCGTGTATTAATAAATACACGGCGTGTACTTGTTTTTCATTGAAAACTACACGGTGTGTACATTCAATGTACACGGCATGTATATTTTGTTTTCATTTATTCATTTATTTTCCATAAAGAAAAATACACGGCGTGTATTAATAAATACACGGCGTGTACTGGTTTTCCATGAAAAACTACATGGCGTGTAATCTTTAATACACAGCGTGTATATCTTGTTTTTCATTTCCTTCTTCCTTCATCATTAAAACGATCTAGGATTCCTTGAATAATTATTAAACCATATATGGGAATAATTTTTATTCTACTTGAGATACTTGAATACACTTAGTGTGTGACCCTCTAGGCCTCTTTCTCGTTGGCATTAGGCGAGCTTGCCTAAAGTCCAAGATTACTGTCTAGCAATGGGTCAAGGAACCCAAGAGAAAGAAGTTGATGTTGCATTGACGTATCACCTCATACGAACAATTACTATGTAATTTAATCCCTTTGTCCCGATATATCATCAAGCATGTTTCATGGCAGTGTCATAAACCTATATGCTTGATCTGTCGTTCTTTGACTTCCTGAAATAAACTCGTCGTTTACACCATGGCCATGGAATTTAATGTTACAGTTCTATTTCAATCAAAGGGCTGAGATATCAACTTCTATAAATGGAAGGGACAAATCCTTCCTCGACTTATCCATTAACAACATGTCACTTGTGATACACCCAATGTATCCTACTTCCCGCCAACTGTCTGCGTGATGGTTTTCATCAGTAAATCTAAGTGCACGAGTCATGACATGAGTCAATGATAATCTTCCAGTCTAAGGACCATTACACACGCTCATAGATAGCAATGTCTGATGACACCAAGACATGCGGAATTGATACTGGCAGGTCTGTTCTCATAATCTCCCATCTTGGAGATTACCAAGTGCGAACTCCATGAGAGAGAGTCTTGTCTTCTTACGAGTGCTCACACATGACGGTCTGTATACTATGTGTCCTATCATAGTATGTCATCCAACCATAGAACTTTATTTAAGAATATTGTTATAGTATTTTAAGGTTCTCATCATAGCGGGGATCTTCCATGACCTTATTAATGCAACAAATATTCTAGAACATTATTATATTATAGTCATGCAGAACAGTGAACACTATATAATATGTGAACATTCATGTAATGAAAGTACAAAATAGTTGGTTCTCAGGACACCAACCCTTACAGGGGTGTCCGAGGGTGGGGGTGTTCAGGGGTGCAGTGGTGTATAAGGGGTGGGGGGATGTCCAGGGGTGGGGGTGTCCAGGGGGTGGGGGTGTCCAGGGGGTGGGGGCTGTCCAGGGGGTGGGGGTGTCCATGGGTGGGGGTGTCTAGGGGGTGGGGGAGGGCTGTCCAGGGGGTGGGGGCTGTCCAAGGTGTGGGGGTGTCCAGGGGTTGGGGCTGTCGAGGGGGTGTGTGGGGGATATGTCCAACCAATTTTATTTTTAAAGATAATGGTAGAGTAAGTTAGTTTAGATTCAAACACTAAATAAGAAGTTTTATCATATAATGAAAATTAAAATATTGAATATAAAAGGAATTTTAATTTGAATATATTAATAAAATTAAAAATTAAAGAATGATACAATTATTAATGGTAAAAAATGTATTGAATAACTTCCTTGTTTATAAGGTTATAGGGTAGAACTTACATGATAATGATTTCATGGTAGAACACACATGGAAGTACATGCACACACACATGATAGAAAACACATGGTAGTAACAAAAATTGTAGAACTTGCATGATATCACTCCCGTGGTTTATTTTACCAGAAAAGAACTTAGCATGGTATAAAATAACACTATGAAACTTACTATTATATCAAGAACAATGATAGAAAAATAATATCTCAAAACATAAATTCAGGGCATCGTAAAAAATAAAGAATGAAAACAAGGCGTGTGAGGCTTACTTGAGTGTTGAAAGTCAACCTGATAGATCCGGTGATAATAAAGATGGTAAATGCTGTTGTAAAAACAAGGTTGGAGGTCATAACTTTGAATACTCCTTTCTAGGTTTTCTTTGCATGAGAGACGAGTCGCAGGTCACCTGATTGAAGAAAACAGAATGACAGAATATAAGGCCTGATAAATCATTTAAAAGCTTTATCATGTTGGTTATTTAATATCTGATGTGATAAACTAATTTTTTATGTTTATCATGTCAGTTATTTAATAACTGATGTAGAAAAGCCTTTAACACATCAGTTATTTTATAACCAACGTGATAAATGGTGATTTATCACATCGGTTATTTTATAACTGACGTGATAAATCTCTGAGATTCAATTTATCATGTCATTTATTTTATAAATGATGTTATAAATCGATTCTCGGTGATTTATCACGTTGGTTATGAAATAACTGATGTGATAAACCAATTTTTATAGCTTTTCACATCAGTTATATATAATCGACGTAAAAAACACCGACGTGGTAAATGTTTTTTGCACTAGTGACAGTGATTGATATACACACCGTGTAACTCACTTGTACACGTCGTGTACTTATACCAAATTACACATAATTAAAATTTAATTATTATACTATGTAAACCTTATCAACATGTGCTTGTGTGTGGTCATTAAGTTGATAGGACACATCATGTGATGGGTTTTAATATATATGTGTGTGTGTGTTTGTTTGATTAATTTTTGCGTAATGTTCAGATATACATATCATGTATGATTCATATTATAGTTGTTAATCTACGTGCATTAAAGCATAACACGTGACCAAAATATCATGTAATTCATGTAATCATTAAGTTAAAAGTACACATTATAAAAGTATGTGATAAGTTGTGTATGCTATATGTCACAAGAGTAAATAGTATATGACTATAATATATGTTGGGTAGAATCAGACAGGTATTCATTGTGTTGCCTCCAAAGTATATTTATGTACAGAGTTAATTTTAAATAAATTTATTTAATTTTTTTAAAATTATGTTGGATGAGAGTATCAAGGAAATTCATATTAGAATTAAGAAAAAATAATTGATTAATTAAAGAAGATAATTAATTGATTCAAGCGTGATTTATCTTAAATAAGAATGGTTAATAATTGAATGCTAGTTTTATTAAATGTGTAATTTGTTTCATGAATGTGGATGATCATGAAAAAAGACTAGACCTTTGCATGTGATTGGTTTCATTTAATTTATTATTAAATTAAATTGTTGGCATTCATTACTTCTCTCCTCTTATTATGTAAGGGTCTTCATGATCATGGTTTCTTTTATGTAAACCTCTTGTTTCTCTCACCTTTGTGAGTAAAATCATATGTAATTTATGGATCTCCCAAGCTAGTGGTGGTGATTCAAGTTTGGAACCAAGGCGAAACCAATCCAAAAGATATACATATGTGGAAAGGTGAAAAGTTGTAACATGAACCTTAATTGGTTCAAGGTGTTTTTCCTTGAGGTTGACAGCTGGTTTATCATCCACTAGATAAAACAGCCATTAGTTGAAACTCATGATTATACCGCTTTATTATTTTATTTCTATCAACTTGTATGGTTATTTCATTATGGATATTTTTCTCACGATCACATGAATTAATTAATTAATGAGCATGAAATATAGAACTAAAATAAATTGAATTATGCATAAATATTATCTAAGACATGGTTAATCACTTAAGTAAATACACTTAATATTAAAAAGCATGTAATATAGATAATAATTGTAAATTTACACATAAAAGGATAAAATACCTCAATTATACCTATTAACTCGGTATATCCTTCTGCTACTTTAGTTAAAATCAAATTACAGTTCAAAGTGTTTAACCAGCCAAATTTGGGATGATTTCAATTATCAGGGAATTCTAACTTGAAGTTTTGGGTTGACTTAATTTTGTTCACATCAAGGGTTGACTTCCAAAGTATTACTTGGTGAAACTGAGAGGAAGAGGTTGAGGAAATCCAATTTAAGGATTTTAAGATTGAGGAGTCCACCCAACAGATCAAGTAATTGTTAGTTAATGCAGATGGAATTTGGAATGCCTACCTAAAACCATTCAAGTCTCTTGACTAACCAAAGTTGGTGTAATGAGATGGGGAATATGGATCATTTCCACTTGAATATCCAATCAACATGATATTCCAAAGACAATGGTGAGGGCTATTGAGTTTCAATAAAATAGTGGGATATTAATAAATATAATATTTATTTATTTTTCTAAATTTTATCAGATAAAGGACTAAAATTATTCTCATCTTATTTTGTAGAAACATCATTAAAATGACTTCAAATATATCACTATGATCCATACATTATAAGGATAACCTTTTCACTAGAAAAAAATTCCAAGAGTGGAAAAGGAACTTATGTGTTATCCTTCTCCATGAAAGGAAATTTTATGTGATGGAAGAACTTATTCCTGATGCTCCTGGTAATGAGGCAAGTGATGAAGATTTATCACTCTATGAGAAACATTTGAATGATTCCACAGATGTTTCATGTTTCATGTTATCATCCATGTCCAATGAGATTTTTAAGCAACATGAGGACATGGATGTGTATATCATGATATCTCACCTTCAGGAACTCTATCAAGAGAAGGTGAGACAAGAGAGGCATGAGATCTCTAATGCTTTATATAAAACTAATATTGGAGAGTTTGCGCCAGTTGGGCCTCATGTAGTCAAGTTTATTGGATACATTGAACACTTAGACATCTTGGGGATAAAATTCATAAATGAGTTGCATACAGATCTCATACTTTCATCACTGCCCAATACATTCTCCAATTTTATTGTTAATTACAATATGAGTTCGAAAGAATTCTTGAAAGAGAGATTAAAATGGATGTTAGTAAGGAATAAAGGGACTGGATAAACCATTAAGATTTTATTTTTGGCATGGGGTTTCAATGCACAAAAGATCAATGTGGAGGAATATATCCAGACTTGGGACAAGCTATCTACCCACTTTGAAGACTTAATCCGAGATGAACCGAGCATGAAGGTTGAAGCACTTCAATGGGGATTATACTGGGTATGCAGTTCTAACAATATTAGTCTTGTTTTCAATGACTTTGTGATATCCTTTTGTGTTGTATGACCTTCATATTTGATTGTGCTTGTGTGGTTTCTCACTTTTCTGCAAAAGTGTTTTTAATAAATAATAATAATTTTCAGTCGGTCGACAATAATGAGAAAAGTATTTTAAAAATTATTACTTTGATTCTCCAAGTGGATAATGACATGGGGTGTGATAAACCCGAAGTCTTTATGGCAGATAAGAAAAGGAAGAACAAGTCAAAGGGGTCCAAGACTCACAACAATTCTAAAGCTTCTGAGCACCGCCCTTCCAAGAAGAAGAAGATCTAGAGGCAGGGCAAGGAAAATGAGGCAGTATGTTTTTCATGTGGAAAGACAGACTACTGGAAGAGGAAATGAACCTAGAATAAAGGGGAAGCTAAATGTGTGTTTGTTATTGAGTGTAATCTTTCAATATCTACACATTGGGTATTAGATACAGCTTATGGTGCTCACATCTGTATCTAAATGTAGGGACCAAGTAGATTCTGAAAGATTTATATATGAGAGGTGAATCTGGTAGATGTTAATGGTGTGAGTATGGTTGCTCTAGCCATTGGTGACTACCAAATTTCATTTCCAACAATAATGATTTTGGTTTTAAAAAATTGTTATTATGTACCAATGATTACCAAGAACATAATTTATGTATCATGCCTAGATGCAGATGGGTTTGTTTTCAAGTTTTTAAATAAAAGTTATTTCTTTTATGAAGACAACATATGTTACGGAATGAAACATTTAAATAATAGTCTTTATGTATTAAATTATGAAAACCAGGTATTGTCAATTGATAACGAATCATCTTCATATAACTCATATAACACCCAGCTATGGCATCACCATCTTGGTCATGTAAAAAAAATCATTTGACAAAAGCTCTATCAAGAGTGTTATTTAGACTCATCTGAGCGAAAACCATTTGAAATATTTTATGCTTGTTTATAAGGGAAAATGTTCAAACCACCATTCGGTGGATAGGGTGAAGGGCTCATGGAGATTCTAGGATTGGTACACACTAATGTGTGTGGACCATTTTCAGTAGAAGCCAGATGTGGGTATTCTTACTTCATAACTTCTATTGATGACTTGAGTAGATATGGTTAGGTCTACTTGATGAGTATAAGTCTGGGACTTTTGAGAAATTCAAGGAATTCAATAATGAAGTATCAAATCAACTTGGAAAGAAGATAAAGAAATTTCGATTGGAACAAGGTGGGGAATATCTTAACCAAGAGTTTATTGACTTCTTACAGGAGTTTGGGATTCTATCTCAACTCACTCCAACTTACACACCATAGTGGAATGGTGTTAGTGAAATGAAGAACTGTACCTTGTTAGACATGTGATGTTATTAATATTTTCATGACTTATTATATTCCCCCTTTACTGATTTTATATGAAATGTGCATAATTTGTGTGAAATATTAATGTTTTAATATTAAGTATAATTTTTGAGCATTTTTAGAAGTAGTCCAATTGAGTCAGTTTAATATTTTAATAATAACTGTTACTATAATTATCCAAATTGTGTGGTTCTTGTCTTTTAGGATTCTCCTTTCAATATACAACATTTCATTAGAAGGTACCATGAGCCAATTCTGCCATTTGAAGGGTCATATGGTCCTCACAAACAAGACCAAAGAATCTGTGAACAAACTAGACCAGCCTTGAAGATTGATTTACTGGGCTCAATAAAGAAGTCCAAAAACATTAACTCTCCACCATAATTCGTGGGACACTACATGTCATCTTGGATAAAAATTTCAAGGCCCAAATCCAAGTACAAGGGGCCCAAATAAATCTTTGAAGTCCAGCCCACCATTCTGGACGAGAATTAAAATCAGTATAGTATGCATGACATATCTCATGATGTAAGCATCAAATAGAGCTGAGATTTTTCAGTGTGAAAGAGTAGATATAGGAGGCCGACTTTGTTGAAAAACCATTCGTATTTTAAGGCATCTTCATATTCAAAAACCCTTTCACATTATGGACTTCAAAAATACTGGATTGAAATGGACAGTTTAACTTTGTTTAATCAACCGGACATAACTTTTGATCAGTAAGTCCAAATGACTCCAAATTTTGAGATTAGTCGGAAAACATTATTTTATACAACTTTGAAGAAGGAGATATTTGAATATTTGGCAGTCTGAATAGCCAAATTGGCGATTCAAGTGGAGGGACAAATTGGGAATGCAAACAGTCCACTCATTGGGCTATAAATACTCTCCCCTTCTCTCCTTGAGAGGGGTTGGTATTTAAGAAGAGAGGAGAACATATTAGCACGACCAAGGCCTTTTAAAAGGCTTGGGAGGATCTTCCATACTCAAGTTTTCACTTGAGAGACCTTTCCTCTTCTCTTTGTTTTCACTTAATTTCGTGTTCTTCATTTTTGTAATTTTGTAAGTCTCTTTCTTTGTAATTCTGTTTTAATGCAAGTTACTTCTTCAATATCTCTTATTCTCATCCACCTTCTGTAGTTTAATATTTATTTTCTTAAAATAGTTTAAATTCAGTTGAATCTCCTTCCCTTATTTTGCTTCTTCATTCAATCTAAAATCCGTTTTTAATTATCATCATCGTTCGTGTGTGTGTGTCGACGTACCACTCTTTTCTAATCCCTTTCTTTTTCTTCTATTCTTAATTTATTATCATAATTATTATAACCAGAATATTAAACACCCAAATGGCTGAGTAAATATCTCATTGGGGTGAGTTGTAATTTAGGTATGTTAAGTGATTGAGAGTATTTGCTCGATGAGTATTTGTTAATTTAACATTGTGTATGTTGGACTTAATTTGTCATGGATTAATGACATATTTTGTTTAGCATGTGGTTTCCATGGATTATTGGAACTACAAATACACTACCATAAACATGTACTGATTGAGATTAAAATCCTAATTAAGTTAAGGCTTGGATTAAAGCTTTAACACTTAGGAATTCTAATTGATGTCAACTTGTGAAGTGGGTGTTAATTTAAATGCAATATAAAGAAAAGATCAAGGATATCACAAGCTTAACTCCCTAATAATGAACTCACCAAAATATTTATCAATTTTTTGAATCAAACATCATCCATAAATTATTTCATAAGCTCTGAAAACAAACCCCCCAATCAGAATACAATTAACTAAAAACAAACAACTATTTCAAAGTATCATCATCGAGGATTCGACCCGAGTGCTGCTATACACATTAGTAGAGCACTGGAACTTTGACCGGTCGATAGGTGATAATCGGCCGTGCGTTTCAAATGGCGGCATTTCCAGGGATGGTGCTTTAATTATTCGTTAGTTTCTGGTTATTGTAATAAAAAACCAAAAAAAACAAAATTTTAAAAAAGAAATTGAAAAAAAAACACAAAGAAAAACCCGTCTTCATCTTAAAAATCATAAACTGAAAAAATAAAAAGAAAAACCCGTCTTCCTATTTCTTCCAAAATCTATTTGAATGCCCCGTAGTATTCCAAAAAATCTCTTGGATTTGTTTGACCCTGAAATTGAGCGAACACTTCGCCAACTTAGGAGGAACATCAGAGATACTCAAATTATTCAAGAACCAGTCCTCATCCAACCAGTTGAATTTGAAATGGCCAATCCTAGGGAACAAACCCTTAAAGAACTCGCTGCCCCTGATATGAATTACCAACCCCTTGGTATTCAATATTCAAACATAGAGGCTGACTTCGAACTCAAATCGGGTTTGATTCATCTTCTTCCTCATTTCCACGGGCTAGCCGGTGAGGATCCACATCTCCACCTTAAAGAGTTCCAAGTAGTGTGCTCTACCATGAAGCCTCAAAGGGTTTCTGAAGAACAAATAAAACTTCGAGCCTTCCCTTTCTCCCTAGCTGACACTGCTAAGTCATGGCTCTACTACCTTCCTCCTGGTTCCATAACTACATGGAATGACATGAAGTGTCTCTTTCTTGAAAAATTCTTTCCTGCTTCTCGTACCTCTTCCATCCTAAAGGAAATAAGTGGTATCCGTCAATTCCCAAATGAATCACTCCATGAGTACTGGGAGATGTTCAAAAAGCTTGTGGCAGCCTGCCCACACCACCAAATCCCTGACCAACTCTTGATCCAATACTTCTATGGGGGGTTATTGGCTATGGAGAGAACCCTCATTGATGCTACAAGTGGCGGTGCTCTTGTTGACAAAACTCCAGCAGCTGCAAGAGATCTCATAAGTAACATGGCTACAAACACATAACAATTCCATACTCGATCACATACTCAAGTCAAACAAGCCCAAGATAATCAATCCATAGATCCTAACAAGATGACTGAGTGGATGAGTGAACTTATAGGTCTTGTGCGTCAAATAGCGGTGGCTACCAAAGCCCCAACCTCATCTTCTCCACAGTCATTATTCCCTGGACCTATCAAGAATTGTGGAATCTGTAGATCCTCAGCTCATCCAACAGACACATGTCCACAACTTCAAGAGGATCAATCTGATTCATCTGGACCAATGGAGCTCAATGCAGCATATGCTCAACAGAACACCAACCCTCAACTATCAGGTCAGTTTGTTAGAAACTTCAACCAACCTCACTCTGAGCCCTTCTCTTCTTCCTATAACCAAGGCCTTAGGTATAGTAATCCCATATCTCATCCCCCTCAATTCCCTCCTCAAAACCCAAACCAGTTTCAATATGGTCAAGGTGTTGGTAACTTCCATCAACCTTATCCTTTTGTTCCTCAACCTAAAAGGAACAATCCTCCTCCTAGATTCCATCATCCTAGTGAGCCTTCCCAATTCCAAAACCAATACAATCAATTTCCCAAGAACCAAAATCAAGGAAATCCCATTCTGGGAGCCTCTTATTCCAAGAAACCATGGGAAAGTGAAGTGGAAGATCTTGCCTCCTTCACCCGTTCTAGCCTTAAAAACATTGAAACTCAAATAGGTCAACTTGCATCCCACCTGAGCCAGCAACAACAATAAAATTCTTCCCAACTCCCAACTCAACCATTACCCAACCCCAAGGGTAATGTAAGTGCAATTGCACTTAGATCAGGAAAGCACATTGCTATGCCTCAAGATAAGTCCTCTAGCCCTCCTTTGAATGTTGACCCAGAAAAAGAAAAGAAAAAGAAAATTGAAAAGGAATCTGAATCCATTCCCTCACATCATTCCATTCCACTTAGGAATCCAATTCCTTTTCCTCAAGCCGTTTCTAAACCAAGGAAGTCCTTTGAACCTGATCCTGAAATGCTCGACATGTTTAGACGTGTTGAAGTCAGCATTCCCCTCTTAGATGCCATAAAACAAATTCCTAAGTATTCCAAGTTTCTTAAGGAATTGTGCACCCACAAGAGGCAACTTAGGACCTTTGAAAATTTTTCCACCCAGAAGTCTATTCCCATAAAGTACAAAGATCCAGGGACCTTTATAGTCCCATGCCAAATTGGAAGTTCCAACTTTGATGATGCACTCATAGACCTAGGAGCTTCAATTAATGTCATGCCCAAATCCATATTCTCCAACCTTGGTCTAGTTCCTTTGCACCCAACGGGTGTTGTCATTCAGTTAGCCAATCAAAGCACAACCAGTCCTGAGGGAATAATTGAGGATGTCCTTGTCTGAGTCAATGATCTTATCTTCCCTGCTGATTTCGATGTCCTTGACATGGAAGGTGAGACGAACTTTTCTCGATCTCCCATAATTCTTGGAAGACCATTCCTCATGACTGCAAGAACCAAGATTGATGTCCATTCTGGCATCTTATCCAAGGAATTAAGTGACCAACTGGTCAAATTCAACATTTTCCAAGCCATGTGATACCCATCTGAGGATCACTCTGCATTCTCAATCCATGCTTCTGAGGACACTTCTAAGAGTCAATTGAACCCCATTCCACCATGTTCTTCATGTTCTAATGATAAAGGATCTTGTGAAATCTGCACCATGATTAACAAATTCATAAATGGTGAAGTTGACGTGGACCTTTCATTCATAGACTCCATCAATTTAGAGGATCTTGAAAACTCTCTTGAATCCCATATCAACTCTGATCTCTACTGCTCCACCTTGGACAGTATTAAGAAAAATGAACCCGAAGCAACTGAAGTCCCTTCTTCCATTCCTGAGTTGTCGAGCCCAAAATTGAAAGATGAGACTGATCTGAAACCTCTTCCTGCACACCTGAAATATGCATTCCTCTTCCATGATCACTCATATACTATCATTATCTCTGCCACCCTTACTGAAACTGAGGAGTCCAAACTTGTTCAAGTGTTCGAGGAAAACAAAAAAGCCTTAGGTTGGACCCTATATGACATACCAGGAATCAACCCTACCCTTTGCATGCATCACATCCATCTAGAGGAGACATCCAAACCAGTTAGACAACCCCAAAGAAGACTCAATCCACTCATACTTGAGGTATTTAGGGAAGAGATCACCAAGCTTCTTCAAGCTGGTATTATCTACCCAATTTCTGATAGTGAATGGGTTAGTCCAATTCAAGTTGTACCTAAGAAGGGTGGGATAACTGTTGTCACAAATGAACATGGGGAGGTAGTCACAACTCGAGTGAAGAACAAATGGCGTGTATGCATCGATTATCGAAAATTGAATGCTGAAACACGAAAAGATCACTATCCTCTTCCATTCCTTGATCAAATGCTAAAAAGATTGGCCGGAAAGTCACACTATTGTTTTCTTGATGGATACACCGGCTATTTTCAAATCCCAATCGCACCTCAAGATCAAGAAAAGACTACTTTCACATGCCCCTTTGGAACATATTCATATAGAAGAATGCCTTTTGGACTTTGCAATGCTCCTACAACATTCCAAAGGTGTATGATGAGTATCTTTTCAGAATTCATTGAACACTGCATGGAAGTCTTCATGGATGACTTCACCATTTATGGTGATTCATTTGAGTCGGGCTTGCATTCACTCTCTCTAGTCCTTCAAAAGTGTGTCCATTATAACCTTGTGTTAAATTTTGAAAAATGTCACTTAATGGTTGCAAATGGGATTGTTCTAGGGCACATAGTTTCAAAAGATGGTATTGAAGTTGATCCAGCCAAAATTGAAGTGATCCAATCACTAACTGAACCCACTTATATTCGAGACATCCATTCATTCCTCGGTCATGCCAGTTTCTATCGGAGATTCATCCATAACTTTAGTAAAATTTCCCTCCCACTCACTCGTTTGCTCCAAAATGATGTCACTTTCCATTTTGATGAGGTTTGCAAGAGAGCCTTCATTGAACTCAAAACTGCTCTCACATCTGCCCCGATAATCCAACCCCCTGATTGGTCTCTACCCTTTGAATTGATGTGTGATGCTTCTGATAGAGCTTTTGGGGATTTTCTTGGTCAAATAAGAGAAAAAATTACTCATGTCATCTATTATGCCTCAAAAACATTGGATGAAACTCAATCTCACTACACTGTGAATGAAAAGAAACTTTTAGTTGTGGTTTATGCCTTAGATAAATTTCAGCCCTATATCTTAGGTGCCAAAATCATCATCTTCACAGACCATTCTGCTATTAAGTTCTTACTCAAGAAAAGTGATTCCAAACCAAGGCTAATAAGATGGATTCTAATGCTCCAAGAGTTTGAACTTGAAATCAAAGATAGACCTGGAAAAGAAAACCCTGTGGCTGATCACTTGAGTAGAATTCCTAATTCTCCTCATTCTGAAATCATTGATCCTGAATTTCCAATTGAGAACCTTTCATCTCTCACTCCAAAACTACCATGGTATGCCCCAATTGTAAATTACTTGGTTTCTGGTGTTTTTCCTGAAAATTTTTCAAAAGAAAAAAAAATGAAGTTGAAAAGTGATTCAAAATACTATTTTTGGGAAGAAAATAAACTTTGGAAAACTGGGGCAGACATGGTAATTAGGAGATGTGTTGATGAAGATGAATATTCTTCCATCTTAGAATTCTGTCACTCACTTCCCGGAGGTGGCCACTTTGGACCACAAAGGACCTCCCGAAAGGTCCTAGACTCTGGATTCTTCTGGCCTTCACTCTTCAAGGACTCACATGAGTTTTTTAAATCATGTCCCACTTTCCAAAAGTTTGGCACAATTTCAAAAAGAAATAAAATGCCCCAAAAGCCTTTAATTTTTTGTGAAATCTTCGATGTTTGGGGCATCGATTTCATGGGACCATTTCCCCCTTCCAATGGATTCTCATAAATTCTTCTTGCGGTCTATTATGTTTCAAGGTGGGTTGAGGCCAAACCCACTAGGAAGGATGATGCTCATACTGTTAGTGAGTTCCTAAAGACCCACATCTTCCAACGATTTGGCACACCACGTGCCTTGATCAGTGACTTAGGAACCCATTTTTGTAATAGAACCATGGAATCTCTTCTGAAAAATAATGGGGTTGTACATAAAACTTCAACTGCATATCACCCCCAAACAAATGGAATGACTGAACTTTCTAATAGAGAAGTGAAAAGAGTGCTTGAGAGAATTGTAAAACCCACCAGAAAAGACTGGCCTGAAAGACTTGGTGAAGCACTTTGGGCTTATCGAACTGCCTATAAAACACCCATTGGGATGTCTCCTTTTAGTCTAGTTTTTGGTAAAGCGTGTCACTTACCAGTTGAAATCCAACATAAGTCTTTTTGGGCTGTGAAAACCTGTAATTTTGATTGTGAAAAATCTGGTGAAAAAAGATTGTTTCAATTGGCTGAATTGGAGGAGCTTCGACTTGAATCCTATGAGAATTCCAATCTGTACAAAGAGAAGGATAAGGTACTCCATGACAGACACATCCTGAGAAAGTTATTTCATGAAGGTGAAAAGGTAATTCTCTTCAATTCTCGATTTCATCTTCATCCAGGTAATCTTAATTCTCATTGGGAAGGTCCTTTTGTTATTACTAACATTTACCCATTTGGTGTAGTGTAAGTCCAAGACCCCTCTTCCAAAAGGACATTCACGGTTAATGGACATCGGTTAAAGCATCACCATGAGAGGACATGAAATCCTGGAACAACGTCAACTTCCACTGGATCCCCAACTTCTCTAGCCGACCTACCACTCGATGTAGAAGTCGATCCACCAAATCTAAACCAGGGGGCACCTCTTTCCCTTTAACTCTCTCTCTATCTCTTCCTCTCTCAACCTCTTTCTTCTTCTTATTCTCTCTTTCATTTTTTTACCACTATATTCATCAAACCCTTTATTTTTCTCTTTCTTGTGTGGGTGTGTATTTTATAAAAACCTTAAAAACTAAAAAAACCAAAAAAACACAATCACTTAAAAAAATACAAAAAAAAATTATAAGTCGTGTTTACTCACCATCGAGTTTTGAAATTTTGTACAACCATTTTGGGGAGTTAACAGACATGTTTTCATCTCATAAATTTTGTATTTTCATTATGACTTTGGATAAATAATTTTGTGTCAAAACCAACACATTTTGAATGCTCAATTTTTGATTTGGAAAATTATTTTCCCCAACCATGAGAAAAATCATTTGCTTTCATGACAAGGCCACATATGGCCATCTTTTCAAAATGTGTGTTTTCACCCCCATTTGTGAGTCTTGAGTTTGTGGACCTTCGAGCTGAATTTCCTACCTTAGTGTGTATTAATATGATAGAGGCATTTTCTGAACCACATGAAAATTACAATAGCCAAATAGCCTCCCATTTCCCTTACATTAATCCTCCTTTTGAAAGCCCCTTTGAGAATATGAAAACATTTTCGTTGATAGCCACATTACAAGCCCAATACCTTATCCCACCCAATATCAACATGGATTTTCATTGCATAAGTTTTTGAAATTTAAGTGTGGGGGGGAATGGATTTCATTTTTGGGTATCATTTCCTTACTTTCTGGTGAGTTATCATCTCCTTGAGGGAAAGAATCCATTTTAGTGTGGGGGGGAGTTTATCATTCAGTGGGATTTTGGAATGTATTGTACAAATGATATTGAAAAGTCTTCAAAAAAATCAAAAAAAAATCAAAATTCAAAAAAAAAATCAAAAAAAAATGAAAAAATGGGTTGTGTCTTGGGTAGGTCAAAAATAACTCTTCCTCAACCTTTGATCTTGTTATAACTATTACAATTAGTGTCTTTAGGAGATCAAACATGGGTTGGGATATGAGTGTGAGATCTGTTTCAAGGTCAACTTTCGAAAAAACAAAGAAAAAAAAAGAACACTTGCATTATATTCTTATATCATTGGTAGAAGTTTTGTGTATTGTAAATATTCCATCATCTCATTACCTTCATATTTTATTCCTCTATTGTGTCTTTCTTCACACAATCGTTCCCTTGTAAATATGTGTTTTCATTTCCTTCCATGTTTTATTTCAAAAAAATGTGCATTGCTTTTTCTATGTTGGTATTTTAACCCTCTTCTTCGCTATCTTGGACATTATATTCCTACCGTCCCATAACCATAGAAAAACCCCTTAAAAAGACCTCTTGATTATTTTTCACTTTGGATAGGGATTTTAAGCTGAGATCTCTTTTCAAACTCTAAGATTTTCACTTTGGTTGGTGAAAGAGTGAACCTCCACAAATGAATTTTATCATCTTGAGATGTGTGAGTTTTGAGTGTCCACATTTTCCATTTCTAAATTTGAGCATGAAAAAATGAATTAGTTTTGGAACATTGTTTCTGTAACAACTTGTGGTGGAATTCAAAATGGATGAGTGAAATAGTCTAAACCTCCCCTGATTGGAGAAAACAAAATTTTAATATCTGTTGGTGAGTAAAAATGATTTTGTCATGTTTTTATATTTGTTGCACATGAGGACATGCACAAAACTAAGTGTGGGGGATTTGATGTTATTAATATTTTCATGACTTATTATATTTCCCCTTTACTGATTTTATATGAAATGTGCATAATTTGTGTGAAATATTAATGTTTTAATATTAAGTATAATTTTTGAGCATTTTTAGAAGTAGTTCAATTGAGTCAGTTTAATGTTTTAATAATAACTGTCACTATACTGATCCAAATTGTGTGGTTCTTATTTTTTAGGATTCTCCTTTCAATATAAAACATTTCATTAGAAGGTACCATGAGCCAATTCTGCCATTTGAAGGGTCATATGGTCCTCACAAACAAGACCAAAGAATCTGTGAACAAACTGGACCATCCTTGAAGATTGATTTACTGGGCTCAATAAAGAAGTCCAAAAACATTAAATCTCCACCATAATTAGGGGGAAACTACATGTCATCTTGGATAAAAATTTTAAGGCCCAAATCCAAGTACAAGGGGCCCAAATAAAGCTTTGAAGTCCATCCCACCATTCTGGCCGAGAATTAAAATCAGTATAGTATGCATGACATATCTCATGATGTAAGCATCAAATCGAGCTGAGATTTTGCAGTGTGAAAGAGGAGATATAGGAGGCAGACTTTTTAGAATAAACCATTCATATTTTAAGGCATCTTCATATTCAAAAACCCTTTCACATTATGGACTTCAAAAATACTGGATTGAAATGGACAGTTTAACTTTGTTTAATCAACCGGCCATAGCTTTTGATCCATAAGTAAAAATGACTCCAAATTTTTAGAGTAGTCGGAAAAAATTATTTTATACAACTTTTAAGAAGGAGATATTTGAATATTAGGCAGTCTTAATAGCCAAATTGGTGATTCAAGTGGAGGGACAGATTGGGAATGCAAACAGTCCACTCCTTGGGCTATAAATACTCTCCCCTTCTCTCCTTGAGAGGGGTTGGTATTTCAGAAGAGAGGAGAACATATTGGCACAACCAAGGCCTTTAAAAAGTCTTGGGAGGATCTTCCATACTCAAGTTTTCACTTGAGAGACCTTTCCTCCTCTCTTTGTTTTCACTTAATTTCGTGTTCTTCATTTTTGTAATTTTGTAAGTATCTTTCTTTGTAATTCTGTTTTAATGCAAGTTACTTCTTCAATATCTCTTATTCTCATCCACCTTCTGTAGTTTAATATTTATGTTCTTAAAATAGTTTAAATTCATTTGAATCCCCTTCCCTTATTTTTCTTCCTCATTCAATCGAAAATTCGTTTTTAATTATCATCATCGTTCGTGTGTGTGTGTCGATGTACCACTCTTTTCTAATCCCTTTCTTTTTCTTCTATTCTTAATTTATCATCATAATTATTATAAACAGAATATTAAACACCCAAATGGATGAGTAAATATCTCATTGGGGTGAGTTATAATTTAGGTATGTTAAGTGATTGAGAGTATTTTCTCGATGAGTATTCGTTAATTTAACATTGTGTATGTTGGACTTAATTTGTCATGGATTAATGACATATTTTGTTTAGCATGTGGTTTCCATGGATTATTGGAACTACAAATACACTACCATAAACATGTACTTATTGAGATTAAAATCCTAATTAAGTTAAGGCTTGGATTAAAGCTTTAACACTTAGGAATTCTAATTGATGTCAACTTGTGAAGTGGGTGTTAATTTAAATGCAATATAAAGAAAAGCTCAAGGATATCACAAGCTTAACTCCCTAATAATGAACTCACCCAAATCTTTATCAATTTGTTGAATCAAACATCATCCATAAATTATTTCATAAGCTCTGCAAACAAACCCCCCAATCAGAATACAATTAACTAAAAACAAATGACTATTTCAAAGTATCATCGCTGAGGATTCGACCCGAGTGCTGCTATACACATTAGTAGAGCACCGGAACTTTGACCGGTCAATAGGCGATAATTGGTCGTGCATTTCAAATGGCACTGTTGCCGGGGATGGTGCTTTAATTATTCGTTAGTTTCTGGTTATTGTAATAAAAAACCAAAAAAAACAAAATTTTAAAAAAGAAATTGAAAAAAAAACACAAAGAAAACCCCGTCTTCCTCTTAAAAATCATAAACTGAAAAAATACAAAGAAAAACCCGTCTTCCTCTTTCTTCCAAAATCTCTTTGAATGCCCCGTAGTATTCCAAACAATCTCTCGGATTTGTTTGACCCTGAAATTGAGCGAACACTTCACCAACTTAGGAGGAACATCAGAGATACTCAAATTATTCAAGAACCAGTCCTCATCCAACCAGTTGAATTTGAAATGGCCAATCCTAGGGAACAAACCCTTAAAGAACTCTTTTCCCCTGATATGAATTACCAACCCCTTGGTATTCAATATTGAAACATAGAGGCTGACTTCGAACTCAAATCGGGTTTGATTCATCTTCTTCCTCATTTCCACGGGCTAGCCGGTGAGGATCCACATCTCCACCTTAAAGAGTTCCAAGTAGTGTGATCTACCATGAAGCCTCAAGGGGTTTCTGAAAAACAAATCAAACTTCAAGCCTTCCCTTTCTCCCTATCTGACACTGCTAATTCATGGCTCTACTACCTTCCTCCTGGTGCCATAACTACATGGAATGACATGAAGTGTCTCTTTCTTGAAAAATTCTTTCCTGCTTCTCGTACCGCTTCCATCCGAAAGGAAATAAGTGGTATCCATCAATTCCCAAATTAATCACTCCATGAGTACTGGGAGAGGTTCAAAAAGCTTGTGGAAGCCTACCCACACCACCAAATCCCTAACCAACTCTTGATCCAATACTTCTATGAGGGGTTATTGGCTATGGAGAGAACCCTCATTGATGCTGCAAGTGGCGGTGCTCTTGTTGACAAAACTCCAGCAGTTGCAAGAGATCTTATAAGTAACATGGCTGCAAACACACAACAATTCCATACTCGAGCACATGCTCAAGTCAAACAAGCCCAAGATAATCAATCCATAGAGCCTAACAAGATGACTGAGTGGATGAGTGAACTTACAGGTCTTGTGCGTCAACTAGCGGTGGCTACCAAAGCCCCAACCTCATCTTCTCCACAGTCACTATTCCCTGGACATATCAAGAATTGTGGAATTTGTAGCTCCCCAGCTCATCCAACAGACACATGTCCACAAATTCAAGAGGATCAATCCGATTCATCTGGACCAGTGGAGCCCAATGCAGCATATTCTCAACAGAACACCAACCCTCAACTATTAGGTCAGTTTGTTAGAAACTTCAACCAACCTCACTCTGAGCCCTTCTCTTCTTCCTATAACCAAGGCCTTAGGTATGGTAATCCCATATCTCATCCCCCTCAATTCCCTCCTCAAAACCCAAACCAGTTTCAATATGGTCAAGGTGTTGGTAACTTCCATCAACCTCATCCTTTTGTTCCTCAACCTCAAAGGAACAATACTCCTCCTAGATTCCATCATCCTAGTGAGCCTTCCCAATTCCAAAACCAATACAATCGATTTCCCAAGAACCAAAATCAAGGCAATCCCAATCTGGGAGCCTCTTCTTCCAAGAAACCATGGGAAAGTGCAGTGGAAGATCTTGCCTCCTTCACCCGTTCTAGCCTTAAAAACATTGAAACTCAAATAGGTCAACTTGCATCCCACCTGAGCCAGCAACAACAATCAAATTCTTCCCAACTCCCAGCTCAACCATTACCCAACCCCAAGGGTAATGTAAGTGAAATTTCACTTAGATCGGGAAAGCACATTGCTATGCCTCAAGATAAGTCCTCTATCCCTCCTTTGAATGTTGACCCAGAAAATGAAAAGAAAAAGAAAATCGAAAAGGAATCTGAATCCATTCCCTCACATCATTCCATTCCACTTAGGAATCCAATTCCTTTTCCTCAAGCCGTTTCTAAACCAAGGAAGTCCTTTGAACCTGATCCTGAAATGCTCGACATGTTTAGACGTGTTGAAGTCAACATTCCCCTCTTAGATTCCATAAAACAAATTCCTAAGTATGCCAAGTTTCTTAAGGAATTGTGCACCCACAAGAGGCAACTTAGGACCTTTGAAAATGTTTCCACCTAGAATTCTATTCCCATAAATTACAAAGATCCAGGGACCTTTACAGTCCCATGCCAAATTGGAAGTTCCAACTTTGATGATGCACTCATAGACCTAGGAGCTTCAATTAATGTCATGCCCAAATCCATATTCTCCAACCTTGGTCTAGTTCCTTTGCACCCAACGGGTGTTGTCATTCAGTTAGCCAATCGAAGCACAACCAGTCCTGAGGGAATAATTGAGTATGTCCTTGTCCGAGTCAATGATCTTATCTTCCCTGCTGATTTTTATGTCCTTGACATGGAAGGTGAGACGAACTTTTCTTGATCTCCCCTAATTCTTGGAAGACCATTCCTCATGACTGCAAGAACCAAGATTGATGTCCATTCTGGCATCTTATACATGGAATTCAGGGACCAACTGGTCAAATTCAACATTTTCCAAGCCATGTGATACCCATCTGAGGATCACTCTGCATTCTCAATCCGTGCTTCTGAGGACACTTCTAAGAGTCAATTGAACCCCATTCCACCATGTTCTTCATGTTCTAATGATAAAGGATCTTGTGAAATCTACACCATGATTAAAAAAGTCATAAATGGTGAAGTTGACGTGGACCTTTCATTCATAGACTCCATCAATTTAGAGGATCTTGAAAACTCTCTTGAATCCCATATCAACTCTAATCTCTACTGCTCCACCTTGGACAGTATTAAGAAAAATGAACCCGAAGCAACTGAAGTCCCTTCTTCCATTCCTGAGTTGTCAAGCCCAAAAGTGAAAGATGAGACCGATCTGAAACCTCTTCCTGCACACCTGAAATATGCATTCCTCTTCCATGATCACTCATATTTTGTCATTATCTCTGCCACCCTTACTGAAACCGAGGAGTCCAAACTTGTTCAAGTGTTAGAGGAAAACAAAAAAGCATTAGGTTGGACCTTATATGACATACCAGGAATCAACCATGCCCTTTGCATGCATCACATCCATCTGGAGGAGACATCCAAACCAGTTAGACAACCCCAAAGAAGACTCAATCCACTCATACTTGAGGTATTTAGGGAAGAGATCACCAAGATTCTTCAAGCTGGTATTATCTACCCAATTTCTGATAGTGAATGGGTTAGTCCAATTAAAGTTGTACCTAAGAAGGGTGGGATAACTATTGTCACAAATGAACATGGGGAGGTAGTCACAACTCGAGTGAAAAACAAATGGTGTGTATGCATCGATTATCGAAAATTGAACGCTGAAACACGAAAAGATCACTATCCTCTTCCATTCCTTGATCAAATTCTATAAAGATTGGCCGGAAAGTCACACTATTGCTTTCTTGATGGATACACTGGCTATTTTCAAATCCCAATCGCACCTCAAGATCAAGAAAAGACTACTTTCACATGACCCTTTGGAACATATGCATATAGAAGAATGCCTTTTGGACTTTGCAATTCTCCTGAAACATTCCAAAGGTGTATGATGAGTATCTTTTCAGAATTCATTGAACACTACATGGAAGTCTTCATGGATGACTTCACCATTTATGGTGAGTCATTTGAGTCGTGCTTGCATTCACTCTCTCTAGTCCTTCAAAAGTGTGTCCATTATAACCTTGTGTTAAATTTTGAAAAATGTCACTTAATGGTTGAAAATGGTATTGTTCTAGGGCACGTAGTTTCAAAAGATGGTATTGAAGTTGATCCAGCCAAAATTGAAGTGATCCAATCACTAACTGAACCCACTTCTGTTCGAGACATCCGTTCATTCCTCGGTCATTCCGGTTTCTATCAGAGATTCATCCATAACTTCAGTAAAATTTCCCTCCCACTCAATCGTTTGCTCCAAAATGATGTCACTTTCCATTTTGATGAGGTTTTCAAGAGAGCCTTCATTGAACTCAAAACTGCTCTCACATCTGCCCCGATAATCCAACCCCCTGATTGGTCTTTACCCTTTGAATTGATGTGGATGCTTCTGATAGAGCTGTTGGGGATGTTCTTGGTCAAAGAAGAGAAAAAATTCCTCATGTCATCTATTATGACTCAAAAACATTGGATGAAACTCAATCTCACTACACTGTGACTGAAAAGAAACTTTTAGTTGTGGTTTATGCCTTAGATAAATTTCAGACCTATCTCTTAGGTGCCAAAATCATCATCTTCACAGACCATTCTGCTATTAAGTTCTTACTCAAGAAAAGTTATTCCAAACCAAGGCTAATAAGATGGATTCTAATGCTCCAAGAGTTTGACCTTGAAATCAAAGATAGACCTGGAAAAGAAAACCCTGTGGCTGATCACTTGAGTAGAATTCCTAATTCTCCTCATTCTGAAATCATTGATCCTGAATTTCCAATTGAGCACCTTTCATCTCTCACTCCAAAACTACCATGGTATGCCCCAATTGTAAATTACTTGGTTTCTGGTGTTTTTCCTGAAAATTTTTCAAAAGAACAAAAAATGAAATTGAAAAGTGATTCAAAATACTATTTTTGGGAAGAAAATAAACTTTGGAAAACTGGGGCAGACATGGTAATTAGGAGATTTGTTGATGAAGATGAATATTCTTCCATCTTAGAATTTTGTCACTCACTTCCCAGAGGTGGCCACTTTGGACCACAAAGGACCTCCCGAAAGGTCCTAGACTCTGGATTCTTCTGTCCTTCACTCTTCAAGGACTCACATGAGTTTTTTCAATCATGTCCAACTTGCCAAAAGTTTGGCACAATTTCAAAGAGAAATAAAATGCCCCAAAAGAATTTAATTTTTTGTGAATTCTTCAATGTTTGGGGCATCGATTTCATGGGACCATTTCCCCCTTCCAATGGATTCTCATACATTCTTCTTGAGGTAGATTATGTTTCAAGGTGGGTTGAGGCCAAACCCACTAGGAAGGATGATGATCATACTGTTAGTGAGTTCCTAAAGACCCACATCTTCCAACGATTTGGCACACCACGTGCCTTGATCAGTGACTTAGGAACCCATTTTTGTAATAGAACCATGGAATATCTTCTGAAAAAAGAATGGGGTTGTACATAAAACTTCAACTGCATATCACCCCCAAACAAATGGAATGACTGAACTTTCTAATAGAGAAGTGAAAAGAGTGCTTGAGAGAATTGTAAAACCCACCAGAAAAGACTGGCCTGAAAGACTTGGTGAAGCACTTTGGGCTTATCGAACTGCCTATAAAACACCCATTGGGATGTCTCCTTTTAGGCTAGTTTTTGGTAAAGCATGTCACTTACCAGTTGAAATCCAACATAAGTCTTTTTGGGCTGTGAAAACCTGTAATTTTGATTGTGAAAAATCTGGTGAATAAAGATTGTTACAATTGGCTGAATTAGAGGAGCTTCGACTTGAATCCTATGAGAATTCCAATTTGTAAAAAGAGAAGGCTAAGGTACTCCATGACAGACACATCCTGAGAAAGGTATTTCATGAAGGTGAAAAGGTAATGCTCTTCAATTCTCGATTTCATCTTCATCCAGGTAATCTTAATTCTCGTTGGGAAGGTCCTTTTGTTATTACTAATGTTTACCCATTTGGTGCAGTGTAAGTCCAAGACCCCTCTTCCAAAAGGACATTCACGGTTAATGGACATCGGTTAAAGCATCACCATGAGAGGACATGCAATCCTGGAACAACATCAACTTCCACTGGATCCCCAACTTCTCTAGCCGACCTACCACTCGATGGAGAAGTCGATCCACCAAATCTAAACCAGGGGGCACCTCTTTCCCTTTAACTCTCTCTCTATCTCTTCCTCTCTCAACCTCTTTCTTCTTCTTCCTCTCTCTTTCAATTTTTTTACCACTATATTCATCAAACCCTTTCTTTTTCTCTTTCTTGTGTGGGTGTGTATTTTATAAAAACCTTAAAAAATAAAAAAACCAAAAAAACACAATCACTTAAAAAAAATACAAAAAAAATTATAAGTCATGTTTTCTCACCATCGAGTTTGGAAATTTTGTACAACCATTTTGGGGAGTTAACAGACATGTTTTCATCTCAGAAATTTTGTATTTTCATTATGACTTTGGATAAAGAATTTTGTTTCAAAACCAACACATTTTGAATGCTCAATTTTTGATTTGGAAAATTATTTTACCCAATCGTGAGAACAAACATTTGCTTTCATGCCAAGGCCACCTATAGAAATCTTTTCAAAATGTGTGTTTTCACCCCCATTTGTGAGTCTTGATTTTATGGACCTTCGAGCTGAATTTCCTACCTTAGTTTGTATTAATATGATAGAGGCATTTTCTGAACCACATGAAAATCACAATAGCCAAATAGCCTCCCATTTCCCTTACATTAATCCTACTTTTGAAATCCCCTTCGAGACTATGAAAACTTTTTCATTGATAGCCACATTACAAGACCAATACCTTATCCCACCCAATATCAACATGGATTTTCATTGCATAAGTTTTTGAAATATAAGTGTGGGGGGGAATGGATTTCATTTTTGGGTATCATTTCCTTACTTTCTGGTGAGTTATCATCTGCTTGAGGGCAAGAATCCATTTTAGTGTGGGGGGGAGGTTATCATTCAGTTGGATTTGGGAATGTATTGTACAAATGATATTGAAAAGTGTTCAAAAAAAATAAAAATAAAATCAAAATTCAAAAAAAAAATCAAAAAAATGAAAAAATGGGTTGTGTCTTGGGTAAGTCAAAAATCACTCTTCCTCAACCTTTGATCTTGTTATAACTATTACAATTAGTGTCGTGAGGAGATCAAACATGGGTTGGGATATGAGTGTGAGATCTGTTTCAAGCTCAACTTTCGAAAAAACAAAGAAAAAAAAAAGAAAAAAAAAGAACACTTGAATTATATTCTTATATCATTGGGAGAAGTTTTGTGTCTTGTAAATATTCCATCATCTCATTACCTTCATATTTTATTCCTCTATTGTGTCTTTCTTCACACAATCATTCCCTTTTAAATATGTGTTTTCATTTCCTTCCATGTTTTATTTCAAAAAAATGTGCATTGCTTTTTCTATGTTGGTATTTTAACCCTCTTCTTCGCTCTCTTGGACATTATATTCCTACCGTCCCATAGCCACAGAAAAACCCCTTAAAAAGACCTCTTGATTCTTTTTCACTTTGGATAGGTATTTTAAGCTGATATCTCTTTTCAAACTCTAAGATTTTCACTTTTGGTCGGTGAAAGAGTGAACCTCCACAAATGAATTTTATCATCTTGAGATGTGTGAGTTTTGAGTGTCTGCATTTTCCATTTCTAAATTTGAGCATGAAAAAATGAATTAGTTTTGGAACATTGTTTCTGTAACAACTTGTGGTGGAATTCAAAATGGATGAGTGAAATAGTCTAAACCTCCCCTGATTGGAGAAAACAAAATTTTAATATTTTTTGGTGAGTAAAAATGATTTTGTCATGTTTTTATATTTGTTGCACATGAGGACATGCACAAAACTAAGTTTGGGGGATTTGATGTTATTAATATTTTCATGACCTATTATATTACCCCTTTAATGATTTTATATGAAATGTGCATAATTTGTGTGAAATATTAATGTTTTAATATTAAGTATAATTTTTGAGCATTTTTAGAAGTAGTCCAATTGAGTTAGTTTAATGTTTTAATAATAACTGTCACTATACTGATCCAAATTGTGTGGTTCTTATTTTGTAGGATTCTCCTTTCAATATACAACATTTCATTAGAAGTTACCATGAGACAATTCTGCCATTTGAAGGGTCATATGGTCCTCACAAACAAGACCAAAGAATCTATGAACAAACTGGATCATCATTGAAGATTGATTTACTGGGCTCAATAAAGAAGTCCAAAAACATTAACTCTCCACCATAATTCGGGGGACACTAAATTTCATCTTGGATAAAAATTTTGAGGCCCAAATCCAAGTACAAGGGGCCCAAATAAAGCTTTGAAGTCCATCCCACCATTCTGGACGAGAATTAAAATCAGTATAGTATACATGACATATCTCATGATGTAAGCATCAAATCGAGCTTAGATTTTGCAGTGTGAAATAGGATATATATGTGGCCGACTTTGTTTAAGAAACCATTTGGATTTTAAGGCATATTCATATTCAAAAACCCTTTCACATTATGGACTTCAAAGAGACTGTATTGAAATGGATAGTTTAACTCTGTTTAATCAACCAGCCATTACTTTTGATCTGTAAGTCCAAATGACTCCAAATTTTGAGAGTAGTCGGAAAACATTATTGTATACAACTTCGAAAAAAGAGATATTTGAAGATTATGCTTTCAAAATATCCAAATTGGTGATGCAAGTGGAGGGACAGATTGGGAATGCAAACAGTCCACTCCTTGGGCTATAAATACTCTCCCCTTCTCTCCTTGAGAGGGGTTGGCATTTCAGAAGAGAGGAGAACATATTGGCATGACCAAGGCCTTGAAAAAGGCTTGGGAGGATCTTCCATACTCAAGTTTTCACTTGAGATACCTTTCCTCCTCTCTTTGTTTTCACTTAATTTCGTGTTCTTCATTTTTGTAATTTTGTAGGTCTCTTTCTTTGTAATTCTGTTTTAATGCAAGTTACTTCTTCAATATCTCTTATTCTCATCCACCTTCTGTAGTTTAATATTTATTTTATTAAAATAGATTAAATTCAGTTGAATCCCCTTCCCTTATTTTTCTTCCTCATTCAATCAAAAATCCGTTTTTAATTATCATCATCGTTCGTGTGTGTGTGTCGACGTACCACTCTTTTCTAATCCCTTTCTTTTTATTCTATTCTTAATTTATCATCATAATTATTATAACCAGAATATTAAACACCCAAACGGATGAGTAAATATCTCATTGGGTTGAGTTATAATTTAGGGATGTTAAGTGATTGAGAGTATTTGCTCGATGAGTATTCATTAATTTAACATTGTGTATGTTAGACTTAATTTGTCATGGATTAATGACATATTTTGTTTAGCATGTGGTTTCCATGGATTATTGGAACTAAAAATACACTATAATAAACATGTACTGATTGAGATTAAAATCCTAATTAAGTTAAGGCTTGGATTAAAGATTTAACACTTAGGAATTCTAATCGATGTCAACTTGTGAAGTGGGTGTTAATTTAAATGCAATATAAAGCAAAGCTCAAGGATATCACAAGCTTAACTCCCTAATAATGAACTCAACCTAATCTTTATCAATTTGTTGAATAAAACATCATCCATAAGTTATTTCATAAGCTTTGCAAAAAAAACCCCCAATCAGAATACAATTAACTAAAAACAAACGACTATTTCAAAGTATCATCGCCGAGGATTCGACCCGAGTGATGCTATACACATTAGCAGAGCACCGGAACTTTGACCAGTCGATAGGTGACAATCGGCCGTGCATTTCAACATGGTAAGACTGATAATGATTCATGCAGATCGTTCATTATCCTTTTAGGGATATGCATTACAAACTGCGGCATACACATTAAACTGATTACCAACTAAAGAAGAAAATAGAATTCCCTTCGAGTTATGGAGTGTAAAGAAACTCATTTTGTCACATACACATGTATAGGGTTGGGATGTGTTTGTTAAGTCCTTATTAGGTAACAAAATAGCATGTGAGGGCACAAAGTGTATCTTTATAGGGTATCCCAAGGAAACAAATGGATGGTACTTATACAACCCCTATGATAAGAAAGTGATCATTGCCAGACAATCCATCTTTCTTGAGAGGGAGTACATACTCAAAAAGGATAGTGGGAGAAAGATTGACTTCGATGAAGTTGATACTCAAGATACATAAGAGTTGGTACAGGAACAGATTTCACAGGTCCCCATGGAAGAAGTAGTTACTGAAACACAAGTACTGTGTAGGAGCACAAGAGAGGTAAGAGAACCAGAGATATATGGTTTCTAGTCACCGAAGAAGGTGAATCATTATTGGTTGACAATGATGAACCTCTCTCCTAAAAAGAGGTAGTAGAGAGCTCAGAAGCCTCAAGATGCTAAGAATCCATGAATTCTGAAATGGATTCCATTTATCAGAACCAAGTTTGGGTTCTGGTCGATGTGTCAGTTTATGTAAAGCTCGTTGGATGAAAATGGGTATTCAAGATGAAACTAGACATGGAAGTAAAGTAAATACCTATAAATCAAGGCTGGTGGCTAAAGGTTTTAAACAACGTCAAGGAATTGACAATGATATAACCTTTTACAAGTTACCATGTTTAAATCCATCAAAATTCTACTTGCTATAGCATCTTACCATGACTATGAGATTTTACATATGGATGTCAAAACTGCAATCCTTAATGGGAACCTTTAAGAAGATGTCTATATGACACAACCAGAAGGGTTTGTGACTCTGGGTGATGTTAAAAGGATTTGAAAGTATTAGAGATCTATTTATGGATTGAATCAAGCATACGGGTCATAGAACATTTTATTGATGAAGGAATAAAATTTTTTGGTTTCATTAAGAATGAATGTGAGCCATATGTTTATAAGAGGTTTAGTGAGAATGTAATTGTTATCCTAGTAGTATATGTTGATGACATATTACTTACTGGAAACGACGTACTAGTCTTACAGTTTGTTAAGGACTAGTTAAACAACTATTTCTCCATGAAGGACTTAGGTGAAGTAGCATATATTCTATAGATCAAGATCATTCGTGATATATCCAAGAGGTTGCTTGGACTAAGTCAAAGTATATATGTTGACCAGATACTAAAGAGATTTAGTATAGAACAATCCAAGGGTGGATTGGTTCCAGTGTCATATAGTTTACATCTTTTTAAGAAAATGTGTCCTCATACACAACAGGAGAAAAAAGAAAGAGTAGGATCTCATGTGCTTTAGCAATAAGATCAATCATGTATGTCATGTTATGTACTAAACTTTATGTTGCCTATTCATTGAGCATGGTAAGCATATATCAAGCTGGCTTAGGAGAACAACATTGGTCTGTTGTTAAGGCTATCCTTAAGTATCTGAGAATAACTAAGGATGTGTTCCTAGTGTATGGAGGAGATGAGGAGTTGGTCATTAGGGGTTACACTAATGCTAGTTTTTAGACATATCAAAATGATCTGAAGTCATAGTCAGGATATATTTTTTGTCTCAATGGAGGAGCAGTGAGCTGGAAGAGTTCAAAGCAGCCAGTTGCCATTGATTCTACAGCGGAGTCCGAGTATATAGAGGCTTATGATGCAGCCAAAGAAGCAGTTTGGATATGAAAATTTGTCCAGGATCTTGATGTGGCACCTAGCAGTAAAGACTCTATCAAATTGTATTGTGATAATACTGCAACTGTGGATCTTGAAAAATAGACAAGGTCACGCCAACAGACAAAGTCTATACTCCGGAAGTATCACCTCTTGAAGGTTTTTTATCAGAGGGGTGAAGTTGTAGTAAGCATAGTACTCATAGAAGAGAACGTGGAGGACCCCTTGACTAAAGGTCAATCTCAGCAGAAGCATGAGTATCATGTGAGAACTAACGGACTAAAGTTTGTTAGTAGTTGGCTCTAGTTCAAGTGGGAGTCTGTTGAAGTTGGGGCCCAATAATCATATTTTGTGTACTTTATGATAACCTATATTGTAACGACCCAAAAATTTTGTCAATGAAATTCCCTTCTTATAAATATTTCATACAGTATAATCACATAAAATCACATTAGGAACACAATACAAACTTTATAAATGATGAATTAATGAAATAAAAGGCATTTCTAGAAGTTAAGGAATATATACCAAAGGAATTGTAACTTAACCTTTGGAATAGTAACATGACCCCTATGAATAGTAAACCGGATAATTGAATAGTAACATCACCAATGAAATTATAAATAAAATTTATTCATTTTATAAGTGACAATATGATATAATTATATTATAGTATAATTAAATAAATATTTTAAAAATTATTAATTAAGTGTTGGTATTTTTGCAAGTCATAAATATTTAATTACAATTTTATGAATAATTTAATAATTTAAAAAAATTATTTTCATAAAATGTATTCATAAATTTGTATTTTTATGTCTTGTGATTATAAGATAATTTTATGAGACCTTAGTTAATTTTTTAAAGTGTTAGAAAAATAGTTTTAATAATTATTCATGTTTACTTGATCGCATATATTTCGTCATGAGTTATTCGAGAGAATATAATGTGAATATAATATTTAATAAATATTTATTTTTTATTTAGTGAAAATAATATTTATTTATTTATTGGTGAATAATGCAGTTATATTTATCTAATAAATAAATAGTCATTATTCAAGGCTTGATAAATAGTGTGAAGGAATGGAGGATCGAGTTTAATGGTCCGGTGAGAAATAATAAATATTGAATATTATTTGATTAAATAATATTTAATTTAATTTACAAGTTAAGCGCATGTCAAGAAATAATATTATTATTATTATTTAACATGGGGTTCCACAGGGATTAAATAAATAATAAAGGGCATTTGTGTAATTATTTTATTTTAACTCTAGCGGTATATAAACCCAATTCTATTATTTTCTAAGAGTCAATTCATTAGTTTGGTTGTGCACAACGGATTTGGAGAATCCTTTCAAGCCCCAAAGAGCTTCATTCTCCAAGAACGCTCCCAAGAATGGAGAGCGGTCTTCCTCCACCTCTCACTCTCGAATCTAGAGAGTTTAAGAACGCTTTGGAAGCGGTTCTCCTAACGATCAAAGGCGGACGGTGCAAGCAATAGGATCTCTTGTGCTAGCACCCGGAGATTCATACGACAACGCTTGGAGATTTGTGGAACACGTGTGGATCACCGCTAGAGAGAATTTGCACTTGATTACTACAACGCAATTACAGTACAACACATATATGTTTCCAGATCCATCAACAAAGAATAAATTCCAACAAGGTAATTCTTTGATTAATTAAATTGATTATAAATAATAAGTGATGGCCATCTCTCTAGTTCCTGCATTTTATCATTTGCCTATATTCTTTAATTTAATTCTGTTGATCACGATGTTTAACGTTGTGTAAAATCACGGATTAATCATCGATCATGGTAAAAAACAAAGTCGGGCATGACCCGCCGCATGTTTCCGCTAAGCCCAAAACCTACATGAATCACCGCTATATGGTTTTTACACTTGAACCCTTAAAACACAACGAAGGTAATCCGAAAGAGTTTTCAAAAAATCAACATCATTATCAAAGAAAGGATCCTAAGACAAGGTAATCAATTCTTCCAAATTTAAATTGATTAATTATAAAATTAACGTGTAAGATCTTATATTGGAGTTTCGAACAACCATAAATTAAAAGAAATTTCAATTTTATACCCATCCAAGGCACTTCTGCTACCCCAAAACCAACAAAAAATGAGTCGAGCAATCGTTCCCAAAAAAAAAGTGGGCCGAGTCAAGTTTCTTGGCTTTGAATTATATTTTTTGTGAAAAATATATTAAAAATGTTGATTCGTATAAAAGAAAAATGAAAAATGAAGATAATATTTAAAAAGATAAAAATAAACTATTGAAAATGAAATTTGCAAACATTTTTTCAACGGTATGATCCCAAAATATTTTTCAACTGATTTTTTAATATACTTTTAAAATATAAAAACAAACAAAAAAATATTTTCACACACCAAACATGCCCTAAATATTTAAAATTTGGTGGTGTCAAACACCAAATAAAAGGATATGATTAAATTTTCAAGCAAATCGATGCCCAACCAAAACATCAAAAATAATCTCCAACATTTGTAAGTCATTAAAATGAAATACCAAATTGAGTGGCATTAAAAATTTACTCCCAAGCATGTAGAAGTCACCTTCCTCCCCAATTCAACAACCTACACATATGAAGCCAAATAATTACCGCACGAACTCCACCACTATCATAATTTACCCTCGAATATCAACAATTGTCCTACAAGATGCAAGAAAAACAACCATTCACTTGTCAAATCAAAAACAAATGAAGAACATAATGTTGCAATCTTGAATGATGAAATCAGTTTGATATAACAATTAACAGATGCGGAAGAGATTCCTTTTTCGGAAAAAAAACCAATTTTGTAGAGAAAAATGCATACTTGTACGGCTTATACACTATATGAGAGTGACACATCCAAAGATTCACATCCATGCATCGCTCTGT
This sequence comes from Viscum album, assembly GCA_963277665.1. NCBI lineage: Eukaryota > Viridiplantae > Streptophyta > Magnoliopsida > Santalales > Viscaceae > Viscum > Viscum album. Next base: position 796,353,761 of record OY728132.1, read on the forward strand.
TCTCAGCAACTAGACACTAGTGGTAGTTGATTAGTCAAGGTTGAGACTTACTCCCATAATTTCGGGTGCCTCCGCATCACTTTTATCTGACTTGTTTATAATAATAGGCTTTCCAAACAATTTAAATGATTTGCAACAATCGTGACCATTGTTTCCCATGAGGCCGATGGAAGAAAGATGTACGCTGCTCCCGCTCTCCATGGATTGTGACCTTCCATTGTTCTGCACACCTGAAGCAGTCTTCTCCTTCGGTGACATGTTGCCAAGGAGATTCGACGTGTATCCTCCGAAGAAGGTGGGTAAAGCGGGTACACAAATAGGATCATGCATGGCTCCCTGCATGCCATCTGAAAAAGAGTGATAACCTGACATTGATAGGCTGACATGGCATGTTATTGTATTACTTAAAACCTGTCATGGGGAATAAGCTCTCTCTTTCTCTCTTGTCAACAAGCATCTTAGAGTTGGGAGTAACTTTCGGCCTTTTGGTGGGTGGCAATGCAATGCTGAGTCGTAAGGTCTCTTTAACAACCCAAGGACTAACTCCTTTCACATTCTGCAACACCTCAGGTTCATCCCATGCCACCTTCAAAGATTACATAAAAAAATATAGAAACACCGCTCAGAATCCAAGATTCTTACCGAGCAAATGACAGTAATCATAATATGAAAGTTATTACAATGAAGAACCTCACTAGTTGTAAACACATCCATAATTATAATGATACGATCCTTCGTTATAATAAATTTCATGTTTTGGTCATTAACCATCATTTTCCCAAGAATCAATGACACGATTTTCAAATCTAGATAGCAATGTTAGATTGAAATACAAACAAATACGTACAATGTCAAAATATTAAATGCAAAATATAAATAAGAAATAATTATTGTATTATAAGTCAAGCATCTCAAGCTCCTTATTTCCAAGCCAAGGTGAAGATCAAGATTGGAGTTTTAAAAAATAATCAAATACAAAATGCAATAGTTATATGATTTAACTCGATAAATAAAGCATTTGGTCAAGTTTCCATCCTCATTGGCCTTATTGGTTTTTGCCAATCTTTGCTCGTGAATTAATCTTGTTAGATGATACAAGATGGTTTGACAAAAAAGACCGTCAAATTTCTTGCCTTGATTGTGGTTTGGACAAGAAAACCAATGTTTATTCATCAATGAATGATAAAGTCAACAACAAAAAATTGGTCACGCATATATAAACAGCATCAACATATATAAATTACTCAAAAATTTCAACCATCAAATACAGGGAAACAAAATTAAATGCATTATACTTGAAACTGCCATTTTAATCCGCAAAGAAAGAACAAAATTCTCGAAGAAAAATATGGAGAAAAACGTCCTGAATAGTAGAATGAGATACCGTGTACAAGATTCTGGGGTTCGACCTTCATTGCCTGCATAATTGAATAAGCTTAAAGGTACAAAACAGTACTAGAGTTGGTCTGGACAGGCAGAATAAAACAGTGCCCCCCACAAGTTCGGCAGTATAATATCGGTCAGGAAGGCCTTACCACAAAAGGGTTACAGAAAAAGCAACACATGAACAAGAGAGAAGAATAGAGCAAATTTTGGTGCTATACCTGGAGCATACGCCACGGCGTGTCTTTCCATGGCCCATTGGCTGGAACAGTAACAGACGAAACAGTCCCCTGCACCCATGTCATTTGGGAGGCGTCCGTCGTCTCCATCGCCAATTTGACCCGCGTCCCCGCAACCCAATACCTCGCCATCGAAGTATCGACCACCTCCGCCCTCACTACAAAATCGGCGTCGCCTGTTCTCGGATAATATTCGATGTCGAACGCCCTGCCCTGCACCGCCAATCCCACCGCCTCCACCACTGCCTCCGCGGATACTTTCCCCCACCCGTTCCTCGAAAACCCATGTCCCTTCTCACCCACCTTCAAACTGCTCCACCGCCCGTGATCAACAGTACCGGGGGACCGGATCGCTCGGCGAACCCCAGCAAATATCTTCCCGGATGAGTCCCTAATAAACACGACCGAATCGCCCGCGATCAGCTTCTTGTGGGTCACGAATCTGCTCCACCCAGTGGTGAGCAGGTGCCGGCGAGGCGTCCCCCCGTAGATGTGCCGGAAATCCCACACTGCGCCGTGAGCGTCCGTCGCTGACAGCGTCTGGGCAGGGGGATCCGCCTCGAAATTCAGCGGCGGGAAGACAGAGTCGGCGCAGGACCTGGGCACCGTAAACCCTCCGCGATGGTTCGTGTCGCTCGACGTCAAGACCTTGGTATAGGACACCACCCCGTGGCTCTCCGCGTCGTCGCCACCGTAGGATCCGATCGGCGGCAGGTCGAGATTCCGGCCGGTAGCCGGGGGATGGGCGAGGGGCTGGAGGCGGACCCTGGAAAAGACCTCGTCCGTGTTGGGGTCGGCGAGGAAATCCACGGAGACAGTGTGGCACAGAACGGAGGGCTTGGAGGTGGCTGTGGGGGGCAGAAGTGGGGGCGACCAGGCATGCTCAGCGTGACCCTGTGGGAAGTAGTAAACCAAGGAATTGACAACGGGGATTTGAGCTAACAGGCCGGCGCACGCCTTCCAAATGCTCGGGCAGAGGCGCGGGAGCCGAGTCGCCATTGTTAGGGCTTACAAAATTGGGAGTCGGAATTGAAGAAGGGATGAGTCGCCATTGTTAGGGCTTGCAAAATTGAGAGTCGGAATTGAAGAAGGGATGGAAAGACAAGGAGGCGGGGAGACCGGAAAGGAAGGAGACAGCGTCTGCTGTTGTTAGGGTTTCAGCGTCGCACTCCAGCTTTGCCTCCGGGAATCTCTCACCGTTATCGTGACTGAATGAGCAGACAGAGGGATACAGAAGAGGGGGCGAGTGCGGTCCTGTAAAAGGAAATCGGCGGGGGCGCGGAAACAGGGGAGATATCTTTTAAATGGCCCCTCGATCTTTTTCAAATTACACTTCTGTCCCGACAAATCAGCTCTTACATCATTCCTTCCTTCGTTGTAATAAATTAATCCGAAAATTGATTTTATGTTATAATTACATTAATCGTTAATTCAAATTTACAAACTAATATAAATTATATTTTTTATTAAAAAAATCCACCTGTCAATGAAGGAATTGCAGGGATTTTGCCCTCCCTTCAAAATTTACGGTTTTAGTATTTTAAAATAAAAATGAGTAATTAGATCCCATTTGCTTTAAAAAATTTAAAATTTATTTTTATTCTAAATTTGAAAGCGGTTTTTTTTTTCAATTTTAAACCTTTGGAGCCAAAATCAGCGTCCTCAATCTATGATGTGCGTTTAAATTTTTATTTACATTTCAATATCGTTTTTTTTTATTTGAAAATCATGATATTTTTATTTTTTAAATAAAGATGGATTTTGACTATGCCTTTGACTTTGACTATAGTTTAAGATCATTTTAATCTTTTGACTATATATGACATAGAACGTGTATCTTGGAACAAAAAATAATTTATTTAATTTTACCCAAAAAAATTATTAATGAATCATCAATTTGAAGATTTTTAGGAATATATTTAATGTATAATAACTTGTCCTTGCACAACAAAATGATAATTTAAGTCAATATGTTCTCGGACAATATGATTGCTCAAAACCAATGTTAAAAATGTTGCTCGTTTATCCACTTAAAAAATAATCATCAAAAACTAGAATTTCAAGAATCAAAAGTATAAAAACCGATCCAATAAATTGAAACAAACAAAATTAAGGATTTCAGATTGGATTTACCAAGACAGAGATCTACGAGGAAGAGGGGAGCTGGGGTGGACATGATCGAATTAACAAATATTGGGTTTGAATCATAAAAACCGACATAATGGAAAATCAGAAACTGAAAAGTGATGCACTTAAAAGCCAAATAGATTTGGAGGGCACCATTGCGATTAGGTTTATATCACTTGATGAGGTGAATACGAGGCGGCGGAACTCAATTGGTCTACCGCCCTCTAAAGCAACTCATGATTTCCGATTATTGCAACATTGATTGGGGTGGGGTGGAAGTGAGGTGAGTGGCAGCGGAATATATTCGATTGGCAGTAGTGGAGAAGGTGCACAGGGAGTGGATGCGAGAGGTGGAGACGACAAAGGAGATGGAGAATCGGGCAACCCGATGACAAAAACCAAGGAGGAAGTAAGTCAATGGGAGGAGGCGCGATAGGGAGCAATCGTCACATGCATTACCACATATGGGCGTAAGGGCAGCGCCAGCTTTTATCAGCGCTAAGAAAAACACGATAATAAAAGAGAGTCTTTATCAACACTAACTAAAAGCGTTGATAAAGGTGTATCCTTTATCACCACTTTTGTTAGCACGGATAAATGGAAGATTTAGCGCTGATAATTTTTTTTAATAAAAAATATTAGTAATTTATATAAAATTATTATATTTATATTTAATAATAATATTTATTTATATACATTAAATAAAAAATTCATGTTTATAATCAATATATATTTTTTAATAATTCAAATATGTATAAAATCTTTTAAAAAAAGTTTTTATAAGATTATAATTAAATAAATGTATATTTAAATAATTATAAGATTATAATAAATTTTATTAAATAATAAATATATTTATTATATTTATAATTATATATTTATAATTATATATAAATACTTTTTAAATATATATAATTGTAATTGTAAATAGATAAATATATATTTAAATAAATATATGTTTCCAATGAATCTGGTTAATAAATATATTGATGTGTTGGTATAATTGACGTGCATTTATTATGTATTCATCATGAATATTCATTTATACATTACACCTTTATTATTATTCATGTTGTCCATTTATGTGATGACTCGTTTTTTATGATATATACTTTACTAAGTATATGATTCATTCATGTTGTACCCATGAATCTATTATGTTCTCATAAATACTTATAAAATTACAATAAATATATTTAAATGATAAATGTATTTATTATATTTATAATTATAAAATTTTAATTATATATAAATACTTTTTAAATATATTTATTTATATTTATAATTATAACTATATACATTTAAATAATTATAAAATTACAATAAATACATCTATTATATATATTAAGTGCTTTGGGGGTACAATTACATCAAACACACACACCTCACATGCCTGTCGGCGCGCCTGATATAATTAAATAAATATATTTATAAATATATACAAATATTTATAAATAAATACAAATATTTATAATTATAATTATAAATAAATATAGATATATTTAAATAATTGTAAAATTATAAAAAATATATTAATTATATATATTAATAAAATTATAAATATAATAAATATATTTCTTATAATTTCATAATTATTTAAATAAATACATATAAATTTATAATTATAAATATAAATGATTATATATTTATAATTATTTATAATAAATATATTTATTATATATAAATATAAAGAAAAATTTATTTAGTTATAGTTATAATCATATATATATGCCCCACCGTTGGTGGTGTGATGGTAAGGGTTTGGGTTGGGGAGGGACAGGTTGCGGGGTCAAGTTCCCGGGCTTGCAATTTAATGTAAATTTCTTTCTTGCGTCGTGTGCCGCTTTCGCGGTTGTACCCATTTTTTTAAGTGTATATATATATATATATATATATATATATATATATTATATATATATAATTTTTTAAATATATATAATAATATAAATAAATTATTAACATTATATATTTATCAACGGTATAATTTTATCGATGATAAAGTCACCATTTATCAGCGTTTTTTGAGTGCTGATAAATTTAGGTTTTATTAGCGGTGATAAAACATACCTTTATGAATACTTTTTAAGTAGCGCTAATAAAAGCGTTATCTGATTTTATAAATGAATCATAACAGTCGGCTTCTTCTCTTGCACACCTTCAAGCTCTCGCGGAAGCTGATTGCCGCCGCGCCGCCACTCTTGTCGAACCCCATTGTCGTTGCTCCTCCGCTCTCACCCAACCGAACTACCACAGCCCCACTGCATCGCCGCTCTTGCCGAATCCCGCTGTTGTCGCACGCCGCTCTCGCCTAGCCGTACTGCATCCACGCCACTCTCCCCTAGCCGCGCTGCCCTCGCCGCCTTCGTTGCCCCCCCCGCCTCCGCTGCCCGCGCCTTCGCCGCTTGCTCGTTGCCCCAAAGGTATAGTTCATGGAATGGTATGTTCCCATAATTAATTGATTGTTAGTTTATTGACAAGCATAAATCATTTGAGATTATGGTGAATGATTTTTGGTTCATTGTATTCATTATGAAGACAATTCTTGAGATGTAATAACCCTGTGTTTTGTTAAAGAATACCTTTCTTAAAAAAAGTGCTTAGGGCCATGCATTGTGGATCATGTATTACACTATAAATGAAGGTCATCAACTGTTGACCATATTGTGATATTATTCATTAGGTTATAAAGAGTTTTATAGATATAAATTTAGATTTGGTCATGCCGCACTATTTAGAGTTAGATGGATCGTGTTGTGTTTTTTAGAGGTATAAATTTTGAATGGATTTTATTGTATTTCTCTATGTTACACCATAATAAAGGTTATATCTATTGAATTTAAAGAATTCATAGTCCTTCAAACTTGGAGGTTGTAAAGTGAGAATAGAAGATATAGTTTCACCCTATTGGTTGTCTTTGAAAATATAATATGGTAGATGGAAAAGTATCATGATCACGGTGGCTATGAAAAACTTGGATAGATCATGACCATTGATAAATTCTTATGAAGTGGGGGCAAAGAGTTTGAAGATTATTTGATGAAGAGTGTGGAATTATAGAGAATTGATAGAGAAACATAAAGAGAAACATTCTAGAAATCCAGTGAGGATTTGGTTATTATTGATCAATAAAGCTAAAGAAGAGGTGGAATAAGGAGTTCATCAAATTTCATGAAGATGTCGTAAAAATATCTACCAATAGAGTATTTTTAATTTTTTAATTAGTAAGGATTAAACTCATACACTTAAGGGGTAGTGAGTTTCTTTTCTACATTAAAGAAGTGAACATTTATCTTTAGGTGTAGTTGTAAACAAAAAGGGATAATGATTCTGTTGTAAACCTTATACAATCAATGAACTTGGTGGATTTTAGTACATCAATAAATCACTTATATATACTCCTTAGACATAGCTTAATTTGTGCAAACCAAGAAAATCGCTTGCATCATGCGCTTTATTGGTTTATAAGGTTAAATGATTAACACAAAGACACCTACCAGTAATCATTGAATTCATTTTCAATGGTTGTTAAAATACCAAAAGAGAAGAGGAAAGATTCCCAGCAATTTACAAGATTCCCTAGAAAAAATAACCCCCAAGTAAATCCAATAAAATTTCGAACACATGGTTACCATGACTATAGGAGAGAAAGAGAATGGAGAAAGAGGGAGAAATAAGGTGGAAAGAAGAAATAAGGACCACTTAGTTAATGCATACCTTGAGTTTTAATAGAGAATCACCAAGATTAAAGTTGAGATGAGGGGGAGGGAAGGGGTGGTCAGCATGAGGAGAGTCGTTAAGGCTTCTAGTGAAGTAGGGGAGTGAAATGATATTCCTACTATTAAATTCATATTTTTAAAATAATTTTTTTTCAGATTTTAAAATGCTTCATGGGATCTATACATTTCCAAGATTCATATTCATAGAGTTCATGAAACTATCTTCCTCAAATGTGATAACACCCCTTTTTTTAATTGGATTTCAAATTAAGAGTTTGGGTGATTTGAAAGTGTTAAAAATGTTGGCAAATGTTGTTTTTTTTTAAAGTGGTGAGATAATTCTTGTGATATATATTTTAAACCACTTTTTTTAGCCTTGGTTAATTTTTATATCAATGTTTTGAGGTGTTTATAAATTTTAATATTTCCAAATGAGATGGATTATTTCAAAAGGGTGTGTTTTCCCATGTGGATAGGATTTTGAAACTTATTGTGTCTTTGAATGTTTTTCAATGGCCATTTAAAGGGCAGTGTGAATTCCCATTTGGGTTTTAAAGGTGTTTTGAGAAAATTGCTCTAGAGAGGTGGTGCACCACTTAGCTCTACCTCTATAGGTAGATCGGGTACACGATGTCTTCCACATGTCGCAGCTGAGGAGGTGCATGCATGACCCAACACACGTTATTGATTGGGGCGAGATGGACATCGAGGATATAGCTACCTTTGCTGAGTTCTCAATAGAGATCAAGGATTGACATGATAGGATCCTTCATGGGTGATTTATTCCTTTAGTGTGTGTCCATTGGTATCATGATAATTTTCAAGAGAGCACATTGGAGCAGGAGGCTCAAATTCATGCTCAGTACCCACATCTCTTTGTGTAGTCCTTGTTTTGTTTTTTCGAGACATAAAGCCCAAAGGTGGGGAGAATATAAGGACTCTGATTTTCTGTGTTTTGTTTTTGGATATTGTATGGATTATTTTCAAGACTAGGTGATAATACGATGTGTGATTTCGAGGCCCATTATGCCTGAAATAAATGCTTGAAATATATTAAATATATTAATTAGCACGCACAAACAGTTTTCCTAAAAAAGTGGAATAACTTATAAATAGGGGCCCAAATCATAAATCAGAGGGAACCATTGAGTTCAAAACATGGGTTTTACCCTAGGCGTGACATAACCTTTATCAGTGTGGGTCATTTGTGGAAAAGTCATCATGGGCATGAAAATGAATAAAATAATAAAATAAATTATTTTATTTATTTTTTCATTGATGTCGTGGCTGGAAAGTATTTAAGTATACTATTATAGAGAAATCCCAGGGTTAGCTACATAAACTTAGAGATGTTGGAAAGCCATTGGAGTGAGCGTTGGAGGATCTATCACAGATGAATGATGATCGAATCATGGCTTGATGATCGATGTGCAATAGAATCAAAGGATCTCACCATCGATCATGGAACAACTCCTTTATTCATCAGCAAATGATCTAAATTAAGGTAGAATGTTTGTTTGATTTCAATTATTTCCCCATTCTTAATTCCTATGACAAACACGAATCAATCAACTAACAGATTGATCTGCAGTTCGACCGTCTTGCGGGATGAGTTTATTTTTTAGGGTTATTTATTGGGAGATTTTTTTTGATTAAATTGTTATCTCTTAATTCACTGTTATAATGACAAAAAATCAAGTTTGACACAAATATTGACCGAGGTTTGTTCCTCATGATTGTTCTTGTACTTTTCTCCCTCGATTATTCATTCATCGCGGGTGTTCTTTGTTTGGACTGTGGTTCGATGTATACCAATGACATCGATCATTGCAGACCTGTTTATCAGTGAAACGATTCAATATTATAGATCTGGGCTTGGCATGATGCAAAAAAGGTGTGACAATGTTAGCGGCAGACAGATTAGACCAGATTTGAAAACCCTGATTTGAGAGGGGTGTGCAGGCGATGATAGGATGAACAAAATCTATTTTATGAACAGATTTAAAGGCCAAATTCTATAAAATAACCATGGAAAGGTTCATCTGAGGTAGATCCTTGATTTTTGGCAAGATTGAAGCCAAAATCTAAGGTGATGGTGGCATGGGCGTGCATGCAGATGGAAGAATGAGAGTTTATGAAAAAACATGATCCACATAGTGTGTAATCCTAGATTACACGAAATGTGGGTCCCTCCAAGAAAGGAATGGAGTTTTGAGAGATAGTTAAGGATCACATGGCATGTGACCCTATCACATGGCATGTAACCTCTCCTCAATGGCTTGGTGTGTACCTTGGAGGGTACATGGACACAAGTTGGGGTACATGGGCTAGATCATGTCGTGTACTCCCCTACACAGACACGACCTAGACATGAGTAAATGGGATAATCCATTTACCAGTACACATGCACAAGTACATGGGCTAATCCATGTACTAGAACATAGGCAGAGTATACAGGCAACTGACACGCCATGTATTGTTACATGGACATGGGCATGAGACACAATCTGTTTACACGGACAGGACCTAGGGTCAAGGTACATGATGTGCAACCCTTCTACATGCTGTGTACTTTCTAAAAGATGGCTTGGATCCCTTTTCCTCTATATCTTAGACAAGTTTTGTTAGGGAAAGTCCTCTTTATCCATTACCTAAAGGTTTTTATGGAACTACCTATAACACATAGTATAACAATCCCTTCAGTAGGAATTCTTGGATCGTGTTATTGGAATCCTTACGAGTGGCACAGAGTGAGATCCATTATTCATCTTTGTGCCCTAGGTGGAGTTCTTGATATCTTCATGACCAACACCAAGCGGGCACTAATCCTCTACTTAATAGGTTAATCCAGATCAAGTTGTTGGTATACCCCATTGACTTATGAGTGATCCTCATCTATGTATCATATATCTTTATACCTTCAGTATGTATTTCTAATGGTGAGACCCAAAGAGAATTAACTCTCAGAGAAACTTCATTAGTGTTATCAGACTCAGGAGTGGGTTCTCCCGGATGAGTGCTTTGTGGAACCTTTGAGCTGGAATCCTAGGCTGGTATTATGGTTGTGACTTTACCTTTAGACCGTGTGTCTTTTTTGAGTATATCTAGATATTCATGTTATATGTGTTATAGACATATACCTATGTAGATGTGATTATATTTCCTTTGTTGTACACCTTTTAGTTTTGGGGTGTCCTACTGGGTATTGTTATACTCACCCCTCCACGGGATTTTCCCGCATGTGTCATGTCTTTTACATATGATCAAACTTTTGATAGAGTCTTTAATGGACTAAAACTAGATGATTATTAGTGAGACCAGACAAACCAAGGTGTGTTCCTATGGTACTTTGACAACATACCCCAATTTTACTTTCAGGTTGGACTTTTTTCAGAGTCTTTGTGGTGGGCTTGTATTCGGCCCAGTTTAATTTCCTTTACTTCTCGTCATACTGTGGTTATAGGATTTAGATTTATGGATGCATGGTTGTCTAGTTGTTTTTACATTTCATTATTGAATAGGCTTGGATATGTGTGTGTGTGTACATGTACTTCACTACAAAAAAACCAATACATTAGAGGGGGTTATTGAAAGGGGGTTATGCACAACCCCCTCTAAATTCATTTTCTGTAACATTAGAGGGGGTTTTGCACAACCCCCTCTAAATTCATTTTCTGTAACATTAGAGGGGGTTTTGCACAACCCCCTCTAAATTCATTTTCTGTAACATTAGAGGGGGTTTTGCACAACCCCCTCTAATCATCAAATTTAGAGGGGGTTATAAACCCCCTCTAAATTAATTTTCTATAAAAAATAGAGAGAGGTTATGTACAACCCCATCTAATTTTTTTAGCATTGTTTTTTTTAATATTTTGTTTGATTTTAGATCTGGTTATATCAAAACCACTACTAATTTAATAATTAGTGGCATTATATATTCTGTAGGATTTTAGAGGAGTTATATATATAACATTTGTTTGGACACACACACACACACACACACACATACATATAATTTATTTTTAAAGGATATAACGGGGGTTCACAACCCCCTCTAATTTAAGATATTAGAGGGGGTTCATGAAACGCCACTAATCCCTTAGATTAAAGGGGGTTTTGAAACCCTTCTAATTTAAGAAATTAGACGGTGTTTTGAACCCCCTTTAATTGATGACATTATAGGGGGTTTTTAACCCCTTATAATTTAAGAAATTAGAGGGGGTTTGGAACCCCCTCTAATTGATGACATTAGAGTGGGTTTGGAACCCCCTCTAATTGATGACATTAGAGGAGGTTGTTAACCCTATATAATTCAAGAAATTTGATGAGGGTTATGAACCGCTACAAATCCCTTTGATTAGAGGGGGTTTTAAACACCATCTAAATTTTTATTTATTTTATAAAATAAATATCATATAAATTTGAATTTTTTAATATATATGTGGGAGTGTGCATGTGTGTGTATATATATATTAAATAAACACATTATATAAATGTATTTAAATACATTATAACACATATATTTAAGGACATTATATAAATATTTTAAATAAATACTTATACATATAAACAAAAATGTATACATATATATAAATATTAATATACATAATATAAATGTAATTATAAATATATTTATTCAAATTTATAAAATATATATATGGTTTTATAAATACTATACATTTATATTATGATTTATATTATACATATATTATATTAAATACATTTTTATTGTATATTTTTGTATAAATACATTTATATTATATTATGTATACAAATATATATAATATAGACAACATTAAATATAAATTTACATATAAATATATATTTTATATAAATATTATATATATATATATTATAAATATTTAATTATATATAAATATATATATATTATATAATTATTTTACATATATTGTATCATACCATTTTAATTATAGATTAATTTAGTACACACATATATATATCATATAACAATTAATAATATTATTGTTACACACATACGTACATAAATACATTTGTATTGTATAATTATGTATAAATACATTTATATTAGATTATGTATGCTAATTTACATAATTTAGAAAAAATTAAATATAAATATAAATATAAATATAAATATATTATTTATTTATATTATATTTTATATAATAAATATTTTATTATAAATAAATTTATATGTATTATATAATTGTTTTATGTATATTATAGTACAACATATTAATTATAAATTAATTTAGTATATATATATATCATTTAATTATATTATTTATTTTCAATTATATGAATGCATTTAATTTTGTGTGTATATATATGTGTGTTGATGATATAATATAAATGTATATAATTACATACATTAATATATAATATAATTGTATTTCATATAATATATGTATAATATATATTATAATTATATTATATTTATAAATACAAAAATGCACACACACACACATAAATATAAATATATTTATTAATATATGTATAAATATGTACTTATATATATATTAAATATACCCAAATATGTGTATATATATACATATACTATAATCAAATATATTATAATTATACATAAATACATATTATATATAAATATTATACACAAATATATATTTATATTATAGATAAATATATTACATATATATATAAATATATTATATTATTTATATTTCTAAACACAAATATATATATATATATACACACACACACACACTAATATAAGACTTCGGTGTATACTTAAATAGAATGCAGCAGATAAAATTAATATATTTCCGCAAAGCCTAGTGGTTCCACGGTTTGTTTTGTACAGAATCAATCCTCGGTTCGAATCCTAGTAGTTGCGTTTTTACACGGCCGGTGTAACGCACAAGGGCGGGCAGACATGGGCTGGGGCGCGTGGGGGGCGTGGGCGCTGGCGGACAGGCGGGGTGTGGGCGCTGGCGGACAGGCGGGGTGTGGGTGCTGGCGTGGGTGTCAAGTGGTGGCGCGGGGTAGGGGCGGGGGCGCGGACAAGGGCGGGAAAGGGCCTGGACAAGGGCAGGGGCGCGGACAAGGGCGATGGTGTGGGCGGGGGTGCAAACAAGGGTGGGGGTGTGGGTGTCAACAAGGGTGGGGGCGGAGGTGTCAACATGGGCGGGCGAGCGGGGGCGCGGACAAGGGTGGGGGCGGGGGTGTTGTGGGTGTCAACAGGATAAAGGGGGGTGTCAAGCGGGGGTAGGGGATGTGGTGTCAACAGGGGGAGTGTGGGTGGTGTCGTGGGTGTCAAGGTGTGTGTGGGTGGCTGTCAACTGGGGTGGCCTGGTGCCTTTAGTGGTGTCAAGGGGTTAGGGGTGGTTATGTGGAACCAACTCTAATGTTATCACCATTAGGGGCGGTTTGAACCACCCCTAAATACCTATATTAGAGGCGATTTCTTTTATAACTGCCTCTAATGTTGTAAATTTCGGGCAACATTAGAGGGGGTTTAAACCCCTTCTACTGTAACCGCCGCTAAATTCATTATGAATTTAACAACACTTCCTCACAACCGCCTATACTAACAGTAGGCAGACACATCAGTGGTGGTTCATCACAACCACCACTAATGACTTTAGAAGGGTTTATAACCCCTTCTAATGTAAAAAATAACCTCTTCTAAAGTGGCCATTTTTTTGTAGTGCTTAGACTAAGGCCTCCCATGTTAGCGATATGCCTTCTTGGTGCTAGTCACTAACCCCTAGTGATTAGATAATGAAATATGCTAATATTAATTGTTTATATCTTAATATTTATGTGTTTCAATGTCCATAAATACCAATTTTAGTCCAATTCATAAACTGAACATCATTTTACATCATTGTGCAATTCATGTTTAAAGTGTCAATTGGGGCCCAATTAATATTCTTCTTGTGGAATACAATATATTAATTATTTTAATTTGATATTTTGGGATATGATTTATCACTTTTATTATAAATTTTTTACTTTCAGGATCAATGGATGAATCCCAAGGGAAGATGGATATTTTTGGGCATGAATGCATAAATTTTCTAGAAAAAGCATAATGGGCCTTAGGCCCATCAAGCAAATGTGGGGCCCAAAATCTAGACCCAATGAAGCTTAAATTTTAAATTTAGAAAGATAAAATTATGGGTATTATTTCATTAAACTATGTTTAGAGTTAATTCAGAAGTTTTCATGGTGATCTAGGTAGTTAAAGATGAAGATTAAATTTATGGCCAGATCTGAATGCCCATAAAGTCATCCCACCATTTCGAGCATAACTTCTAAACAGAAGATCCCATTGTCATAAAATTTTGAAATATTTTAGAATACAGCTGGAAGAATATATTTCTATTATACAACCATAAATATTCTTCAATATTTAGTAACTTATTTTCACTCCAAGAGGGGGGATGAATCTGGTCCTATTTTTGTGGTCAACATTGAAACGTCCAATTTACTTTATTCTCACCCACCTTTTGACTCTCCTAATTAATGTGGTGGTAATTGATTATGGGGGGGGGGGGGGTCAACCTAAGGCTCCATAAATTCATATATAATTAGATTTTGGTGAAGGGAATTAGCATCCATGTTTTTCCTTTCCATTGTAATGTTTCACTTTCATTTTGTAATCACAACATTATTTTTTCTCATGTAAGTTTTTCAATCATGTTAATTTCTTAATAAAAGTTATTCTTATTCACTTTTTATATTTATTCATAATTCATAATTTTATTATTTATATCACATTTATGCCTTTTCCTTAGGGATTGGATCTATTCACATAATCTTTTGTGAAACTCTTCACACAATGGTGGAGTGATAATTATTTCTTTGTTTTTCTTCTCCAATTCCACCATTTTAAGTCTACTACCCACTTCCATTGATAGAATAGAATCAATGGAGGGATAAAACTATAATGGTTTGATCCAAGGGAGTATAAAGGGGATGTATTGGATGTTATTTCTCATTTTAATAATTCTTAATCAATTCTATTTTTGAGATTTTCATTCAATGATGTACCTTCTTCTTTGAACTCACCAATTTTAAGGATACACATACCGAGTGTTAAAATGATCCTATAACTTGGAGTGATTATAAAAATGATCCTACAAGTGTATAGGTTAATATCCTTAGGATATTGAAAACTCAAAATCCATGAGTGATTTGGGATGTTCATGTTTTGTTGAAAGAAACACTCGAATTTAAGACATTAAAATAATCTAAAAAGAAATTCATCCAATCCACCTGAAGCGATAACAAGGATAAACTCATTATTTTTAAATTTAATTTACTTAATTATCTCAAACTCATTAACAATTCAATCATTTTGAACCCAAGTTGGACACTTCATATCCAAATCAACCCTATCAAATCTTAATGTCTCTAGGTTTGTTCTTCGATCCTTGTGGATTCGATAACCCAAGCTATACTACAAGAAACCGCTTAAACCATATAAATTTGATAAATTTGGGTGAAAAAAATTTTTGGAACCATTTATGGGGACCCAAGTAAGTACCTTATACACTCTCCTTCTTTTCTCACCCTAAATTCTCTATTCTCACCCCAATTTCTCTTCTCTCTTCCCCTTTCTATTTATGTGCATCTAGGACATTTCAAATTCAAATCTCTATCAACTATAATGGAATATCTTCAATAATACCCCAACATAAAACTGAATTGGATTCAAATGGAAAATGGATATTGGGAATCACCAAACTTAGATAATTTCATTGATAAACCATTAAATAATTTCCCCACACTTGATGATATATATAATCACTTGGATAATGATTGTTTAAAGGATAAATTTCTAGGCCTCTCAAGGATGATTGAAGAGACCAATCTTAGTGAAGTAAATGATGTTAAAACTCCTATCTAATCTTTACCACAAACATTTCTTGAAAAATTGTGTAATAAAATAGAGAAAATGAATTCTTAGGTTTCATATTTGAGATTATAAGTACAAAGCATTAAAACTATCAAGGAACCCATTCCCACTAAGGATGTCCTTTCCTCATCACTGATAGAAGAATATTTTATCCCAAAAACCTCTCATGAATTTACAAAAGAACCTTTGGATGTGGGATAATTGAATAAGATCAAGGAAATGTTTAATGGTATTTAAATTAGGAGGAAATCTATTTTTTGAATTCAAAAGAGGAGAATTTAACATCATGAGTTGATTTTCTCAAACATTACTCTATTAATGATTTTAGGGCCACTGATCACTGAACTAATAGGAGAAATACCAAACATTGAGTTCATACCCAATCTTTAAATTTAAAAGTATACTTTTAGGGAATAATCATATTTTTATAAGGAACAAATTCTTTCTAATTTTTTTGGAGAAGAAACTGATTTTTATTCAAATTACCAATCTGCTTTAAGAAAATTCAATCAACCCAAACTCAAAATTTTTGTCCTTCCCCACTCGAGTATCCCTTCATAGGTGATAACCAAGAACTTGGGGTTTTAATTAATTCATATCATGAAACCCACAAAGGGGGTTTATCCTTGATGTATTAGGAAAGACTATAAAAGCAAATAGATCAACCATTTTTGATATTCCTTGGATTTTCCCATTCATTTTAGAAAATAGGATTGTACATGAAACAAATTAAAAACAAACACTCAATATAAATCAAGTTTAATTGGAGAAATATGGGGTAATTAAAATGTTTAAAGTTGGTATTGGGTAAGTTGGGGGGTCCATGTCAAGCTAAATACTTTAAATTAAGCGCTTTCTGGGAGGCAACCCGACTTCTGATTTTTTGGGTGTTTTTTTGTGTATTTTTGTTAAGGGAACCCCTTGTGGTTTTCAATGCGATCTAATGTTTTTTTGAGAGATATAATAGGTGAAGGATTTAAGTATTTTAAAATAAAACACATTCCATCTAGAGTTCAAACCCAACAATCAATTATCTTGCAAGGAGTTTACATGTGACATAAAGCCAAAGTGATCAATTGCCTTTCTTGATGGGTAATCAACTTCAAACTAGGTGATTTTTCCATGATTTCATTTAAAATTACTACCCCCCCTATTTATTTCCAATTCTAATCTCCCTTTTCTATTATCCTTCAAAACTAAGGGAAGTTTCATTCTAAGTTGGGTGGAGTGAAAATATGGGATTTTGAAAAAAAATATTAAGCTTTTATGATAAAAAAATTCCATTCAATTTTTTTGAATGAATTAATGTACATCATGAAACATGAAAACTGAATTTCAAATGATTTTGAATGCCTTTATTATGATTTTAATTCGTGTTTATGTTCACGAGCATAGTTTTTGTAAAGTGTGGTTGTCCGATGTGATTTTTCAATGTTAACGTTTTCATCCTTTTAATCAAAATGCCACAATGCACTTCCATTGGATTTTGGGTTTATGTTTGAGTTCTTGGGGCCCTTTCATCATAGCATAGGGTTTTGGGCCTCTTTCATTTTAATTTGAGTATCTAACAAAAAAAACTAAAAAAAACACCACGTAGAGAAATGTTTTTTCCAAATGTGTGGAATCCTAAACTTGGGGATCATGAATCCATAGTTTTCTTTCCTAGAGTTAGGATTTATATCTCTATTTTTGACCATGGAATTGATAATAAATGTAACATTATGCACTTGGAGATCATGAATCCATTTTTTTCTTAATCAGAGTTAGTCTTTTCATATCAATTATAGTTAAAAAAAAGAGAAAAAAAAATTAAAAATCAAAAACAAAAAAATTGGACATGAATCTTAAGGTTTAATGTGATTCCCACATAGCGCTTCCATTTTCCCCCTTAAATAAAAAACGGGGCCCATGTCTTTTGTGACGCACTCATCATTCTTAATTGAAATCGGATGAATGTGATGATGAATTTTAAAAAAGGAACGGGCTTGAGCTTGGGATATTCTTGTGAATATATCTTGTGTGAAATGATTTTGAAAGGTTTTATGATTTTTTGGAATTTTTTTATGAGAAATGAATGTTAAAATGTTTTTGGAAAAGGGAATTCAATTTTATATTTTTGAGATACTTTTTTATTGGGATTAGAAAAACTCTAGTTGGGGGGTGTGATTAGCCATTAAAATATGATAATATTAATTTTTTATATCTTAATATTGATGTGTTTAAATGTAAATAAACACCAATTTTAGTCTAATTCATAAATTGAACATCATTTCATATCATTTTGCAATTCATGTTTAACGCATCAATTTAGGATCAATTAATAATATAATTGTGGAATACATCATATTCATTATTTGAATTAGATATTTTGGGATACGATTTATCACTTTGATTTCAAATTTTTTTCTTTTGGGATTTATGGATGAATCCCAAGGGAATATGGATATTTTTGGGCATGAATGCATAAATTTTCTAAAAAAAGCATAATGGGACTTAGGCCCATCAAGAAAATGTGGGGCCCACAATCTAGGACCAATGAAGCTCTAATTTTAAATGTATAAATAAAAATTATGAGGATCATTTCATTCAACTATGCCTGGATCTAATTCATAATTTTTCATGGTGATCTAGGTGGTCAAAGACGAAGATTAAATTTATGGCCAGATATGAATGCCCATAAAGTCAGACCACCATGTCGAGCATAAATTCCAAAAGGTTGATACAATTATCATGAAATTTTTACATATATTATAGGAAACCTTTAAGAATATATTTATATTATATGACCATTAAATATTCAGATATCTTCAATGACTTATTTTCACTCCAAAAGGGGGGATAAATCCGGTCCTATTTTTGTGGCCAACATTGAAACGTCTAATTTACTTTATTATCACCCACATTTTTTAATCTCCTAATTAATTTGGTGGGAATTGATTGTTGGGGGGTCAAAATAAGGCTCCTAGTATTCCTATATAAGGATATTGTGGTAAAGGGAATTAGTATCCATGTTTTCCTTTTCTATTGTAATGTTTCACTTTTATTTTGTAATCACAACGTCATTTTTTCTCATGTAAGTTTTTCAATCACTTTCATTTCTTAATAAAAGTTATTCTTATTTAATTTTTATATTTATTCATAATTCATTATTTTATTCTTTATATTACATTGATGTCATTTCCTTAGGGAGTGGATCTATTCACATGATCTTTTGTGAAAATATTTACACAATGGTGGAGTGATTATTATTTATTTGTTTTTCTTCTCCAATTCCACCATTTTAAGTCTAATACCCACTTCCATTGATATAATAACATTAATGGAGGGATAAAACTCTAATGTGTTGATCCAAGGGAGTAGTAACGGGATAAATTTGATGCTATTTCTCATTTTAATAATTTTTAATCAATTCTATTTTGAGATTTTCATTCAATGATGTACCTTATCCTTTGAACTCACCAATTTTAAGGATACACATCCTGAGTCCTAAAATGATCCTCTACCTTGGAGTGATCATCAAAATTATCCTCCAAGTGTATAGGTTAATAGCCTTAAGATATTGAAAAATCAAAATCTATGAGTGATTTGGGATGTTTGTATTTCGTTGAAGGTAAGACGCAAATTTAAGACATTGAAATAATCTAAAAAGAAATTCATCTAATCCACCCCAAGAAATAACTGGGATCAACTCATTCTTTTTAAATTAGATTTACTTAAGTCTCTCAAACTCATTAATAATCTAATAATTTTGAACCCAAGTTGTCCACTTCATATCCAAATCAACCCCATCAAATCTTAGTGTCTCTAGGTTTCTTCTTTGATCCTTGTGGATTCGATAACCCAAGACATACTACAAGAGACCACTTACACCATCTAACTTGTAGTAAATTTGTTCACAACCACCTAGCCTATTAGAGGTGAGCTTGGGGAGTCGCAATATACCCCCCTTTGGGATGGGTCATGACAAGGTTAATGTAAGGGTCTAGATTCATGTAGACCGACCCTTTGCATGTTTCTGAAGCTAGTGGTGCTTAGAGGAGACCTAGAGTGAGTCTGGAGGGGTTTGGGTACTAAAATCTAGAATCTTGGAGAATATATTATGTGTAAGGGGTTTTCAAATCGTGTATTTACTGTTTATAGTTTGTTAAGGATGGTTCACAGGGTTATGCATGATGTGTATTTATTTGGGATTAAAAGGTTTAAGGTGATGATTTTTTCAAAAATATTTAAAACCTGATGATTACAAAACGTTTAATAATTACACATAGTGTAAATCTTATGAGAAATGCATTAATAAAAGGTTTAAAGGCTCGGGGGTTTCTCAAACCCTATACTCCCTCCCATTTTCCAGCAGCTAGTATCTTCTCCCCTTGGTGTTTTGAGATTCCTTCAATGGGGATCAATCCTCGGCCTTATGTATTTGATATGTGGTAATACAAGGTGCATTTATTCTTTTTTTTCTAGAATTTTCTCCCACTTTGATCCCATTTTCCTCCCATTATTCTTTCCATGTAATGGAATATCATCTCCAATTTTTCTAATGATGTTTTCTTGGTTATTTGTTAGTATGGTTGTGCCACGACATCATTAAATAGATACAGTTCTTATAGGATAGGTGATTAGAGATCCGTAACATTGGTCTATTCTCATACAAATAACGTTGATGACTTTTTGAGGTAGGGGATCCGTTTATTCTCTTTTATTCACATGTAATCTTAAATTGAGCATGGTTTATCCTATTGGATGGAAATGAAATTAACCTAATAAATATTGAACTGTATTAAAGGAATTGGCTGTTGTTAGGAGATGTGTTGATGGGATTGTCCCTATTCAACAACCAAGATCCACTGAGGTGTTTTATATGGTAACATAGTGATTAGATAAATTCACTTTTATTTAAAAAATTTCATTTATAGGGTAAGGTGAAAGTTAAAATTAGAAAAATAAAATAAAACAAGAAGTAACACCAAGATATAATGTACTTTAGATCTTTTTGATCCTACATGCATGAGGAGAAAACCACCAGAGGATATTTCTTATTAGAGATCACAAACAATAACTTAAAGACTCAATGAAAGGAAGAAATAATGACCATAGAAGTTATTCTAGAAGGTTGGTCTTTCTTAATCAGATGGAGGTTATGAAAACTATCATGTTGAGTCATCATTTTCCAATCCTAGATGGGATCACACACACACCTGAAATAAAAGGATACAAATGTGGATTGAATAGGAAATAAATAAATCACTTTTAGTGCTGGATTTCTTTACCAAAATATGGTTACGATGAATATGTGAATCCAACAACAAAATTTTCACATCCTAGAGCCATCCAAATCAAGTTCCCCACTGAAGTCTCCACCAAGTATCCACTGGATGAGATGTCTAGTTCTAGAATATCAGAACTCCAATCACTAGGGAATGGGAAGCATGAGATGGTACCTCATATTTATAGATTATCCAAGATCTCCAGAAAATAATATGGTTTTACTCTTCCTAGAGCTCTCTAAAATATCTCTATATGAACAAAATGAACAAACTTGGAATACCTAGTGAAGAAAGATGAGTAGCACCATAATTGCGTGTCAGTGAGCATCAGGCGGTGAGCGTAGAAGTTGATGGATGAAGGCCACATTGATGGACATGATGATAAAGGTTGTTTGAATAACTATGAGGGTGAAATTGGCATAGAAATGTGGAAACACTATATTAGAGTAGAGGCGGAAACATGAACCGACACTAAGGTGAATAAAGACACTTGAGTGCTAGCATGATTTTTGGATTAAGAATAATCAATGATCTAGATTCTATTCACTAATAAGGAAAATCATAAACAAGGATAGAGAAAAAATATACCCCAACCCATATAAATAAATTGAAAAAAAATCAATTTATCTATTAAAATTTCATAATAGAAACCACATAAACCCTATGCACGATATGCAACAAAAAAGGGTGCTTCACAAATTCGAATTGCAACATATTAATACATGGAAATGGAAAAATTAACAAATATCCACCTTAAAGTTCAAATGGTTCATTCAAATATGTCCTTCTCACAACTTCTATTATTGATCTAGGATGAGATTAAAAATATATAAACAGTGGTTAAATTTATAAAGGAGGACAATATTAGAAAACCATCAGTTGGATTATCCCCAGTGTGTATCTTAGTGATACACACTATCCAAAATTTAATTATATCCCTAAAAACTTGTAGTCTAATGTCTATATGCTTTGACCTACCATGAAAATCATATTTTTCATACAAATTTAATGTATATTTACTATCAAAGTGTACAACTAAACTAGAATAAGAAAAATATAGCTCATTAATCATACCTTTTAACCAAATGGACTCTTTAATACATTCGGTTAAAGCTATATACTCAGCCTCTATGTTGGATAGAGAAACTAACAATTTCATGTTAAATTTATAGAAAATAGGACCACAATAAGCAAGGAAAACAAAACTAATAATTGATTTATGAGTGTTAACATCAACATCATAACCAGAATATACAAATCCTACAATGTAATCATCCTAACTAGTATTTTTTCTAAAACAAATAAATAGACCATAAGACATTTATATATACCTGAGAATCCATTTTAGACCATGCTAGTGTTCTTTCCTAGGTTTTCCCATAAACCTCCTTAGAGTACACACTGCAAATGAAATATCCAATCTAGAAAAAACCATTGTGTGCAGAAGACTCCCAACAACATTATCATAAGGGATATTTCTCATGAAATCAATCTCAAATTCACTAATAGGGGTTTGGTTTAGGGAAAAATTAAAGTGTTGTCCTAAGGGTATGATTAAATATTTAATGTGATCAAACAAATACCATTTCAAAACCTTTTTCACATAATCACACTAATATAGGAACAAGAATCTTTCTTTTCTATGCCTAATGATTTCCATTCCAAGAATCTCTTTTTCATTTCCCACACCCTTCATTTCAAAGGCAGAATTCAATTGGGTTTTCATATGGAAAATTAATATCATGTTCTTATAGATAACTTGCATGTAATCAACATATAAAAGAAGATAGATCATGTCATGCTTAACATGTTTGTAATAAACACATGCATAAAATATTCTTCTATAGAAACCATTTTCAATCATAAAAGAATAAAAAAATTTGTACCATTTCTTAGATGATTGCTTCAAACCATACAAAGAATTTTGTAAAAGGATGACTTGATTCAATTTAAAATTATTTTAAAAACATTTTGGGGGTCTCATATAAATAGTTCATCCAATTTTCCTTGAAAAAATACACTTTTAACATCCAACTATTCAATATGTAAATCATTTTTAACAACAGAAGTAATTAAAACACAAATAGATTATTTTTTAACAATAGGGGAAAAATCTCACCATTGTCCACTCCCTCAAAATGAAGGTATCCCTCAGTGACTAATTGGGATTTATATTTTATTTTTGATTTCCTAGTGTTATCTTATTTATTTTTGAAGATCCATATACAACCTATTACCTTTTTATTTAAAGTTTTGGTTACAATAATCTAGGTTTTATTCTTTAAAAGGGAATTTATCTCATTATTCATAGCAGTCGGCCACTGTTGGTATTATGTTGACTTTAAAACTTGCTTAAATGTTTGAGGTTCAACATTACACATGTATTAAGAAACACTAAAGGCATACACAACCATGTAAGCATGGCTGAACCAAGCAGGGGGTTTGATTTTCCTCCCAACTTAGTCTCAGGTCAATTGGTATCCCCTAAGGTCACCCTCTTCTGCTTTGGTTTCAGAATCAGAATCAGATTACAATTCACCTTCAGGTTGAGAGGGGTGAGAATAAGGGGTAGGCTCAAGTTCTGAAGTGGCCTGAGAATCAAGACCAACTTCAACACCCAAGGGATGGGGTACACTAGTCTCTATAGACTCAATAGTCTTTCCTTTGGGAAGTCTTGACTCTCGGAACACAACATCATGACTGATAATACACTTTTGATATATTGGTTTGTCTACCCATAATTTGTACCCCTTAAAAACCTCTAGATAACTAACAAAGACACACTTGATAAGCTTAGGTTTCAACTTATCATTCTTAGAATGTGTATAAGATATGGATCCAAAAACCCTAAGTTGATCAAGACTAGGTTGTTTTCTTATCCAGAGTTCTTCCAGTGTTTTAAAAACACAAGAAGAGGATGGGAATATATTAATTAGGTATATCTCTATAGTAAAAACCTCATCCCAAAAGTACTTGGGAAGGGAGGAATAAGATAGAATACACCTAACCATTTCTAGGATGGCTATGTTCATTCTCTCAGATAACCCATTATATTGTGGAATTTCCACAACAATCCTATACCTATGAACACCTTCATAGCTAAAAAATTCAAATAATTCAATGGATATATATTCCAAAACATTATCAGTTCTAAGAGATTTTAAATTCTTACCAAATTTATTTTCTACAATATTATTCAAGTTCTTAAAGGTTTTAAACACATCAAATTTTTTCTTTAGTATTTATATCCAAACTTTTCAGGAGTAATCATCTATAGAGGTAAAAAAGTAATATCCTCCACCATGAGGAAGTCCTAAAAGGGTCCCAAAGGTTAGATTGGAAACAATCTAAAGGGTTTCTTGCTTTATAAGATGAATTTCTAGAACTCACCCACTTAGATTTACCATACATATAATCCTCATAGAAAGAAAGACTACTAGGATTAACTTCAGTTAACATACATTGTTTTCTAAGTTCATCTTATCCTTTGGCACTGACATGCCCTAGTATTCTATTCTATAAGGTGGTATTATCTAATAATAGAACATCTAAAACATTTAATTTTTTTGTGTGAGACCTACCTTCTAACACATATAATCCATTAATAAGGTTTCCTTTTATAACAATGAGAGATCCATGAGTGATTCTTAGAAAACCAAAACTAGATTTGAAAGTATAACCCTCCTGATATAAAAAACCTAAGGAAATAAGGTTTCTTTTAAGTTTAGGTACCCAAATAATCTCTTCACAAGTTTTAAACATCCCATCATAAAGTTCTAAAGAAACAGAACCTATACCCACCATGAGACGACTCTTATTATTCCCTAAGTATACATCACCCGATTTAATCTCTCTTAATTCAGTGAAAGACTCCCAATTTAAACACATATGAAATGAACACCCTGAATCCAGGATCCACTCCTTAGTGGTAGTATGATCACTAACATTAAACAAATCAACCGTATCGAGGTCTTATTAAATTAAAAAATAATGATCACTATTATTCTCATTATAGATATTATTTTTATTAGGAAAATTTTGTTTCATGTGCCCAGGTTGTTTGCAATGAATTTTTTTTAACACTTTACTCTTAGACTCTCTATTTTTGGATTTAGACCTATGATTTCTTGATTGAATCCTCTATCACTATTTATCTCTATGTTAACATCTTCCTCTAATGTTTAAATCCTCAACTTCATTCTTAATAGTGAATTTATTTCATATTTCTTTGGATAACAAAGTAGATTTAACTTCTTCAATAGTTAAAGAGCCCCTACCATACATAATTGAATATTTTATAGAAGTATATGATTCATACAATGAATTTAGAAGGATTATTTCTTGATCCTCATCCACCACTTAAACATCTATATTGAAATTGTCTAATATGATTTTATTAAAATCATCAATATGTGAATTGACTGTAGTTACATGGCCCATTTTGAAAGTATAAAGTCTCATTTTTTTTATAAAAACTTCCAACTAAAGATTTAGTCATATATAGAGATTTTAATTTAGACTAGATACCAGTGGAAAAATAATCAAAGGATACTTCCCTAAGAACCTTACCCCCTAAAGACAACAAAATAAGGCTATGATATTTCCTAAGAACATCAATAGAAACATCAACATAAGTAGTAGAGATCTGTCCATCCGGGGATAGAGTGGTTACCTATTTCTTAGAAACACTAAGAGCATCAATTAGTTCATTACGATCCAACAGATCATTCATATTAATTATCCATATATTAAAATCATTTTCACCACCAAAATTCTCTATTTCAAACTTCATAGAACCCATTATAAATGCTTCAGAATGGATTTGACATCAATTTTTAGGAGCAAAATTGTAGATATACCTATTCAATAGACAAGATCCCTTGAGGTATTTTATATGGTTATATAGTGATTAAATCAATTCTTCTTTCTTTAAAAATTATCAGTTATAGGTTAAGGTGAATGTTTAAATCATAATAAAAAAGAAAACAAGAATGAACACCAAAATACAATGTGATTTAGATCTTTGCGATCCTTTATGCACAAAAATAACACCACGAGGGGATATTTATTATCAGAGAACACAAAAAAGAACTTACAAACTCTATGAAAGGAATAAAGAAGGACCAGAGAAGATATCTGAGGAGGGAAACATTACTGAACTAGATGGTGGTGATGAAACCCTTCACATGGATTCAACACCGTCTACTCTTGCATGAAATCATGCACACACCCGACATAAAATGATACAATAGTGGATTGAATAGTAAATAAATAAATCTATTATAGTACTAGATTTTTTTACCAAAATTTGGTTAGGATGAAGATGAAAATCCAATAGTAACCTGGCTGTGTCCTAGATCTATCCAGATCAAGTACCCTGTTGAAGTCTCCATCGAGTCTCCACCGGACGAGATTTACAGTTCTAGAAGATTGGAACTCTAAGCACTAGGGAATGGGAAGCAAGAGCTGGTGCCTTAGCTTTTTGGATTCTCCAAGATATCCAAAAAACCAAATGGTTTTATTCTTCCTAGAAATATTTGTAATATCTTTGAATGAACAAAATGAACAAACTTAGAACAACCAACAAAGGAATAAGAACAACACAATAATTTCATGTCAGTGAGCATCAGATAACGAGCACAAAAACCGACAGATGAAGGCAGTGTGGATAGCCAGGATGAGAAAGGTGATTCAAATAACCATGAGGGTGCATCTGGTATGAACATGTGGGAACCCGCATTAGAGAAAATGAAAAAAATGTGGATTGAAACTACGGCGAATAAAAATGCTCAAGTGCTAGCATGACCATTGGATAAAGAATGATCAATGGTCGAGATTCAATTCGCTAATATAGAAAACCATAAACATGGGTTGAGAAAAATTATACTGAAACCCATATAAATAAATTGAAAAAATCAATTTATTAGTTAAAATTCCATAACAAAAACCATGTAAACTCCATTCATGACTTGAAAAAAGGGTGTTTCACAAATTTGAATCACAACATATTAATATATGTAAATTTAAAAATTAATAGTTTTAATCACATGTCAATGTTGTTTCTTTATACCGTGATAGTGGTTTGCCTCTTTATTTACTAGATAGTATGATATTTATGCTATTCTTTGTTATAATGTTCTTATGATTGGAATAACATGTGGAAATTGTTAAAAAATGAAAATACAGAATTAATTGATAGTTAATTTGATTATGAATAATTAAAGAAGAGGCAAGTTTATAATTAAGTGTTTATTGTAATTTTATGTTGATCAAATTGATGCAAGTATGCATGTTTAATTGAATTAGTTATTCCATGAGATGATGAAATTGGTTAATAAACCTGAAGCATGATAATGATCATTGATAATAATAAAAGGGCATGCAAATTGATAATGGTTGTATGCTTTTAAGCATGTTTAAATTAATTATTTAATTAATTTGGTTGCTTGTTATAGCTTGATGCCTTAGGTTTATGTAGATGAAACTAGTGAATACTAAATTAGTTAATTCAAGATGGAATAAGAACTAGTTGTGTGATAAGATATTTTCTAGGGCCTGAGTTTCCTATTTTCTTGATAAGGCTATGTGTCTTGTTTTGGAGTCATGAGATCTTGTTTAAATGTGAAGGATGAATGCTTTATTTTGAGGTCCTAGTTTCCATGTGGGGTATGCTTGTTTATTCTATCTATTTTTGTGATGTACTCTTTATATGAGACTTGTGATGTGAGATAGGTATGGATGATCCTGATATGGTTGTTGTGATGTGGGATAGGGAGGTATGGATGTGATATGAGCCTGGAATGGCCGAGCTTGGGATGGATATTGTGATATGTGGGTAGAGAGGCCCAGATAATGTGGTAATAATTACTTCTTGTGATGGTAAGACAAATCAGTATATGCATGTGGGTGTCGGGGATGGCATCATAGGTGATTGAATGGGTTAAATATAGGTTTACCAGTTGATGATATACTGAGAGATGGTATGATTGATTTTGAATATATTGAATGACTGATGGCTGAGTTTCTTATTTTATATGCATTCCTTTCCCCACTGATTGAGGCAACTAGATGTGTTTGGTTGGATGTTTTCTCTTGGTGGTAGCTTATGATGGTTTTCCTAGAGTACTCAGTTTATGTAATGATTCTAATAATGAATTGAATAATTATTAACCCTTGGGGTTAGGTGACTATGGAATGAAAATGATTAAAAGATGTTAATATTGATAAACCATGGACTTGGTTTGGATTACGCCTGGAGGGCATGAACTCTCTATGATGATTAACATAATGTAATGCAATGTAATGTGATTTATATTAATATTAATGGTTAATTAATGGATAATGAATTAATTAATAGAAGGAAATACTTAAAATAAAATAATTAATTGATATAGATCTTTTAAATACTTTTGTGCTTATAGGATATCTGGTCTTAGTAGTGGTATCCAGGAGTCTAAGTGATGTTAGCTACAGTCGAGTCCAAGATTAGGTTATGACCATAGTGTGGTTGTGAGCTATATTATATCATTCATATTCTATTATTTCATATTCTTCCCCACCCATTTCAGTTAGGTAGACTAACACCCAATGGACTCTAGGAGGGTGTTTTCCCCAACATCATGGTGGGAGGATGGATGGATGACTACCCCATCTCACCCATCTCTCTTCTCTTAGTAGTTACTTGTGATGGTATTCATGATGGTTAATCTTCACATATATATGTGTATAGGGATGTGATGGCTTGTGGTTATTTCACACACATGTATTACCAGATATAGTATCCAAAGGATTATTATAGGTATGATAGGTATATGATGGGATGGATTGAGGCACTTACTTGGTGTATGGGATATGAAGGCTTGAGTTATAATACTCAATGTTTGATATACATCATATAGGCTATGGTGGCTCCTAAAAATGACTTGGTTACTATATATAGATATGTGGATGGGATGATGTGATGATGTGATTAATGAGGTGCATGTTTTGATGCCTTTCCTAGGTGTCTTCAGGCTGGATTACTTTTAGAGAGATATGCTCAGGACGTGCGATGTTGGGTAAGAGCAGAAAACTAGTGGGGAAGAGGGATCAGGGTACCCTTTATGTTCATTATTATATTATATTATCTCTTTTATGAAATAATTGGTGAGAGTTATCCATGGTGAGGCTATGAACTTAGTATACCTATTTAGGTGATGAGTTAGTTTCATTATTTTCCACTATTCTTTAACATGTTTTCTTTATCTTTTCCATGAGAGGCTCTGGGGAGGATCCTACTAAGTATACTGTTATTCTCACCCTATGTATATATGAAATGTTTTTCAGGTTAGTCAGAGAAGGTTGGTGATTAGGATATATATTACTAACTCAGGGTATAACAAGAGATTTTTGGGCTTCATGATCATTTTCGTTTTTACCTTTCTGGTACTTTTAGTTTTCCTTTAAGTTGTTTAGTACTATATGGAATTTCATATTTAAACTCAGGTTTTATTTATATATATATATAGGTTTTGATTTGTGTATCCTTCTTATCTCACTCTTCTACATGTTTCTCTTAGAGGGTAATGCCTCCCATATGCATGTTTATTATACCCTCAATGCTAGTCACCAACTTGGGGACTACTGGAGGTGGGAATTGGGTGGTCACTATATATCTACCCTCATTGTAGTATCTTTGTGGAGAGAGGGTTCATGATAGATTGATATCAAAGGTTCATGTTTGAGGGATAATTTGAAGTTTGGAGTAGGCACAAGTGAGGTTTCATGGGTTAGTAGGGAAATAGTGTTAGCTAAGTTTAGTAATAAATGTAAAAATGGGAGATTAGATGAGACATAGGTATTTAGGGGCCCCTATGATTTGATGCATATAACTTTAAGTTTATTGATCCTACTAAATGAATTGATATTGGTTGCAGGGTAGAGACCTAGGTAAGGATCATGCATCATTATTCATTGCACCTATGTTTGAAATGGGTAGACCTTGGGATAGGTTAAAACATCAATAAGATAATAAAATAAATAATTAATTAATGACAAATATTCCACATTTCACATTTAGAAGCTCTAACGGTTTTTTATTTTGTAGGTATGTCTCCAGGTTGATGTCCTCATCAAGTTTGTGGTGAATATGTTCAAAAGGATGTGTAGGAAAATCACCGCAGAGTGAAGGTAAACAATGAAAAAACTTGGAGGAATACACTCTAAGAGTTTTAGTGCCAAATTCTAGAAAATTATGAGGGCTCTATTTTAGATTCAGTTATAGAGGACTGGTTGGAGGAGGTTGAGATAACTTCCAGTTTGATCTGTGCTTGGAAGAAGCACTGAGTTTTTTGGATATGATGATGCTACATGGAGCAGCGAGGCAGTGGTGGTTCTTGTTCCTTAGGATCATGAAGATTCAAAAATATTATGGGAGAAGTTAGGAGGCCAGTTTAAATCATAGTTTCTTTCTTTGATCGTGATGGTGGTCAATCTCTAGGAGATTCTTACCCTTCAATAGGGGAGTTACAGCGTGCAAGAGTTTGGGATTTTTTTAGGACCCTTTAGCGATATGATTCAGACCTTTTTCTAGATGAGGAGTCTAGGGTGAGGAATTTTGAGGAGGATTTTCATCCATATATCCAATGCGATGTCACTCCCTTTATGTTGAAGACATATATTGAGGTGTTGGTGAGAGAAAAGGTTATTGAGAGGATGTTGGATAGAACCAACTCATCATAAGAGGGGATTCATTAGGATTCCTCATGAAGTCGATCTATGGTCTGGGGTACCCAGTTATTAGGCCAGAAGAGATTTCAGTCAGCTGGGGGTAGGTCCTAGCCCTCAACACCTCATTTCTTCAAAGGCGACGGATCTAGGACCTTTCCAAGGGATCATATACATGTTTTATTATGAAGGATGAGTTCATCAGCAGTGAGAGTGACCAAATTTTTTTAGAAGTCTGTGTTTTCTAGGTGTTCCACTTCAGGTTCCATCGTTGAGGTAGTTTCAGCTGAGGTAGTAGCAGTAGGGTGGTCCAGTTTGGGATTAGCATAGAAGAGATGGGGCAAGTAGAGTATAACCTCAAAATTATTCTTTTCCTTAGAGAGGATAGTGTGACCATGGATATGGTCATTAATAAAGTCAGAGAGGCCATAGAGAAGGTTTTGGCCAACTTCATTATTTTTCATTACTAGTGTAAGGTGAGCTAGATGTCGTTCAAGGTACCCTTTGGTTTTTTTCTACATGGGTTCTTTTTTTTGATTTAGGAGTGACACAATCCTTTATATTACCTTCCCTCATCCATGTGTTGGGACTTGATGGAGAGAGAATTCCATATCCCTTGGTGTTGAATATACAAGTTGGAGGTTGAGATGAATTGTATGAAGTATGTATAGACTATGAGATAGTGTTGGGGAAACAACTCTCTTAGAGATATTTCCTATGTTTACATATATATCCATATGACATCATCCTAAACATGGATTTATTGTATTTGGTGAAGGAATTTTTGGATTTCTTCAAGAGGCAGGTTATGTTTTATGATGATGATGGAGAGATAGTGGTGTTTATTGGCGAGTGATACCCTCAGATGAGCCAGAGGAATGTTCCATCTTTGTCATCTTTGATGGATGATCTAATGATGAGCTCATTGAAGGTTCAACAGTCAGTGTTTCCCAAGGTTGTAGAAGAGTACCCTGATGTATTTCCAAAGGAGGTTGTATCATTACCCCCTCGATGGAAGATTGAGTTTGGGATTGAGAAACAACTAGGTGTGTCTCCTACTTAGATGCATCCGTATAGGATAGAGAATTCCAAGTTTCAAGAGATGTAGGTACAAATCGATGATTTGTTGTAGAGAGGTTTTATTTGGACAAGTGTATCACCTTGGAGTGAACCAGTTTTGTTCATGAATAAGGCCAATGTAAGTTTGCAGGTTTGTATAAATTATCATCACTTGAACCAATTGAAAATGAAGAACCACTATCATATTTTTTAGATTGATGATTTATTTGATCAGCTGAAACAATCAATTTAGTTATCGAAGATTAATTTGTGGTATAGATATCATTATATACGGGTGATGGATGAGGATGATTTAAGGAATGATTTTTTTATCATCATGGGAATTATGAGTTCTTTGTGATGTCATTAGGTGCGATGAATGATTTAGTTGTGTTCAAGGGGTTGATGAAAACAATATTTGGAGAGTTCTTGGATAAGTTCATGGTGGTTTTCATCGATGATATCCTTGTATACTATGCATTAGGGGAGGAGCATGCAAAGCATATGCGTGCTATTTTGGGAGTTCTTCGTTATGAGAAGCTATTAGAGAAGTAATCAAAGTGTGATTCTTGGGATCATTAAGTCTATTTATTAGGTCATGTGGTATCCCATTAGAGAGTATCTATGGATCCTTCGAAGATAGAAATGGTTGTGTCTTGGGAATCCCCTAAGATAGTGGTTGAGGTGTGGGGTTTTCTTAGTCTTATAGGATATTACATAAGGTTTTTAGATGATTTATATTGGTTTGTGACTCCAATGAAAAACTTGAATTAGAAGTATCATGCATTCTTATGGACTTACCAGTGTCAAGAAGTTTTTGAGTTCCTGAAGGAAAAGTTCTTCAGTGCTCCATTACTTTGTTTTCTAGGAGAGGGAGTTCAGTTTGAGTTTTTTTGTGATGCTTTGTGTATTTTCTTGGGATATGTTTTGATTTATAAGAGAATAGTTTTTTATTATGGGTCTTGGTATTTATGTCCTAATGAGCATAAATATGCCACCCATTATCTTGATTTGGTGGAAGTTGTGTTTTCTTTGAAGTTATGGAGATATTACCTCATCAGTGAGAATTTTGTGGTTTTTATCGACAATAAGAGCCTAAGGTATGCCTTATCCTAGTGTGACTTGAACTTGAATTAGCATAAGTATATTTAATTCTTATAGGATTACAAATTTGAGATTTCGTATATGCCGGGAAAGGGAAATGTTGTGGCCGATATACTGATAAGGAAATCACATAATGATGTCATGCATGAATCTAGGGATTCCTGGAGAGTGATGGAAGAAATATCAGCGATGCATCTTTATATGGGAGAGGTTGGAAGAAGAGGTTGTCTTTTCTATATGAAAATGCAGTCATATTTTGTGCAGTAGGTGGAGGAGTCCCAGTTTTGGGATTCTGAGGTAGAGGTCTGGAGAGACTGAGTTGTTTTTTAGTGATTCCCCTGATGGCTGATCTGAGGATGGACAATACTAGGTGTTGTTCTAGGAAAGTATTTTTGTTCCTTAGGTGATGCATGAGATTATTCTCTAAGAGTTACACAGTTAACCTATTACTATACATCTTGACATGAAAAATATGTATCAAGCTTTAAGAGGTCAGTTTTGGTGGCCTAGGTTGAAGCGTGCAGTTTTAGGGTTTGTTTCTCGATGTTTGGTCTTTAAGAAGGTGAAGGTCGAGCACTCTATTCTCAGTAGTTTCTTCCAACTATTTGATATTCCCCATTGGAAGTGGGAGGACATCTAGATAGATTTTTTTCTAGTTTACCTTGATATTAGGGAGACTATGAATCTATATGAGTGATTGTGGATCATTTGATGAAATTATCCCACTTTATAGTGATCAGGGAGTCAAGCTCAATGGGGGTTTTGTCAAGGAAATATCTGGAGGAGTTGGTGTGAATCCAAGAAGTCCCAAGGACTATAATATCTGAACAGGATCCTCATTTTACCTCCAGGGTGTGGAGAGGTCTCTAACATGATTTCAGATCTAAGTTATACCTTAAAACTAGTTTTTATCCGTATAAGGATGGTTAGACAGAGTAAACCATTGAGACTCTTGAATATATGTTGCACTCTTATGTACTATATTTTTAAGGTTAGTGGATGAGACACCTTCCCTTGGTCAAGTTTTCTTACAATAATAGTTTCCACTCCACCATTGATATGGTAATGTTAAAAGAATTGTATTTTCAACCTTTATGTTCTCTATTTTACTGGACTTGTAACACCCGAAGGTTTTCTAAAAATAAATTGAAATGCATGAAACTTTGTTTTAAGTATATATTTATAACTAGACTTTAAACATAATTTTTCCACTTCTATGTTTTTAATTTCAAAAAACATTCATATACAACTGTGTTCAGTAAATTATTTGGAGTATGATGGAACCAACTTGATTTTTTGGTGAATAGTAACATAACCTTATGAATAGTAATATGACCCTAATAAATTGTAAATTGTATTATTATTTTATTTTATTAAGGCTTTAAGATAATGGAATCTTGGTTAATTTCTCAATGTGATATAAAAGCAGTTATAGAATTAAAATTGTCAATTTTTGAATAAATTATGATTTTATTTAAAAATTAAATTAATAACATTTAGAAAATTATTTTCAAAAAATTGAGATCATTTTTAAATTCTACACATCAATTACTGGTTAGGGTTAAATTTTTGGAATTTTCTGAAATTCTAGAATTTTTGATAAATAGTAAAATACGATAAAATACGATAAATGCTAAATACTTCATTTACTGCATCATAGGTGATGAAAGGCTGATGTAATACCACTTGGTTTAAACTCACATGACATTATTACTATTTGGGGTCATATTAATTAAGACTATTCATAGTCTTGAGAAAAAATATTATAATAATGATTAAAATAATATAAAATGCCTCCTCTCCTCCACTATAAATACCACCCTCATTCCCCTCTTTCTCTCACACCTCTCAAGACTTGAGCCTTACCTAAGTTATTCCTAATAATCCTCCCAAGATTCTTCCCTACTTCCTAGAGCTGATGGTCTCACCAAAAGGCCAAAACCAAAGTCCTTAAGAAGGATCTCATAGAGAAGAGATCAAGAGGTAAACATCATTTTTGTTTTCTTTTTTTCTTTAATTTTATGTAATTATTTTTAATTTACTTTTTATTATGTTGGGATATGTCATTACATATCCCCTTACTTACCATACTATGTAATAATGATTATATAACCCTTTTCTCTCATCAAAATATTTTATGAAATTTTAAGCGATGCCGTTAGGATGCCAAATTTTCATAAGGGATTTCCCAACTTTTCTTTTATTTCAAGATTCCTTTATTTTATTTTTATTTCCTCACATACCCTTATCCAAGAGGAATGAATGATCCAGTATCTTACATATTCTTTATTTCATCATGTTTATGGAATACTCACAATTACATTTCTTCTCCTCTCCCACTTATTCAAGAAATTAAAACACCGTCTGTGATGTGTCGAATTACTGATATCATGGACGATGTGATTTCAATTTCTTTTTAATTCCTTAAATACTGTTCATGAAACCATTTTTATGGTTTAACCAGATTATAATTTATGCATTATATCTTATATAAGGTTTTGGAATCATTTTATACATATGTTATTAATTTATAAAACAAATGAGTTCATTACGATCGAAGAATCGCCAAAATGACCTAAACAAATATCAATAATGTTTTAACTTATGAATCATCCTCATGTTAGAATTCAAAATTAGAAATAGTATAATTTATTATTCTGGTAATATTTAAATACAAATCCATTCCAATTATGGAGTTTCACTTCCAATCTACAAGAATATTCATCAAGAATCGATCATGGAAAACATGTAAAGAACACACCCAAAACAATGGAAGGAACAAAATACTAATAATCAAAAAGTGAAATGATGTTATGAAATGATCATAAAAAGTTTTACAAACATTAATATATTTATTTAATATATTAATAACACTCTTTTAACCATTATAAAAAAGTTTTAAATGAGTTTGAAGTAAGAAAAACCCGAGGTAAGGGATTTTTTAACCCGATTTCTATTCTTTGGGTTAACCTTCTACTTAATTATTTATGTGGTATTAAAATTGTTTGTGTGATGAAATTTGTTTATATTATGATTAATTATGTTTATTTATAGTGTATATACTTATTCAATTATATGTAATTTCTAAGGGACTTTTCTTTTAAAAATCCTCTTTTAAAATCCTCTTTTACGAAATTCAAAAGCAATGTTTTTTATGGAATTATTCATGTTGTATGATTATGTTCTGGTTCATGAGCATTATTTATGATGAATGGTGGGAAATATATCTCCCTAAAATGCATTGATTATGTGTAATTTTTAGGTTGGCCGTATGGTTACTCTAAGTGTAATTGCGATGGTTACACAAATTGTAAGGTAGTCGTGAGAGTTACAAATTATAAGGCAGCCAAGAGGGTTACAAAAATTATGTAAGTAATTCCCCAAGATACCTTTATGGTTCTATTTATGTTATTATGTTTTTTGGTGATCTTGTGGAAATATCACGTTTCACAAAGTAAGTATATATGGGTGACAAGTATGTCCTTTGAAAATGTTTTCATACGTTACAAGTATTCATGGACTAATGCGATCTTTACTTCTTTTTATATCCCTTAATGAGATTTTTTTTCTCATGAAAAGTTTTTAAATGATTTTAATAGGTTATAAGGATGTGTAATACAAATAAGGAATCCAAGTTAAATGTTTTAATTGTTTTAAATGGGATCATGTTTTAATTGAAAAGTTTTATATTTTGTAAGAAAAGAATACTTTTATTATGGTATTCACTCTGTATTAATGTATAATGTTATGATTGTGTTATCTCTATTTTCTCTAAAGCTATAAACTTGAAAAGATCCTTAATGTGAAATTAAGTGATTTCTTAACTAAATTCAAGATTATGTAATTTAATAATTCTGGGTCCTTATAGTTGGTATCAGAGGATGGTTTAGATAAATTTAGGGGTTAGGATAATGTTAATATAATACCATAAATGTTTTTTTTACTCTATAGTTAATTTGAAATGTTATATAATTTAAATATTACCATGTTTCTTTGACTAAGATATGTTTGTTTATAATTGTTTTCTGCAGAAGAAATAGGGAAGTTGAAGAGAAGAGGTACCGACAGAACTATATCCTTCCGAATCTACAGCCCAGAATGGTAGGGATTGGAACCAAAAAGTTTGTGACAATAATGGTTCAGCTGACATAAGAAATAAATGGTGGTGGAATCCATGTAAGAGAACAACCATAGGCACCACAATAGAACATGCCAATAGTGGAACATTTTATGAGACAACACCCTCCTACTTTCAATGGATCTTCTGACCTAGTAGTGGCTGAAGGATAGATTAAATCCATTGAAAAGATATTTGATGTAATGGTTTATTGAGATAATCAAAAGGCAAGTCTTTCTATTTATTATTTTTAAGGTGAAACGGATCAGTGGTGGTCAATGGTAAGGAATATCTGGGATAGAGAGGATATTTATGCCTTAGAGTGGGATGAATTTAAAAAACTTTTCCTTGAAAAATATTTTCCTAAGGTGGTGCGAATTAGGATGAAGAAGAAATTACTTGAATTGAATAAAAAGGAGGAGGATTCAATGGATGTTTATGAAGTGAACTTCACCCAACTGGAGAGGTATGCTCCAAATCTTATTCTGGATCTTGATAGCAAAATCAACTTCTTTTACTCAGGATTGAAGCCAAGGTATCGAAGGGCGTTGGCCTCCCATGAATTCAAAAGTTATGAGAAATTTGTCTGATGTGATGAGAGAGTAGAGATAGAGTCTGATGATGATCACATGAATTTTGGAAACAAGAAGAAGAGGTCAAGATGGAAAGCGATGGGTAAGAATCAACCAAAGAAATCTGATGGTAAGAAAATCCAGTTTCCAGTTTGTGAAAAGTGTGGCAAGAATCACCCTGGGGAATGTCTTACCAAAACTGGGAAGTGTTTTCAATGTGGTATGTTTGGACATATGGCCCGAGATTGTAATAAAAATGATCCTAAGACTAATCCCGATAAGCAAACTATTAAGTGTCTTAAATGCGGTGAGATGGGTCATTATAAAAATTCCTGGCCAAAGAGAGATCCAAATGATGTAAAGAATCCAAACTATAAGAAGAAAGGTGTAGTGAGATCTTTTGCGA
Source organism: Viscum album (assembly GCA_963277665.1). NCBI lineage: Eukaryota > Viridiplantae > Streptophyta > Magnoliopsida > Santalales > Viscaceae > Viscum > Viscum album. The sequence continues at coordinate 796,392,319 of OY728132.1, forward strand.
CCACTTAAGAAGATGTTAGGCCATCCAATGAAGTTGTATCAGGTACTTTGTTTGTTTACTTAGATTTTGCTAAAGTTTTGTTCGATACGGGGTCTACACATTCCTTTATTTCTGAGAATTTTTTTAGTAAATTGGAAATATCACCCCAACAAATGAGACTAAAACTTATTGTTAAAAACAATAGGAGGAAATATTATAGAAAATAGGAATTATAAGAATCTTTCTATTATGGTTTTTGGAAATAATTTACCTGAAAACCTTGTTGTTTTCCCTTAGTCGAGTTTGATATTATTCTGGGAATGGATTGAATTTTTGTTAATCATGCTAAGATTGACTATAGAGATAAATAAGTTGTTTTTCAGAAAGCGTTTTAGTTTGTATACAAGAATGAACCCATAAAATTGATAACATATCAGGAAGCTTAGAAACTGTTGAAAGATGGAAATGAAATTTATCTTGATCATATTTTTGAAAACAAGGGAACTGTTTAGATTAATGATGTGCTAGTGGTAAATGAATACCTTAATGTTTTTCCTAATGAGTTACCCAGTTTCATACCTAATCGGGAAGTCAAATTCACAATTGACTTACTTTCTGATGCTAATCCAATTTCAAAACCCCCATATTGTATGACTCAAATAGAACTTCTTGAATTGAAAAACCAGTTGCATGATTTTCTTGATAAAGAATTCATTCGTCCTAGCACTTCATCATGGGGTTCTCCTATTTTGTTTATTAAAAATAAAGATGGTTCCATGATACTTTTCATTGATTATAGAGCTTTGAATAACATCACTATTAAAAACAAGTATCCTTTGCCTCACATCGATGACTTGTTTGATCAGCTCCAGGGAGCTCAGCACTTTTCCAAGATTGACTTGAGATCCAGATACCACCAGTTGAAGGTGAAGGAGGATGACATCCTGAAAATAGTTTTTTGTACTAGATATGGACATTATGAATTTATTGTTATGCCGTTTGGATTAACTAATGCACCTGTTGTATTCATGAATCTCATGAATATAATATTTCACGAGTTCTTGGATAAGTTTGTGGTTGTGTTTATTGATGAAATTCTGGTATTTTCTAAAAATAAAGTGAAGCATGAAAAACATCTAAGGGTTGTTTTACAAACCTTAAAGGAAAAGAAACTGTATGAAAAATTCAGAAAGTGTGATTTTTGGTTGCAATAGATTTATTTTCTTGGGAAGATTGTAAATAAGGATGGAATAACAGTTGATCTTTCCAAAACAAAAGTGGTTGATGAATGGAAAAGACCTACAAATGTTACAAAGATTCATAGTTTTCTTGGATTAGCAGGTTATTACCGATGGTTTTTTAATAAATTTGCATGGTTATCTAGCCTGATAACTAAGTTAACACGAAAAGGGGTTAAATTTATTTGGATAAAAGAATGTGATGTTTGTTTTTAGGAACTAAAGAAAAGATTGGTGAATGCTCCGGTTTTGGCCCTACCTTCCCAAAATGATGAGTTTTTCATCTATGGTGATACTTCATTGAAGGGACTTGGTTGTGTTCTGATTCAAAATGATTAGGTAATTCCTTATGCTTCAATATAACTAAAACCACATGAGTTAAATTATCCTACACATGAATTTGAATTGGAAGTTATGGTTTTTTGCTTTAAAAATTTGGAGGCATCATTTATACAGATCCAAATGTCAAATATATACTGACTATAAAAGTATGAAGTATATATTCACTTAGAAGAAATTAAACATGAGGCAGAGAATATGGCATTAACTAATAAAGGATTATGATTTCACGATCAATTACCATCCAAGAAAAGAAAATAAAGTGGTGGATTCCTTGAGTCAAAACATCATGCATCATTAACCATGTTACATTTGGAACATGATCCCTTGATTAATGATTTGATGAATTTTGGATTAGAAGTTGTTGGTGCAGGAAATACCCCTATTTTGTTTCAAGTTTCAGTACAGTTATTGTTGTTATCCAGAATTAAGAAAGTGCAGAAGGAAGACCGTGAGCTATAGAAAAAGGTAGAATTGGTTAAAATGGGTAAGTTTCCAGAATTTACCCTTGATAAAGATTGTGTGTTAAGATTTTGAAAAAGTTTGTATGTGCCTTGTGATTCTCAGTTGAAGAAAGATTTGTTGTGTGAAGCTCGTAGTTCTCCATTTTCAGTTCATCTTGGAAGTACTAAGATGTATAGAGACCTTCAGGAGTATTATTGGTGGGATGGAATGAAAAGAGATATTGCTGATTTTACCTTGAAATTTTTGAAATGTCAATAGGTTAAAGTATAACGGAAGTTACCAAAGGGGATTCTTTAGCCTCTTCTAGTGCCAGAGTGGAAATGGGAGAATGTATTCATGTAATTTTTGGTGGGACTACCTAAAACTTCCAAAGGTAACAATGTGATTTTGGTTATTGTTGATTGGATGAAAAAATCTACACATTTTATTTCTATTCGAGATACAATGTCTTTGGATCATCTTTCTTGACTGTACCTTAAAGAGATTTTCTAGTTACATGGAGTTCCTATTTCCATTGTATCTGATCGGGATCCCAAGTTCACTTCTAACTTTTGGAAGGGGCTTCATAAGTTTTTGGGCAAAAATTAAATTTCAGTACAACTTTTCATCCTCAATCAGATGGGCAGTCAGAACGAACGATTCAGACTTTAGAGGATATGATTCGATCTTGTTCAATGGACTACCAAGGAAGTTGGGATCAACATCTTTGTTTAGTTGAGTTTTCTTATAATAATAGTTTTCATTCCAGTATATAGATGGAACCTTTTGAGTCATTTTATGAGAAGCGGTGTCAGACTCCAGTGTTTTGGGATGAAGTCGGTGAAATAAAGTTGATGGGGCCATAATTAGTAGAGGAAGTGGCTGAGAAAGTGAATATGATTAAACAACACATGAGGACAACTCAGAGTAGGTAGAAAAGTTATGCAGATAACAGAAGTAAATACTTCTCTTTCAAGGTAGGTGACCATGTTTTCCTTAAAATATCTCATGGGAAAAGTGTGATGCATTTTGGTAAGAAAGGAAATATAAGTCCGCGGTTCATAGGTCCTTTTAAAATCCTAGAGAAAGTTGGACCAGTTTCATATCAAGTAGATTTACCTCTGAGTTTGTATTAGGTACACAATGTTTTTCATGTTTTTTTATTGAGAAAGTATGTGCAAGATTCAACTCATTTCTTGAACCTAGAAGCAATTCAACTGGAAGAGAACCTTTCTTATGAAGAGAAACCAGTTCAGATTCTTGATCGAAGGAAAAAAGTATTGAGGAATAAGGTAATACACCAGGTAAAGGTTTTGTGGAGAAACCACATGGTTGAAGAAGCAACATGGGAGTCTGAAAATGCTATGAGGGAAATGTACCCTCACTTGTTTAATAAGTAAATAAAATTACGAGGATGCAATTTCCAGAAGGTGGGGATAATGTAACACCCCAAAGTTTTCTAAAAATAAATTGAAATGCATTAAAATTTATTTTAATTAGATATTTATAACTATCCTTTAATCATAATTTGTCCACTTTAATGTTTTGAATTTCAAAAAATAGTCATATACAATTGTGTTTAGTAAGTTATTTAGAGTCTGATGGAACCAACTTGATTTTTTGGTGAATAGTAACATACCCTTATGAATAGTAACATGAATAGTAATATGACCCTAATGAATAGTAAATTTTATTATTATTTTATTTTATTAAGGATTTAAGATAATAACACCTTGGTTAATTTGTCAATGTGATATAAAAGCACTTATAGAATTAAAATTGTCAATTTTTGAATAAATTATGATTTTATTTAAAAATTAAATTAATAATATTTAGAAAATTATTTTAAAAAAATGGTGATCATTTTTTAATTCTACACATAGATTAATGGTTATGGTAATTTTTTGGGAATTTTCCAAAATTCTTGAATTTTTGATGAATAGTAAAATACGATAAAATACGATAAATGCTAAATACTTGATTTAATGCATCATATGTGATGCAAGGATGATGTAATACCACTTGTTTCAAAATCAAATGCCATTATTACTATTTGGGGTCATATTAATTAAGACTATTCATAGTCTTGAGCAAAAATATTACAATAATGATTAAAATAATGTAAAATACCTCCTCTCCTCCACTATAAATACTACCCTCATTCCCTTCTTCCTCCTACACCTCTCAAGAGTTTATAATTACCTAAGTTCTCCCCAATAATCCTCCAAAGAATATTCCCCAATTCCTAGAGCTTCTTGTATCACTAAAAGGTCAAAATCAAAGGCCTTAAGAAGGATCTCAAGGAGAAGAGATCAAGAGGTAAACATCCTCTTTTTTTTTTCTTTCTTTTTTTTCTTTTCTTTCATTTTATGTTATTATTTTTAATTTCCTTTGTATTTTGTTGGTATATGTCATTCCATATCCCCCTTAATACCCATATTTTTTAATAACAATGAGACACCCCTTTTCTCTAATCAAAATATTTTATGAAATTTTAAGCGACGCCGTTAGGCTGCCAAATTTTCGTAAGGGATTTCTCAACTTTTATTTTATTTTGAGATTACTTTATTTTCTTTTTATTTACTCACCTACCCTTATACAATAGAAATTAATGATCTAGTATATTAATTTTTTTTTATTTCATCATGTTTATGGAATACTCACCATTACATTTCTTCTCCTCTCCCACTTATTCAAGAAATTAAAACACCGTCCGTGATGTGTCGAATTACCGACATCGTGGACGATGTGATTTCAATTTCTTTTACTTCCTTAAATACTAGTCATTAAACCATTTTTATGGTTGAAATATATTTTAATTTATTCATTATATCTTATATAAGGTTCTGGAATCATTTTATACACATGTTATTAATTTATAAAACAAATGAGTTCATTACGATTGAAGAATCACCAAAATGACCTAAACAAATATCAATAATGTTTTAACTTATGAATCATAATCATGTCAGAATTAAAAATGATAAATAGTATAATTTATGGTTTTGGTAATATTTAAATACCACTCTATTACAATTCTGGAGTTTCACTTCCAATCAACAAGAATATCCATCATGAACCGATCATGGAAAACATGTAAAGAATGCACCCAAAACAATGGAAGAAACAAAATACTAATAATTAAAGGGCGAAATGATGTTATTAAATGATCATATAAGGTGTTATAAACATGAATATTTTTCTTTAAGATTTTAATAACACTCTTTTAACCATTATATAGGAGGTTTAAACAAATTTTAAGTAAGAAAAACCTTAGGTAAGGGAATTCTTAACCCGATTTCCATTATTTGGGTTAACCTTCTACTTCATTATTTATGTGGTATTAAATTTTTTTTGTGTGATGAAATTTGTTTATATTATGATTAATTATGTTTATTTACAATTTATATACATATTAAATCCACTCTGTTATGTCTCTCTTCAATTATATGATATTTTCAAGGGACTTTTTTTAAAAATCCTCTTTTAAAATTCTGTTTTACTAAATTCAAAAGCAATGTTTTTTATGGATTTATTAATATTGTATGATTATGTTTTGGTTCTTGGGAATTTTTTATGATGAAGTGTGGGACCTATATATCCCTCCAATTCATTGGGTATGTTTAAGTTGTTGGTCGGCCATATGGTTACTCCAAGTGTAACTGTGATGGTTACACAAATTGTAAGGTAGTAGTGGGGGTTACAAATTATAAGGTAGCCGAGAGGGTTAAAAAATTATGTAATTAATGCCCCAATATACCTTTATGGTTCTATTTATGTTCTTATGTTTTGTGGGGATCTTGTGGAAATCTCATGTTTCACAAAGTAAGTATATATGGGTGAAAAGTATGTCATTTGAAAATATTTTCATACGTTACAAGTATTCATGGACTAATATGATTTTCCTTCTTTTTATATCCCTTACTGAGCTTTTTGTGCTCATCCCAATTTTTTAAATGATTTTCACATGTTATAAGGATGGGTAATACAAATAAGGAATCCAAGTTAAATGTTTTAAGAGTTTTCAATGAGATCATGTTTTAATTTTTTTTTTATATTTTGGAAGAAAAGAATACTGTTATTATAGTATCCACTCCATATTAATGTGTAATGTTATGAATGTGTTATCTTCCTTTTCTCTAAATCTATAAACTTTAAAATATCCTCAATGTTAAAGGAAGTGATTTCTTGACTAAATTCAATATTATGTAATGTAATAAGTCCAAGTCCTTATACGACTGGGGTTGGAGAGGTAGTAATTCTCGGTCTCGAACTAGTAAAAAATATGATAGAGATGGTTTAGGTAATTTTAGAGAGGATTAAAGTAGTGCAGGATCATTAGAAATCATATATTTATCATAGTATGAGACCTCTGGAGTTTGAAATTGGATATCATTTGTTCCTGAAGGTGAATCCTCATCATGGGTGGTGAAGGTTTAGTCATGGGAGTAAGCTTTCTCCCAAGTTTGTTGGGCCTTTTTAGGTGTTGGATCATATTGGAGTTGTGGAATGTCAGATAGAACTTCCCCCAAATATGATCTATATACATGATGTCTTTCACGTGTCATATATATTTTTTTATCTTCATGACTACTCTCATGTCACCTATCGGGGAAAGATCAATGTTGACAATGATGAAACCTTCAAGGAGCGGCCTGTGGAGATCTAGGACTTCCATGATAAGGTGTTGTATGAGCATAATATTCCCTTGGCTCATGTCTTATGGTAACATGGTGGCATGGAGAATAGTAGCTAGGAATGAGAGTTGCAGATGCACACTTAGTACCTCGAGTTGTTTGATGTTTAGATCTTCTCTTATAACGTAGTTCTTTTGTGGATTTTGATCTTTGTACATTATTAGATGGTTTACTCTTGTTTCTTGTAGTGTATTGACTCTCTTTTGAGAGGTATCTCCCCTATTATAGTGATTAGAAGCTGGTTTTTATTATTTCATGGTTTTATTCTTGTTCCTCTAATAAGGTGGTTGATATCCTCTGGTGGCGAGACCTTTGAGAGGTATCTCCTAGGGTGGTTGTTTGGACGACCCCTTTTTTTATTTCTCTTTGGGGTTGGTTTTGGATTATTGAGGAAAATAATTGTTTTACAGGTATCAAATGTAAGGGCCCATATTCATTTAGTCCAACCTTTTCATGTTTCTAAATCTCGTGGTGCTCATAGGAGGCCTAGAGTGAGTCTAAAGGGGTTTGGGTGATAAAATATGGAAGTTGGGATAATACAAAATGTTTAAGGGGTTTTCACATCATGTATGTGCATTTAAAATCTTTTTAAGGATAGTTCATGAGGTTTGGAATGACATGTATTTATTCAGGATTAAAAGGTTTGAGGTGATGTGATTTTCAGTGAGATCTGAAACCTGATGATTACATGATGTGTAAGAATTATAATCCATGTAAATATCCTATCCAACATGTTAATAAAATATATAGAAGCTTGTTGGTTTATCAAACCATATTCTCCTTATCATTTTCTAGCATCCATAATCTCCTCCCCTTGGAATTTTTAGATTCCTTCAATGGGGATCAATTCTAGGCCTTCTGTCTTCGATCTGTGGTGATCCAAGGTGTGTTAATTCTTTATTTTCTAGAAGTTTCTCATGGTTTGATCTGGTTTTACTCCTTTTATTCTTACCATGAAATGGAGGATCATCTCCCATGTTTATAATGGGGTTTTATTGGTTGTTCTTTGGTGCAGATGTGCTGCGGAATCCTCAGATGGATGCAGTTCCTGCGAGAGAGGTGATCATAGATCCGTAACATTGGTCCATTATCATGCAAATAATATTGATGAATTTTGATATAGGGGATTTATTTCTTATCTTTTATTAACATGAAATCATAAGTTGATTATGGTTTATCCCTTTGTATGGAAATTAAATTAACCTAATAAATATTGAACCATATTAAAGGAATTGGTTGCGATCGCATGTCGATGTTGTTATTTTGTACCGTGATAATGGTTTGCCTCTTGATTTGATAGATAGTGTGATATATATTATATGATTTTTTATCATGTTATTATTCTTGGAATATCATTTATAAATTGTTAAATAATTTAAATATATAATTAATTAATAATTAATTAGTTTATGAATAATTAAAGAAGAGGAAAGTTTATAATCCGGTCTTTATTGTAATTTGATGTTGATTAAATTAATGAAACTATTCATGTTTAATTGAATTGGTTATTCCATGAGATGATTAAAATAGTTAATAGACCTGAAGCATGATATTTCTTGTTGATAATAAAAAAAATTCTTGTGAATCGAGAATAGTTGGATTCTTAGAACCATATTTAAATTAATTGTTTAATTAATTTAGTATCCTATTATAGATTGATGCCTTAGGTTTAGTATAGTTGTAACCTATGAATAATGAATTATTTAATTCAAGATTTAATAATAAATGATTGTGTGATAAAGATATTTTCTAGGGTATGAGTTGGTTGTTTTATTAAGAAGGTCGAGTGCCTTGTTTTGGAGCTGTGAGAGCTCATTTTCATGTAAAGTCTAAATACCTTGTTTTGAGGGACAATTTACCCTATTGGATATAATTGTATGTTCTTCATACTTTTATGATGTGCTCTGGATATGATCCTTGTTATGTGAGCCTAGTATGGCTAAGCTTGGGATGGTTATTGTGATGTGGGGCGGGGGAGCCCAAATGTGATGTGAGTTTGGGATGGTAGTTGTGATATATATGGGCAGAAATGTTTAGATGACGTGGTAGCAATTGATGCTTATGATGAAGAGATGCAATGGTATATTCATGTGGGTTTTGGGGATGACATCTAAGGTGATTTTTTTGAAAGAATTTTTTACCAAGTAGTTCCATAAATCCTTTCTAAGTGAGATATAGATCCAACTTATCTTTAATAGCTAAGCCCATCATATTAGCACCAGGTCCTAAAGCATATAAATTTATAGCCTAAATTTTATTTCATCTAGATCCCCTAATAATTAAAATATTCTAGTTATCATAATCATCCACACCTCTACTTTCTTGAGTCCATAATCACTACAAAACATCATTGAGTTTTTCTTTAGAAATTCTCCCAAGTGATTCACCTGATGAGGTTCCTTAGTCCTAGGTCTATTTTCAATATCCTAAAAGGATTTAACAATAATCTGAAACAAATTATGGTTCATATATAGTTTATGTGCAACCTAATTCTCATTTTATCTCTCTCTCTATTTTTTTGTTATCTTTACTGGTGGCATTTTTATTTTAGAAACCATTCCAAAAAATTAACAATTAAGTCATTTTATTATTTATTTATTCATGTTTATATTTTATATATAAATAAAACAATCATAATATCATAGTAAAAAAATCAAGTAATCATGTGGATAATGCAGTCTTAGTTGTAAGTCTCTTTATTAATGCATGATACCTAACACTCATAGGCTAAACCCATGATGCTGACTTGACAAAGCACCTATAAGTACTTAAAATCACTTTTTGTACCCGGACTGCCCTGATAGCTTAAAGTTCAACATGAAAAGGTTATACACATCATTTTATGAAATAAATATCAATTCCTAACATGTCTTATCCTCTTGCTACCATCCCAACCAACAAACTGAACAAACTAATACCATTTGTAGCATCCCCACTAAACCCATTGACTTGGGATGATTTGGAGGTGCTACTAACCTTAGGTGGAATTACATGTACACTAAAGGTTGGATATAAATTCCAAGGGTTTATACACAAGATTAAAAGGGGAAAAAATTTAACCTATTTATACACACACACCCTACACATGATAAGGCCAAAATAAATAAAACAAAGGGCATCTCTAAAAAGGATGCATGCAACAAAACCCAAAAATAATAAATGTAACAAAGACCAACATCAAAGTAAAAGTGGAATAGTGTAAATAAGAAAACTATGACTCCATGGTAGTAAAAGACTTTGGAACTAAGGGTGAAACACTATAGACTAGTATGTAAACCACTCCAAATATCTATCTCTACCATCTATGAAAACTACCGCACGAAGAGATTCTAGAGAAGTAATAAATATTCTCCTTTCCTATATCATAGAAAAAACATCTGCATTCACCCCAAAGCGTATATGCATGGGGTGAGTAATCATAACTAGTAGGTAATACCCAAGATAATTTTCCCACATGTAACTGATATCAGATATATATTATCTCACAAGATTGTAAAATATGCATGAAGAATATCAAAAGAAGATAAATCAGTTTCCTTAACATAAATTCAAAGTAGATGGATAGATTTTCCAGAGGAATTATAACCAAAATGAGTTTTCCTTTTAAGTAGAAAAGTCATTTTATTAATTTCAATTTGTCATAAACCACCCATGTTTTAACACACACAAATGTATATTCATAACACGGACCTCCCTATACTCATGTGTGGGGAGTCATCCATTCACCAAGACATCACTTGGTGACCCAATTTGAAGGTGGTACTTCCAACCATCATCCATCCCATGTTTCCCAATTTGATAGCAGTACTTATGACCATGATATGTCCCACATGAACATGAACACACACAAACTAGATATGCCAAGAACGCATGTCAAAAATATATTTCTTTTTTTCATCCACATTATGGGTGAAGACCACAACAAATATTTCAAGTACCAAATGATAAGAGAAATTCCAGCAAAATTTTAGTTGGGTAAAAGCATTTGAAAGAAAAATATTATTCTTTAAAGAAACCTAATAGCCTTAGTATTTTAATAAAAGTAGAAAATAGAAAAAACCACATACCTCAGATACGTTCATCACAAACAAACTCCCATAAATCCAAATATATAAACACATTATTTTGTTTTTATAAAGAATCACAAGAAGTTCCCATTAAAACTTGTCTAAACCCATAGACCTAGGCATGACACATGATGACCTATATATTTTACACACTTTATTTCATGATTTATTGTATAAAGATACACTTAATAAAAACCCATAAGATCATTAGGTTTAATTTCTTTTAGTTATTAGGTACATAGAATAACAAATTGAAAAATAAATACAAAGACATATACTAAAACTCCATAACATGCTCTTAAATTTACTTGATATTATAAAACTGCACATGGTAACCTGAGGACTCACATAAGAAAAGGGTGATATATAAAGAATATTAAGGGAATAATTAAAGTATAACATGAATAAAGTAATATGTGTTATTTAATAAACATATCAAGGTAACATAATTGGGGTGAGAATCATAAACTTGAACATCGAATCATTATAAAACATGATAATATAAAGTTAACATGATAATGTGATAATAACATAAAACATGACATCATAAGCATAAGTCAAGGATAACTAACAAGAAATCATAACATAGTGGCTTAGGATAACCTCATATACACCATAAATGGAAACTAATGTGATAAAAAAATACCTAGTTCATTGTAGGGATTTATAGTTCTAGGAACACCCGTCACATTCATATCATGTATATGTATAAGTGTGAAACATAGATCACATAACATAATAATGAATTTTTTAACTTTTAATACCATGATTAAGGAGTATGGGTTACATACATTAAATCCCCAAATTAATTAAGGATAGGTACATCTAGGTGAATACCCTTGAGTGGAAAATAGGATGAGTATTCACTATACAAATGTTTGGCATGAAAAAACACAAGATAATTTCATCATCATAACTGGTGTATATAAAGGATTATGGAAGGGGTAAATGTGAGTGAAAATAGGTTTATAATTACATGAAAATAATAAGGATAATAAATGGTTTTATAAAAATACATTAAAATTTGGATAATTGGAAATCAAAAAGGGATTAGTATAAGGAAAGTAATTGAAATAAAAAGGAAGGGGAGAGAGCCCCTTACCTTGAGAGGGCGCTTGAAAAAGCATGGGAAGTGCTTCTTAATATCTTGGTAACACCTTTGGAGGGTTTTATAGAGGTAAGGGTAGAGTGAATTCATGATCAAAGGGTTTTTAGTGAAGATTAATGAGAAGTTGGGTGGGTTTTTATATCAAAAGAGAGGATAATTCTTTATTATTTTCTAAACATAGGTTTTAGACTCTATATGAAAAATTAATACAAACTACAAACCATCCCATGGGTTTTGATAGTGTTTTCCACCAAAGGTATGTATTTTATTATTTATAAGGATAATAAATTAACTTCTTAAAATAATAAATTTGGTGATGTGGAAGTGATTCATGTTTATAAAGAATTGATTTTAAAACCTTAAAATATAATATAGGTTTAGGAGGATTCATTACGGGTCTATAAAATGAATTAAATAACTTCAAAAACACATTATTTTAAAGGTGAAACATAATTTTGTTCTTAGATACTCTTTATAGTATTTATTACATAACTTTTGTGCCTTTATTATGTTATAATACATACCATATAATTATACCATATTTATTTTTTACCCAAAAATTTTACTATCTTAGAAAATTATGAAAAATTCAATTTTGAATAATTTTAAAAACATTATTTAAAAAATAATATTTATTTTATCAAAATAATTCTCTAAATATGATAATTTTCTCTTTTGAAATAAAAAACCCATTTATTGAAAAATACTGGTCTTGTTGACAATAACAGTTTTCTAACCCCTTTAAAAATTATATTTGAAATCAAAAAATTATATCATCATTTATATTTAATAAATATTATTTAATAATAATATTTTTTTAAAATATCATTTATTTTAAAAAATTATCCATTTCATCAAAAAGAGTGTATTGATTAAAACTATATATTTCCCAAAAATACAATTTGTGTTTCATCATATAAAAATATAATTTATATCAAACATATTATTTGATCATTATAAAGTAATAAAAGATAGTTATTCTCATTATTTTATTCAATATATATATATATATATATATAAATTCATATTATTAGGGTCTAGATACATATCCCTTTATTATACTAGCGAATAACCTAAGGGTAAGGTGTGTGATGATGAGATTCTCTTTGGGGTGATTCAACAAAAATGGTTTGGATCATGATCTAGATGATCTTAAAAATATCTATTAAATATTTTCACTAGTTCTTTAGTTGTTGAATCTAATCTTGGTATTAGTAAAGGGAAAACCCCAATGATTCTATCTCCCTCAGAAGCTCTAATAAATGAGATTCATAGGGTGAGATCCTACTGGTCGAGGTCATCGCTTCCATTATCTATATAAAATGAATTTATTATAACCCTATGTATATACTAATCATATGATCACTATATAATGACTATACTATAAATTATTATTATGCTTAATGGTCTTTTAAATCCAACATGATACAACTTATAATAGTCTAAAATAACCAAAATAATGCATGTGTTTTCTATAAATTCATTTCTTAATAAGAAATTTACACGTTTAAAAAGAGAATTTCATTTATAAATGTTTGGTTCATTACATTATTCTCCCTTCAGAAAAATTTCCCTTGAAATTTCATTCATACACTAAAATGGATTAGGGTACTTATGTTTTATCACCTATTTTGGTTCCCAAGTCACTTCCTTAAACTCTTGGTTATGCAAAGGGGCCAATGTATCTTGGAATAAGCCTTACCTTATTAAAAAACCTCATGAATTTATTCCATGATGATATATAAAGGAAAACTGTATATCTGACTTCAAACTCTAGGTCTTGTTGAAGATTGTCTGCATATATTTTATATTTAAATTGTGTGGATTTCATATAACAATGAATGTTTTGAAACTTATCTATAATCTCTTGGATAATATTAGGTCCCACAAACTTTCGCTCTCTAACTTTATCCCAGCATGTCAAAGTCTGAAATATCTTCCTATATAATGCCTCATAAGATTCTATTTGAATGTTAGAATGGAAACTATTGTTATATGAGAACTCCACTAGGGGAATGTGTTTATCCCAAAATCCTTATAAATTCATTGGTGCATATTGATATTTTTTTGAATATATACTTTATGATCCATATATATTTCACACTTATCCCCATAGGGATAATGTCACCAAATATTCTACACAAAGATCACTATATCCAATTCTAGATAATGAGTTTCGTAGTTCTTATCATGGATCTTTAATTACCAGGAGGAATAACATATATATTTTTTATCTTTAATGAGTAAAAAACCTAATACTTTTTTGGATACAACACTATAGATCACAAATCATTCCCCATTGTTGGGCAATGTTATCACAAGTGCAGTGATTAGCCTCTTCTTCATCTCTTTAAAGCTTTCTTCACATTTATCATTCTAGAAAAACATAACCCCTTCTGATTTATCTTGGTCAGTGGGCTTGAAAATCATGAGAAGTTTCTCAAAAATCAACGATAGTACCTAGTTAATCCAAGGAAAATAAAAATTTCCATCATAGAGGTTGGTATAAGCCATCATTCAATTGCATCTATTTTTGAAGGATACAAAGATATCCCTTTTCTAGTGATAACATTCCTTAGGAATATTACTTACTAATGGTATAAGTTTTATTGATAATTAAACCTATACTTTAGAAGAAATTCTATTCCATTCTTTAAGGAAAATATTGTCTCACAATGGGCATGTCACCAAGGTTGATCTTTTCCTCAGTTTAAATCATTTTAGCTAGGTATAATTTCTTATAAGGCAATAATATCCATTCTTGAGATGATAATTAAAAAATAGATCCACCCCCCTCCTTAAAATTTTATAGAATTATAGGGCAATTCATGGTATAGAGGGTTAATTCCTTCTCCCTGTAACTTATGTTATCACTATACAAGGAAAACCACTCCATAACTAGGATTGTATTAAATTACACGAGAGGGAGAATGATAATATTTTCAAGAAGAACATTGACACAAACATCAACTTTTTATACAATAATCATAAAAGTTTTTACCAATGATATCAAATCATTTTAGGTGGTAACTCGATGTTCTTAGAAAAATTACATGATATTCTAGTGTGGTATGGATTGAAATACAAGAGTACATACACAACTTTAGAGTAGAGGTTATGTGAAATTAAATAATCATGATACATATTAGCATATGACCTTACCTTTTACATTGTGCTTAGAGATTATTGGTGATCATCATCCTTATTAGCCCTTGGAATAGAGAATTATTCTCGATAATTCCCATGTTCCCCACATTTAAGACATAGAACTTTTAATAGTACCTTTGATTGAAATTTATTGTATTCCATAATTTTATTTAAATTATTTATTTTTACATGACAATTATATACTTTATGGCCTATTTTTTCACACCAAAAAATATCTTCTAGTTCCTTTGTGACATTTCCCTTGGTGCCTATTTCCACATTTTTGAAACATAGGAAATTAAATCATATTTCCTTAATCAAATTTATCACAAGAAATTCTATGAGACATTTTCCTATTATTCCTTGATGAGTTTGGATACTCAACTATATACTAGTTTTTTATAGAAATTTATGATATATATTTTGGAATAACCACAATATGTCTTACTTTATCCTCTATCATGTTAGGCATCTCATTTGGATATTCATTTTCTCGCCCATCACATTGGTTGTTGACTGAGTTCCTCCTATTCCCATACATTAACTAGAATAAAGAGAAAACTAGGGATGAGAATTTTAAAACTAATAAACACATAAATGAAAAACCATAAACATTAAAGGTATGACTCCTAAATGTCATATATTCCTTAACCTATGAATTTATAGGTTTTAATTAAAGTTATCCATTATATATTTCCTAACATAAAGTATTATGGAATTTTTTATCCCCTTAATAATAGTTTGTAATTAGATTGAAAATTTACCAAATCATATCCCTAGAGAGTGTCAAAATAGGTTTACAATAATAACTCTTTATCATGCACTAGATGACAGTTGATTCCAGCTTAATGCACCCTTTTTAGGGTTATTACCACTAGGTTCAATTATATGAGAGCCACATCAACTTGTAGTATCTAGAAAGAGATTTATTTCCTTGGAAAACACTTAATCTATACTTTATCAAAATATAGGGATGTTTTATTATGTTTAGTATTATAATTAATTATTTTAGTAGAGTTTTCTAATCCCAATCCCCAAAAATAAATATACTTTTCTATAATACCAACCATGACAACCCATATCTTTCATACACTTTATTTCATGATTAATTTCACAAAGATACACTTAATACAACCCCAGAAGATCACGATGCCTAGTTTATTTGGGTAAATAGTTAAATATCATAAAAAATTGAAACATAAATACAAATATATAGACTAAAACTCTATAATATACCCTTAATTTTCCTTAAAATTCTAAAACCACATGGGATAACCTCAGGATGTATATAAGAAATGGGTGCGATATAAATCCCATTAAGTGAATAATAAAAGAATATAATGATGAAAGTAATAAATGTGAGTCAATTTTCATATCAAGGTAACATAAGAGTGGTGATAATAATAAAATTTAACATCAAATCATGATAAAATATGATAATATATAGGAAACATGGGAATGTGGAAACAACATAAAACATGACATTATAAACATAATTCAAGGGTAACAATCAAGACATCATAACATAGTTTTATTAGGATAACCTCACATGAACCCTACATATAATATCATGATATAAAAACATTTCCAAATTCATTGGATGAATATATACTTTCGGGCCCAACCGTCACATTCATATCATGTACATGCATAAGCGTCCCATATTGATCTTACAATATAAGAGTATATTTCATCACTTTTAATTCCATGATTAAGGAGTGTGGTTTATTTAAATAGAATTACCAAATAAATTAAGGATAGTTACATCTAGGTGAATACCCTTGAGTGGAAATGGGGGTGGGTATTCACTACACAAATGTTTGGCATGAAAAATCATTGGATAATTCTGACAGCATAATAGGTGCATATAAAGGTTTATGGAAGAGGTAAATGAGAGTTAAAATCGGTATATAATTACATAAAAATCATAAGGATAGTAAAGGTATGTATAATAACACATTAAAATATGTACAATTGGAAATCAAAATTGGACTACTATAAGGAAAGTACTTGAAATATTTCGAAAGAGGAGAGAGTACCTTACCTTTAGAGGGAACTTATAAAAGCTTAGAAAGAGATTATTAAGAGCTCAGTAACACCTTTAGAAGGATATAAAGAGGTAAGGGTAGACTAAATTCATTATAAAAGGGTTTTGTGTGAATAGGAATGGGAATTTGGGTGGGATTTTATAGAAAAAGAGAGGATTATTCTTTATTAATTTCTAAAATTAGGTTTTGGACTCTATATGATAAATTAATCTAAAATAAAGACCATCCTATGGGTTTTTAAAATGGTTTATAACATTTATATGTTTATTTTATTATTTTATAAGTCTAAGAACTGAAATCTTTAAAATAATTCTATTGGTGATGTGGAAGTGAGTCATGTTTATAAAGAATTTATTTGTAAAACCTTAAAATATTATATAGGTTTTAAAGGATTCATTAAGGGTTTATAAAATTAATCAAATAACTTCCAAAACACAATATTTTAAAGGGGGAACATAATTTTGGTCATGGATACTCTTTATAGTATTTATTAAATCACTTTTGGGATTTTATGATGCCATAATACATATTGTATAATTATACCATATTTAATTTTTAATTAAAAATTTTAATATCTTAGAAAATCATGAAAAATTTAATTTTGGATAATTTATATATTCTGATTTCATAAATAATATTTATTTTATCAAAATAATTCTTTAAATATTATAATTTTTACTTTTAAATCAAAATTCTACATTTATTGAAAAATAATATTTTTAGACAATAACGGTTTTACAACCCTTATAAAATTTAATTTGACATCATAAAATTATATAGTAATTTATATTTAATAAATATAATTTAATAATAATATTTTATTAAAATATCATTTATTTACAAAAATTCTTTAATTCATCAAAAATATTTTCTTGGTTTAAAATATATATTTCCTAAAAATAAAATTTATGTTTCATCATATCAAAATATAATTTTTATCAAAAGTATTATTTAATCATTATAAAGCAATAAAAGATAAATATAATCATTATTTTATTTGAAATAAAAATATAAAAATTCATACCTTTAGTGTCTAGATACATAACCCTTTATTACACTAGGGAATTCCCTAAGGGTAATGCATGTGTTGGTGAAATTTTCTTGGGGTGGTCTAGAAAACATGGTTTGGGCTGTGATATCGATGATCTTGAAATTCTTCCATAAACAGTTTCTCTCATCCATTAGTTGTTGAATCTAGGATAGGTATTGGTCAAGGGAAAAATCTAGTGATTATATCTCCCTTAGAAGCTCTGATAAATGAGACTTATAGGGTATGATCCTACTGGTCTAGGCCATCGCTACCATTGTACATATTAAATGGATTTATTTTAATCCTCTATATATACTAATCATATGATCACTTTATAATGTTTATACTATTAATGGTTATGAATCTTAAGAATCTATTAAATTTGATAGGATATAACTTATAACTGTCCAAAAAAACCAAAGTAGTGTATGTGTTTTCTATGATTTCATTTCTTAATAAATCATTTACTCATTTAAAATGTGAAATTCATTTATAAATGTTAAAGTTTTTACATGACATCCCCGTTCTAGGGTTCCATTTAAGAGAAAACAATCAAATATATAATATACTGGAAGAACAGAGTCCTTAAATTTGATTACCAAGGTCCAACACTAAAAGAACTGATAAAATCAGAGTCCATATGACAAAGATAATAAAAAACCACCTAGAAAAAACTTGGAAGTCTAGAGAAAGAGAATTAAAACCAAATGAGGGTTTATAAGCACTGAATGGGTTAAAATAGGCTGGACTCGACCTGATTTATGATGTAAAAACCCGATTCACATAATGAATCTTTTAGATGCCACATATGATGAGAAACTAGTCACCTCCACTTAAAGTCTTTAAAAAACAATTCACATCATGAATCTCATTCATTTCATGAAATAGATCTTCCCAGAACCATTCACACCCTGAATGAGATTCATGGAATATACCTAGGAAACCATTCACATCATGAATAACCATTCATGACATGAACTGGATCCTATATCCAGGTTTTATATTCCAAGTTATTTCCTCCTATGAAAGCTTCTGACCATTTAACCCAAACACTCTTAACATAAAAGAAACAACATAAAATAAGGGAACACCTCAAACCATGGGTATCATAACCATTAACCTTTATATAATCCCTACACCTAATTAATACATATGAATTTTTTTTGAAAATGTGGGGCGAGGAAAAAAATATTAGTAAGGGATAAAAATAAAGTAAACCCATCATTCCTTTTTTAAAATTTATGAAAACCCATAAGAAAATTTTCCTTTTTACATAATAAACTTTGATTTTAAAATTATCATTACTTACTCATGAAATCAACTTAAAATCCCAAAGTTTTAATAAAACATTTTGTAAGGAATCATAAATAAAAAATCATAATCATAAAAATATCTTGGAAAAAATGATAACTTATGAAAACAAACCTTTAAACTTTATAAGATCATAAAAATTACTTTAATAATGTTTTCATTTTAATACATTATGAAATCAAATAATTTCCATAAAAACCCATTTTCAAGAATAGAAAAACCATATAGTTATCTTGGGACATTATCATTACATTCAACCTTAAATAAACCCTTACAAAGGAATAACCATCATGTTTAATTCCAACATATCTCTTAGGAGTAACTAAATTCCTCTTAACTCCATCACATTACCCAATGAATTAGAGATCTATATAGGGATCACCCATTATAAGAGTTATATTGGGTTCAACTGTTATCATAATTTTTTTTCAAGTACCATATCATGATAAAAACACATAAAATATTGTATTTCCTTCATAAAATCTTAATAAATATTCTGTTTAACACATATGTATGATCACTTTCAGGATTCACATAAAAATAAGGTTAAAAAATCATTTATTTCCTTTGAAAATTATTAAAATTACAAATTCACAAAAGGGAATGAAATATTATATTATTTAGAAAAACATATAAACTTTTATAGTAATCATGATAATTAATAATTACTATTAAAGTGAAAAAATTCATTCATGTTTTAAATGTAAAAAAAACATTCTTTTTCACTTTGGTAAAAAGAGTCAATGATACCTGTATAGAATTTTGTAAAAATACTCCCTTTTAAAACCTTTTAAAAAGAGTAAAAGATAATTGATAATGACTTTAAAAAATAATTTTATTATAGTGAAAAACATTATTTAAGTGTTTTAAAGAACATATATATGGAAGAGAAAAAGTTTAAAACCTTTAAAACAACATTTTAAAGAAAAATCCCTTATTTCTTTAGTAAATTTTGAATAAAAATAAAATTGAAGGAGAAAACTTGAAAATCATTTTTAAACCACTTTAATTTTAGTAAATTAATGGTCAAATACCTTCATATGATAGTATATATACCATACAAAGAAAAATATGTGGTGAAAATGTCATAAGTATCAAAGAAATGAATTTGAGACAAGAAATCCCATAACTCATCGCATGAATTGCCACATACATCCTTTACATTCCAAAATAATAAAATTTTATTAATATTATACTTTATTAATAACATTTTTTAGGTTTTTTACCTTATAAAATTCCCTTTTATTTCATTTATTATAGTGTCTTATATAGTTACTAAACTGGTTAAGTTCACATTGGATATTTTGTGGTCATTCAGTTTATAACGTCAGAATAATTTTGGTTTGTTGATTGTGGTAAAAGGGGTCATGTTTCCAAAATATAAAAAATCTCAATTATTATATAATTATAATTTTTATACATTTAATATAGTTTTATAACCATCCATGTAAGGTGTCCATGAAAAATGAAGCACATTGTTTCATGGAGATGATAATCTGTATATATACATGAACAACATTTTAATTTTTCTACTAGGAAGAAAATAAATAAATTATATAATATTTTACTTTAATAAAATCATAAATATATTATAAATGTTATATTTATTCATTATTTCCATATTTATGACCATTCATGTGAAGCGGTAACAAAAAACATGTCATAATGCTTCATTGGGGCGGTAGTCCACACGTACACATGATCAAAGTGTTCATTTCCTAGTAGATGGAAAATATAATAGAAAAGGGTCATTACATAAATATAATAAAATTTATTATATAAAATATACTTATTTTATTACATCATCATGGTTAGAGAATATTTTAAGGAGGTGAAAGAAGAAATAAACATGAAAATACTCAGTTAAAAGTTATACCTCTTCTTTGAAAAACCTCATTTACACCTTAATACTTCTAGGATTGGTACTTTGGTGATATTAGGACCTATAGAACATGGTGATTTAAGTTTATAGAGTTATTTGGGCAGAATTTTTATAGAAAATCAAACCTGAGTTATGTTTTGAAAAGGTTGAAGTGAGTCCATTTTTATAGGAAAAAATCGATGACATTTTAAAAAAAATCAAAATTTAAGGGTCATGAATGTAATGTTAAAAATTAAAAGTGGTGAATACAAAAACTATTCACGATATTATCTAAAATTTCCCATAAAATTGATTAAATATAGTATTTTTATGATTTTCTAATGATTGGAAAAATAATTTCTAAATATTACATATCATTTAAAGTCATTTTTAGGACTATTCACATATTTGAATTAAAAAGAATAAATATAAAAATGGAATTAAAATATAAAAACTTTCACCATAAATTATAATTTATAATTATCCAAGACTTTTTTTGAACTCCATATTTATTCAAAAACATTTTACTTTTAATTTTTTTGAAACCATTTACTTGATTTTTCTACTGCATGCACAAGCACTGCATAAGTGTTTCATAAAAATTCAAGGTAATTATACCATTCCTATAAATTAATAATAAATTAATATCATAAAAATAATTTATTATTCATAAAAATAAACATTTATAAGTTTTTATAACTTCTTTTTTATCCCTTTAACAACACATTAGAGATATAAAAAGAAAGAGAGTAGAATTTTGTAATTATTCTTTACATAAAATAATAAAAATATCATAATAAATATAAATTAATTTTTTTACATTTTTTAAAATATAAGGTGATAAGGGTATAAATACTCTTATATAATAAGAATTAATATTATATTTTTGTGACTTTACCTTTTACTGTGATGATAAACTTTTACCATGGTTACTATTCATTATGACTAATAATAAAATTGAACTTATAATAAAATTTGAACATGTGGATCCCAAATATAGAATTTATTTTCTATGATTTAATTTATATAATTGGTAAAAATTACTTTTAATATACATTCTCAAAATTAAACAAACAAATGTTTTAGAAAAATGCTCGTTTTAAGCAGAAAAAATGATTTTATACCAAAATCAAGTATAATGGTTATAGACATTACATTAATTGGTTTATTTTTAACAAAATTAAACTTATGTGACTTTGAAACAAATAAAAAACCAAATTGAACATTGAAATTATTTTTATTAAAAGTAAATAAATGATAGTTTTTTCAAAATCGATCTTTTTATTGTTCACCTAAAAATCAACCTTTTCAGAAAAGCCCCAAAAAATTATCTTAAGATTATTTTGACATGATTAATTCAAAAATTATTTACATTTTATCAAGTAAATTTTTTAAACTTGTATAAATTAATCAAAATATCTATGCACAAAATTCAATAAAAACCATTTTTGAAGAAAATGTATTTTTGAAGTATAAAATGAATTTATACTCCTTCATTACCTAGTAACTAATATTAAATGAATGTTAATTTATTTTATTAAATATATTATCTATATATTTTATTAAAATCATTAATTTATAATGATTAACTTAATTTACTTTGATAAAAATACATTGCGCACATAAATTAGTTTTTTGAAAAATATATCCTTTAATATTATATGGTTTTATTTAATATTGTTTTATTATTTTCTAGGAATTAATCATTAAATTTTTATTAGGAAAAATTTTCTACATATATTTCATAATTTGGTTACTCTTACTCATACCCACCAATCTAAATACTAGGTTATAATGGTCATATTTAAGTAATAATATTTTTATAGTATATTGTGATTTGTTTATACTTAGTGTTACATGTGGTATATTCTATAGAACATAGAAAATAAATTCTAAAATCTTTAGGTTTTACATTATATCTCTATTAAGGAAATTTAATCCTCAAAATTTTTTATATTTTTAATAAAAAGGGTTTAAAACAGTCTCAGAATCAATTCCAAGGAGTTGAAGAGGAATTTAAAACCATTAATTTTAAAAGGATCCTTAATAATGGAGCCTTATAATACAGGAAAAGATATAAAATTTTGAGTGGAAGATAAATATACATAAGTGGTAAAAATAAATTTTAGTCTTTATAGATGGTTTAAGGAAACCACATTGATAACATTTTGTTTTTTAAAATAAATTTTATGTTTATTTTAAGAATAATAAACTTATCATCTCATAAATATTTCTAAAACCATTTATGTATCATTATAAGAATAATACTTTTGAATAGGTTTCCAAAATAATAACTTGATAACTTAGTGATATCTTCTATATAAGACTCGATAGATTTATCTTCCTCTTATATGAGTTTAAGGATTTTTTTACCATTGAGATTGATAATGTGAGAGAATATATTTCACAGATTTATTTCCAAAATTTCTTCCTTCAACTGTGTTTTGATTAGTTTTTTACCATTGATTTATCTCACAACTATGATGAATTTTTTATTCATTAGGCACTAAAATTAACTTTTAATGGATCATAAGATCCAAAAAAGAAAGAAAAGTTTTTTTCTCTTATTTCTATACATTAACCAAAACTATAAACATTTTACAAAAGATAAGATAATACCCAATATTAATAAACCTTAATATTATTAAACAATACATTAATCTCTAAATCCTCATAATATCACCCACAGTTTAACTTAAAATCATTCTATATGGCATCCCACCTTTTTATTACATAACTTTTCATTATATTTTTAAAAACAGAGGATCTTTAAAGTCTAGTGTCTTGGAAATCAGGAACATAAAACATGAAAAATTAAAACATTCTTTTAAATCCCCTTGAAAATATTCTTGAAAAGTTCATCCTATTTATAATTACTGCATCTCAAAACCTGGAGACATACATCAAAGGAAAGGGCGAGCAAAAGGCCTGGTAAGGAAATCAAGTGAAACAGTTTACATGTGAACTTGAGAGATATCAAAAAGAACATGAGGGTTATCATAAAGGAATGATAAAGAGGCATATCATAGAAATAATAACTTGAATCATAACTTGATAATGTGTCTACAACATTTAATTTATACATTCATGAACATATCACCAAGGTTCATCCCCAAGGTGTTATAAAAATTACCAAGGTTATTCAACAATGTATCGTAAAACTTTTCATCTCAAGAGATTAATTTATTTACCCTATGAATTGGAGTTCTATAAGGGAGAACCCTTAATATGTATTTATTTTCATGTGATCCACATATATCATAATCAAACATTTCATAAATAACCCATATAGAATAAAAGAAATGGGTTTCATTTCAAAATCGCGACGTTTTAAAAGCGTTTAAAAACTTGATCGTTATGTCATTTATAACCTATGGAAAAGGAATGAGGGTTTTATGTATGTTAAATCCAGAAGCAAATATACCATTTTTATGTCTTGATTAATACCCATAGAACTAAAATAGGTTTGGGTATTGACATAAATAAAATAAGATAATTTCTTGAGAAAAAGAGAGAGATTTTCAGAAGCAATTTCTGCAGCATAACAACTGTATAACATAGTTTTAGAAAACATTAAAAAGAGAGGGGAAAAGGGTAAACAAATCATAAATAATTCATAATATAGTATAGGTACATAATAAAATGTTAATAATATCATGGTATGGATATTTTAATAACATACCACATGAAAAGGAATCTTGAAAGAAAATAGAAGATGCGATTTCTTTTACGAAAATTTAGCAGCCTAACGACGTCACTTAAAAATTCAGAAAATGAATAGATGAGAGAAAAAAGGGTATCTCATAATATTGAAATCAAAAGGAAAATAATAGGGATACAGAATATCATACCCCAATATATGAAAATGGAAATTCAAACACATACCAAATAAGAAGTGTTGACTAAAAAAAGGGTGAAAGGTTCCCTTACCTTGAAGAGTAACTTCAAAAGCTCAAAGGCTGGGACCTTGGGGGGCTTGAGGTGGAACCCTTACAATGCCCGTAGGTGTAAGTATTACATGGACTTGTAGGTCTTAGAGGAATTCATTGCCCGTAGGCTTCAAACATTGCATACAACCCAGAATAACTATTTGGAATTTATCCTCCTAGCATCTTCATCGTGAAATCAGCTATCCACCTTCTCATGGCTGTTCAGCTAGGCTATCCCATGCATGCACAGGCTTGTCCTAATGGCAAGTGCCATACCCTCTCATTCTTGCAATCTGTGTTGCTTTTGCTGTGGTGAAAGCTCTTTTCTCATCCTCCTATAGAGCTTGTTCCTTTTAGGTTGTCTGGTTTGCATTTTCACTAAAGGTGGCCTGAAGGCCTTGAGGTGGCCTGAAGGCCTTACTGGCCCGAAGGCTTGGGTGGCCCTAAGGCCTTGATGGACTCGGAGACCAAATCAGTGGCCCAAAGGCCCAAACGGGGGAAAATTTCCGGCTGAAATAGTGAAAAATAGTGCTTGCTACATTTCCCACTACAATACCTGCTACAGTACTGCACAGTTCCCACTACAATACCTACTACAATACTACTACAGTACTGCTACAATACTTCTACAGTACTAATACAGTGCTCCCCAGAAATTGTGCCTCTGCCTGGATTTGATCCCAGGTTGCCTGGATGCACTTAAGAGTCCTCACCAACCAGGCTGAGGCTCATGTGCGAGCTTCGTTGAGTAGGAATTTGGAATGAAATTAATGAAGGAATGAGTTGGTATTTATAGCAAAAAATGAGGGAATATTTTATTAATTTCCAAATGACACCTCATTAGTGGTATTTTCAAAACAATGGGATTTCCCATGGTATTTTCCCATGGTATTGGCCACTTGGGACACCTCATATAATATCTTATTGTAAACAATCCGAACAGAATTATTACATCATGATTACATCATTAATGATGTCATTACACACACAGAAACTCAAAACTGTATTTTTACTATTCATTGAAAAACAAAACATTTTATAAAAATATCATAAATTCACCCTAACCTAATATCAATGATTTGAATTCTATAATGAACTCCATTTTATGAAAATAATTTTCTAATCATGAGATATTTAATTTTTATGTAAAAACACTATTTACCCTGAAAAATACTAATACTTAAACAATAATTTATAAAGCAGTTATTTACTTATTCTATTATATCACATTACCATTAAAGATTCCTAAATCATATTTATAATTTCTTAAGTGAGTTTACTATTCCATTGGTCACATTACTATTCATAAGGGTAATATTTCTATTCACAATTTACTATTCGCTAAAAAATTAAGTTGATCTTATTAGACTCTAAATTTCTTACTGATTACATTTTTAGAAGACCATTTTTTGAAAATCATTTCACACTATTAATTATTTAAAGTATACAATTTTTTTTAAAATACCCTTTTTTCCCAAATTCACCAATAATATGAAACTTCTATAAATTCATCCTATATGTATTTTAACATTTGAAATTCACAAATTTTACCATAATAAGAAATAAAAATTTTATTTATACAAAAGGATTACACAAAGTAACTAAGGCCTCGTTACATAGCCCCTTATAACACCTGCATATGACCTAAGAGTAAGGTGTGGAATGGTGACAAAATCTTAGGGTGGATCAGATAGCATTGCCTGAGTGGTGATTTATATTAGCTTGAACTTCTCCCTTAAGAAATTCCATTCAAGCTTAACGTATTGGAGTTCATCTTGGGCTTATTCTAGAGCAAAGCCCAGTGATGCTACCTCCTTCCCAAGCTTTGAAAGATGGGATTTGTACAACCCGAGTCTACTCGATGAGGCTATTGACTCTTATTTCATTATTAATTAACCATGATCATTCGTATTTATAAAAAATAATCATAATGTTAAGAGTATAGTTTCCAACAGTCATATTAACCAATGATCATATAACAGTAAAAACCCAAAAGTCTCATTTTATTTATACTCACTTCAATAATTAAATGAAATTGCTTTGATGAGTATAAAATAAAATAACACACAAATTTAGGGAAATAAATATTATTTAAAAGTTTAGGTTGTTACATTATTCCCCCCTAATAAATTTTATCCCCGAAATTTCAACTCGTACCCTCAGAAGAGAAAAGGTGTGGGTACTTCTGCATCATAGACTCCTATGGTTACCACATGGCTTCTTCACATTTGTAGTTCCTCCAAAAAACCTTAATTAGGTGGGTAGTCTTGTTGCGTAGAACCTTGTCTCTATGATCCAAGATCTCCACCGCCAGCTCCTCATAAGATAGGTCATGTTCTTGTTGTACCACCTCTAGATTTAGTATATGTGAAGGGTTAGGTATGTACTTCCTCAAGAGGTATATGTGGAAGACATCATGAACTTGTGATAGATTTGGAGAAAGTGCAAGCCGATAGGCCACTACTCCTATACGATCAAGGATTTCATAGGGGCCAATGTACCTAGGGCTGAGATTCCCTTTCTTCACAAACCTCATGACTCTCTTACAAGGTGAAATTCAAAAAAATAATTTTTCAGTGACACCAAACTCCAAGTCCCTTCGATGGTTGTTGGCATAAATCTTTTGCAGACTTTGAGAAGCCTTAATGTGTTGTTGGATGGAATGAACCTTTTCTCTCATCTCTTTCACAAGATCAGGACCAAGAATCTTTCTCTCACTAGCTTCATCCCAACAAGTAGGTGTTCTACATTGCTTCCCATATAGAGCTTTATAGGGTGCCATTATAATTCTCGATGGGAAGCTGTTGTTGTAAGATAACTCAACTAATGGGATATGTTGATCCCATACACCTTTAAATTCCATTGAGCATGTTCTCAGTATGTCCTCAAGTATTTGAATAGTCATTTTAGATTGGACATCAGTTTGGGGGTGATAGGTCATACTGAAATTCAATTTGGTACTCAGATAATGTTGAAGACTTCTCCATAATTTTGATGTGAACCTTGGATCACGACTAGATATGATAGAAAGTAGAACTCCATACAACCTTACCACTTACTTCACATAAATCCCATCAAGTTTATCAAGGGATAAATATTCCTGAATAGAGATAAAATGGGAAGTCTTGGTGAGATGGTCCATAATAACCCATATCACATTGTTTCCTTTGGAAGTTCTCAGGAGACCAATGATAAAGTCCATAGTGATATTGTCCCACTTTCATGCTGGTATGGGTAGTGGTTGCAATACCCCTTTAGATATTTGTCACTCTGCCTTCACTTCCTGACATACTAGGCACCTTGAAGTGTATTCAACAATCTACCTTTTTATATTATCCCACCAATAATGATCATGAAGGTCTCTATAAATTTTTGTACTTCTTGGATGTATAGAGAAAGTAGAGCTATGAGCTTTATCCATCAACTCCTTATTTATTTTCAGAATATATGGAACACATAGCCTTGTACGAAATTTCAGTACACCTTCTTGATCAATATCAAACTTAGGAAACTTTCCATCCTTCACAACCTCAAACTTCTTCTATAACAAAGGATCTTCTTTCTGATATTTCTTGATCTTCTCTAGTAATGATGATTGATAAATCATTTGGGTTAGGGTTTATGATGTCCCTTCCCTTATAATTCCCATGTCTATCTTTACTAGGTCATTGATCAAAGGATATCTTTGAATCCTCATCATAGACAGAACAACCAGGTATTTCCTACTTAATGCATCAGCGACTTTTTTTGCTCTTCTAGGATAATAATGAACTGAACAATCATAGTCTTTAAGAAGTTCCAACCATCTCCTTTGTCTCATGTTCAATTCTTTTTCTGTGAAAATATACTTAAAACTTTGATGGTCTGTGTATATATCACATTTCTCCCTATAAATATAGTGCCTCCATATATTCAGAGAAAAAATTACCGCAGCTAGCTCAAGATCATGCATAAGGTATTTCTACTCATGATTCTTCAACTATCGAGATGCATAAGAAATTACTTTTTCATTTTACATGAGGATGCACCCAATCCCTTTTCGATATGCATCACTAAAAATAATGAATCCTTCTCCACTTGAGGGCAGAGTTAGAATGAGTGCAGTAACCAATATCTTCTTTAGCTCTTGTAATTTTTCCTCACACTCCTTTTTCCATATGAACTTGAACCCTTTTCGAGTTAACTTTGTTAATATATTAGAAAGTCATGATTTTTTTTCACAAACCTCCTATAATATCCTGCCAATCCATGGAAACTATGAATCTTAGTTATTTTTGTAGGCTAAGGCCACTCCTATACAACTTTTTTTGTAGGTTCAATTGTAATTCCTTCATTGGTTACAATGTTCCCCAATAAATCAACTTGTTGTAACCAAAATTCATATTTGATGAACTTTCCAAAAATCCTCTCCTTCCAAAGAGTTTTCAAAATAACCCTTAGATGATCCTCATGCCCCTCATGACTTTTGAAATATATCAGAATATCATCAATAAAAACTACCAAAATGTTATCAAGGTAGTCCTTAAAGACTCTATTCATCAAAAAAATAAAAATAGATGGTGCATTATTCAATCCAAAGGGAATAAAAACAAACTCATAATTCCCATATATTGATCAGAAGGCAGTTTTTGGAATGCCTTCTTTATTTACCCTCAATTGACGATAACCAGATCGAAGATCAATCTTAGAGAAGAATTGAGACCCACTAAGTTGGTCAAATAAGTCATCAATTCTTGGAAGAGGGTATTTGTTATTTACTGTGATCCCATTCAGTTCTCTATAATAAATGCATAGACGCATTGATCCATCCTTCTTCTTCACAAAGAGAACAGGTGTTCCCCAAAGAGACACACTCGGTCAGATAAAACCATTCTCCAAAAGATCTTGGAGTTGCTTCTTTAATTCCTCCAGCTCCACATTTTCCATTCTATATGGGGTATTTGATATCAGATGAGATCCGGGTATGAGTTCAATGGAGAACTCTACCTCTCTTTTTGGGGAAGGTCCGGGTAACTCAGGAAATACATCAATGTATTCCTAGATGATTGGGATATTTTCTATCCTTATACTCTCATTTACTTCTTCTTCTTCACCGATCAACTCCATAAGTAAGGATATATGAGGTTCTTATAGACAAATATCTAGTTGAGATATCTCTCTTTGGAAGATAACTGTGGGTTTTCCATTCAAGACTATTGATATTTTCTTTCTTTTTCATTTGATCTTATCATTATACTTTGAGAGCCAGTCCATCCCTAGTATAATGTCGAATTCCAACATGGGAATGACTAATATATTTGTAATAATATTTTGCTCCCTAAAGTAAATACTAGAGTTTCTAAACACTGATGATTCTTGGATAATCCCACCAGGAGTCTTGACTGATAACTCTACATTTAGAAAATCAGGGGTTGATTCTAAATTCTTTGCAAACTTGGAGGAAATAAAGGAACCCGTAGAACCAGAATCAAACAAAGTATTTACTAGCTTTGAGAGAACAACAAGAGTACCTTCCACCACATCATTTTTATATTCAACTTCAGAAATGGTGATAGAAAAATTATGAATTTATTCCCTTGGCCTTTGTTGAGGATGATGGTGGTTCCCCTCCACTACCCTCAGATTTGGATAGTGAATGGAAAAGTGCCCAAGTTTTCCACACTTATCGAATTGGACATCAGGTAGGGCCTACACTATCTTCCCATTGTCATTAGTGTTGAGAAGTTGAGGCTTCACCTCACTACGACAATTCTGCACAATATGGCCATCTCTTCCACACTTTTAGCACTTCCCGCTCCCGAGCAGATAGTTCACTGAATGCTTCTTCCCATATTTATTACATGTGGGATGTTTCACTTGCTTTCTGCCTCTTCCCCGATAAAAGGGCCTCCCTAAGATCAGATTCATATATCTCTTCTTGTTATTGGATTTATAAGACCACTGTGCCTCACCAAATTCCATTTCTACTTTCATCGCACTCTGCACGATCTCCTCATAGCTATCATAGTCTCGATTAACTAGATTCTTCTACAGATGAGGTCTTAGTCCACCAAATAATCTATCAACCTTACCATTATTATCCATGAAAAAGCTTGAGTTTTAACAATAAAGTCTTGTGAATTTCATCTCGTAGCTTCCAACAGATTCATTCTCCTTTTGCTTCAGCTTGAGAAACTCCTTCTCCTTTCTTGTTCTCATAGAACGAGGGAAAAAATTATTGAAGAAGATCCCTATGAACTCTTCTCAGTCCATAGATTCAACCTCCAATATTAGACTCATGTTTTTAATTAGTTCCCACCACTTACTAGCTTCTCCTTCTAAATGTTAAATAGCCAGGGTGACCTTCTCTTGTTCCGAACAGAGGAGCATAGAAAAGATCTTCTCGATAGAGCTGATCCACTATTCAGCAATCAATGGGTTGGTATATCCAATGAAGGTTGGTGGTCATTGACACATAAAGGATTCAATATAATGTTGTTCCCTTTTTGGTGAGATTAGTCTCTCAGATTGATTCAAGTTATTTCCCATAACTTGACTCAGTTGGTTCATCATTCTTATAAAAGTTTCCATTCCAACTTCCATCAGAGGGCCCTCAGCGCATGGTCATTTACAGTCACTATTTTCACGATTCCTCCTATTTCTTGTCATTTTCTAAAAGAATAAAACATTTATTATAAGCTTACTTCATTTATGAATCTTTTAACTATAAAGGATTTTATGTCTTAAAACTTATTACTTAAATAATTACATTTCTCTATAAATCCTTCATAATGATTCATAATAAGCTTGTGATTAACCACACATATCCCCTAGGAGTGTCAAACCAGAAGTGAAGAAAGGACCATTTTCAGGTACCAAGATACCCCGAGTCAAGCCCAAAACTCCTTGTTGGAGTTTTCACTCCTAGGTACATCTGTGCCAGAGCCACATCCACTTGTTTGTGTCCAAATTGGGATTTATTTGTTCAGAAACCACTTACTTAATATTTCACCAAAATACCAGGAAGTTTTCAAATATTTAAAATTTTATATAGGATTATTACTAAAGTTTTAATATCCTAATTTTTATAAATAACTAAACTATCATTTGATACCAACTATGGAATACCTCTTTTTGTTATATAACTTTTCATTACATTTTAAAAAACAAAGGATCTTTAAAGTCTAGTGTCTTAGAAATCAAGAACATAAAACATGAAAAATTAAAACATTATTTTAAATCCCCTTGAAAAGATTATTGAAAAGTTCATCCTATGTAAAATTAATACATCTCATAACCTGGAGACATACATCAAAGGAAAGGATGAGCAAAAGGCCCAGTAAGGAAATCAAGTGAAACAGTTTACATGTGAACTTGAGCGATGTCAAAAAGAATATGAGGGATATCATAAAGGAATGATAAAGAAGAATATCATAGCAATAATAACTTTAATAATAACTTGAAAATGAGGCTATAACATTTAATTTATACATTAATGAACATATCACCAGGGTTCGTCCCCAAGGTGTTATAAAAATTACCAAGGTTATTCACCAAGGTATCGTAAAACTTGTTATCTCTAGAGATTAATTTCTTTACCCAATGAATTGGAGAGATATCAGGTAGAATCCTTATTATGTATTTATTTTTATGTGATCCATATATATCATAATAAAAAATTTCATAAATAACCCATAGATAATAAAAGAAATGGGTTTCATTTCAAAATCATGACATTTTAAAAGTGCTTAAAAACTTGATCGTTATGTCATTTATAACCCATGGAAAAGGAATGAGAGTTTTATTTATGTAAAATCCAGAAAAAAATATACCATTTTTATGTATTGATGAATATTCACAGAACTAAAATAGTTTTGGGTATTAACATAAATAAAATAAGATAATTTCTTGAGAAAAAGAGAGACATTTTGAGATGAAATTTCTGCAGCATAACAACAATATAACATGGTTTTAGAAAATATTAAAAAGAGAGGGGAAAAGGGTAACCCACCCAAAAATAAATCATAATACATTATATTTACATAATAAAATGTAAATAAGATCATGTTATTGATATTTAAATAACGCACCACATGAAAAGGAATCTTGAAAGAAAAGAGAAGATGCAATTTCTTTTACGAAAAAATCGGTAGCCTAACGACGTCACTTAAAAATTAATAAAATGAATATACAATAGAAAAAATGGAATCTCATCATATGGAAATAAAAATTACATTAGTAGGGATACATAATATCATACCCCAATATATGAAAATGTAAATTCAAAGACATAACATATAAGAAGTGTTGACTAAAGAAAATGGTGAAAGGTTCCCTTACCTTGAAGAGTAATTTAAAATGCTCAAAGGTTGGGACCTTGGGGGGATTGAGGGAACCTTGAGAGGAATCCTTGAGAGGAAAAAATACCATATCTTCATTGAGGATGAATTTGTAATTAAAGGAATGAATAAATGTGTTGGTATTTATAGCAAAAAATGAGGGAATATTTTATTAATTTCTAAGGGACACCTCATTAGTGGTATTTGAAAAACAATGGGCTTGTGCATAGTATTTTACCATGGTATTGGACAATTTGGACACCTAATATCATATATTACTATAAAAAATTTGACCAGAATTATTACATCCTGATTACATCATTAATGATGTCATTAAACACACTAAAACTCAAAATTGTATTTTTACTATTCACCGAAAAACAAAACATTTTATAAAAATATCATAAATTCACCCTCACCTAATATCAATGATCTGAATTCAAAAATTAACTCCATTTTATGAAAATAATTTTCTAATTATTTTATATTTAATTTTTAAGTAAAAACACTATTTACCCCGAAAAATACTAACACTTAACTAATAATTTCTGAAACAGTTATTTACTTATGCTATTGTATCAAATTACCATTCAAGATGCCTAAATTATATTTATACTTTCTTAAGTGAGGTTACTATTCCATTGGTCACATTACTATTCATAAGGGTAATATTACTATTTATAATTTACTATTCACCAAAAATTAATTTGATCTTATTTGACTCTAAATTTCTTACTGATCAAATTTTTAGAAGACAATTTTTTGAAAATAATTTCACATTATTAATTATTTAAAGTATACAAAAATATTTTAAAATACCTTTTTTTCCAAAATTCACCAATAATATGGAACTTCTATAAATTCATCCTGTATGTATTTTAACATTTTAAATTCACAAATTTTACCATAATAAGAAATAAAAAATTTATTTATATAAAATAATTATGCAAAGTAACTAAGGCCTCATTACATATCCCCTTATAACACCTGCATAGGACCTAAGAGTAAGGTGTGCAATGGTGATAGAATCTTGGGGCGATTCGGACAGCATTGCCTGAGTAGTTATTTCTATTAACTTAAAATTATCCCTTAAACAATTCCGTTCTATCTTAACATGTTGGAGTTCAGCTTGGGATTGATTCAGAGCAAAGCCCAGTGATGCTACCTCCTTCCTAAGCTCCAAAAGATGGGATTCGTACGACCCGAGTCTACTGGATGAGGCCATCGACTCTTCTTTCTGTATTAATTAACCATTATCATTTGTATTTATAAACAATAATCATAACGTTAATAGTATAGTTTCCAACTATCATATTGACCAACGATCATATAAGAGTCAAAACCCAAAGGTCTCATTTTAGTTATACTCACTTCAATAATTAAATGATATAGTTTTGATTATTATAAAATAAAATAACACACAAATTTAGGGAAATAAATATTATTCAAAAGTTCAGGTCGTTACATTCTATAAATAACTAACCTTAAAACTCTTTAAAATATACCCAACCAAAATTGAAACCCAAATATTATAAATATTTGATCTCATATTCTTATTGGTTCAACATAACATCTATCTATAGATAAAATTAATCACTCATAAATTCAAATACCAAAAAAATCATGTTCTATAATCTCCAAAAATATACTAATCTTTTCCAAAAAGAAATTGATTTACCAAAAAACACAATAAAATCATTTATTCTTCCAAAATCCAACTCAATATTTATTTATAAATTTAAATCCCATCTTAGACAATAATATTAAATTTAACTTAATCATATAATGTTTCTAATAATATAGATAACTTCTTCAAAAATTATTTTAATCACTTATTTAACAAATTACTTTTCAATCGCATGGTTAACTATATGATAAAACATATGTTACCAAAATATAATTACCCTTTTATTTCAATTAACAATAATTAATTTAACATCAAAGATCACCATAAAACTAAAGGTTATCAATACCTTTCAATTTATGTATAAAAAATATAAAAAATTATTCCTCAAATAACTTTTTCACT
The DNA here is from genome assembly GCA_963277665.1 of Viscum album. Classification (NCBI taxonomy): domain Eukaryota; kingdom Viridiplantae; phylum Streptophyta; class Magnoliopsida; order Santalales; family Viscaceae; genus Viscum; species Viscum album. The sequence continues at coordinate 796,427,864 of OY728132.1, forward strand.
AAAACACATGTTAAACTTAAGGGTTACATATACCTCGATAATTTATTAAAACTCAATAAATGTATCCCAAATTAATTTAAACATAAAAATTCAATATGGTATAAATTCATTTAAACTTTTGATAATCCTTAAATCTTATTAATACTTAAATAAAATACCACATCATCATAACTCTAGAAACCCTATATATAGACACTTTAATCATTCAACTTTATTTATAATCCTTTAACTAATAATTTCCATCTTATTACTTAACACTTCCTTCCTAAAAAAAAATATGAATCATGTCATAAGATTCATAAATCTCAATCTAGTAATTTTTCTTACTTTAAACATAAGGAAAACAATTAAAATAATACATACCTTTTATATATTATCCACAATTTATTCATATTCAGCATATATAATTCCTAAACCTTTATTAATATGATATTTCTAATATCATTCATGATATTTAATCCTAGGATATCTATTTACCTAATTCCTATACTCTCCTCATTTGAAACATCTTTATGTTACTTTGAGATATTTCCCTAGGCGCTTGTTCTCACATTCTTTACATGTAGGAAGTTGTATTTTTTACCTTTATGATCTTTAACAGCTAAAATTCTATGAAACTCAATTTTTATATTATTTGGAATGATATAAAACTCATATAGGTTTGGGTTTTAACCATAACTTTAGATAGTTGATTAGGAATAACCATACGATTTTTTCACTCAAACTCTTATCCCATTTGGTTTCTCATACATACAAAAACTGCATTATCCTTCACATCTAGTGTTTACTTGGTTCCTAATAGTTCCATCCATTTACTAAAATAAAAAATAGTTAGTGAGAGTATATTATAATAAACCATATTATGAGGAGTATAAACACTAATATATCCTTAACCATGTCATTATCTATTTAAATATTTAGATTAAGTTAAAAAATAATTACAATTATCCATAACATACTATCCTTTAGTGTTATAAAATACTTTTAACTTATGATCAAATAAAATCACAACCTCTAAATTTATCTAAACTATTCATTTGATACCAACTATAATGCACTATAACTTAATCAACCCATAATTACTTGATTTATAACAAGGGTTTCACTTTCTTACATTTCTAGGATCCTTCCAATTTAGAGTTTTATAGAACTTGGAAAATCATTACATAAAAATGTGGTTATTTCAAAATAGTTAATTTTTTCTACAAAAGTGGTTCTTATGTTTACACTCCAATTTTATTCTTGAAACTTTTGTTTCATTCAAGACAAGTCACCATGGGCCATGATATAATTCCTATACATCCTTAATCCTTATTAAAAACATCTGAAAATGTGGTATGATCAAAACTGATCATATTAGGGGATAAAAAGAAATTAAAACCATTATTCATTTTGGAAAATTCATGAAAAAACAATTAAACTTTCCATTTTACATAGTAAACTTTGATCTCAAAATTACAATTACTTTCTCATGAAATCAACTTCAAAGCACAATGTTTTCACAAAACATTTTGTAAGAAAGCATAAAGGAAAAATCATAATTATAAAAATTTCTTTGAAAAACTTGAGAACTTATGGAAACAAACCTTTCACCTTTATAAGATCAAAAAATTTTCTTTAATCATGAGTTACTTTTATTACCATATAAAACCAAAATATTTCCATAAAAAACCATTTTAAGGCATAGAAAAATTATATAGGTATCTTGTGATATTTTAATTACATTATCCCTTATCAAAACCCTTAAAAATGTATAACCGTCATGGTTAATTAAAATATATCCCCTATGCAATGTCCATGATTCGGGTGCCGCCCAATGGTGTCCCAAACCTGGTTGGTCACATGACCTCAAGCGCGTTTCTCCAAATGCCAGAGGTTGCTGACTAGCAGCGAGGGCCAAATTGTGATATTGGGGAAACTATGCCCTCATTGGAAGAGTATACATAGTGAAAGAAAAATAGTAAACAATATCAGAAGCAGTAATACCATACAACAAAAGTATACAATGAAAGATAAATAATAATATAACAACTGGAGCATATATATAAATGATGCATGTCACATGTGTCTAGGAAACAAGACAAACAAGTCACAATGATGGAAATAAACTAATGAAACCAAAGTATAGAAAAGTAGTAAACTCTAACAGCATCACAGGCCTCAACTCGGTCCTATTCTCTCCATCTCTAGCATCAATCAATTACCTAATGAGGAAGGGAACTTTCCCTTATCTATACCTGCAACCATATAATCTGTTTGGGTCCAAAAGCATGACCCAAATAGGGTGTGAGACGAATCCCAGTAGACAAATGGAAAAATATCTGTACCTAAATATCATTGAATATATATATATATATAGCAGGTAATATGTAGAAATAAAACAATAAACTATGAAGTACTCAAAAGTAAACAGTCCTACAGTTTTCAATTACATTCATTTTCATTTATCATTCAATTCATTGAATCGTGTAAACCTTGGGATCTAGCCTAAGATCCATATCCCCTATGTAATAGTAACAAACAGATGTCTCAGAAGACCATTTAACTATCAAGAAAGATTGGGTCCAAGCTTGTGATTTTTCCTGGAAGACTCATCATAATCATTCAATTATTCAATATCGACCCTTTTGGTAAAGTTCTTATAGTCTAATACCCCTGGTCTAACATAACAACAATTATTTAAATAACAACCCTCTAGGTAGCTCTCATGGTCTAACCCCTCTACTCTAACATAGTACTAATCATTTACAAAAATCAACCTGGGAAGCTCACATGGTCAATACTCGTTGGTTAACATAGCATCAAAAAATTATAAACAACCACCTAGTCAGCTATCATAATCTAAACCCCCACGTCGATGACCACCTGAAAGCTCTCACAGTCAATACCCTTGGTTCAACATAACAGTAAAACATACATAAATGACCCTACCTTAGGAATCTCTCATATTCAATTTTCCCTTGGTCAAAATTCCATAATGCATATCACAGACATATCATAAAATCAGTAGCTCCATCCTAACCAAACAAGGTATGGAAAACAAGGCAAGCCTAACAGGAAACCTAGACCAAATGGACATAACCAGTCAAACAAGGGTAATTCACCCACAGGGAGTCCCATAACCAAGGTATTTAACCTTACGCATATGTAACTACCCTTTATCAATCAACCAAACCATAACAAGTAATAAACAGGGTCTAATTCCAAAACACGCAATACCCCAAACATGGTTATATGAAACTTTTAGCATATATAATCCAAATACAAACAAAAAAAGACACAAACCACATACCTTAATGTCGTACGATTAATACCCTTGAACATTGGCCCTTTAATCAGCCTATAATGGCATATATCTACAAAAAAGTGAAAAAAATTCAACCTTGAATAACTCATGAGAGAGAAATAATTAGGAACAAGGGCTATAGAGGAATTGAGAACTCACCAGTGGGATTCCAACACACCCAATGACATGTCAATCGGAGCTCACATAGAGAAATGGGGGTTCGATCTTCATTCATATTTCCTGAGTGCTTCTGAAAAAAATACGGGAATAAGAAGACATTTTAGAGGATGATATGTGACCCCACTTCGATTTAAAAAATAAAAATAAAACTACATGGCATTCTCATTAAATGTACATGCCGTGTGGTGACCTTAACCGGCCCCCTCCTTAAGCAGTATACCAGGTCACCACACGGCCATGTACTCATCCATTACACTGCCAGTACGTAGTTGTATGCAATACTTGGGTACACAGTATAGACTCAGGAGTACATGGCATGTAATTAGAAAATTTCCATTTCTTCATTTTTCCTAAAAAACAACCCAAAAACAAAATCCATACCTGAAAAGAAGGTCCAGGTTCTTACAAACTTCCCCCCTTAAAGAAATTCATCTCCAAATTTTCCTTCCAAGGGTGGTGAAGAAGAAACTTCAAACAACTCTGGCCAGAATGACCATATGTCAGCCTCCCTCTCCCAATTCTTGTTCTGTACTCACCTGTGCTACCATAGCCCCCATACTAGATGAACAGACCAGCCATAGGGAACCTTTGTGCTGCGATCCACAATCTGAATAGGGTTCTCCTTAAAGGATTCATCCAACTCCAACTCACACTCCTTAGGTTTAAAAACATGAGACGAGTTAGAAAAGTAATTCCATAGATGAGAAACATGAAAGATGTCACACATAGCTCGATACCTCTATGGTAACTACAAACAATAGGCAACCATAACGAATCTCTCCAAAACTTCAAATAGCCTAATGTATCTCAGTGAAAGATTCCCCTATCTCCTAATCCTCATATGTCCCAACCTTGGTGTGACACGTAAGAAAACCTGATCTTTGACCTCAAACTACAGAGGTTGTCTTCATTGATCGGTATAAGATTTCAGTTGAGATTTTGAAGTATCCATCCTCTCCTGAAACAACTCCACCTACTAAGTGGTATACTGAACAAGAAAAGGTCCCAGCATAGCTGCCTTTCCTACTTCCAACCAACATAGGGGTGATCAACATGGCCTACCGTACAAATCCTCATAAGGTGACATCAGAACTGTTTCCTGAAAACTGTTATTGAATAAAAACTCCAATAGGGTATGTGCATCTCCCAAGATCCCCTAAAATCTTGGAAGCATGCTCGAAGCATGTCCTCCAAAACCTGAATCATACGGTCGGACTGGCCATCTGTCTGGGGATGGTAAGATGTACTTAGAAGTACTTGTGTACCCAAATCCATCTATAGACCTTTCCATACATGTGAAGTAGATTGGGCATACCTCTATGAAATGATAGAGTGAAGAACCCCTTGAAAATTTATAATCTCTCAGATGTAAAATCTTCCAAGCTCATCAACACTGAATGTCTCCTTGATCGGTAAGAAATGAGAAACCTTCGTGATTCTGTCAATAACAACCAAACCACATCATTCCCTTGAGGAGAACTCGGTAAACCTATCACAAAATCCATCGCAACATCATTCCACTTCCACTCAGAAATGGGTAACTACTATAAAATCCCTACCAGTCATTGATGCTCCGCCTTCACCTACTGATAAGTGAAACATCTCATAACAAAACCAACTATATCCCTCTTCATACCTAACCATCAATACTGACGATGTAAATATTGATACATCTTGGTGGCACCAGGATGAACTACCTAAGCTAAGGAATGAAAATCATACAACAGCTCCTCACATATGTATACTAACACCCATACACATCCATGAAAATGAAATACCTCATCGTCACCTATGGTCCACCCAGGAGCATGTTCCTCACCTGACACACTCTCCCATAGGACGAGGCCTTCAGAATCTTATAGCTACCTCATTCACACTCAATCCAGTAGAGTAGAGGTAATAGCTATAAAATAAAGAAAATTCTTCACCTATCTATTATGAACCTCCAAATGCATCTCAGATAATATGTCCATAAACTTCCATTCACTACTGGCCTCCTAAATTGTATGTATCTGAGTCCTCCTACTCAATGCATCAGCCACTGAATTGCTTTTCCCAAGCATGTAGGTAAGCTCAAAGTCAAAGGACTGAAGGTACACAACCCACCTTCACTTTCTCAAATTCAAATCTCACTGAGTAAAGATATACTAGAAACTTTTTTGGTTAGTGTATACCACAAAATGCTCTCCCAAAAGATAATGTCTCCAACAGTGCAAATCATATACAACTGTAGCCAACTCGAGATCGTGTGTCAGGTAATTCCTTTCATGTGGCCTCAACTGCAGAGACCCGTACACAATGGATCCTTCCCACTACATAAGCACTACTCCTAGTCTGATACCTGATGCATCATAGTAAATGGTGTAAATCTTGCCCGAATCTAAAAAAATCAGTATCAGTGCTAAATTCAATCTCCTTTTTAGCTCCTGAAAGGATGAATCCCAAGAATCTGTCCAAAATTACTTCTCACCCTTCTTAGTCATCCCCATTAGTGGTGCTAATAAGCATGAAAAGTCCTGTATAAAGAGTCTGTAGTAACTAACTAGCCCCAGAAAACTCTATAATTTAAATACATTCTTTGAGTGATCCCAGGAAACTATTACTCTCACTTTCTATGGGTCTATTGATACTCCATTATCGAAGATGACAAGACCAAAGAAGTGAATCTGATCCATAAAAAAGTGGAATTTTGATAGATTATAATATTACTAATTCTCTCTCAATGTACCCAATATGATCTCAAGATGGGTGGCATAGTTGTGTTGAGTGTGAGATTACACCAATATATCATCCACGAAGACTACCACAAAAGAATACAAGGATGGAACACTCGGTTCACCAATTCCATGAAAACTAATGGCGCATTTGTGAGACCTAATGACATAACCAAATACTTTTATAGACTATACATTCTCTGAAAGGCTGTAAGAGGTATATCTGATGGTCTAACACACAACTGATGATAACCAGATCTCAAGTCAATCTTTGAGAACACCTGGGATCCTCAAATATGATCAAAGAGATCATAAATCCTCAGCAAAGGATATCAGTTCTTGACCATCAACTGGTTCAACTTCTAATAATCCACACAAAGTCTGAGGTATCGTCCTCCTTCTTCTCAAAAAGGAAAAGCGAACCCCAAGTAGAAGTATTGGGTCAGATGAAACCCTTTGCCTTCAAATCCTCTAACTACTTCTTTAGCTCCTTTAATTCTGGTTTATCCATCCTATAAGGAGGAATGGACACCAATTCCGCTCCTGGAACAAGATCAATGGAGAAATATACCTCTCGCTCTGGAGTTAAACCTAAAAAGTTATCTAGAAAGATATCTTTGAAATGATACACCACTGGAGGAATGTCCATCTGTGAAGTCCCCTGATCATCCAGATATAAAATAGCAATCTGGACTATAATTCCTCCCAACCCATGATGCCCAGGTCTATATTTTCTCGCTTGGGAATCCCACTCTCCCTTGTGTAGAAAAGAAATACCCTCTGGTGATGTAAAACTCACCTTGCGGCGATAACAGTCAAAAAAGTCCTAAAAGGTGACTAACGAGTCCATTTTGAGAATGAAATCGAAACCTATCATCTCTAAGACATAGAGGTCCCATAAGAAGTGACACCCACAAAAATCAAGAAAGAACTCTTTGAATTGATGTACACTATCCATCCTAACCCCTAATAGAGTGTCTAGTGTCATAACATTATCATAAGTAAAGATATAAATCCCAAGGCTCTCCACAATGGAAACAGATACAAAACTATGAGAATCCCCTATACCAAAAAGTGTAGAAGATAAAACTAAATCAAATAGTATCGTACTTGTAACCGTAGAGGGTCTGGGATCCTGCTCCCACTAGGTCTATTCCATCACAAAATTCTGACCAGTACCGCGACCCTGTGACCCTTCCTGGATACCCTGATCTGATCCACCCTACTGTCACTAAAAACCTATCATCTGGATATTGCGAACATAAGCACTACCTTGGCCTGACAAACCCCAATTCCTTTATTGATGATACATTGGTAGTCCTACTCCTGTATGTGGAGTCATAATATATCCCTTCCGACTCACTGTTAATGATAACTTCCTACCTAAACATTGAATATTACCCATCTTGCCGTAATATCGACAGTCAACTGGGTCCCTCGAGAACTGCATTCTCATGTTCTCACTCCTTCTACAATGGTATCACACCACTCGGCTACCTAAAGAAACATAACATGAGAGATACCTATGACGCTTCCTGCTATCAGTCGAAGGAGTACCAACCCTGGATGATGAACTACCCTGGATCAGAATTCCTAACTCCATCAGATTGTACTCAGTAATCAGTTCCTAATTCACTATAGCAGTCACCATAGTCAGCCTGAAGATGTTCACTTATGATCAGATGTCATACCTGAGACTATAGTCAAACCACCTAGCCAGTGATATCTCATCACCTCTCAAAATAGGTGAAAAGTTCTGTAAAATGAAAAGAGTAATCCATCACTGAAAGAGAACCCTACTCCAAGTGCATGAACTCTCGGGCTTAGTCGGTCCTGAATATCTCAGGGTAGAAGTAATCAGAGAAGGTCCAATGAAACTCTTCCCAAGCCATATCCCGATGACATCCTGCCTGTGAGATAACATCCCACAATCTCTTGGAAGAATCACGTAGCATGTATGCCACGATCTTCACACTCCTATCCATAGGCATCTTCAAATGCTCAAAGATAGCAAGCATGGACTCCAACCATGAATCTATAGCCTGTGGTCCTCCATCCCCTGAAAAAGTGGGAGGATGCTACTACTGGAACACCGTCATCAACTCTGCCACAGTTAGGGAAGGATGTTTTCCTCCCTGAAAAGTCTGCATCATCCTCAAAAATCCTTCACAGAACTGTGTATCATCACCTACGTCTGGCATAACAGCTGGTTCCAAGATGGGCACAATGGGAGGATCTACTGGTAGTTCTTGATCTACCATTTCCAGTGTCTGATCATATCCCTATACCTGGCATACAACCGGAGGATGTATTGGTGACATGACTCTACAAGGTCAAGTGCACACCTCAGTTCAAGATTATCATGGACTGTAACTTATAAGTGCAAGAAAGGAACAGGAGAAGAAAGCATTCAAGTTTTACAAAAGAGGGTTACACGGCATGTAGAACCACTAAATGATGTGTTACCTTAAGACTTAACATGGGTGTGTACCTCTTCCCACCTGGTTGTGCAACACCCCATACACATGATGTGTTCCTCCTAAGACACGATGTGTACTTGAATATTCCCTCCTTCCCAAGTACTTCTACACAGCTATAACTACACGGTTCTCTCATGGTGTAACACTACATGGCGTGTTCACCCTAGACACGACATGTACTGCTTAAGTTCCATCCACCCATGTTGTTATTCACATGGATAAATACACAGCCGATTACCACACAACATGTACAAGATAAACACAGAGTGTACCACCTGAATTTCATTCACCCATGTCGTTAGTCACATGGAAAAATACATGGTCTCTTACAGCAAACAGTGTACTCCAGTACACAACATGTTCTACCAAGATTTTATCAACCCCGTGTATCTTCCCACACAGTCAGTCACACGGTGTGTACATACTGTACACAGTGTGTACTTGAGAAAAGTTGTTTCTTTCAGAACAGAAGAACACATGGCATGTGTTCATAACATCACATGCCATGTTTTCTAGGTTTCCATACAATAAGCCTCTAAAACTCCTCTGGAACCCTTAAAAACTTAATATTTTACCAAGGCATGACAAGTTCCAATATGTGAGATCCCATACTCCCTGCGAATCAATGTTTTGCATCCTTATTCATGTAATATCTTGAAAAATTCAATTAAAGTTCAAACATGATCCACCAAATTACGATTCAAGAGGGACCATAACACCTCAGGGACCAAATTTTGGAATCTATCCAAATGAAAATTTACATATACCAATACACTATCAAAACAGTAGGTATTATATCACAACATCTATCACAATAACATGAATATCTAGCACAACATCTATCACAACAACATATAATCAGTAATGCATCCTAAATGGAATGAAAATAATGCATGTCATGTGATCTATATCAAGTTCCTATATGATGTATGAGATGGAATACCCTCATCTAATCGGGTTGAAACAAAAATAAAACCCCAATAATATCAATGATAATGACACAATATACATGTATCATCCAAGGGTGAAATAAAATCAGTTGTAATAATTGCAAAACATGAAAAATTTCAATATTCAGGGTAACTTGGATTTTCCCCATATACGGGTTAGATAATCCCGAGCATAGCTCATTATCAACTACCTATTCCATCCTATCCCAGTCTATTGGATTCAAATAATAAGGAAAATCTGAAAAGAACCTCCTATGCTACGATTTTGTAATGTACCAGATCCGAGTGCCGCCCAAAGGTGCCCCGAACTGGGTTGATCACATGACCTCAAGCTCGTTTCCCTAAATACCAAAGGCTTCCGACTAGAATCAAGGGACAAGGTGTTATATTGAGAAAACTATGCCCTCATTGGCAGAGTATACACAGTGGAAGACAAATAGTAAACAATAGCGGAAGTAGTAATACCATACAACAAAAGTAAACAGCAAAAGACATATACTAATATAACAACTGGAGCATATATATAAATGATGCATGTCACATGTGTCTAGGAAAATATCCAAACAAGTCACAATGCTGGAAATACAATACTAAAACCAAAGTACAGAAAAGCAGTAAACTCCAACAATGCCGCAAGCCTTAGCTTGGTCCTATGCTCTGCAGGTCCAACAGTAATCAAGTACCTGATGAGGATGGGAGCTTTCTCTCATCTATACCTACAACCATATAATATATTTGGGTCCAAAAGCATGACCCAAATAGGGTGTGAGACAAATCCTAGTAGGCAACCATCAAAATATCTGTGCCTAACTATCAGTGAATATATATATAGTAGGTAATACGCCAAAATGAAGCAATAAAATAGGAAGTGCTCAAAAGTAAACAATCCTACAATTTTAAATTACATTTATTTTCATTTATCATTCAATTCATTGAATCATGTAAACCTTGGGATCTTTCCTAACCTATGTATCCCCTGTGTAATAGTAACAAACAGATGAATTAGAAGACCATATAATAATCAAGGAAGACTAATTCCAAGCTTGTGATTTAGCCTCGCAGACTCATCACAATCATTCAATTATTAAATATCGACCCTTTTGTGAAAGTTCTCATAGTCTAATCCCTCTGGTCTAACATAATAACAATTCACTTAAATAACAACCCTCTGGGTAGTTCTCATGGTCTAACCCATCTGGTCTAACATAGTACTAATCATTTACAAACAACCACCTAGGAAACTCACACAGTCAATACCCCTTGGTCAAGATAACATCAAAAAAATTATAAACAACCACCTGGACAACTCTCATGGTCTAAACCCTTGGGTCGATGACCACTTGGAAGCTCTCACAATCAATACCCTTGGGTTAACATAATAGTAAAACATACATAAATGAACCTACCTTGATAATCTCTCATAGTAAATTTCCCCTTGGTCAAACTTCCACAATGAATATCACAAGAATCTCATATAATTAGTAACTCCATCCTAATCAAACAATGCATGGAAAACAAGGCAATCCTAATAAGATTCATAGACCAAACAACCATAACCAGTCAAACAAGGGTAAATCACCCATGGGGTGTCCCATAACTAAGGTATTTAACCTTATGTATATGTAACTACCATTTATCAATCAACCAAATCATAACACATAATAAACAGGTTCTAATTCTAAAACACGCAATACCCTAAACGTGGGTATATGAAACTTTTAGCATATATAATTCAAATACAAAAAACAAAAGGAACTAAACACCTACCTTGATGTCGTACGATCAATACCCTTGAACATCAGCCCTTGAATCAGCCTAGAACGATGTAAATCTACAAAAAGGTGAAAAACATTCAACCTTGAATAACTCAAGAGAGAGGAAGAATCAGGAAGAAGTGATCTAGAATAATTGAGAACTCACAGAGTACATGGCCATGTGGTGACGCGACAGACCACTTAAGGAGGAGTCTGGGTAAGGTCACTACACAATGTGTTCATTAAATGTACACATTGTGTAGTGACCTTACCCAGACTCCTCCTTAAGTGGTCTGTCGGGTCACCACATGGCCATGTACTCGATCGTTACACAGCCAGTACGCGACTGTATGCGGTACCCGGGTACACGATGTGTACCTAGGAGTACATGGTGTGTACTTAGGAGTACACAATGTGTACTTAGAAAATTTTCATTTCTTCCTTTTTCCTCAAAACAACCCGAAAAAAAATCCATACCTGAAAAGAAGGTCTAGGTTCTTACATCCTAGGTGTGACTTAATTCCCATTAACTCTATCAAATGACCCAATGCATTGAGAACTATATTGATATCACCCATTATCAAAGTTATATTAGGCTTACCATTTATCATAAAAAATTTACAAGAAATATATCATGAGAAATACACATAAAATTTTGAATTTAAATAAAAAAATATTCTATTTAATACACATGTTGAAGCACTTTTGGAATTCATGTAAAAAAGTATAAAAACCTTATTTTTCCTTTGAAAACTCTTAAAATAAAAAATTACTAGAAGAGATGGAAATATGATATTCTTTAAAAAATCATAGAAACTTGTAGACTAAAATTTTTATTGAATAAAAACTATGATGGTATGAAAACATGGTCATGTGGTAAAAATTAATATTTTTTTTCACTTTAGTAAAAAGAGTCAAAGTGACCCGTACAAAAAACCTTTAAAACATTCATTTTTAAAACCATTGTTAAAAATTAAAGGATAATTGAAAATTAATTTTAAAAAAATTATTGGAGTAAAATTAAAAACATTGTTGAACCATTTTTAAGAACATGGATTTGGAAGAGAAAAAGTTTTAAACATTTAAAACAACATTTTAAAGGAAAAATCCCTTACAACTTTAGTATTTTTTAAATCAAAAGAACATTATAGGAGAGAGAATTTAAAGGATTTGTAAAAAATTTTAATTTTAGTAAATTAATGATAAAAAAATCCATATGTCAGTATATACACCACATAAATAAAAACATGTGGTGAAAACGACATAAGTCTCAAAGAGAGGAAACTGAGATGAGAAATCCCTTTCATCGTATTCTGACTTTAAATGCATGTCTTTTACTTTCCCGGATAATAAAATTATATTAATTTTATAATTTATTAATAAAATTTTAAGTTTTATTCCCTTATTTTAATCCCTTTTATTTCATTTATTATTATGCCTTATATTATTACTAAATCAGTTAATTTCACATTGGATGTTTTGGGGCCGTTCGGTATATAACCTTAAGATAAATTTAGTGCATTGATCATGGTCAAAGGGGTCATATTTATGTAATATCCAAAGTTATAAACATGTTATAATCATCATTATTATTCATTTAATATACTTTTATAACCATCCATGTAAGGTGTTCATGAAAAATGAAGTACATCTTTTCATGGATACAATAGTTTGTAAATATTCATGGATAATGTTTTCATTTTTATAATGGCTATAAAAGAAATAAAATAGATAATATTTTACTTTTTTATAATCATTTATATGTTATAAATTTCATATTTATTCATTATTTACATCCTTATGACCATTCTTGTACGGTGGTAATGAAAAAAAATCACATCGCTTCTTGGAGGCGGTGGTCTACACATATGCGTGAGCAAAGTGTTAATTTTCCATTGGATGAAAAAGGTGATGGAAAAGGGTTGTTACATCAAGATAATAAAATTTCATTATATTTAATACATTTATTTTTTTATATAATCATGTTTAGAGAATACTTAAAGGAGGTGGAATAAGAAATAAACATGAAAACACTCGTTTAAGAGTTATACATCTTCCTTGGAAAACCTCATATGGATTACACATTAATCCTTATAGGATTGGTTGTTTGGTGAGACTAGGACCTCTAAGATATGGGTATGGAATTTTATAGAGTTATTTATTTTTATTTTTGAGATATAATATAACTTTATTTGTGTTTTGAAAAGGTTAAAGTGAGTCCCTTTTTATAGGACAAAATCAATGGCATTCTCAAAAAAATTCAATCTTTGTGGGTCATGAATGTAATTTAAAAAATTAAAAGTGGCACATATATGAACCATTCAGGATAATATCAACAATTTCCCACAAAATTGAGTAAATATATGATTTTTATTATTTTATAATGATTTAAAAATAAATGTTAAATATTAAATATCATTTATCAATATCGGAAAATCACCCTATACTAGTATTTATAAACTGCTAGTATAACCCATGGAACTATTATTATAGTATATAACAATAGTTCCATGAACTATGGGGTGTTTTGGAACTAGTATAGGTATAAAAAAATGGTTTGATTGAAACATTTGGTATAACCTTGCTAGAATTTCCTTATACCAATGGTTATGGTAAACCATTATTATGGGGATATACCAACGGTTTACAAAACCATTGGTATAGGATAATATAACCATCCAAAACATGTATCTTAAATGAACATTATTAAATAAAATATAATATACTAAAAAACCCCAATCACAATACACATTCAATGCAGGACATATACTCTATATTTTACATTTTATTAGTTGAGAAATTAGAAAAAATCATAACATATATATACAATAAGTTTTAGTCAGCACACATTATCCATAATTTTTTTCATAAATATCAATTAAAAAACAGTGGGGATTAATATCTACCTCATCATCACCATTTCCTTCATGATCACCAGTCTCATCATGGATGTCCTCACTAGCATCATTATCTTCAACAACATCATCATCACCCAGAATGTCACTGCCCTGACCACCATTAGGACCATCAGCACCACCCAATGCATCATATAAGGAGTGTATTTTTGACATAATTATATAAAAAATTATATTAGAATATGATGTAAGTGATTTACATAAAGATTTACTATCTTTCAATAACTTTTCAATGGTCATTTTAATTCTTTCATACTTTTACATAGATATTTTTTTAGCCTTGGTTGCTTCTGCACAAGCCTCTTGAACCTCAGTGCTACCAGATATTTTAGAGGTTCTTGAAGTGGGATAATACATAGTGGTGGTGATTCCATTTCCAGGTATACATTAGAATCTCCCTTGTTTCTCATCACTTATTATCTGTCTCAAATGATCAACTGGCCTAAAATTTTCATATTATTGATAATGAAGGTCCTCAAAAGAAACTTGTTGAGAGTATAAACAATATATTTAATTTTATAATAGGTATTAATATTTTAAATCATTATAATAATACTTAAAATACTTTCTTATGTCTGCTTATTTAATGTATTCTCATCTATCTTCTTCCGACTTGATCAAAACAATTTCACTCGCAACACAAAACCTTCGATATTCAATATCACCTACTGCAAATGACATTGAATGTAAGAATACATTATTCAATAATATTGTATTTATTAAGAAAATTAAATCATTCTAAACAATATTTAATTAATCAAAACTAAAACAAATAAAAATAAAATTCACCAAAATGAATCATATTATCCCATTAGAGAGAAACACGAATCAATCAAAACTAAATGAATACAATTGGATTATATTTAATAAGGAATATTTAAATTAGTTTTTTTTATTATATTTAATGTTTGATTAGTTTTATTCAATTTATTTTAGTAATTTTCTTTAATTTTTTATTTTTTTGACCAAGCTTAGGTGAGTTCATTTTGAGTAAGTATTTTTAGGATAATTTCACAATTTTATATCTAATTCATCTTTTTTGGTTTATTTATGAATAAAACATATCATTTTGGTTTATTTTAGGTCAATATAGTGTATTTTAATTTAGACCAGTTTAGTTTAGATTCATTTTGATTGGTTAATTTTTTTAGTTCAATTTATGGTTATTTTGTTTTGTTTAATTTTATTATTTACTTCTATTAAGGTTTGATTATATTTAGTTTTGTTCAATTTAATTATACTTAGGCCTAGTTGTTTCATATTTTTTATGGTAAGTTTGATTCCTTTTTATTTAATTTGAGAAAATGTGATTTTTTTGAAAAAGGTGTTTTCCAGATGATTTTTTGTAAGAAATAAGATTATAGAATTTAAAAGTTTTTTGTAATGGTTTTATTAATTTTATATGAGTGTCTAAGTTTTAAAATCGAGCGCTTTATATGTAACAGTCTGGGGGAAACCCATCCAATGATCTAGCTTTAATATAAAATGGTTTTGTAAATGTTAATTTATTAGAATGATTTTATGATATCTATGTATTTGAATAGAGATTTCATGGTATTAAAATTGTTGGTTTTAGTGAATACCCATGTAATTTTTTGGTTAAATATTGAAATGATATCAAAAATATAAATTTTATAAATTTTTAATTATAAATGGTTTGAAATAAATATTATAATTTATAATTAGGAATTTTCAAAACTATTTAAGGTCTTGGGTTTGTTGGTTTTAAGATATTTTGTATCAACTCATTACTAATATTTTAAAAATTTTAATTAGTTTTAGTCATTTTATTTTAGTTTATTTTGGTGAAATATGTCATAGGGGACACAAAATAATGACTTATTTGGTTTTGATCTATTTTTTTGTTCAATATAGGTCATTTCAGGTTGTTGTGTTTCATTTCGATTAAATTAATTTGATTTGGTTCATTTTTCATGGGTTATTTGAGTTCACTTATATTAAATTCAATTATATTATATTAAATTCAATTTCATTATATTCAATCCTAATTGATTTGGATTTTTATAGTTAGATGTGGTTTGAGTCCTTTATTTTTCATTTAGTTTCATCTAGTTTGGTATTATTTATATCAATTCAAAGAGTTTTGTATATCTTCGATTCAATATGATTTGGTACATTTAGCTTTGGTTATTTTCTGGATGATTCAATTTAATTAATTTTTAATTAATTTATATCCACTCGATATAGTTTACACTATTTCACTTTAGTTCAATTCACATTAATTTAGTTTTAGTTATTTTTATTCTATTTTTGGTAAGTTGGTTTGAGTTAGGTAAGTTCAACATATTTTAGTTTAATTTGGGTCATATAAATTTTGTTCAATTTGATTTAAGTAGGGATTTCTATATTAGTCATAGGATGGTTTGGTTTTTTTCTCAGTTTTGTTTCTATTACATTTAATTCAGTTAAGTTATATTTAGTTCAGTTTAATAATGCTTTGGTTTGTTTGGTTTTTCTGGGTCCAATTCATTTTAAGTTGGATTTAATTGGATAATATTTTATCAGATTTGGTTATATATGGATTATTTGGTTCAATTTCGTTTATATTAAACTAAATTAAACTCAATAAAACTAAATTTAATTGAATAACACATAGTTAAAACAAATTAATATTCATTGAATGAAACCAAAAATGCTTAACAAAACCCATCCTTAATGAAAAAAACTAAATAAAACCACATTAAATTGAATAAAAAAACCAATCTAAAATGAACCAATATCAAGGCAACAAAAAAAACCAATCAAAACTAATGGTTTTGATTTGGTTGGGTTCAGTTGTGTTGGCACCTCATAAAACTTAGTTAGTAATAAAAAATACCTAGTTTCTCTAATGATCCTACATAGTAGTGCACCTCAAATTTTTCTTATACATAACATCACCCTTGTTTTTTTTCTTTCTAATGATTCATAGAAAATTAAATTTAATAAAAATCATAATAACTTAATTTTCAATCATAAACCATTATAATGGAATAATATATTAAAGTCATTAATCTTCCAATAAGTGATCATTTATGGGCATTTTGTAACTAGATAGTCATTGATGATTGGTATAACCTCAAACTCAATTCCAAGTCTACTCATCCAACCAATATATAAATAATGATTATATGATCACCACAACTCCCTTGGTTCCATAAGTTATGTCACCTTCATAGCTTTACCATTGGGAATATTAAATTGAAGTTGTGACTAATATATTAATTCATATAAATAAAATTATAATATAGATTTAAATATATTAAAATTTGTTACACATTTCATAGCCCATGCGTTATCCTTATTTTGATTATCTACATGCCTCTATAAGATTGGTTGAACTGGAATGAGGTTAATATATTTGACTAACGTCCCCATAAAAATCCTATGTAGTCTAGAACTTTTACCAATCATTTGTTTATCTTCATTTTCGTCTAGAATGATATGTATTTCATGGTTCCACATTTCATGCATATGGGTATGACCACATCACCAATTATAATATTCTTTTGAAAAAGATAAAAGAATTTTTTTTACATCAAACTCATTACAAATGGAATAAAATTATTTTGATAGAATTTAACGCACTTGTAAAAAAATATCCAATCTAGGAAGATCATTTGGATTTGATGAATCAGAGGGTTATTTCAGATTATTAGCCTATGAATGATATTCACACTCTAATTCTTGCTCTAGGTTATCTAAAATATGTGGAATAAAAGTTAAAGGAGTGAGAAATAGAGGTGGCATAAAAGTGTTATGAAAAGGATAAATGGGAATAAGAACTATCATAAGATATTAAAATTCTATATGGGAAATAGATCTTGACTGAAATGATTATTAAGGCATAGGTGGTAACATCCTAGAGCCTCATGTGGAGTCATAGGAGGGAAAATTATGGTAGAAGTGATATCTGTTGGTGGGTGTAGGCGTAAACAGGTACGATGGGTGCTCTGAGTAACCATACTAACATGACCAATAGATTTTCCATACTGCTGACCCTTATCAGTAGTTTGACTAGGTATTAGTTGTGACACAAATTAATGTCACTAAAATAAAATATATAAATAATAATAAAATTTCATTTTATGTATTGTAGTTGATAAATATCAGAATGACTGTACTCACTAAGGGAATTATAGGACGTAGGCCTAGCTCTCATATTCGCTGTTCATTTTCAAACAATCTTTTCCTGTGTTCTTCTTCAATATCTTTCATATTAATAATAGTAATGAAATATACATTTTCTTGGATATTAAATACTATAGATAAAAATAAATAAGGCAAAAAATGTGGTGGGAAATAGTTAAGTCAATCTAATTAGAAATAAAAAACAAAAATGTAGCTATATTTCATAACCAAAGAATACAAATTAAAAGCTAAATAAGGAATAAAATATTTCATAACATAATAAAATAATTGGAATGAAATGTACATTTTTGTAGAATCTTTTAGGTGTCATAGTACATAATAGTTAATCTATAAACTAGTATAAAAACAGTTTAAACGAGTTTAAATTGTTTTAAAAATGATTTTAAACTTGTTTTAAATATTTTTTAAAACTAGTTTTAACAAGTTTTTAAAAAGCGTTTCCAACATGTTTAAACTATTTTTTAAAAACTCTTTTCAATAGATTTAAATTTTTTAAATCTATTTTATTAAAACTAATTTAAACCAGTTTAAATCTAGTTAATTTTTTTTAAAAAACAATTTTTAACCACTTATAAAAATTATTTTAAACAAGTTTTTAAAAACTATTTTGAACCTATTTTTTTAATTCAAAAAAACTATTTTAAAACTATTTTAAACTAATTTTTAAATAATATTTTAAACTTATTTGTTAAGAAATCTATTTTAAATCTATTTTATTTTATTATTGGTTCTCCATGAATTCTAATTGTGTGTTATTTAGTGAAAATGTAAATATTTTTAAACCTTCTTGACTTCAATTATAGGACTACTTATCCATGAATTCAAATTGTTAATACATGGTTCGAATCAATTTATTAGTTAAGTGTTGTTAATTGTATGAAACAATTTTCTTTTAAGTGAAATAAATGTAATAAAGTGTAATGGAAACTAACAAAACCAAATAAAAAATTTGCTTTCAAAATGAAATGAAATTAAATAAATTACAATAAAACCATCATGAAATACCCAATTTGAGCTAAATCAAATGAGTTGAGAACAAATATGGTTGCTTATATATATTAACCACCACCACTTCAGGTTCATAATCAACTCTAAGAATTAGATTATTTGAGTCATCATATTTCATATTTTAACCATGGACAATGGGAGGAGTGATGATGTAAATTTCATCCCCACCATCATAAAAAATATGTCTTGGGCCTACGGGTCTCAGGGCCTTTGGTCCATCAAAGGCCTTCGGGCCAGAGGGCCTTCAGGCCATTGAAGACCATGAAGTACCCCAGTTCATATAGAGCAGGCCCCAGTTGAGGATCAGAGCACCAGTAGCAGTCACCAGAAGTAGAGCTAACCGGATTGGAAGAATGAGAGGGTATAGCAACCGCCATTGGGACCAGGCACCGTGCAACTTTGTATGGGGAAATGCTAGCCGATCAGCAATGCAGGTGGGAAGCTAAAGGAAATCAATGATGCAGAAGCTGGGGAGGGGTAGTTCTAGTGGGCTGGGCCTACGGGTCATGTATTGGGCATGGTATGCCTCTGGGCATTCAGGTCATGTATTACGGGTCATGTCGGGCCTTGTGCCTTGGGCCTACGGGTCATGTACGGGTTCCCCTTCAACCCTTAAAAGGGGGATTATCTATAATAAAAATAAAAAAGAAGGCCTTCGGGACATTCGAGCTATAGTCATTAATAAAGGTGTCTATCATATCATTGAATCAAACCAATTAAATTTCATTATAGGGACACGATCATGGGAGTAATAATCCAATATCATTATTTTCTCAAATAATGTTTAATAAGACACATTTTTATATCGAGGCCTACTATATGATACACTATCATAAAAATTTGTTGTTATAGTTAACATATTTCCATCATGTCATGTTCTCATGTTTACTGCTCAATCAATTATAATAAATTTGTTCCCATTGATTATCAATGATTCATATTCACAAACCAAAGTATTTAGACAAAAATACAACACTATTAATTATTGAGAGATAGAGTAAATGACTAAACTCAACACCTTAAACATACATTAATATTAAAATTAAATTTATATTTTTTTACTTTATTAAATTAATGGTCATACCTTCGATTTCAACCAATCTAAAAACTCTTTGCTATGAAATGTATCTCTCCTTCTCAAAGGTAATGAATGATGAATTCCTCTTACAATGTTCTTATGTCCCCTATATAAAATTATAATAAATGTTTAATATATATGTAAAAATATATATTATGATATAATATATCCATGTTCAAATTATTTACTTGATGTAGTAATCAAACAAATCATAGTTAAATAAGTTTGTGCAATGTTCCAGTTCTCTATCTTCAAGGTTAAATGTTGCCAATGTATATGGACCAATAATTCCACATTTTTAGAGAAGATATGAAAAAGGGGGATCAATTTTATCATACTAATAATCTTTATTTCTCATTGGTTGGTTACGACTCATGCTCATATTAGCCAAATACATTGAAAAAAATTCTATAAATTCTTGAGCTAAATAACCTTTCATAATAGAAGCTTCAGTATGATTCTTATTTTGGAAATAATAATTCATTATATATATATTTATTTTAGTTCGGTACATCCACCGAAAATAAATGGGTCCTCCAAGAAGTATTTCAGTTAGAATATGGATAGTTAGTTTCACCATGAAAGTGAAATAATATAGAGAAAATTTTCCTCAAACTGAAAAAATTAATTGTGCCACTTCCCATATTTTTTTCAAGAAAGAATTGGAAATTTATTTAGCATAAATGGATATATAATAATAACACAATAAAATATAAATCAACCTTACATTATTGGATAGTAAATGAAAGATTGTAATTGGAATCAATTCATGAAGAAGGATGTGATAGTCATAAGTATTCATGGATTTCAATTTCAACTCTCTTTTTTTGATTCACTTAGATATGTTTCTTAAATAGCCATCACAAACTTTTATAGTTTCTAATACTTCCAAAAATTGAATTTTTATGAAGGTGATTTCATATAATAATCACATGGAATTTTATATTTATTTTAATAGATACACACAAGGTACAATTTTGGTCTAATACCCCAATCCACCAAGCCACACCAAGATTATAAATCATCTTTTACCTTCCCATTGGAATTTAAAATAATTGAAAAAACATTTCATATATATTTTTCTCAATGTGAATTACATATAAATAAGGACATAACAAATTGGATGACCAATATGGGAAATCAAAGAGGATAATTTTCATTTTCCAATTATAATTAGATTCCATGGGAACATTCTTTCTCTTTCTAGATTTCATTTGACCATTCCCTAATGAAAAATTGAAATATTGTAATTCATTAAGAACATTAGTTCCAAACATATGTTTGGTTTTATTCTCAACCTCAATAGTATTTTCAAACCTTTGATGATTATTCCTTTATAGATAATCCATTATCAAGAACCATTGATGTCCCATGAAACATAAAGTACAAAAATATCTAAGTCTTAAAGATTTTTTATTCTCTATACAAACAATACATGATAGTTTCCCCTTTATTCTCCAACCATTCATCATTTCATATTATTGAAATCATTTATTATCTATTTAAGTGAAATATGAATATGAATTTTTTTGAAGAAGCATCATATGTGAACACACCCAAATTCCTAAGTTCCTTAAAATATTTTACTAAAATTTTAAAGTGAACATCTATATAAATTCTAGGATAAGATGTCCTAGATACGAGTACACTCAATAAATTGAATGGTTTTTCATAAAACAATATGATTTAAGGTTATAAATTTTAACAAAAACTGGCCACATGTTGTTATAAGTAATCATCTAACCAAAAGGATTGAAACCTTAACATGATAGACCCAACCCGACCTTACACACATCAGTTGAAAAATATGGATACAGAGCATCAAATGTCTACCATGTAAATCCATCTATAGTGTCACGACCCGCCCTCAGGGCCCGTGCCGTGACTACCCCAAGCCCGCCTTCCATAGGCCAGGGGATGGCGACTAGCACCAAGGCGTAAATTCCAAAAAAAGGGAAGACATTGCCTTTGAAAAGTAAACAACCACCACAGTGTAAGCAAGCGGAAAAGTAACACTAAGTAAAAACAGAGTACAACTGAAGTGCGGAAAAGTAAATGGGCCAGAATACAAACCCAAACTGAAAGTAAAGTACAACTCGAAAGGGAAAACAGCAACTGTAAAGTAAAATCCGCTACACCGCGCTGTCCACTGGAAATCCCACCTGAAGGGTGGGTACATATAGCTCCACTGCTCCTCGGGTCCCGTCGTCCGCTCCGAACACGTCCCGCCCAGTGGTCCACCTCCAGGTACCGTCCTGCTCTGCAAGCCTCAGCCAAGATCAACGCTGTCCGTCGTCTGCAACCAACACAACGTAGTGCGGGCATAGCCCGTGCAGGGGTGAGTATAAGCTACTCAGTAAGGACCCCGAGACCCCTGAAGGTCTCCCAAAATCCACAAAGGATAAACCACAAAGAAAGATACAATCACGAAGTAACAACCGACATTGCTTAGGTATATGCCCATACATATACCTAAGTCATCAATTCCAATACGCTCCAACCTCCGAGCCCAAGTACAACTCAGTCCACACAGAAAAGTAAACGTATTCCACACAGGAAAGCAAAACGAAATCCACACAGGATAACACAACTCAATCCACACAGGAAAACAACAGGATTCAGCTCACACATGTATACTTCTTCGAAAGACGATAAATATGATCTCTGATCCATCTAAGTCATCGGACCCACGAAGGATTGATAGGTAACTAACCCCCGCAAAAGACCCACACAGGATCGGGCCCACACAGGACCTGTAGGCGCTGGTTCACACAGGACCGCTGAGCGCAAGGACCCACACAGGATCGGACCCACACAGGATCGGGCCCACACAGGACCTGTAGCACTGATCCACGTAGGATCACTGAGTGTTGTAGTCGTCGTCGTCGAATCCACACAGGATCTCTGTACTGTCGTCGTCGCAGTCACAGTAGCAGTAGCAGTAGCAGTAGCAGTAGCAGTAGCAGTATCAGTCACAGTCGCAGCCAGCACAAGGGTTCCCGCACACAGCAAGCTCGTTCGGGAGGGTCCGCTCCACGAGTCGAGAGGCTGATACATCAACTGTCACAAAGTCCAGAGTTGATGTATCCAAAAGTTCCGTATCGTCAACAGGAACTCAACGCAACAGACGGCGCGTCGATCGGACGCCCGGTCTGAGAGTTATTGGCTTTTTCGTTCCAGGGGCCCGGTTGGTTTCTAAGGCAAAACCAACCCGACCGTACTCCACCTGCGTCCAAACCTCTGGCGGAGTATGCCAAAAGATCCGTCTCACTAAGAGGAACACAACAAATCTGACGGCACGTCAATCGGACGTCCGTAGCTCAAGATATGAGCGTTTCCGCTCCGAGGGTCCGGTTGGTTTCATGTACGAACCAACCCGGCCGAACTCAAAGTATTCCGAAACCCTGAGTGTAATATACCAAATCGACCATCTCGATACAAGGATCGCATCGCCGCTGACGGTTCGTCGATCGGAGGTCCGTAGCTCAAGTTATGGCCAAAAGACCAAAATCAATTCGAAAACGGGGGGTCCGGGTCCGGGCCGACCCGGCCCGACCCCCCCTGGGTCAGCCTGAACCGGATCGGCCGGCCGGCCGGCACGGCGGCGCGGTCTGGCGTGGCGGCGCGGCCCGGCCGCCGCTCGTGCGCCGCGCGCGGGGCCCGGTGTGCTGGCGTCCGGCGCCAGCTGTGCGCAGCGCGTCCAGCGCGCTGCGATGGAGAAACGGGGGGCACAACCCCCGTGTTTAAGAAACCAACGGCCCCCCCACGTGGAAGGGGGCCCCACTCCAGCCATCTGGGGGTTCAACCCTCGGGTCTTCAGGGTAACGGCCGGCTTTTCCGGCCGTTCTTCATACACGCGGGACCCAGATGGGGTCCCGCCCTGACCACCGCGGCCGGCTTTGCCGGCCGCTTAGAAGACCGCCGCGGCACTGCCGCGGATGGTTTCTCCGGCGGCGCGCCGCCGCCGCCGGTCGCCGGCGCCGCCGCGCCGGGGTGGTGCGCCGCCGTCGAACTCTGCGGACCACCGGTCGCGCACCGGTGGTCCGTTTTGACCACCGCCTACGCCAAAACTCTCCTTGGGTCGAGAACTTTACTGTGGTGATCTCAAATCCTTAATGCGGTCCCGTTGCTTCATCGCTGACTAAACCGTACAATAAGAGCAAAAAGCGAAGGGTTGTCGTGCCGTGCTCGTACCGCTCGCACCCTCCGCATTAAGTGCTAACAGTTGGCAAAATTAAACACTTGTTCCCAATAATTTATCGAGCACAACTAATTATCTAAAATTTAGCCAACTCCCAATAATTCTTTCGTAACGAAAAAATATTCTCATCCCACGAATAAAACATGCGCGGATCAACTAAAAAATAGTGCGTGTGTTGATCCACGTTCTTTTTATAAGATAAAGAAAGATGGAAATAAAGTAGTTCTTTCAAAAATAAAATCCCTACCTCAGTTACAAGATCGATGATCGTCAACGACCCGCGGAAGACAACGTCGCAGAGGTCGGGCGTCGCGGTAATCGTTCGTCAAATCCGTTGACGAAGAGGTACGTCCGAAGAGGTACGTCGTTGGCGAATCTTCGTAAGCCGACGAAGGAAGTCCGAGGAGGAAGCGGCGTTCCCTTTCGTTGACATGGAAGACGTCGTCGATCTTTGGAAACAACCGGCTACGAAGAAGAGAGGAGTGGCGTTCTTCGTCAGAGCTCGAAGGTTCTTCGCGTTCTTCGTCAAGCTTGAAGAAGAAGAAGAAGAAGAAGAAGACATCAAAATCTCTCAAGAGTCTAGAGAATTCTAACCAAATAAAATAAGCTAAGGGCTTATTTTATTTACTCAAACAAACCTTTTGAAATTCAAAGGTTTGAAAAAGATTAAACAACTCAACCCATTTAATAAGCTAAGTTGTCAAGTTCATTTAAAAGGGGAGTTAAGGGAGTTTTGAGAGAAGATGAGTAGTTGGGGTTCGTTTGGGACCCACCAAACTTAATCCTCCCAAGGGAGGTTAAGTGGATGTGGGTCCCACCTTTAACTCCCTTTGGGAGAAGTTAACCAACAAAATATAAAAAAAAGTGTTCCCACATTTTTTTATTTAACTTCTTATAATTTCTCCCAAAACTAACTTTTGTCTCGCATAAAAATCAACCTCGGAAAAGGTCTCCTTAAGCGAATATCGGCGCTGCGAGTTCATCGGTGTCCTCGGATTTCAATTCCGAGCACCGGGTCAAAAGTTAGAAATTCCCGCTCGTTCGTTCACTGAACGTACCCGAGCCGAACTTCAGAAAATGATTCCGGGCACTCCGGGCCTTGGAATCAGGTGCTGTCAGAAACCGCGCTCTTGTAAAATTCTAAAGAAAATTAAGAAAAAATTTCCCTTGAATTTTATGGGTCTTTACATTACTCCCACCTCAGGGCTTTACGTCCTCGTAAAGATACATCAAAAACTAGGGGAACAAATGAGGGTACTGAGCACGCATCTGAGCCTCCCGCTCCCATGTGCTCTCCTGGAGGTTCCCGTGCTGCCACCTGATGCGCACAAGAGGAATCAATCGCCCACGTAGGAACCGCTCCTGTTGATCCTCTATCTCCACCGGGACCTCCGTAAAAGTCGCCCCATCGTCAACGTCAAGCTCCCCATGGTCAATGATGTGCGTCGGGTCGTGCACGTATCTCCTCAACTGAGACACGTGGAAGAAGTCGTGCACCTGGTGCAACTGAGGTGGTAGAGCCAGGCGATAAGCCACCTCGCCAATCCTGCTGAGAACCTATAAGGGTCCGATGAAGCGCAGAGATAACTTGCCGCCTCAGCCAAATCTCCGTATACCACGTCGAGGTGAGACCCGCAAGAAGACATGGTCACCATCCCCGAACTCTAGTGGCCTCCGCCTCCTATCTGCGTATGACTTCTGTCGGCTCTGAGCTGTCCTCATCCGCTCCTGGATGACCTGGACCTTCTCTGTCATGGCCTGGACCATCTCCGGTCCCACCAGTGTTGACTCCCCAGGGTCTGTCCAGCACAAAGGAGATCTACAAGGTCGGCCGTACAACGCCTCGTACGGTGCCATCCCGATGGTGGAGTGGTAGCTGTTGTTGTACGCAAACTCCACCAAGGGTAGGTGGTCCTCCCAGCTACGACCAAAGTCGAGGACACATGCGCGGAGCATGTCCTCGAGAGTCTGAATGGTCCTCTCCGTCTGACCATCCGTCTGAGGATGAAAAGCTGTGCTCAGACGTAGCTATGTCCCAAATGCCTCCTGTAACCCCTTCCAAAGCCGGGAAGTAAAGCGAGCATCTCGATCGGAGACAATAGATGATGGCACACCGTGGAGCCGCACAATCTCCTGAACGTAGAGACGTCCCAAGCTCTCCACTGAACCCTGCTCTCTGATGGGTAAGAAGTGTGCCGACTTGGTGAGTCGGTCAACAATCACCCAAATGGAGTCGTGACCTCTGGAAGTGCGTGGAAGTCCAGTCACGAAGTACATAGATATGCCGTCCCACTTCCACTCTGGAACCTCCAAGGGCTGTACCAAGCCTGCTGGTACCTGATGCTCTGCCTTCACCTGCTGGCAGGTGAGGCATCGAGAAACGAACTCTGCTACAGCCTTCTTCATGCCCGGCCACCAGTGCTGTCGTCTGAGATCCTGGTACATCTTTGCCACTCCTGGATGTACCGCCAAAGGAGAAGTGTGAAACTCTCTCAGCACCTCCTCTCGCAAACCAACTAGTACCATGGTACATCCTCTAAAAAGGATGTCGTGCTCTGCTCCAAGGGAGAAACCATCAGGTGCCTGTCCCGAGGATATCTGTGCACGCCATGTCTTCAGAGTGAAGACCACTGCTGCTAACTCCAGGTCATGGGTAGCGTAGTTCTGCTCATGCGACCTCAACTGACGTGATCCACAGGCGATCACTGCCCGCTCCTGTATCAGGACATAACCGAGTCCGGTCCCTGATGCATTGCAGTAAACTACGTACCCTACTCCCTCCTCAGTTAACCTCAAGATAGGTGCACTAGTCAACCTCTGTCTCAGCTCCTGGAAGCTCTGCTGACAACTGACTGGCCACACGAAGGGTTTACCCTTCCTCCTTAACGTACGACAAAGCTGCAAAGATTTCTCCTTTGCCGAAAAGTGAAATCCGGTCTCATCCCCTGGATGAACCACGTTCCTTGCCTAATACAGTCAATCCCGTCATGATTAGTTAATTCATGGCATGGATGACGTCGTAAGGCCTCGACACTGCTACCAAGAGATCCAACCGTTACTCTCGCCTCCAAGGGTTGAGTCACACTGTCGGCATCAGTGTGTGGTCACTGGGTTTCCTCCAGTAAGAATCTCGCAAGTGAGGGTCAAGTCAACAGTTTTTAACCGGCACCTCTTAGTAAAAACAAAAAAAAGACAAGAAAACAAAAGTCACCAAGGAAAGTATCTTTTATTACTTCAACTTAAAGTACAAGGACACAAGGCAACACAAACTACGAAGCTAGAGGCATTATGGGCAAAGGCCTCTATGCCTGGAGCTAGTCCCACACTAGTCCACCCGCTTCCGGAGCTCTATGATTGTAAGTTTCAGCTGCATGAAGTTGTGCTCTCCCCTGAGGTCGGGGTGGACCTCCTGGTGGTGGTGGTGGTAGAGCCTCAAAACGTCGCCCACCACCTGCTGCTCGGCCAGCTCCTCTGCCTCGCCCGCCTCCTCCCTGCGGACCGCCACGGTCGAACCTCTGCCTCTGCCTAGGTGGTTCCTCAACCGTCTGCTGCTCCTCCGCATGGCGGGTCGGGCAGTCACGAGCCATGTGGCCTTGCCCGCCGCATGCATAGCACTGTCTTCCACTCGAAAGACTAGCTCCGCGCTGTGTGCCCCGCACTGCTGAGCTAGTGTCCTGAGGTCGTCTGCCTGAAGGTCTAGTCTTCCTGAACCCCTGAGTCATCCGTCGACTACCTGCTGCAGATGACTCTTCCACGTGCCGCCCTGCGGTGGGTCTCAGCGCTGGTGTAGACTCAGCAAGGAAGCTCTCGATCAGAAGGGCCCACTCCAGTACTCCTGTCTGAGTCGGTATGCTGAGGGAGATCAGCGATGCCCTGATCTCGTGTCTCAAACCCTGCTCGAAGGTTCGGGCCCGGAAGAATGGGTCCCGTACCATGTCGGTCGAGTAGCGCGAGAGATCAGTAAATCTCGCCGAGTACTGAGCGACCGTCATACTGCCCTGCCGCAGCTGAAGAAGCTCCTGAATACGCACCGCACGAAGGGTGGCTGGGACGAACTCCGAGCGGAAGATGATCTCAAAGTCCGTCCAAAGTAGAGATGCCTCATCGTGCACCTGGAGCATCAAGCTCCACCATCGTCCTGCTGCTGCGTGTAGTAGGCTCGCAGCGAGGATCACCATGAGGTCTGCTGGTGTCCTCACTAGCCTAAACAAACGTACCACTGCCTCCATCCAGTCCTCGGCTGCCTGGGGGTCCGTCTCCCCACAAAACCTGGGCGGTCGCTGGCGCTGAAACTCATGCAGTGCGCTGAGGCGATGTGCATCGTCAGCGGCTGGCGCTGGAAGCATCGGGGGCTCGGCGGGTAGTGCTACCGCCGGTGCCACTGCTGACAAAGGGACCTGCACCGAGGCCTCGTCGCTCGGTGGGCTGTCGTCACACTCGACTCTCAGAACCCTAGCTGGCTGCCGTCCTGGGGCCATCCTGAATAGGAAACAGGTGCGCCACGGTCAAACAGTATACTTGGTGAGCTGACACAAAGAAATCACAAAGAAAACTTTGAAACACACACGCAATCAATGTTTTCGTGCATTAAGTCGGAAATCAGAAGTCAGGGTCCTGGTGTACGGATACGTCGGCTGCCGCACCAACACTGGACTCCTTGGACTGATAACCACACTCAATACGCTAAACATTATTGCTTCACATAGAAAAGATCAGAGTTCGCGGTAGAACCGAACTCCTCTAATACCAATTTGTCACGACCCGCCCTCGGTGCCCGTGCCGTGACTACCCCAAGCCCGCCTTCCATAGGCCAGGGGCTGGCGACTAGCACCAAGGCGTAAATTCCAACAAAAGGGAAGGCATTGCCTTTGAAAAGTAAACAACCACCACAGTGTAAGCAAGCGGAAAAGTAACACTAAGTAAAAACAGAGTACAACTGAAGTGCGGAAAAGTAAATGGGCCAGAATACAAACCCAAACTGAAAGTAAAGTACAACTCGAAATGGAAAACAACAACTGTAAAGTAAAAGCCGCTACACCGAGCTATCCACTGGAAATCCCACCTGGAGGGTGGGTACAGATAGCTCCACTGCTCCTCGGGTCCCGTCGTCGGCTCCGAACACGTCCCGGCCAGTGGTCCACCTCCAGGTACCGTCCTGCTCTGCAAGCCTCAGCCAAGATCAACGCTGTCCGTCGTCTGCAACCAACACAACGTAGTGCGGGCATAGCCCGTGCAGGGGTGAGTATAAGCTACTCAGTAGGGACCCCGAGACCCCTGAAGGTCTCCCAAAATCCACAAAGGATAAACCACAAAGAAAGATACAATCACGAAGTAACAACCGACATTGCTTAGGTATATGCCCATACATATACCTAAGTCATCAATTCCAATACGCTCCAAACTCCGAGCCCAAGTACAACTCAGTCCACACAGGAAAGTAAATGTATTCCACATAGGAAAGCAAAACGAAATCCACACAGGATAGCACAACTCAATCCACATAGGAAAGCAACAGGATTCAACTCACACAGGTATACTTTTTCGAAAGATGATAAAGATGATCTCTGATCCATCTAAGTCATCAGACCCACGAATGATTGATAGGTAACTAACCCCCTCAAAAGACCCACACAGGATCGGGCCCACACAGGACCTGTAGGCGCTGGTTCACACAGGACCGCTGAGCGCAAGGACCCACACAGGATCAGACCCACACAGGACCTGTAGCACTGATCCACATAGGATCGCTGAGTGCTGTAGTCGTCGTTGTTGAATCCACACAGGATCTCTGTACTGTCATCGTCGCAGTCACAGTAGCAGTAGCAGTAGCAGTAGCAGTAGCAGTATCAGTCACAGTCGCAGCCAGCACTAGGGTTCCCGCACACAACAAGCTCGTTCGGGAGGGTCCGCTCCACGAGTCGAGAGGCTGATACATCAACTGTCACAAAGTCCAGAGTTGATGTATCCAAAAGTTCCGTATCGTCAACGGGAACTCAACGCAACAGACGGCGCGTCGATCAGACGCCCGGTCTGAGAGTTATTGGTTTTTTCGTTCCAGGGGCCCGGTTGGTTTCTAAGACAAAACCAACCCGACCGTACTCCACCTGCATCCAAAACTCGGGCGGAGTATGCCAAAATATCCGTCTCACTAAGAGGAACACAACAAAGCTGACGGCACGTCAATCGGACGTCCGTAGCTCAAGATATGAGCGTTTCCGCTCCGAGGGTCCGGTTGGTTTCGTGTACGAACCAACCCGGACGAACTCAAAGTATTCCGAAACCCTGAGTGTAATATACCGAATCGACCGTCTCATTCCAAGGATCGCATCGCCGCTGACGGTTCGTCGATCGGAGGTCCGTAGCTCAAGTTATGGCCAAAAGACCGAAATCAATTCGAAAACGGGGGGTCCGGGTCCGGGCCGACCCGGCCCGACCCCCCTGGGTCGGCCCGGCCCGGCTCGACCGGCCGGCCGGCACGGTGGCGCGGTCCGGCGCGGCGGCGCGGCCTGGCCGCCGCTCGTGCGCCGCGCGCAGGGCCCGGTGTGCTGGCGTCCGGCGCCAGCTGTGCGCAACGCGTCCAGCGCGCTGCGATGGAGAAACGGGGGGCACAACCCCCGTGTTTAAGAAACCAACGGCCCCCCCCACGTGGAAGGGGGGCCCGCTCCAGCCATCCGGGGGTTCAGCCCCCGGGTCTTCAGGGTAACGGACAACTTTTCCAGCCGTTCTTCATACACGCGCGACCCAGATGGGGTCCTGCCCTGACCACCGCGGCCGACTTTGCCGGCCGCTTAGAAGACCGCCGCGACACTGCCGCGGCTGGTTTCTCCGGCGGCGCGCCGCCGCCGCCGGTCGCCGGCGCCGCCGCGCCGGTGTGGTGCACCGCCGTCAAACTCTACGGACCACCGGTTGCACACCGGTGGTCCATTTTGATCGCCGCCTGCGCCAAAACTCTCCTCGGGTCGAGAACTTTACTGCGGTGATCTCAAATCCTTAATGCGGTCCCGTTGCTTCATCGCCGACTAAACCGTACAACAAGAGCAAAAAGCGAAGGGTTGTCGGGCCGTGCTTGTACCGCTCGCACCCTCCGTGTTAAGTGCTAACAGTTGGCAAAATTAAACACTTGTTCCCAATAATTTATCGAGCACAACTAATTATCTAAAATTTAGCCAACTCCCAATAATTCTTCCGTAACGAAAAAATATTCTCATCCCACGAATAAAACATGCGCGGATCAACTAAAAAATAGTGCGTGTGTTGATCCGCATTCTTTTTATAAGAGAAAGAAAGATGGAAATAAAGTAGTTCTTTCAAAAATAAAATCCCTACCTCGGTTACAAGATCGATGATCGTCAACGACCCGCGGAAGACAACGTCGCGGAGGTCGGGCGTTACGGTAATCGTTCGTCAAATCCGTTGACGAAGAGGTACGTCCGAAGAGGTACATCGTTGGCGAATCTTTGTAAGCCGACGAAGGAAGTCCGAGGAGGAAGCGGCGTTCCCTTTCGTTGACATGGAAGACGTCGTCGATCTTTGGAAACAACTGGCTACAAAGAAGAGAGGAGCGGCGTTCTTCGTTAGAGCTCGAAGGTTCTTCACGTTCTTCGTCAAGCTTGAAGAAGAAGAAGAAGATGAAGAAGACTTCAAAATCTCTCAAGTGGCTAGAGAATTATAACCAAATAAAATAAGCTAAGGGCTTATTTTATTTACTCAACCAAACCTTTTGAAATTCAAAGGTTTGAAAAAGATTAAACAACTCAACCCATTTAATAAGCTAAGTTGTCAAGTTCATTTAAAAGGGGAGTTAAGGGAGTTTTGAGAGAAGATGAGTAGTTGGGGTTCATGTGGGCCCCACCACACTTAATCCTCCCAAGGGAGGTTAAGTGGATGTGGGTCCCACCTTTAACTCCCTTTGGGAGAAGTTAACCAACAAAATATAAAAAAAAGTGTTCCCATATTTTTTTATTTAACTTCTTATAATTTCTCCCAAAACTAACTTTCATCTCGCATAAAATGCAACCTCGGAAAAGGTCTCCTTAAGCGAATATCGGCGCTGCGAGTTCATCGGTGTCCTCGGATTTCAATTCCGAGCACCGGGTCAAAAGTTAGAAATTCCCGCTCGTTCGTTCACTGAACGTACCCGAGCCGAACTTCGAAAAATGATTCCGGGCACTCCGGGCCTCGGAATCAGGTGCCGTCAGAAACCGCGCTCTTGTAAAATTCTAAAGAAAATTAAGAAAAAATTTCTCTTGAATTTTATGGGTCTTTACATATAGGATAAAGAAACACATCATTATATTTGATTATCTTAGTAATATTTAATCACATACTTGTTGATATTTCATTAGACATGAAAATATTTTGGAACATAGGAATCAATAGAAAGTTCCACATTACCTTTTCTGGCACTTGAGATGGTGTTCCATATACATTTGTCTTCCATAGATATATAACAAATTATTTAGAATAATTTATGATTACGGAACAAAGGATGGTCTTCTATATTCATTTGGATTCCATCAAAACATATCACATTCTCCATAATCATTTTGGATTATGGTTTTCTCCCAGAATAAGCTGTAATTTTTTGGTCAAGCATGAATTTTATTATTAGAAAATACATGTTGGTTAATTAATTTCCATTCCATATAATGGGTTGAGAAAATATAAACATTATAAGGAATTAAGTCATTAAAAAAGATAATAATATAATTGATTGAAATATTAGAAATTATATACATGGTTTTCCCATGATACAACCACATTAAAAATTATAGATTTT
Organism: Viscum album; assembly: GCA_963277665.1. NCBI lineage: Eukaryota > Viridiplantae > Streptophyta > Magnoliopsida > Santalales > Viscaceae > Viscum > Viscum album. The sequence goes on from OY728132.1 coordinate 796,461,361, forward strand.
TTATTTTACTATATTCTTGATATACTGGAGTCCTAGCACCATCCATTAATTTTTTTTCACTCCCAGAACATCATTATTTTCATTAGTTTCCTAATGTGTACTAGTATAATTATCTTCATTAATTGGAATACTATATTTATCATGATGATTCATAAAAAAACCAATCAAATATAAAATTATCCACACCACTCCATTTTTTTCTTATGAATAGACCTAGATTTCATTTACTCTCTAATACGACACCAGAAATATTTTTTTTAAAACTAATTTTTTATATGGTATATAATTTTTTACCTATATAAGAAAGGTATTTTAACACAATCATAATAAGGTAAGTATATAATAATTACATCCTAAATAATGTTAAATGAAAAATTTAAAAACAAATCTAAGTTCTATTGCAACTCAGTTGAGATCTGATCAGTTTCATAAATCCAACTTTTATCCATTATATTACATAATTTTTTTAATAATATCAATATATTAAGTAATAATTACAAAATTCATAAAAACTAAAACTATTTTGAATAAAAATTCAAATAATTTCAGTTTACAAACAAAATTTCATTACCCAATCCTAAATTTATTTAAGGAAATTATTTAAGTTCACTTTATTTTAATCAATTTTATAATCATTAAAATATTATTAAAGTCAAATAAAATTTAAATAACTATCTATTTTTATGTATAAAAAACAAATTTATCATACATGAATACATCATTATAAAAAGCAACTTAGTTTATCATGGAAACTGCAATTTGATAAGGGAAAAATCCATGTGGAAATAATTAAAACTTTACATTTATCACCTATATCCCTAATTTCATAACCTTATCCCATGAGATAACACAATTACATATATATAAAACCATAATATTGAAATACTTTATATCAATGTTTATTAACAATATATAATATCACACAAAAAACTCTAGTAAGCTTACAAAACTCACACATTTGTTATCTAATAATGAGCATTTTCATATAATAATATTTTTTACACAAACCTTTACAAAATGGTGTTTCCATAATTTTATGTACATAATTAGGTATTTTGAAAATTTTCCTTTAATTTCTATATAGATAGTAAAGTAATGAAAATTCTTCTTAAAGTTAATCCATCAAAACTAAATTATTAATTAAAATTTTATTTGAACTGATTTTAAACACAATAAATACATTACAAGAATAAATATTACTAAATTGGATTTATATAATATAATTATAATTTATTATAACCCCAACACACCCTAAATTATTAAACAGAAATTGAAATCATGAATAATTTTATGTTTTAAAACCCTTTTAGAAAAAAAACAACTTTAAATCATAAATTTATTTACAAACATATAGAGTGCATGGATTTATGTTTTAAAAAATAAAGTTACCATAAAACACATAAATAAATTACATTAGAAATAAATACATTCCACTTTAAAAATATATCATATAAATAACTCATAACTTTTAAATAAAATCATACCACTTTAATAAAGATTTCTTATAAAAAATGATATTTCAAATATTTATATTAATTCATAACCAAACACATGGTAATTATTTTCTATTTCAGGTCATTCAAAATCTTGGGAGAGGATATGTAGAAATATGGGGATAAAATATGATAGAAGGTGAATGGAATCAACACACCTTGATGATTTGACCAAATAATCATTGTAAGAGTGATTAATCAAAGCATAATGAAAAATAATTTAGGTAACCGAATTTAACGACCACAACCCCAGTAGTCCAAGGTCAGTGCATTACATTATTACATCAACATAGATACAACACTAAAATCTCAAAGGTACGACTAGTTTAGAATTCTTGGAATCCATATTAGATACATGAACCTTACGTACAGTTTAAAACATAAAATACAATAAATAAAATCCTTTGAGAACATCATTATTCTCCAAGATTAACCCTGCATATCCGTCATAATACACATCTTGGAATCCTAGGAAGAATAAAACATAAGAAATGGGTGAGATTAGATGATTAGTAAGGGTAAGCTTACAATGGAAGATATTATGAATAATAAGCATAAACATTAAGGCAAGGCGTATAACTAAAACACACACCATTAAAACATAGTCTTGAGCATAATATGAAAGAATAAATAATACCATATAAAATAATCACATGAGCTAGTAAACAAAACCATTAATTTTATAATAGTTTAATAATAACATGGAATGTCAATAACTAATATCATAATGAGGGAATGCATAATTCTGAACATCATAAACATATTTTCAAGGCTTTGACTAAGACACCATACATAAACGGGTAATACATCAGACAATACCCAAATTAGTTTATCTCATGAGACCTACCAATGCATCGAGGGGCTGTAACGAACCCTTCCCATCACTTAATAAGTCTAATGCATTCCTCATATGAAAAGGGTGAAACATAAACATCATAAATATTCATATTGAGAAACTAACATAAGAAATGTGAATACTTCAACTATAAACCATGAATGGTATCAAAATAGAACATCCACAGTTAAACTGATCATAAAACCTTCAATAAAATATGGTAAAGGTATAATAAGAGATAAAAATTAATCAATAATGAGATACAAAAAATTATATTTACATATAGTAAAATAATCTAATAAAATCATTAAAAATTTCTTAATAGAAATACATTTTTTTTTACTTTGAAATTATTTAAAAGCTATGCAATTATAAAAGAAAAAACTTCCTTTGAAAATAACTTTTTATTATTTTAAGGTAATATTCAAAATGTTAAGGCATCACAATGGTGGAAAAATATGCTCATTCCATATAAGTTAAAAAAATATTCCTTTTGTCAAAAAAGTCATAAACTGCATCATTTGGAAAATAACAAAAGATTTCTTTCAAACCATTTTATAAAAAGTAAAACATGGGTCAAAAAAGAAATTAAACCTTTGTAGGATAATTGTAAAAATATTTTGATTTTTTTAAGAAACATGTACTTGAATGATAAATATTCCCTAGTAGACAATTACAAATAAACAATCTCAAATAAATGAGATTGTGAAATTAACCGTTACCACTTTATAATAAGTAGAATCATATGCTCCATGAAATAAATAAAATTATATGGATATTAAAATAAAATTATATTTATAATAATAATAATCATAAAATGAATTCATGGACAGTATATAAACAATATAAAATAAACAAGTGGTGAATACGACATGTATATCATAGAAATAAAAAGTGAGATGAATTTCCCTTACCTTACACTTCCTTTAGTAGAACGTGTTTTAACCTCCTATATAATGGTTTTAAGCATGTTATTAACTTATATAATAACATTATTCATATTTATGATATCATATATGATATTATTATATTATTTTATCACTCATTTGTTAATAATATTGTGTTATTACCCTTGTTTCGGGTGTTAACTGCTTCATTTTCATATGCATGTTTTGTCATGAATGTCTCAGTTATTTTGTAAAGGATATAGATCCAAAATCCATAGAATTATATTAATGTTATAAATATAATATTTAGTCATTAAATAACTTTTTATAATAATTCTTAAATGGTTAACATAGAAAAGTAAGCACATCACGTCGTGGAGATGGTAGGTTGTACGCACGCACAATCAATGATATCATTCAATTAAAGGAAAAGTGGTAAGAAATTAGATGGTATATTAATTATAGGGAATAAATATCATGTAATATTTATTATTTATATCCATTATATTCATTATTATACCCATACGAATATTTTTTTTATGAAAAATAAATTACACCACAACGTGGAGACGGTAATCCGTACGCACGAACGCATGGTGATATTGTTTTTCATAGGATGGATAAAAGGAGGAATATGGTTATCCCATAATCATAATAAAATATAAGAATAAATATCATACTGGATTTTTTAATTTAATATGGAAACAACATAGGAATAGGAAGTAGAAGAATAAATTTACTTAAATGAATTGGTAAAACAATTACCTCTTCTTCAGTGGTCTTCCTTTGGATCTCCTCTTAAGAACACTAGGGTTAGTATTTTTAGAATACCAGGACCTATATAACCTAAATAATAATTCTGGTAGGATAAATGGTAAGGTTTTGGTTGAGCTATAAGGCTCAATGTGGTGTGAGGATGTGCCTTTTTATAGTATAGGGGAGGGACACTCTTGGAATCCTTTATAATATTAAATTAATATAAATTGATTTTAGATTTAAAATAGCTCCAAAGTGAGTTATTTAGAATATAAGATGAGTATGGATATAAATTCTCTCAATAAATGATTTTTATAAATGTTAATGTCACAATATTAACCTTATCTTTTGGCTTTAACCCTTAGTTAAACTCTTTAACTCTTACCATGACAACTTGACTTTTTTACTTTTTAAGGTTAATATAGTTACTATAAAATTAAAAATGAAACCAAAATAGATCATTTATGAAATATTTAACCTTATTATAGTCATTTTTATGAATTTTATATTTTATAAATTTTATATAATTTAATAAAATATTATTTATTTTAAAGTATCATTTATGCCAATTTTGATACTATTCATTATTTTTTTTAAATATCAAAATAACTTGATAAATTAGATAAAACATTTATAATATATTACTAAAATGTATAATTTATCTATAAAATTCTTTTATGTCCTTATTTATTTCAAACTATATTTATTTTAATATTTTTAATATCATTTATTTGATATTTCCATTAATTAAACAATTACTGCATCATTATAATGAAAGCCTTCAACTAAATTATTTCTTCTCTAAAATTAAAAATAAATTATCATGATGAAGATAAATCTATTATAATTTCAAACTAAGGATGATTTTTGTTGAAACCCAATTATAAAATGAAATTAGGATAAGTGTTAGGCTAATTTTATAATATTATAATATTATTTTTACCTTTAATTACTTGATTTACCCTTAATCATGCTAAATAAAAATTTATTAAAATTACTATTCACAATATCCAAAAATTAAATTGATCCTATTAGAATATAAATATAACATTTATTAAGACCATTTATTTTGATTCTTCTAAATTCAATTAAAAAAAGTGGCTAAATTAAGTTTAACACTAATCCCACAGATGTGGTGAGAAGGTGGGTAAAAGGAAACGTTCAAAAGTTCAATAAGTTTTTATATATAATTTCAATATAAAAGTGATTCCAATAAAATAAATTGGTTTAATATATGTATTATTTATCTATAATTACTTTAAAAATCAATTTAAATTATAATAATTATTTAAAAGAAAAGTCAGTTTTTTTAACTACAATGCAGTATTTTTCACTATTCATCAAAAAATAAAACTTATCAAAAAAATACCAAAAATTCACCCTAAGTTAATTATTTTATTAAAAATTCAAAAAATAATTCTATTTATAAAAATAAAATTAATAAAATTTCCAAAATTTAGTTTTAAAATAGGTGTACCATTAAAAGGTGGTAAAATTCCCCTAAAAAATATATAGTTTTTATGCATAAAATCATATTTTTTCTTATATAATTGTCTAGGAAACACATAAGATAAATGTTAAAATTATTTGTAATATACATAAGTTTCATAATTTGGTTAATACTATTCATTACCAATATTTAAATGGCTAGTTTAATAGATCATGGTGTGCTCGCACTCACTATTGCGTGCAACACAAGATATTGAATGTATTTAAAAATAAAACATACCATAAAATCTCGGGGTGTTACATTCTTCCCTCGAAAAATTTCATCCTTAAAATTTGAAATTACACTTAAAAAATAAAAGTTTGATGCTTCAAAATTCTTTTGTGGGGAATCCCAAATTTAAAATATGGTTAATGAGACCTCCACTTTAAAATAAAGAAAGGGAAGTATGAAGGTCACAAAAGATAACACATAATAGGGTTCTGTGTAGGAAAACATGGACATGGAAGATAAATCTAACCATCGATTTCTGATGAAGAGTGATAAAGAACATGGTTATGAGAAATTTAACAATTAGAAATATATAAATCTACGATGATCTAAGCATCCATTTAATTAATCAGAAAAGAAGGTATTAGGATAAGATTTTTTGTTTCAAGATCTTTTCCCTAGATTTGAAGAATTCATTTATTTAATAGACTAATAACATATGAAAACATACTTACTTGACAAGTAGTGTTTCATCCTTTAATCAATTTCCACCACAAACTCATATTTTTTTCCAAATGATGAGTATTTAAGATGAAATTTTCATGCCTGAAGATTTCAAATCAACTTATATAGATCACAAAATCCAAAAAATTATAACCATATATTCCTCCCATCTTTATACATTAACCAAAACCAAAGTGGTTAGGATAAGATAAGATAATTCCCCAAATATAATTCTCCAAAATTCAATATTAAAACCCCAACGTTCAATATAGATCATTCAAAAAATAAACATCCTTCCTCAAAAATATTCTAGACTAAGATTGAAACCCAATAATTAAAAGGATTTGATCATGTAGTCTTCCAAATAACATCAATCACTCTTAATGTATTACACCAAAAATTTAATCACATAAATCTCATAATATCAATGTTTTTCTAATCACTTCCATTAATAACTTGAGTCAACATAATTTTAAAATAAAATCATATTTGACTCCAAAATAAAATTCATTATATTTACCTTAATCTTATAGGATTCTCAAAATAGAAAACTTCTTCCAAAATAACATTAATTACCACCAAATCATCTTCCAATCCCAATGTTATGTATTTTATAAAAAAATATCCCTGAAATAAAAATAACATTTATCCATTAGATATTTTAACTAACTAAAGAAAATTTCATGCCAACCAGGACTTCACATAGGCTAGTGGTAGGAATTTTACCCTTGTCTCCCTTCAGTTGTGGGTTCAAACTGCATTGCCTTTCCGAAAGCAACGGGTTGTCACCCAGCCTACAGGTTGTCCTTTTTCTAAAACTTTATAACCTCCAAAATACATATGATATACATTATTGAAATAAGGTTAATAACTAAATATCCTTTTAAATAAGGGTTTCAATACAATCTCGATACATAAAATACATCATACATTTATTTCCACATAGGTAATTCCTTGGTCTAGAGGTTATCTTATAGAATAGGGAATTGACTTGGGTAATTCCTAGGTTCCAAAAATTTAAGGAAATGAACTAAAAATGTATTCTTATTATTAGTTTTATTTCCTTCCATTATTCCTTTCCTTTTTCCTCGAAAATTCTTTACTTTATATCTTTATTTCCCAAAATAAAGCATTTCTCTGTTCTATTGAGATACTTTCTTGGGTGATTCCTTCCACATTTATTACATTATAGAAATCTAGATTTCTTTTCTCCATGGTCTCCACCACTGGAGTTCTTAGAAAAATCCATCCTTCTATTCTTTGGTAAGTTTGGGATTTGGTTAAGGTATATATTGTTAATCATATTTTGGAAAAAATAATTAGGTATGAACATGATATCTTTCACTCCTATCAACATCCCATCTGGTATATCATTTCCACCACCTTGTCCATCATGTTAAATGTTAACATGACTCCTTCAGGTTCCATCCATTGACAAAAACCAGAAATCACAGTGTGAGTAAAAATAGTTAAAGTGAGAAAAATTTATAATCATTTATAGAATATCATGACACCTTATTTTTAATATAGAACACATTATGTTTAACCTAGGTTATTTATTTTCATCATATATTCAAATCCTTCATAGTTTTTTTAAATAGAATATGAATTATCTTAAGCATATCCCCTGGTAGTGTCAAACCAGGTGTGCAGTAAGGCCCATTGTTGTGTACCAGGTTATGTCGAGTCAGGCCCGACATACCTTTTCGGAGTTGTTATCCCTAGGTATATATGTTCCAAACCCACATCCACTTGTATCCAGACAGAGATGTATTGCAAGGAAGAACCACATAATCTATACCTTAACAAAATTCTAGTATGTTATTATATACCTATCCTCAAAGTATATGTTAGTTTTATGTTCCCTAATCTATGTTTTCTAAATCTATTTTCCAAGGTTTCAACTAAACTTTCTCTAATACCAACTATAATGACCCTGACCTCAGTAGCCCGGAGTTGGTGCCTTAATTTATTAAATTAGGATAGATACAGTAATCAAATCCAAAAGGATTGATCTATTTAGTAGTATTGGAATCCAGATTACATACATGAACCTTACATTACACTTTAAAACATAAAATACAACATAGAAAATCCTTTGATAAAATCATTATTCTTCTAGCTTAACCCTGCTTATCTGTTATAATACACATCTTGGCATCCTTGGAAGAATAAAAAATAATAAAGGGGTTAGATTAGATTCTCAGTAAAGGTAATATTAAAATTGAATCTATTATGAATAATACGCATAAACATTAAGAAAATATGTGTAACTAAAACACAATACATTTAAACATAGTCTTGAGCATAATATGGAAATAATAAATAATACCATATAAAATAATCACATGATCTAGAAAACATAACCATATATATTCTAATAGTAAAATAATCACATGGAATATAAATATATAATATCATAATGAGGGAATTCATAATTTCGGACATCATAAACATACAATCAAGACTTAGGCCAAGACACCATACATAAACGGGTAAGACATAAACCAATACCCCAACTAGTTTGTCTCATGAGACCTACCAATGCATCGAGGGGTGGTAGGGGGCCCCTCCCATCACTTAATAAGTCTAATTAATTCATAATATAAAAATTGTGAAACATAAACATAATAAACATTCATATTGAGAAACTATCATATGATATGTGAATAATTTAACCATAAACCATGAATTGTATAAAAATATCACATCCACAGTCAAACTGATCATAAAAATTTCAATAAAATATGGTCGAAGGTATCATAAGAGATCAAACTTAATCAATAATAATATCCAAAAAAGGATGCTGACATAGATGAAAATAATCTAATAAAATCATTAATTTTTTTTGAGATAAATACCATTTTTTTACTTTGAAATCATTTAAAATCTGCACAATTATAAAATAATACATTTACTTTGAAAATAGCCTTATAAGCTTGTAATTAGTAGAATCGTACACCCCATGAAAGAAAGAAAATTATATGGATATTAAAATTCTATAATATTTATAATTATAGTCATAAATGGAATTCATGGGTAGTATATACACCACACAAAAGAAATAAGTGGTGAATATGACATGTATCTCACAGAAATAAAAAGTGAGATGAATTTTCATTACCTTTTTCTTCCTTTAGTTGAACATGATTTAACCTCATGTATAATGGTTTTAAACATGTTTTTAACCTATATAAAAACCTTATTCATATTTATGATACCATATATGTTTTTATTATATTATTTTATCACCCGTTTGTTGATAATATTGTGTTATTACCCTTGTTTCGGGTGTTAACTACTTCATTTTTCTATGCATGTTTTATCATGAATGTCTTGGTTATTTTGTAAGGTATATATATCCAAAATATATATAATGATATTAATTTCATAAATATAATATTTAATCATTAAATAAATTTTTATAATTGTTCCTAAATGGATAACATTGAAAATGAATCACATCACGCCGTGGAGATGGTAGGTCGTACGCACACACAAGCGACAATATCATTCCCTTAATGGTAAAGTGGAAAGGAATTTAATGGTATATTAATTATAAATAATCAATATCATGTAATATTTATTATTTATATCCATTATATTCATCATTATACCCATCCAAATAATTTGGTCATAAAAAAAATTACACTACAACATGGAGATGGTAAGCCATACACACGCACACATCGTGACATTGTTCTTATTAGGATGGATAAAAGGAGGAATATAGTTGTAACATAATCATAATAACATATTATAATGTATATGATACTTTATTTATTACTTTAGTATGGAAAAAACATAGTAAGAGGAAGTAGAAGAAGAAATGAACTTAAATGAATTGGTAAAACAATTACCTCTTCTTCGGTGGAATTTCTTTGGATCTCCTATTAGGGACAATATGGTTGGTATTTTTGAAAGATAAAGACCTAAGTAACTTAAATAAAAATGTTTTTAGGAGAAATGAACAGGGTTTGGTCGAGATATAAGGCTCAATGTGGTTTGAAGAAGTGAGAGAGGAGGTGCTTTTTATAAGAGAGGGGAGGGGCACTCTTGGGATCCTTTAAAACATTAAATTAATATAAATTTATTTTCGATTTCGAATAGATCCAAAGTGAGTTATTTATAATATAATATGATTATGGGTTGAAATTATCTCAAAAAATTATTTTTATACATGTTTATGTTACAATATTAACCTTATCTTTTGCCTTTAACCCTAGGTTAAACCCTTTAACTATTACCGTGACAACTTGGACTTTTTAGTTTTTAGGGTTAATATAGGTACTATAAAATGAAAAAATAACCCCAAATGGATAATTAATGTCATATTTAAAATTATTATAGTTTTTTGGATGAATTTTATATTTTTATTTATTTTATATTATTTAATAAAATATTATTTATTTTAAAGTATTATTTATGTCAATTTTGATACCATTAATTATTTGTTTTTTAAATATAAAAAAACATGATAACTTTTAACCAACATATATAATATATCACTAACATGTCAAAGTTATCTATAAATTTCTTGGATGTTATTAATTATGTCAAATTATATTTATTTTAATATTTTTAATATCATGTATATGATATTTCCATTAATTAAACAATTACTACATCATTATTATGAAAAAATTTAATTGAAATATTTATTATATAAAAATTTAATATAAATTATCATGATGAATATAAATTTATAATCTTTAAAATGACTATTTACAGTCGAATTTATCAGTTGTATGACCACATATTAAAAATGTAATACTTATTAAAAAACATGAGTATGGCATTTTTAACTCCAAATGGTTGTTTCTTTCCCAAGTGGCTTAAAAAGGTTATAATTTCATTCTACAATTTATTTTTTGAAACCCACTTATCCAATGAAATTAGGAAAAGTGTTAGGGTAATTTTCTAATATTATAATATTTTTTTAACCTTTAATTACTTGATTTACCCTTAACCGTGGTAAATAAAAATGTACTAAAGTTACTGTTCATAACATCCAAAAATTAAGTTGATCATGTAAGACTATAAATATAATATTGATTAAAACTATTTATGTTCATTTTTCCAAATTCAATTCACATAAGTGGCTAAATTAAGTTTAACACTAATCTCGTAGATGTGATGAGAATGTGGGTAAAAAGAAACATTCAAAAGTTTAATAAGTTTTATATATAATTTCAATATAAAATTGATTAAAATAACATAAATTGGATTAATATATGTATTATTGATCTATTGTGACTTTAAAAATCAATTTAAATTCTAATAATTTTTTAAACAAAAAGTCAATTTTTTAACAATAATGGAGTATTTTTTCACTATTCATCAAAAAATAAAACTTCTCAAAAAAATACCAAAAATTCACCCTAAGCTAATTTTTATATTCCAAATTAAAAAATTAAGTATATTTTGAAAATTAAAATTTATAAAATTTCCAAAATTTAGTTTTAAATAGGTGCACTATTAAAGGGTGGTAAAATTCCTCTTAAAAATATAGTGTTTGTGAATAAAATCAGATTTTTTCTTATATAGTTTTCTAAGAATCACATAAGATAAATGTTAAAATAATATGGAATATACATAAGCTTTATAATTTGGTTAATACTATTCATAAAATCAATTTAAACAACTAGGTTAATAGATCATGGTTTACTCAAATTCAGTGTTGCGTGTAACGCTATTAAATTTATTTAAAAAGAAAACATACCATAAAATCTTGGGGCGTTACACCGAAGAAACCAAATCCCAAAAAAAACCTCACCATAGGGGTAACTGATTTTGAGGAAAGAAAGGGGGTCGTGTGACTTGGTATATATTCCAAGCTATACCAATGGTTTTTAAAAACCATTGGTATAGCCTATTAAAAACCAACCTACACTAATGGTTAGCTAAAACCATTGGTATAACCCATAAAAAACCAACCCATACCAATGGTTAATTAAAATCATTGGTATAGGTCCATGGGTATAGATGTAAATTATATCAGTGTAAATTCATTCTCATAATTATTCACATATTTTACTTAAAAATCATCTCGATAGTAATGAAATTTGAATATAAGAACTTTCAACTTCACTAATTCTTTATAGTTATCCCTGAAATTCATGGAACAACATATTTTATCCAAGAAATATTAATTTTATTTTTTTTAAATCATTTACTTAATTTTTATACTACTTGTAAAAGATATGTATTGGTGTTGCGTAAACGCTCTAGGTAATCATACCAATCCTAAATCTTAAAAATAAATAACCATCATAAAAATAATTTATTCATATTTATAATAAAAATTTATAACTATAAAGTGAAATCTTTGGTGGTTCATTTTGATGGATTTTTGACATGATTGGAAGTGAAATTGGTGGAGAGTGAAATCTTTCTGGGAAGTTCATAGAATCTGGCTGGAAAACCCAAATACACGACATGTAGTTCAAAAGAACACATATTGTGTATCTAAGATAATGTGGTGGCTGGGGTTTTATCCTGGGTTAAATATCACATGCCATGTGACTTAACCCATATGGTATGTACTCAAAGATGACCAGCCTGGTATGTACAGACTGTACACACCTGGGTGGCTAATTAGCCTCACATGCTGTGTGGGTAGGTATTATACACTATGTAATAATGGAACAAAAAACAAGATACAGTGGTACACACATTTCAAACCACCTAGAATAACATTCCACATAGTCCTATGTGTCCATTTCACACCATAAAATGTACCAATACATGTCCAGTATTTTTCTTAGGAGCTACACACAATGTATCCTATATCACAAAATGAGTACTTATTACAAACCTTGAAAATTTTCATATCCCTTAATTAGAACTCATATTTGGTAAATAGAATAGTCTATCCTAATTGTTTTTCTATGCAGAATGTAATGATGTCATTTATTCAATATCAGAGATAAAACATAAGTTGATGAAATAATTTTTCTATCTTAATATTTGTACATCCAGTGATGGGATTCGAGTGTGATATTCAATGTGATTTTGTGGTTGATACGTCCCTAGAATATTGGTTATGTCAAGGTACAAGTCCCTCATATCCTTTATACAGATAGGGTTGGTACCCCACCACACCTAGGGCATGAGTCTTTAATTTTTGGAGTTGTTACTCCCTCATCCAAGAGATCGGGTAGGGTGTGGTTCCTCCTCTATGGTTGGTACTCCCTCAACATTTATGAACCCTTTTGAAAGGAATTATTCCTCCACTACAATCAACAACCACCCAGGTTCTTTCAACACCACTAGCTAACTGATGGTGTCTTCAGAAAATTGAATACCCACTATAACTCCACTAGCTAGACAATGGATCCCACATGCGAGATGATGAAATTTTACTACCTCCATATGTACAATCCTCAACCTGTCTCTCCAAAATTCGATTCCTAGACCCTTTTCACATAAAAAAACCACTAAAACACCCATAATAGAGATAAACCAAAAGATAAATAGAGAATTTAAAAAACTTTAAATATATCATACATTGAATTAAGAGAGGATGTTACATCCACCATGTTCCAAAATTAGTTATTGTACATGGACTCTATCTCAAATTTTATGGGTTTTATCTATTTCTAGAAATAAAACCTCTCAATAAACTCTTGATAAGTAATAGATTCATCATCCTTTTACATAAGAAATCCATATATATTGGGCTCTAGAAAAACCCTACCAAATATTTTAGGTTCTTATGTAATTTTAGTCAGTTCTTCTTTCATAACTCTTTATAGAACCGACTCAACATACATATTAGGAACACTCTTTTTTTATTGGTTTTAAACTTCTTTAAGTTCAACTTTCATCCAACTAAAACCTTGATTCACATGTTTACTTTCATAGAAGACACCATATCAAGCCACATAAAATATTTGTTTAGTAGGATTATAAAAATAATATCCTATAGTCCCATTTGGATAACCAAAAAAATAAGAATTTATCTGATTTATGGTTAATTTTTTTGGAAATCAATTTTTTTACACAAGTTTCACAACCCCAAATTCTTATGAATGAAAAATTGTGATGTTTTCCAATCCATATCTTATATAGTTTCTTTATGAATGATTTATATAGAATTTGGTTAATTAGGAATGCATTAGTTTATATATAATATATTTATAATGATATAGAAAATTGACACTAAATTATCATAAATCAAACCATGTCCAAATGGGTATGATTCTTACTCTTAGACACAACATTTTATTACAATGTTACAAGATGAGTGAGTTATAAAACAATTACATAGTATAATATATGATCATTGAATTTATGGATTAATTATTCACAACTTTGTGTTGATTAAATAATATTAATAATTTTTATTAGTATATTCTGTAGTCCATTCTAAAATTATTTAAACTTTTCAAATGTTTCAAACTTTTATCTCATTAAAAATAAATAATAATATCGACTAAATTAATCAATAAATTTTGTGATGTACCTATTACCACTAATTTATTGAGTAATAATTGGTCCACATACATCACTAAATGTTAGATCCAAAAATCCACTATCCCTCTCACATTTTACATTAAAATGCTCTTTGGTCATTTTTCTTAATAAACAAGATTCACAAGTATCAAACAATTAATAATCTAATGAGTCTATTAATAAATATTCATGGAGTTTTTTATGCTTTTCTCATTTATATGTACAATAAGATAGAATTATAAATATAAATAATTTGTAAACCATTTACCATATTCTAATTTCCAAAATAAATTTCATTCATGTATATAGAAAAACTTTTGTTCTAAATAATTAATTAAAATAACATGTTATCAAAATAAGAAATAGAAATAAAATTTCTATTTATGGTTGAAACATAGTAACTATTTTACAATTCCAAAACTAATCAAATGGGTATATTTAGATCACTTGAGCTAAATTATAATGGTGAAAATATTTCCATATTCCCAAAATGAAGATCTACTTTACCTTTATTTAATTCTCTTATATCTATGAGTATGTATTGATCAATATAAATGTGTGATACACACCTAGTTTAAAAAACCTATGATTTAGAGATATATAAATTTATTTCTATCACATCCACAACCATATAATCATAATTATTCTCCTTGAAAAACTTCTTGACCTTAGATACCAATCTATAATTATTTTATTGGTCATAATTATAAGATATCTTAAAATGATAATCATGATGCATGCCATAATATATATTAAATACATATCAATGGGTGAGTATCATGTTTTATATCTTTTCATTAAGTACTTTTAATAAAATTACTACCACTAAAATGATGACCCCATACATCATTAACTTTAGTGGTCCAAGATCCATATTTCACTAAGTTTTGAGTCCAATTTAGTGTTAATCTCAAATATTGACTATATATATAGGTTATACATCATGAAAATCATATAATTTTTTACTATTATATAGTTGAATGAAAAAATATTTTCCCAAACCCATTATATGGATAAACACAAATGTATTCCTATAGAATCATATCTCATAGGGTTTTCTAGATAAGTGTCACCAATAACTTGCAATAGGATTTGGTTACCTAATCGTTAGGGATAGCTTCATCCAATACTAATTAATAAAAATAATCCATGGTCACACTAATTTATTATGAATCTAATAGGTTGGATGATCGAGTTATTTATATGTTTTTTAGAAGTGATCTCACTCATAGTATTTGAGGGTTTTTTTCAAGTCTCCCAATTTAATATACAATTCATGAATATTAAACCCATAACTATTGAATCTCATGCAATCTTTTTTATCCCATTTTTTATAAATTTATGTAGGAATGATTCTAAAAATTTATTTTTTTGGAGTCCCTATTCCATCCACCAAATTAATATGTTCAAACCATATTAGTGTGTAAATATTTACACAAATTAGTGTTTATGTTACAAACCCAAAAAAAAAATCTAAATATATTAACACATATTAAAATTCATCCATGAATAAGGTACCTGATACCATTAATATAAAGTTTATAATTATATAAAATCAATGATCCCTATGAGAGTAAGCTTTGAGTGATAGATAGCCAACCCAAACTTTTTTAGACAAGGCACAAACCTCAAAGCTAGTGAGAAGTCTAATTCAAAGTACCTCTACCTAAGGATAAATTATGTAAAATAGAATTTAATTCCATAATAAATCTAACACCAAATAAATATAAACTATATTAAACCTCTAAATTCATGATTATAAATTCATAGAAAATTGAATTCAAGATAGATTTAAACTATATCTTATGTTGTCATACCTAGCATGTAATTCAGGGTATGTAAATTTTATAAGAATGAATTTATTACATAAACTTAAGCATATATAATATTCACATTATATAGATAATTTATATACATGAATATTTAAATATCAGTAGAAAAATAAATAAACAATTTATTTAATTTCCAAACATGAGATATTAATATGAGATTTTTCTATTTTATTTAGGTATAAAAATATTCCATTTATAATTCCCATCACTTATATTTAAAAAAAATCATAACTTAAGAAATTGTACAATTTTTTTCTTATTTTTAGACAAAGTCATGTTTTATGAGAGATTGTGAAACTATCTATCATAAGCCATGGTTAAATTATAACACATAGTAGATGCTATCATGGGTAACCATTCAAAATTCATGAAATGTTCTATCATATAGGGGGTTAATTGAAATAGATATATATTAATTAGATATATCATATATATCATCATTATGATTTTATGAAATATTTTTCATAGTATTAATATCAATCATAGACTATGATAACACTTATAATAGCTTACGAAACTGTATAAAACCATAAGATTTAACGAATTGTACACTAAAAATAAACCTATTATCCCCCATGAATGTGAAATACACTGAATAAAATATTATAATATCCCATATCATATATAATAATATAGTGATTATTTGGATAATTTTTAAAAATTTTATATCATACCTTATTATATTTCCTTAAGCACATTATGAAATACATGTTATTTATAAAATCAGTATGAAAACATGTTGATTCAATGATGAACCTAACTATGATGCCACTGATGGGTTATGTAAGAACATATAATGATCCTAATAGAAAAATAAAACAAATAAAAAATTTATATTCATCATCATCAAATCAACATGTAAATGAAGAAGAAAAATAAAGTTGTTTACCTCATATCTAGCAAGCTTCTATATTAATGGAGTCTATTTGATGGAGATCACTTAGAGATAAAAAAATTACTCTCACCTAAATAGGCATTACACCATCCACTAAAATACTCACACACTATGAGAGGACCATCAAACTCAAAAAGGTGATTTTACACCTTCTCCTTAAAGATAAATAGTGAACAAAGAAGGAAGAGATCTTAGATTTTCTAGAGAGAATCATTACTCTATCCCAACAATAGAATAACATCATTATATAGGTTTACTTCATTTAATGAAGGGTTTCAAGTATTAACTTCCAATTATTTGAATAAAAAATTCATTACCATAAATCATTCCCATTTTAGTGTATTGTTGTTGAATGTTTCAATGATCATGATATGTTTTTCATGGTATAAATTAATCATCTCTATGATTCTTAACTGAAGAAAATTGTTTGGAAGACATGTCCACATCCAATACACTCGATATCAAATATCATATTCCATTTGATATATCATGCCATATGAAATTTTTATCTTTACACTTTCTATATGATTTAGATAAATAATATCCTATTAACTTTATAAAGTAAGCCTATAATATTCTAGATAGGATCGCTCACATTTAATTTATAATTAATTTAAAATAAGAATTACCTCATAAATGATAATTATTATTGTTTAATTATAATTCTTCTCTTATTTTGTAATAATTGTGATGGAGAATTAAATTAGGGATTCTTCTAGTTATATTGACACATGCACCATGAATCTCTGAACAATGTCTTGGTATTCTGGGTGCAAGCACAGAGGAACCTAGTTCTTCCTGTTGTTCACTATTGATCATATTAGGAGGATTTATTTGTTCTGTCTTGTTCTTGAGAGGGTGGGATAAGGATGTTCTCTATAGGGATTGAGATAATTTCTTAAGAGGTTCTCTATTTTTCAAAACAACTATCATCCTCTAAAATGATATAAGTTAGAATATATACTTTATATTAATATTTGATAATTACACTAAGACCCTTTATCAAATATTTTTTTAATTTATTCCCCATGTATAATATTAATAATAATATTATTATTATAACACTTGACATGAACATATTTAAATATAATTTGTTAAATAAATAAATTAATATTTATTTAAATGATATTAAATTATATATATATCATTTCTATCAGTTGATAAACTCGGTCTATCAATCCTCCTTAGAATTTATCGAACCATGAATAATAAAATATTTATTTCAATAAATAAATATTATTTATTAAATAAATAAATATTTTTTATATTCACTAAACTCATGAATAAATATTTATTATAATATTCAAATAACTAAATAAATATTTATATTAATCAATTAATTGAACTGGTGAATAAATTTTATTTATTTATTACCATGTGAATAATAAACAAGAGATAAGATTCTACTCACATATCCTAAACTTGAATATATGGTGATAGAATTTATATGATCCACTTAACTTGAATAAGTATTATTTAAAAATTTGAAAATAATATTTATTCTTAGTATTAAATTCAAAAGAATTTAATGAGACTTTGGATACACTTAGTGGAATTAAGTGATATTACCTAAAGACCAATATCAGTTTCTAGAAACACATCAAGGCACCCATAGAGAAATAAGTTAATTTCACAATGAAAATGACTATCTTATGAATTATACTGTGTAATATAATCCATTTTATTGATATAAAATCAAACATGATTCATACTTGTATCATCACCCCACAACTTGATTTATTTCTCATTTACTTTCCAAAATGAACTTGTCAATTAAATTATATGACCATGGATTTAATCATAAAATTTCATTTTAATCAAATGGATATATATATATTATTCCATTAACTATGAATGGAAAAATCATTTATGGACTTATTCAATTAATTTAATATCACTTATGATGCAACCAATGTATTCTACCTAACCACGAGCATACCTCATCGCAATTTTTATCTATACATAAAATTATGTGATTCCTGATTTAAATTTTTAATAATCTCAAGTATAAGGACCAATAATAATGTTCATATATTGGAATATACGATGAAACACAAACATTTTGAATTCCCATTGGCATGTATTTCCTCACAAAATCTTTATCTTTGAGATTACAAAGTGAAAACTTCATGAGAAGAATTCTAAATATATTATGAGCCTCCAACACTTGATATAAAGATATAATCTATGTCTAGTTAGATAGATTTTATATAGAACATAAGAAATATGTTTAGGAATATTATCATAGCATTTCTAGGTTCTTGTTATATAGGGTAATTTCTATAACCATTCTATGGAAAAAATACTCTAACTACACTGTCAAATTAATGTTACATAAAAGAAAAATCACCATGTGATAAAATATTTTTTAATATTTGGGTAATCAAAGTTATAAAGTCAATCAGTTCTATGGAACCAAATCCAACATACTTCTACTTACACTAGATCCAACTAGTAACAAAAAACAGTCCTCTAACTCTCAAATTATAACCATGATTCTACTATGGTATGACAATAACTACTGGGTTTTCCACATATAGAGACCCAAGATAAATATATCTATATTTTACATAATTTCCATAATCTAAAAATTACATATAAAAAATAATCACATAATCCCAAGAATGTATGTTTTAGTGTGTTTGAGGACCAATTAAATAGGCAACTTATTTTACACAATTTGTGAACCTTTCTCCATATTTTAACCACACTATATCCCTTCTAGAATTATCATAAGTTACACCCATATTAATAACTAGGGGATGAAAACATAAGAAAGGGGTGAGATTAGATTCTTAGTAAGGGTAAACATAAGTGATAAAAATCAAATATCATAAGTTATCATAAGATGATCATATGATTATAATCAAGATATATAAGAAAATAAAACCCAATAAAGCATAGAACATAAATCACAAGTCATGTCATACGGATTGGTATAACATAAGATGTGAATCAAAAGGGTTTGGAAACATTAGTCAATAAAAATAATCTAAGAGAGTATAAGATAGATATAAGAACATGTATAAGAGTGTGGAATTAATATAGGTATAAGAAAATATATCATTTTAAACATAGATTAACCACAATTATGACCATGCATAGAATTTTGACCATTTATTAACCACAATTATACTCATAAACAGACTTGTGAGCATAGATAAACTATAATTATACTCATGCACAACCTTGTGAGAATAGATAAAATGAAATTATACCCATGAAAAACCTTATGAACATAGATAAACCAAAAATATACTCATGAAAAACCTTGTGGGCATAGATAAACCATAATTAAACCCACACACAACCTTGTGAGCATAAATAAATGATAATTATTTTCATGAAAAACCTTGTGATCATATCTAAACTACAATTATACCCACACACAACCTTGTGAGCATAGCTAAACTTCAATTATACTCACAAAAAACCCTATGGGAATAGATAAAACACAATTATACCCACACACAACCATACGATCATAGCTAAACAACAATTATATCCATAAACAAAATCATTATCTCATGAGATATGAAATCAAAACCAATGCATTGGAGGATGATATAGGATCCAACCCATCACCATCCATGCATATGTGTGCCACTTAAAAATTATTCAATTTTTACATCATAAATAATCCATGTAAATAAAAATGGATTTCATAAAACATAAAAACTAAAACCATTAAATTTTAATAAAAAACCTATGAAAATAAAATGGGATTATTAAAACATATAAATGGTATAAAATAACTTCATGAATTAAATCGTTTGATACTAAAAAATTGATCTCCCAAAATAATCACATAACAAAAGAAAAATGTAGCCTGAAACATTAAACATAACTCCATTGGAGGTATATAATTTTGAATATAAATAAGAAAATAAAATCCAAATCACAAATTTTTTTTTTGAAAAATATTTTGTAATCATTGATGTAAAATTCATAGTTACAAGTATCTTTTCCAAAAGTATCATTTTTTTATTTAAAAAAAGTGAAAATAAAACACTTCATGGAAGTAAATTTAAATTAAAAAACTAATTTCCCCTAGTGGTATCATAGATAAAATAATTTAAAATGTAAAATTTAGTGAGCATATGGGAAATAAATTCAAAATATATATATATATATATAACTAAAAAGAAGAATTTTGAGTTACCAAAACCCATACCTTTAACCTTGATTTACATGGAAGTGATTTAACCTCATGTATCATAAAGATAAAAATCATAATTACCTATTTTATAACCTTATTCATATACATTTCCATTTATACCCTTCACTAATTACAATTTTATTCATGCATTAGATTGTTATAATCTTATTTTAACATCAAGTGTTAATAATATTAACCTTTTTGAACTAGGTTTGTAAAAGTGATGTTGATATTAATTATTCTAAAAATTTAAATAATTAATTAACCATTAATGGTATTGAAATTTTTATTTCATCATGAACTATAATATTATAATTCCTTCACATGGGAGTTTTAGTTGTGCTCCGTGAAGACAAAATCTATGTTGAACAAGTTTTAGGTTATTTATTGGTATCGATTGATTAACTTATATCAATAATTAATTTTATTCTCCATAAATAACCACAATAATGATATATATTAATTATATATATCATATATAATCATAAAATATAAACTAAAACCATCCATGAAGGTGGAATTGAGATATAGAATGCATTGTTCCATGGAGGTGGTTATCTGCACGTACACATGGACGCTGATTTAATTTTTTGAAGGGAGGAAGAAATAAATAACATGGTTTATAATTTAAGGAAATTAAATATGATATATATATATATATATATATATATATATCATAAATATTTAGTTAATTCCACCTTTTTACCATCTAGTTTAGGTAGCGAGGGAAAACAAAACACGTTTCTTCGTAGAGGCGGTAGTTCGCTCGTACGCACAATTCATGTTTTTTTATTAAGAAAAAGAGAAAGGTGGTTAATGATTGTAAAATCACTATAATAATATAAAAATATACTAATTACACTTATATTAAAATTTTAAAATGTTTTAATGGAATTTTATGAAGAATAAGTGCACATAATGAAATAGAAACGAGAAAGGAATGATTAGAAATTCATACCTCACTTCTTGGATTATCTCCATTACAAAGGGGGTTAAACCTTTGAGAGATGGTATTTTGATTAGAATATAACCTAATTAAGGTAGAGATGATTAATTTGGATATGTTTCATTATATTTTGGGTTGAACTTATTGGGTTTTTTGGGTAAGGGTGAGTGAGGATAGGGGTGCCCCTTTTATAAGTGAAAAGGGATGACATTTTTGTAAATACCCAAAACATTTTAATAATGGAAAGTATATATCAAGGAAAGTAGCTCCAAAATTGGAAATAATAGAGATTATAAGTCATAAGGTTTATCAAGTCCTCAAACCCACATTCTTACACATGTTTTAAACATGTTGAATTTTTTTACAATTAGATTTTTACTTTTATTATTTTAGCTTTTACCATGGCAACTGATTTTCACCTAACTTATCCTTTATGATTAAAAATAAAATGGTTTTTATTATAGAATTTGTACTGATTGATTCCAAATTTGAAATCCATTTATTTTTATTCAATTTCAAGAAGTAATAAAATTAAATTTTAAAATAATAATTATATAATGTTTTAAAAATATTTTTTTTGAAAAATATAACTTAATTCCTAAAATGTCAAATATGGGTTTATAAATTATTATATATTAAATTAAAAATTAAATTATAAAATAAATATTTGTTCTTATAAACAAATTTCATGAATTAATAATCCATACTTATATACTAATAATATTATAAAATCAATTTTATTTGTAAAAACAATATTTTTCACTCTTCTCCTAAAAATCAATATATTTATAAAAATAAAAAAAATTAATCTTAAGATAATATTTCCATGATAAATCAAAAAATTAGGTAATTTTTTTTTAAATTTACATCCTTAAATGTGTAAAATTTAATTTTTAATTAAAAACATAAAATATAGTGAATTGTTTTTATATGAAACAATTTTTTTGTAAATTAACTATTATTTTCTCCAATTATTTAATAATTAATATATTTTTAAATTAGTTTTCATATGATAAATATATCATTCTATTATTAAATCATAATAAAATTATTTTGATGAAATAAAATTCCAAATTCTGAAAAATACATTTTTTAAGCATAAAGCGAATTGAGAAAAAACAACCTTTCAAAAAGTATAAAAAATTCATGGTATATAAATAAATATAAATATTTTATCACATGTTGATATAATCAAAATTTTCACTTACATAACCCTTTATGAACTCTTCATAATACTTAAACATCATATAATCTCTGATTGTATTTTTGAGTGGCGGTTTATCTAACATGGTTCATGTAGAAATATATATGAGCTTGAACTTCTCCCATATATAGTTTTTATCAAACTATAATTTATTGAGTTCATCTTGGTCTTGGTCTAGAGAAAACCTCAAAAAGTTACCTCCCTTTTGAGCTTATAAAAATGAGCTTCAAAAGGTATAAGTTTTCTTTTAGATTCCCTTTCTTTTTTACTTTATTTATTGATTTTGATATATGGTTATTTTAATTTATACCATCTAATTTAATGGTTATATTTTAATTTTCCTATTTAATATTCAATATATATCAAGGTTTTTTATTTTAGTTTGGTATAATGTGTGAAACATGCTACCAATATAATGTTTATTTAAGGAAAAATATATTCTGAAATCTCACGGCGTTACGCCACATTCATATATGGCTATTATACTTACTATGAAATCACTTATTTAATAAAATACCACAAGAAGTGATATGTATTTACTTTTTATTCATCTACCAAAAAAGTAAATATTTTATAATACCATAGTCATAAGTTTATAATAATTTACTATCTTAGTAAAACTCCATAATCCATAATTAATCATTGATTAAACTACTTCTTAAGATGAATTAGAAACTACAACATACGTGGTATATGTAGATATTCCTACCACTAAATTTAATAATCTTATTCATATTATTTATTTAGCCTCAATATTATATATAATATCAAATTGATATATAGTAAAAATTGTTCTGTATCCCCTTGAAAACTAACATTCCCACTTTTCTAAGTATCTGGGCCTCATCCCTTTCACTTTATCAAGTACTGTGGGATAGTTCCAACCACTATCCTATGCAGTTCCTCAGGTTCTATTTGATAACTTCTCACTATAATTAATTCATAATAAATATACAAAATCACTACATATTATGGAATATGGGATATATTCCAAGAACTTATGTGTATGGGATTCTATTCATAAGAATCTCCTCCTATGATTTAACACATCAACATGGATAGATTTCATGCCATGTAAAATATGAAACAATTATCTCTTAAATTAATGCATATTTTATTTTTAAATACCTTATCAAAGTATATAATATGACTTAATATAATAAACCCCATAGATAAAACTTAGTGGATCTCATTTCTTATAACTTGGATTTCTACTTAAATTCATTATTGAGGAAATAATTTTCTCTTAGTATTAACTAATTTTAAGACTTAACATAAGTTTTCCATATGTTATCAACATATTTAGCATGTAAAACTATATCAATACCACTAACCACTTTTATAAACATGGATCACTTTCATTATTAAGTAAATCAAATTTTTTATGGCTTTATCAAAACTAATATTCCATGTTCATAATGCTTAATTCAATACATAAATGGATATTTACAACTTAGATACATTATTAGTATTATTTGGTGTCACCAAACCTTATCGATTCGTTATATATTCATCTTTATAAAGGTTTCCATTATAGAAAATGATATTTATATCCATTTTTCAAATTTTATGATCATATAATATTTCAATGGTAGGTTTAATTTCTAATGTATTTTAGCATGATGGATAGTGGAAAATGTTTAATCACAGGACATGCTTTGAAATTGATTTAAACCTTTAGTAACCAACCATGAGTCATAGATATCGACTTTATAATATATCTCCATTTTCTTTTTGAATTTCCACCAATTACATAACACTAATAAGAGAATCCATAAAAAATGAAGAACTATATTTTTGTATATAGATTCCATTTATCAATTAATATGAACTTGAAAAACCTATCCGGTTTCAATTTACAACATCCTTGTAAGATTTATTATTCTTATTGAATAATATATCACCCAACATGGTGAATATAAAAATATCTCCTTAGTTTTTACTATCCTACAAAGTATGTGTATCTCGAACAACTCCTCCCACCAAGTCTTGTGGAGTTTAGTGTTACTATTATAACTCATGTGCATCTAGAGACTTACCTTTATTTATTTACAGCTTTATCCCTCTATATCAAAAGATAAAAAATTACATATTATATAAATATAGTTAATTTCGTGACTAACACTTTTCTATATTAGGGATATTTATATCCTAAGTAGTTTTTAGGATAATAAACTAAGATACACTAAGTTTTTTCTTGATGTAAGTTTGTTAGATTTAAAAAACTGTTATTATAAAAACAAATTCTGTTGTGACATATTGGATTACTTTAATATTATACCTTATATGACATCCATTAATCAATATATCAAGAATATGGTTAAGTGTTAATGCCACTATTTTCAAAACAAGTCTTGAAAAAATTATAGAAGACTTGTAATAATTATAAGACTCATCATTGATCATCTTTTTAATACCATAATCACTATGATGTATATAAGGAAATGTGGGTTTGAGAATAGTTCCAATATATATTTAAATTATTTATGTATACTTGGTCAAGATATTCTTTAACTAAAACAGCCATAGGATCTTATATATTTTACCAAGTATATTCATCAATTCCAATTTAGATTTCTAAAATCTATTAAATGAATATTATGAAATATATTAATTTACCTCTAGCTTCTCCTTAGAATAGTTCACATGTATCTTATAGAACTAACTATCAAAACTTTTAAATTTATGAAATTTAATCTCTAAAGGTATATTAGTATTAAAACTTAATAAGTAAGTACATAAAAATACCTATATTTTTTTATCCAATGAGTTTAAACACCCTTATGGGTATATCCTTGACAATTAATTTTATTTTTACTTGAAAAAGAATTATCTTCCACAACCGAGTGTTATTTGAGTCTTATATTTTATCATCATCATTAACTATAGATATTGGAAATTTATTATTCCATTATTATTAAACTATTAATTAAGTATGATATACTATAAAAATATTGATTTCAAACATGAAAAAAATGTCCATTGTGTCTGAAACTGGACTCTAAGATAAAATTTTGGGTGACACTCAGTAAAAAAACAATTTAACGAGAGTCAATACACTTGGAAATTTGATTTTTTTTCTATTAGATAACTTTGGAATCACCCTCCTTCAACTTCTTACAATTTTCACCTTACTTATTATAATCGTTCTGAACTTCCATGGTTTTTGGATACAAATATATGAAATACATATTGTTTTTAATACCCAATTTGTAAAAAGACGTTACATAAAATGATTAATATTCCTGATATAGAAGCTTTCACTTGATTCTTATTTAGTTTACTATATCTCCCCTTGTAGGGACCTTTCTTTCAACATTTGAAGAAGATATTATCCTATTCATTTCACTCACTTTGAATCTTTTTTCTCTTTGATGAATGTTTTGAAAGAACCATTAAATCTAAACTTTTCAAAATATTTTCAATTCTATACCTCACTTCATTCACCATAAGGTGTGAGGAACCATGCTCTTATAAATACCTATCATCTTAGTGAATCATAGTAAAAATATTCATAAGCATATTATCCATGCTATTCATTAAATAATTCTTAATGAATGTAGAGAATCTAGGTTTTATGGATAATAATATGAGATTAATGGATAATTTCTTATCCACATAGTATCCCAAATTCACTCACTGAATGATATACTTAAATATATTAAAGGAAAATCACTAGCTAGGTAACCATATTATAGCTTACACTTTTATAGCGCAGTAAAAATATCATTTATCTTTACCCTCTATTTATCCTATTCAAGCTCTTGTATATGATTTTTCATGGTGTATGAATCCATATATTTATGTTTCATCATAATACATTTGGATATAGATGATAACATAATTAAATGAACATCATATTCATCCTCTATGTATCGCCTATATTCATCCTTTTCACCATTACATGATTTATGAGGTGGTTGATAAAGAATACGAGATTTCATTACATAATAAAATATTTCTTAAAATAGTGAAGAGTAAAAGAGACTATACCACTCTTTAAAATATGTTCTAGTGAGGAAATTTTACTTTTTTGAGAATGATAACAGCGTTCCCATGGTTTTACTTTCCATTTTTACTATAAAAAGTAAAAGTACATTTTAGTACTTTATCTTGATTATAGGTTATGAAATAAAAAATTAATTTTATTAGTCTCCAACTATTTTATCAAATCCTAATAATCCTAACCATTGGAATTAGACTATACTATTTTTTGGATAATTTAGTGGGAAGTATCCATATTTCCCTTTAAATAATCCTAACAAGGGCTTGAAAAATTATTCCAAGGCATTTAAGTAGTATTTTCATTCAAACTTCGTTAACACAAAAATCCTTAATATAATGAATGGACCCATAAATCCTAAAATACTACACTAAAAATTCCTCAATGATTTCCTTCAATTTGCACTATGTCTTTCTTAGTAAATAAACCTTTGATGTTATCTTGGTTAAGTCAACCTTAGACTTTAGTTAGAATTACCCAATAATTGAAATTTCCTTGACAAGGGCCATAAAAGTATTTTGAACTATGAATGTATTCTAACTTAAGTGACATGAAGAATTTACTTACACAATATTTTATTTAATGGATTTTTTAACTTATTACTAATTATTCCTTATTTTATTTTTCACATGCTTGTTAATATTATGTTGATTTTATATAATTAATTAACTATAAAATAATTTACACAAAATAGTTTTATTTTATTTCATTCTATCATGTTTTTTAATTTATTTATTTTAAGTGATCATGTTTAATCATCCAAATAAACATGCATCACATAAATAAATAAATAACCATGCACTAAAAAATAAATATGTGATATGATCATGATATTTTATCTATAGGTTAGTTTATCAAGTGAAAATAAACCGACCTTGACCATAAGGGAAATACATCCTTGATCTGATGCCTAGATAAAGTTCCAACATTATTCTATTAAACCCTGTATCTCCGTGGTTGGTTTAACCTATTCTAAATTCTTGAACCATATCCTCTCATTAGAAGTTCCATAATTTAAAAATTATTATTCACGAACTGGTGAGGGGTACCAGGGGTTTAGGGCCACATAAAATAAACCTTGAAAAAGTGGTCTTGTACCAAATAAAGATGGAATATATGATATGAAGATCAAAATATTTAATTTAATAAAAAAATATCACATAAAATCAAATATAATAAATAATTAAATTAAATAAACCCAATACAAACACTGGTTAGTCAAGCTCATGATTAATCACAACATGCATAAAATACACATTTAAACTTGCTAGAATTCATTTAAAGTCACTATTATTAAGATAAATTTACTTGAATATATATATATATATATATTAATTAATTAATTATCTTAATAATATATGTAAGAAGTACTTGATATACGATAAGATTCCTATTCTATATTATTTTAAATAAATTAAATAATTTTAATTTAAAATTAAAATTAATTAAGTAAACATCGTGTATTGATAAAGACACATAGTGTATACCCTTCTCGCTAGTTTAAATTCGTTATTGGAATTTAATACATCTATTATTTTTACTCTAAAGGTGACATGACATGTACCTTTCTATTTCAGATTAAATTCATTTTTGGAATTTAACTATCAGCTAACATGTTTGTCACTCGAAACGTCTATAACTTACACTATGTATGATCATTTTCATATACTGTGTACTTTTATGGAATGTATTCCCACATGGTATATAACAGCCTATAACTTAATTAACCCATATTTATGAGATTTATAACAAGGGTTTCACTTTATTACATTGTGGGGATCATTTCAGTTTAGAGTTTTAGAGAATTTATAAAACCATTTCATAACAACATGGACATTTCCACATAGTGAATATTTTTTCTAGAATTTTTTTTTCTTATATTTACACTCATATTTCATTCATGCCACCTTTTCTTCATTCAAGATTTGTCACCATTATAACATCCCTACCCAAACCATTGTCTTGGTCTAGGTTAGAGGTGTTACCAACCTTGGGTAACATTCCCTGGACACCAAAGGCTGGAAATAAATACACAGGGTTTAAACACAAGATTAAAAGGGAGAAAAATTTACCCTATTTACTCACACTCACAACCTACACAAGATAAGGTAGAAATAAATAAAACTAAATATGTATCTAAAAATGATGCATGCAAAAAAACCCAACAATAATTAATGTAACAAAGACCAACATAAAAGTAACAACAAAACAATATAAATAATAACACTAAGACTCCAAGGAAGTAGAAGACTATGGAAGAAAGGGGGAACAACTCTAGACTAAGAGAAAACCACTCAAAATATCCATCTCTACCAATTATGATAACATCCTCAAGAAGCACTGGTAGATAAGTAAGAAACCTTACAATTTCATGTATCATAGAAAACAACATCTGCATATGCACCAAAGTATATATGTATGGGGTGAATAATATTACCCAATAGTAAACCCCCGAGAGACTTTTACCAAATGAAACTAAGACCATAAACATTTCATATCACAATATTATAAAACAATTATAAATAATACCAATAGTAGATAAAGCAGTTTCCTTAATTATAATATAAAATGGATAGAAATATTTTCCAAAATAAGTATAACCAAAATGAGTTTCCCTTTAAAGTAAAAGAATAATTTCATTAATATCAATTTGTAATAAACCAACTATGTTTTCACATACACATATGTATATGAATAACCTATAACTCTTTATATTCATGAGTGGGGAGCCATCCTTTCACCAATCCATCGCTTGGTGAACCAATTTTATGGTGGTACTTATGACCATGATCTCTCCCATTTTTCCTTATTTGATAGTGGTATATATAAACATAATACATCCCACATGCATATGAACAAAAGAGACCCATATATGCTAATAATACATGTCAAAATCCATCTTTATTTGAGAAACCCATTTAATCAAATCATTAAACTTGTTGTGGGTGATTCCAAAAACATATATTTAAATAACTAACCAATAATAAAAAATATAGTAAAGTTTTAATAGGGTAAAATCATTTAAAAATATAAGAGAGTTATTTAAAAAAACCTAAGATCCTTAAAATTATAATAAACATGGAAAGAGGTAAAAAACTAAGCTTGGATATGTTTAGTGCAACAAAACTCCCATGAGTCCACAAATCTATGTTTGTTATTCTATTCTATTAATGAATCACAAGAAGAACCCATTAAAAATTCTAAAATACCATAGATCTAGGCATGGGAGACCTAGTATAGGGTTTCGTTCAAAAGAAAATGTGTATATCTAGAATATATGGTAAAAAAAGAGTCCATACCTTTGATTTTAAAGGTCCAATGCTTAAATAATATATAAAATTAGAGTCCATAGGTTTAAGACCATAAAAAACCACCTAGAAGAACCCTATAAGTTGAGAGGAATATAATAGAAAATAAATGAGGCATTACAAGTGTTTTAAATGTTAAAAGGAGATAATATCAACCTGATTCATGACATGAAAACCAGATTCATGTTGTGAATCTTTGAGGTGCCCCATATGCTGAAAAACCAGTTTCCACAACTTAAAATCCTAAAAAACCAATTCATGTCATGAATTTAATTAATGTAATGAAACAAATCAACCTAGAACCATTCATGACCTAAATTTGATTCATGGAATATTCCTAGAAAACCATTCATACCTTGAATAACCATTCATGGTGTAAATCAACTCCCATTTCCAGGTTTTAGATTCTGAGCTATTCCTCCTCCAAACCCTTCTGACCATTTAATCCAAACAGTCTTTACAAAATAGAAATTTTTTAAAATAATTTCATACCTTAAATTGGGGGTATCGTATTCTCCCAACCATTGGTATTTTCTTCCTCATAAATCTATAAATCTTTAGTGACTTTCAAAATCTCAGGACAATACTCTAACATAAAATTATCTCTTTCCGAAGTTTATTCTTGGATATTTTTATGCTGTCGTAGTATTCATACTAAAATTATACTTCTTACCCCTAGGATAGTTTCTTATATTTCCAAAATTAAAATTGGTACATGGATAAACATAACATTTGTCTCAAGATTAACATGGACCCAACTGATCACATGACTTGGATCTAGATAATACTTATTTAGTTGAGATATGTGGAAGACATTATGGACAATGATGATCTTAGTGGTAAGGCTAACCGATAAATAACATTTATTATCTATTTAATAACATCAGAAAGTCCCAACATAACATGGATAGAATTTCCCCTATTTTTCTAAGCATCAATGACCATGTCTCAATGAAACTTTCAAGAATACATGATCACTCACATTAAATGATAAAGTTCGGTGGTGATGATCTATAAATGATTTCTATCAGCTCTGAGGTGTGTCCATCCAGTCTTGGATCATCTGGATATTCTCTATAGTCTTATAGACAAGACTATTTATAATAAGTGAATATTCTCTTATTTCACCCAAATATAGTGGAAAACAAAAAGGAAGGCCATATAATACCCTGAACGGGGTCATATACATCATCTATTAGTAGCTGTTATTATAGGATAATTCCACTAAAGGCATATAATCTTCCTATGAGACTCCAAAGTCCCTAACACAAGATCTAAGAATATCATCTAACATATTAATTGTGTGTTTTTACTACCCATTTTTTCAAGTATGATATTCTATGCTCATGGTTAATTGATTTTTGAGAGCCTATTACAAAAATTTCCAAAATCAAGAAGTGAATTGAGGATATCTATTAGAGGTGATTGAAATTAGAACTCCATGAAACTTAACCACTTCTAAAATAGATTTATTTTCCAGTTACTATACAATGTTAGACTCTATGATCAGGAGAAACTCTGACAACTTTGTGAGTAAATCCACAATCACCCAAATAACATCATTCTTCTGAAGCTTCCTTGGAAGATTAGTGACAAAATTATATGGAAATTTTATCCCACTTAAATATAGTTATAGGCATAGATTGAAACATAACTTCTAGTCATTGATTTTCAACCTTTACCTAATGAAAATTTAGACATTTCATAACATAATTTTCAACCATTCATTTACAACCTGACCACTAGAAATGAGATTTAATCACCTTGTTCATTTTCTGAATACCCAGATGAATAAACCATTTCGAATGGTGATATATTGAAAGAAGTTGTTTTTTAAAAGACTTAGTGAACACAGTTCTATTCTAAAAGAGTAATAATGAGTTCTCATACTCTATGTATCCATCAAAATTATCCTTAACATTTTAGTTTGACCTAATTATGGTGTAATTAGGATATTATATTTGAGCCTCTTTTAAAAAATCCATGAATTTAAGAGAAATATTAACTGGGAAGAAAATTTTATTCTCATGCTATTTAGAATAGTTTAGATGAATTCCAGCAATAATGCTAATTAGATTCCATTGGTCCTGATCCCCCCTAAAAACTTCATTATATGAATTATGAATCAAATCATTTTACATAGAATTTCCTTTCCTAGGTGTATACACTAAGTCTAAGTAAAATATTTAGAGATACTCCATCCATCATTTTTTCCTCAATCTCAAGTCTCACTAAGAGAAGATGTGTTTCAAACTCTAATAATCAATGGATACATTGAACCTTTATCTAAATAGATAGTTTCTTCATGTCTTTAAGTCATTTACAACTATATCTAATTCTAGTTCATGCATTGGATTTTTCTTCTCATGAGTTCAAAACTAACTCAAACCATATTTCATAACGTAAACTCTATCTATGAGAACACATCCCAAACCAGATCCAGACACATCACAATATAACACATAGAACTGACCTAGTAATGTAAATATTAGGATGGGTGCCAAGGTGAGACGAGCTTTAAGTTCTAGAATCATTCTTGATAGCCATCATTCTATGTGAATGGAATTTACTTTATTTTCATAGAAATCATAGGAGAAGAAAGAATTGATTAATCCTGAACAAATTGATGATAACTGACTACTAGTCCTAGAAATATTTGTATCTTAGAGACATTATTCAGTTGTTTCCAAGAGCTAACTAATTCAATCTTCCAGGGGTATACTGATATGCCCTCTTGAAATTACATTCCTGAGGAAATATACTTATTGTATCCATAATTCACACTTATAAAAAATAACATATAATCTATGATCACACAATTTTATTAGTACAATTTTCATGTGCTTATCATGGTCATTACTAGTCCAAGAATAAACCAAAATATCATCAAAAGATAACAAAATAAAATAATTGAGGTATCGATGGAAGATATGATTTATCAAGGCCATGAATACTATAAGTGCATTCATAAAAAAAAAGTGCATGATGAAATATTATCAGTGGACACATCGACTCCAGAATGATGCCTTCAGAATATCCTCTTTATTTACTCTAAGATGATGATATCATAATCATAGATCAATCTTGGATACCCACTTAGATCCCTTTAATTAATCAAATAGATAATTGATCTGAGGAAGTGGGTACTAATTTTTGACCATAACTTGATTTAGTTTATGATAATCAATACATAATCAGAGGGAACCGTCTACCTTCTTTATGAATAAAAATAATTTAAACCAAGGTGATGTGATAGTTCTGATGAAGCCTTTACTCTCTAATTCTTCTAAATGGACTTTTAATTTTTGAAACTTCATCACAGTGATTCTATATGATAGAAGAAAAATAAGGGTTATTCAAAAGAGAAAATTGATAGAGAATCTAATTTCCCACTTAGGTGGTAACCTAGATAATTTTTTTGGGTATCAATCCACCATGAAAGAAAGACACCTATTTCTAGTCTCATCTATATTGTATAGGATCATTGTTGATAATTGACTAGATATGGTTTCATCCACTGATACTAAAGGTTTCATTGTACCTATATTTGTATCTAAATCCACCTTGAGTACTTGAAGAGTTCCATATGGGGATGTGAATGTCACTTGTAATACATAGCATTAATATGAGATTTATATTCCATCAACTAATCCGTTCTGAAGATTAAATAAAAAATTTAATTATCTAGGACTATAAACTCCTAGAGAAACTTTACCACATAAATGATAATGAAACATGATTGGAACATAAATCCTCTACAATCTCATTGTTCAAGGGATGTCTTGATACTGAAGGTGTGAAACATAATTTCCAAGAGTAATACCATTTTTTAACCACATGATAAGTAAGAAAATAATCTGATGCATCAATTTTAAACAATATATGAATAAGATTCAAGTTCAGAAAGATGATACCTCTCTCCATGGAGGGACCTAATTTATCATTCATGATAGCCCGATCTGCTTTGTATAG
This sequence comes from Viscum album, assembly GCA_963277665.1. Taxonomy (NCBI): domain Eukaryota; kingdom Viridiplantae; phylum Streptophyta; class Magnoliopsida; order Santalales; family Viscaceae; genus Viscum; species Viscum album. Next base: position 796,496,269 of record OY728132.1, read on the forward strand.
ATTTCGATAAACTTCCATAGGATAGTTCTTGCTTCCTTATTGAGGTTTAAATTGAATAAAAAAAGAATTCCTAGAGGTATCCTAGTTTACCTAGTTCATGGATGAGAACTATTCTGATGATCTTGTTCTGTCTGAGCATATGAATATTGAGGCTGAATCGATCCAGCTATACTTGATGATTTTAGAAGTTTATGAAAATAAATTTTGAGATGTCATTTCTTAACATAGTAGTGGTAATTTATTGGTGGTGTAGCACATTCATTATTTATATGTGTAAGATATCATCACTAGAAACAACCTTGTTCTTTTCTATGATGTGGTGAATAAGAGGTTAATCTGGTGCCTTGATTCTATGATGCCTTACTACCCATGTATTAACTCTCCCTATTTCATTTATTCCATATACTGAATAATAAACACAAATATCTTAATCACATATTTAATAACCTTTTTATTATCTATAAACTTTTATAAACTTCATTTATAATTATTCTCTACATGTATATTAGTTATTTATTATCTATTTTCAATATCGATTGTGAGTTATCTTGATCATTTTGAACTAGTTTCATAATAGGAGTGTTGGTATTAATTATTCTCCCAATGTTCATCATTCCCAAATAATACAAGATACTAGAATTGATTTTTTATTACAATTTATATTTTTATTATTTCATTCTATGAAATTTTTGGTCATGGTTCTTATATAAGAAATTGGCGACAATCATGTTTATGTGTTTTTTAACAAACGAATAGAGATATCTTAATTAATGAGTTTAATATTAATATTTCCATTAAAATAACAAAATAACATATTTATTTTCTTATTTATATCATATATTATCCTTAACTATGTTCTCATAGTAATCCATTATATTATTTTATATCATTGTTTAAGTAGGTGGTTAGACAGACCAAAACATGAACATACCATAATTAATGGATGATTATGATTATGAAAGTGGTTAATTTTGGGAATAATATCACTATTATATTATAATAATGAAATTTTTTAGATAATTTTAATGTTTTTAATCATATTTGAATAGGGTATATTAAATAATAAATAAAATAGATAAAAAATGAGATACACTATTTCATGGAGGTGGTAGTCCGCACAACACACAATTAACATTTTCATCTCTCAAAGAATGAGAGGGAGATAAGGTGTATTGTAATTTTTATATTTATAATAATAATTATATAATATATTTCAAATTTATTCTTAAATTTTACCCTAATAATCAATAAATAGATGTGGAATTACAAAAATGGAAGTCGTCTCTTCATGGTGGCAGTAATCCGTACGACCCACAAATAACCATTTAGTTTTTCTTAATTGAAAAGGGAAAAGGTGGTTAATATATTTTCCCTTAGAATAATAAAATTAGGTATAAAATAAATAATAATTTAATTATATATTAATTATAAAATCATATTTAGGAAGGTAAGATAGAAAGGAAAAGAAGTTAAGAAAAATAAACACGCACATTGAGAACTTCGACTTTCCCTTGTATGACTCCTTGAAAGTGGAGGTCTTAATCCAATATATTATAACTAGAGGCTCAAGAAGAAGGAATAAGATTATAAATTAAATATATCAAGAATATTTTAAGGTGAAAAATTAATTTTTTAGTGGAATTTAAGGGGTGATGAGAGGGTCCTTTTATAAGTGGTGTGAATGATATTTTTTGCAAACATTTCAAACTGGTATAAAGAGAGCACATGTTTCATATTTTAAGTGGATCCAAAAAATTTAAATAATGGATTTTGTTATAGGATAAGTTTTATAATCTCTAAATAACTCATTTATAAATATTTTTCAACCTGTTTCAATCCCTTTACCCCTTGATTTATTACTTTTACTATTTTTGATTTAACCATGATAACTATTTTTACCTAAGTAATTTACTTTTAATTACTAAAAATAAAATAGAACTCATTACATAATTTTGAAATAATTAATGAAAATATGAAATATATTTTATCACATAAAATTTATATGTGTAATAAAAATTAATTTTAACATTACCGCATGCAACGTATAAAAAACAAGTTTTTATAAAGAAAAAAAGTGTGTTTTTAAGATTAAAATTTATGTGTAGTATAAATTTGTTAATGTATTTTATTTACAAGATAAATAATGGTATATTATAAAACAAATAAATTTTATGTGTATTTCAAAGAAATACAAAAGGTAATTTTACAAAAATATAATTTAATTAAAAGAAAAGAGAAAAACGGTTTTTATTGGAAAATATTACTTAAGTCCTTAAAATGTTAGTCATGGGTTTTCTAAATTCAACATAATATTTTTAAAATGAAAATACTTATTTATTAAATTCATATTTTATCAATTAAAATGTTCATAAACTTCTAGGTATTCCTTATATAATTAAAAATTTTATAGTTTTGGTAAAAACTTTATTTTTCACTATTCACCTAAAAAAACCAATTATTTCATAAAAATATAAAAAATAAAACTTAAGATAACTTTGAAATTCAAAAGTTTAAGAAATTAAGTTATTTTTATATAATTAAAATTTATATGTTTAGATATTTAAATGAAAATATGAAATATAAAAGAAATATCATTTTTATTAAAAAATAACTTTTTAAACTTCAAGTATCTTTAATATTATTTCATATAAATTTATAAATAGTTGAATGTTGGTAGATTAGTTTATAAATCTAAATATAACCTATTATAATAAATTTTTTACTATGATCAATTTAATTTATTAAGGTAAAATACAATACATTTTTAATGATTCTTCAAAAAGAGTGTCTGCTTTTTATGGGGGGTCAACGGTTTGATAGGGTTCGATACGTAGAGAGAAATAAATTTAAATTTAAATTAAGGAATATTTAGATAATTTAGGACATGATACAATAAAACACTGGAAATTAAATAAATATTTTAAAATTAAACTTAACAACATGGATAAACACAATAAAATGATTTTTTTATATGAATTTATTTATAGTATCTTGATGGATCAATAACAGGTTGACCTACCGTATAACTAATCCTTTATGATAGCTTGATCTACTACATGACTTGTCCTAATGGTAGCTTATACCTTGCAGTCACTTGTGACTTTTGTGAATAAAATTATATAGTTTAAGCATCAAATACAAAATAATAATTAGTAATAATTTATCATACTTAATTCATTTTTAATATAATTGAGTCTCTCTATATTCAAAGGCTTTGTGAAAATATAAACGAGTTTTTGTTCAGTTACAATGACCTCAAGAGTGATATCTGAGTTTAAAAAATCATCTCTCTAAAAGTTATTCCTTATATCAATGTGTTTAGTACTAGAATGAGATATAAAATTCTTAAAAATATTGTTAGAACTTGTATAATAACAATTCATGGGGACATGTTAACATTGATATCTATAGTCAAGTAGTTTGTATTTCATCCACATAATTTTTGAAAAAAAACTACCTACAACTATGTACTCTACTTTAGTAGTAGACAATACAACAAAATTATGGTTTTCACTACACAATGACACTAGAGACTATCCTAAAAAGTGAAATATATGAGAGGTGCACTTTCTTTCTAACTTAAATCCAATAAAATCAACATCATAATTATTCACTAATTCAAAATCATTCCCTATATAGTAAAGTAATCCATGTTTTTTTATTTAATTTTTAGGTATTTAAAAATCCTTTTAAAAATATTTAAATTTTATTCTTTTGTGTTTTCTTAAAATTGTGCACACATACACACACTAAGAATAATATCAGGCTGGCTAGTAGTTAAATATAGTAAACTCTCAATCGTACCTTTGTAAGAAGTTTGGTCAACTAATTTTCTAGATTTATCAAAGTCTAGTTTACATGTAGTAATCATTATAGTATCATTTCATTTTGTGTTATCAAAGATAATTTTTTTTAAAAATATCCTTTGTATAATTATTTTTATTTAAAATAATTCCATATTTTTTTGGAAAAAATTGAAAACCAAGAAATAATTTAACTCAACCATTAAATTCATTTCAAATTAATTTTTTATAAGTTAAGAAAATTCAATACATAGATGAATTTTTAAATGAACCAAAAATAATACATCAACATATATTTGAGAAACTAAAACATCCTTTTAAGTTATTTTAATAAATAAGGTATGGCTAGTTGTGCCTTTTAAAAAAACATTTGAAATCAAGAAAGAACTAAGCCTATCAAACCAAGATCCATGAGCCTTTTTTAAACCATAAATGGATTTTAAAAGTTTAAAAACATTATTTGATAAATGAGGGTTTTAAAAAATAGAATATTATTCAACAAAAACATCTTAAATAATATAAACATTAAGGAATTCACTCTTGACATTCATATGATATAGTTTAAAATTAATATGTATTACATATGATAGTAGTATTCTAATGGATTGAAGTATAGCTATTGGTGAATAGGTTTATTAATAATAAATAACTTATTCTTGACTATAAAATTATCTGACCAATAAATCTTTGATTTTAAATATTGTGCTAAAATCATCAACATTGTTTCTATATACCCATCCAGTGCCAACTATCAGGTATTCCTTGGTTTTTCAACTAATTCCAAGACTTTTTTTCTTTCAAACTAATTCAATTTTTATTGTATTTCTATTACCCAAGGTTCATCACTAATTTCTTCAGTAGTGTTCTTCAAGTTCTATATGAGATAATTATTCTTGATATTAAACATGGTTTCTAAGTTAGGTTTGGGTCTGAGTACCTATATTAAGATCATTTAATACTATATCTAAAGAAAGGTACTTATGGGTCCTAAAAATTATACGAATTGACATGTCTGGTTCTTCCTATTCCTCTTAAAGTTTAGGATAGTATAAATGGTCTATACTAGAAGTTTCTTGTATATAAATCATTATCATGGTTAGAGGCTTTAGTGGTATTATTTATATTTATATTTTGTATATCATCTTTGAGGTTTTCTATTAAAGACTTAGGTTTATGTGGATTTATCTCATAAAATGTGTCATGAACAGATTCTTCCACAATATTGGATTTCTTATTAAAGAATATATTCTTTATTAGTGTTTGAATATACTAGAAAAATTTATCTATAACTCTTTGGTGAGAAATTTTCTAGATTCTATTCTGTATTAAGAATAAAGAATTTACATCCAAAAGATCAAAAGTAATTTACATTTAGTTTTTTACCATTATATAATTTATAAGGATTATTATCTAAGAGAGGTCTTAACAGAACCCTAATAATAGCATAATAAGTTCTGTTCATAACTTCATCCTATAGATAAATAGGTAAATCATATCCACTAAGAATACTCTAAGTAATTTCTTAGAGTGTTTTATTTATCCTTTCAACATATCTATTTTTTTGAGTTGTTTAAGGTGTAGATAAATTATGTTTATAACCCTATTGTGAACATAAAGTTTCAAATTATTGATTCTCAAATCCACTTACATGATCAATTCTAAAAGTTTTAATTTTTAGTCCACTGAGGTTCTCTGTAGAATTTTCATATTTAGAAAAATAGGAGGGATATTCACTTTTGTGAGATAGAAAAAATACCCATGTAAATCTTAAATAATCATAAAAAATCACATAATAATAATGATTTATAACTATAATAAAATCTCAAGAAGGTGTAAACAAATCCATGTGAATCAAATCTAGTGATTGAGAGGTCAATACCTCTTTCTTTTGTTTGAAATATATTTTGTGTTACTTTCCCTTTTGATAGGGATTGTACACTTTGTCTTATGGGAATTATAGTTTGGGTGAATCCTTAACTAATAGTTTCTTAGTTGTCTTTACAAGTCAGTTAACATTATCATTTCCTAGTATAATATTCCATGGACAAGATTCTATCTGAATTTCATTTAAGCAGGAAACATTTTGAGAAAATAAAGAATATAAATTTACAGTATATACATTATCATTTCTTAAATAATTAAACACTAAACCATGAAAGGGATCATAAATATTGAAATCATTATTTTCAAATTTAATAGTATAAAAATAATCACACAATTGAGATATACTTAAAAGTTATGTTTTTAACCATCGATAAATAAAACTTTATAAATAAGAATAGTTTTAGGGTTACCAATTTTTTTAAGACTAATAAATTTTCCTTTGGAATTATCACCAAAAGTGACATGTATACTATCCCATTTCACTAAACTCTTGAAGCTTGAGTGGTCTACAATAATGTTTCTACAATGTCTATTTTCACTAAAATCTAGAAGCTTGAGTAGTCTCAAATTATGTGTCTGCAATATCCATTATCTAAAGAGTATAAATTCTTACTGGAACTCTTTAATAATTTTACCTATATAAAACCAATCAATAAATTATTTTAGTACATATATTTTCTTAGGTCTAGATATAAGAAAATATAATGTTTTTGGAATCCAAATCTATTTTACAAGTTTTTTAATATCATAATTAAAATATTTTTAATGAAATGTCTTATTGGGTTTAGATGAATGAGAATTAGTTCCATAACAAGAAATTCATTTAGTCTTATAAATTAGTGTCTTATTTTTATATTTAGGAACAAAGTAATTATTATACATCTTTATTTATTATCTAAAATTATATCATATTCCACTGTTAAATTTGGGAGGTTTTTAGCTTAACAAAATCATATTCAATGAATTTGTTCCATTTTTAAATTGTTCTAAATCTTTTTTAAGTTGTTTATTTTCCAATTTTAATTCATTTTTTTATTTTAATAGATTGAAATTATTCTCTTTTTCAACAGTAAAATCACTTTTATCATTAGTAGATAAATCATACAAATTTTTTATATTCTTGTATTTATCTTTAAGGTCATTCATGATATCTTCAAGCATAGAGAATTATTCAAATATTTATTTATTTGACATTTCAGATCCTTCTAAAACATTATTACCATAAAAAATATAAGTAGTGGGTTGTGAATCAGATGAAGTGTCCATAAAACATATATTATATTCTTTACCTGCATCATCTTTTTCTAAATCACTAGATTTGTCCTCTCAATCACTTCAGGTTTCACTTATTGCTTTCCTTGGTTTATTCTCTATATTACCATACTTATTTTTGTACTTCAGCTTTAGAAAATAATCCTTGATATGTCCTTTCCTCTTATATTCATAACAGGTAATCTAACATTAGGATTCATCCTTTTTTCAATCTTTATTCCACTTTACTGTTCTATCATACCTTCCTTTGTATTTTGAATTTATAAAAAACATTATATTTTTGTATAATTTTTTGAATATTCTAGCTAGATGATCCATCTTCTTATCACTCTTAGTGTCTGATTCAATACTACATGAACCATCCTTGATTATTTCTTTTGAATTAAAATCAGATGTCTTGAATGTAATGGTTTTATTATTTAGTTTAATATCTTCATTTTCTGATCTCAATTTTTTATATCATCAACATTCCAATTAGTTCCATGAATTACAGCTTTCTAATGTTGCAATATTCTCTGATGAACATAATTGTGCTTATATTTTGATCAATTAGACATCTTAGAAGTCTTAGAACTTTTTTTTATTTAATAGGGGTTAAAAATGAATTTATAGTATTAATAGTCTCATTTTATCTATAATAAATTTCAGAAATGGACTCCTCGGGTTTCATCTTAACAGAATCATATTTCATAGTATATGTGTTTAGGCACATTTCTTTAACATTAAAAATTCCTTCATGAGAAACAACCAAAATATCCCATATTTCATATGTAGTAACATGAGTATATAATTGATTAAATTTCTCTTCACCGAAAGAAAAAAATAAATCATTCATATATTTTTAGTTACAATCATATATAGTTTTTATTGTTTGATTCTAGAATTTTCTAGGAGATTTAAGTATTTCATATTTATCTTCAATAGTACCCCAGATATCAAATACCATTATTTCCATATATATTTTCTTTTTTATTTTCTATTGAGCATAATTTATTCTATTAAATAAGGGAGGATGATTGGTAAAATGATCATCAGGTATAATATCCATGATAAAATAATATTATTAAAAAAAAATTAAGAGATCTTTACCTTGGGACTTGATCAAGGTAAAAATTAAATAAAGATAGTAAAAAATTAAAAAAATAAACTCAATAAATAAAATTACTCTAATAATAAATTTTATTCCAAGTGGAATACTCAATATGGGTGTGAATTGAGCTTCCAATATAAAAATATTGTTTTTGAAAACTATAAAATTAAAAACACCTAAATTTACTATATATTTCACGAGGATGGATCTGCACTCACCCAGCTCGCAGTGATCCCGACACCTCCTCCTTCCCTTCTCCTAGGGTTTTGAACTCCTGTTCGATGGTGATGGCTCTCCCCGCTTTGCCTATTTCCTTCTTCTCCCTTCTCATGTTTTTATCTTCTTATCCCCTTTCGTCTAATGCAAATTGCTGGCGTGGGTATCGTGCGATGCTTACCACCCCTCTTTCCATCAATCTAGGCGCATCAGACCCCCCATCTAGGTCTGGGTGATGGAGCCTTAGATGGATTGGGTCGGCATTAGTGGCGGCACCCGATGCCCTTCTTCTCTACTAAGCTTGCTGGCCTGACCATCGTGTTCGACTCCAATTTAGTTGGGCTTGATTTGGGCTCTGGGTCTACTTGGGATGGTGCTGGAGGAGGGCTGGTAGCAGTCTTAGCTCGGGTTCTTCGTTGGTGTAGATCTGGACTGGTGATGTCGTTTCGATGTCTCTGATGGCAGTTTGATTCTCTCCTATGGTCGACAATATGGCTTCTAGCATGGTCCCCTACCTAGGTCTCCATCTACTGGACCTTTCTCTATAATTCTGGTCCTGCACTCCTTTCCCAGTTAGTCTGATGCGCGGGTCCTTAGGAGGCTCTGGGAGGTGTGGTTCGAGTAGCTTGTGGTCTCTAGGTGGGTGTCTGGCTCTTTGACAGAGGTTTGAATTAGGTTAAGTTTTTCTGGTAGCAGTTATTACAATGATGTTTGCATACTTGGTGGAGTTTTGTATACCAGGATGGTTTTGTGGATGTTCTATTTTTGTTTGCTCCGGACATAGACTCTGGCCATGATGGTTGATGACGATTGCACTGAAGGACGCCCGTGGTGATGAAAGCGGTATAAACGAAGATGTTGACTTATTTGTCTAACGAGGATAGTCAATGCAGTGCGGGTGTGATCTACGATGATGTTCTCACCAGTGTGATGCCTCAAGAGGCATTAGAATGATGATAGTGAGGTTCTCACTGACATGGTGTGATCTTCAATGCAATTCTACAGGGACGACGATGGTGCTGTAATGATAACGACGATGCGTGTTTCCTAGTGGCAGCGTGATTTGAGGGATTATTTGCTGACGTGATGGATCCCATGGTGACGCTATTGTCTTTTGAATTGGGATATGGTTTGAATTTTGAAAGTGTAAGGCATAATATGTACAGTTTCCAATTTTCCCTCAAAGTGGATTTTTCATGAAAATAAAAAATGATTGGGGCTAAAAACCCCTCAATTTTAAAATTGACCCACTTTAAAAATACAATAGGTGTATATAATTTTCCACTTTAAAATATTTTCTCAACATAAAGATAAAAACCCAGTTAAAAAAATTAAAATAAATTTAAATTTTGAAACAATTTTACTCACACTGAATAAAAAATATATATCGCTTATAAATAAAAACTATCAGAGTTTTAATTTAACAATATAATTTGAAAAAAATGGTGAAAAACAAAGAAGTAAATAAAATATTAAACACACAGAGTGGAGTTAAACAAGAGGTTAGATCTAAGCTAGAGATTAGTATTTTCCACATAATAGTAAGTTGCTACCAAGCATGTTTATTAAACCTAATAAATATATCCATTACTTGGATCAAGTTTTACATAAACAATTGTAAATAAGATAGTCCAGGCTATACCAAGCCTCTTCCACAATTATATGTGGGATAAAATATGTAATGAAATAAAGAAGTATTGGAGTACTCCACTTTACATTACATGATAAGTTCTATGTAAATGTACATGAAACAGAATGTGAACTCAATATGTAAAAGAAATATAGTCTGTGAAGAGTTTGTGATAATTTTGATGCAGCTCAATATTTGATCGAATTCAGTTGATCAACATAGTTATATTCTCCTTGTGCCATTTTTTAGTGATATTAGGAGTGATAATTATAGTTAGTTTGTAATTCTTTAAACTTTTGAAATAATTTTTAGTAAACGGTTTCTTAGTGCAAGATAATATAAACATATAGATTATAAAATCATTGGCTCCATGTATTCTCGTGGTTTCCTCTAATTATAGAATTTTATTCTCAAAGTAGACATTGAAACATAATCACACTCAAACTAAAAAATCTAATCCACTATAGAAGGTCTCATTAAATTCCAAAAATAATCATTTGAGTCATGTACTTAGCCACAATAGGTTTGAATACTCACAAATGATCTTCAGTTAGCTCTGGACTTGTGTTTAGTTGACTTTAACATGCAGTATATCTATGTAGTATCTCTACCCTTACATAGATAAGCCAAATAGGTTAAAATTTTCATTTAGTAGATCAACTAACCAAAGTAGATTAACTTCCTATATATGGTCGATCATCTATGGTCGATGCATACTTTCCCAATGTGGTCAGTTGAATTAATCACGTGGTCACTGATTTTCTTCACATGGTGGGTCCAAAACAAAATTTACTGACTAACTTCCTCATGGTCGGCCATCTGTCACATGGTCACTCCAATTGTTTATGTGGTCAATTGGTATACATTTGGTCATTCCACACTTAGTATATTAAACTTCTATCATAAAACACAAAATACATTTTAATTATAAGAGGCATGATTTTGGATAATTAAAATAAGAAATTATTGAACTAAGCTAACCACTAACATAATACCAATCTAGACTAGCATCGAAAATCAAAAATCTACCCAAAAACTCCATATCACCCTATATGGCCTAACTGAGGGGGAAATCCCCCCAAGTATATTAAAGTCACATTTATGGACACTGGCCAAAGAATAATATTAAAATAGTGTAGTGTTTATACTTAGAATTACCACCTAGACACATATGGATTCCCATGACATGTAAATAGAGAAAATTCAAACAATTATCACTTAGAAATATAATCATATAAATGAAATTATTTAAAAATCATCTCACATCCAAACACCCTTCTCGGAAGTAGCCCCTTTCAATCAAGAATAATTAAATAATACATAACTCCCTAACTAGGGTAAACATCCACTTACACATTATAATTTCACAAACTTATCATATCATCAATGAAAATGATTCAATAGTTTATTATCTTTAGAATAACCATTTTATGAGTGAAAACTGAGACTTATGAATACTATTTGAAAAAATAATTTATGAAATTCTCCTTGAAAACCAAAACACACAAATATCACTAAGTCTGATCAAAGATCACAAAACTTTTTAGTGCTAGTAAAAATATACCAAGAACACCCTTAATTTTAAGATTAAACCCTTTATATAAAATTGTAAACCGTAAAACCTTTCATAATTTAGAAAAAAAATCTTAAATATCCAAGAAGTTATTAAGTCAAACACTGGGTGTGCAAGGGCTTTCAAAAAAAATATTTGAACCTTAAATTCAAAGGGAAAACCCTTTTTCACTTAAATAAATCCATGGATGACTACCTTATTTTAGGAAAAACTATTATAAATCCTTAATAGGATTCATAAAACATTAAAAAAATGTGTTTAATATCACAATCAATCATGGTTCTAAAATTAAATAATCATGTATAGAGAAAACCTACCTCAGATTCCTTATTTTGATAAGTTGTTGTGCCAAACCACCTCAAGAAGGAAATAAGATTCCTAAAAGACTAAGAGAATCTCTAAAACAAAAAGGATCCCCATGAAAAATTGAGAAACTATAGACCATAGGTTTCCATAACCTATTTATATCAAGTAAAGGAGATGAAAAATGAGGTGGAGAGAAGATGATAAGGTTTAGAGAGATTTCCTTGAATAATGAACCTTAAAACTTGAAGAAATCACATATAATCATCCACTATTAGAGGTAAAGTGAAGGAGAGGTGTGTCACAGGTCGTGGGGATTAAATATGAGGAAGAGGGGGCCCTAAGAGGTTAAATTCAAGTAAATGATAAATGGGAAAAATTATATTTTAATAAAACTTGATAAGTCACACAGATTAACTGCATGGTTTATCAAACTATGTGCCAACTATGTATATGGTACTGGATGAAATTAGAGTGTTTCATATAGTTTGGCCGTATGTTTTATAAAACTATTCAAAAAACTCTAAAATGTTGCAAGCCTTCATATGGTTGGTTCTCATGATTTTCACTAACAATACACAATCCACACAACATGCATTGATCCCCCATTTCTTCAAAAAATCAAGGATAAGGACTCGAAGATAATGAAAAAGGATTGAAATCAATAAAAAATAAAATAATATGGAAAATTAAAGTTATATTATAATAATAAAGATATATTTTCTTAGTTTTTTTAATTGTATTTTAATTTTATGTAATGTTTTTTCATTACAATTTTAATTAAATATGTGAAAATATATAAAAACCATATGTCTAATTTTTAATATTTGTTAACAATTAGTATTTTATTTGTAAAATTTTATTTTTTAGGTTTATTAAAAATGTGAATAAGATTGTATTTAATTTTTTTGAATACACATTAAATATGAGATTAAATTGTCCTAACATATTGTTCCCTATTCATACACACTTGATCTGGTTTGATCTAGTCTACATCATCAACCACCCTTGTACATGACTCAGTAATTATATTATATATATACCCTTAAACTAGGATGTAAAATTCAATAAAATAAAAAAAGTAAAAATTATGGACATTCATACTATTTTTACCCCTTCATCAAACTAGGATGAAAAATAAAAAGTAAAAAAACAAACCTAATTAATTATTTAAGATTTAATTTTGTGCATCATGAAGATTTCATATCATTCCAAACTATGTTTGTTTCTCAACCTTAATTAATTTTTTTAATAATAATCATAAAATAAAATTGATTTTAATTTTCATAAATTCTAAAATATATCAATCTTAAAATTTATTTCAATTAAGAATAAAATTTATTAAATAATAAAAATATCATCCTCATATAATTTTAGTTATAAATACTTAAAAAAATTATCCCAAATATATTTGTAAATATATTTATAGATTGAATGATTACACTTATAATAAACTTTTAAAATAGTTAGATCATAATTCATAATGCTCCAATCCAATCCTTAAATACTTTATAATTAAAAAAACTTGTTTACAAAAAGGGGTGCATGTGACTTATATCTAACTCATCTAAGACATGTATTAATGGAATTTAACATGAGTTAAAACTATATTGGGTAATGCTAAAAACTTCCCTATCTTAGTAGAACTGCATTGTGATTCATATTTAAGCCCATGCCTTTTTTTATTTGCTCTTTGATGAACTTACAAAGCATATTCAAGATGAGATACCCAATTGCTTTCTTTTTGTAGATGATATAGTTCTCATTACAGAATCTAAAGAGAATATCAATTTAAATCTATAACTTTAGGGATAGAATTTAGAATTGAAAGGTTTCCACCATAGCAGGGATATGATAGAATATATAGAGTTTCATTTTATTAGAACATTTTTCAAGAAATGTTATGGATGTGGGATTAAGAGACCATGTTGTTTCAAAAGTTTATTTTTTTTATATTTAGGTGCATTTGTGAAATGTGATGAAATTATTAATGCAAATGTGTATTATATGATTCAAACTAGATGGATAAAAAGGAGATTTACATTTAGGGTGTTTTGTAATCATATAATTCCTTTGAAATTAAATGGTAAATTTTATAGGATTGTTATTATACCAACTATTCTCTATGGTAGTGAGTGTTAACCTTTGATGGGAAGTCTTGAACAAAAAATAAGGGTAGAAAAAATAAAAATGTTAAGATAGACATGTGTACATACTAATATAGATAAGAGTATAATTTAATGTGTTCAAAAGAAAATTAGAGTGACTCTGGTTTATGATAAGATGAATAAGACTAGATTAAAATGGTTTGGACATGTTATAAGAAGACCTAGGGATGCACCTATTAATAGGATGCAGTTAATGAAAAATTTTATTATTAAAATAATTATAGGCATACTAAAAAACATTACACAAATCATTAAATATGATATTATTCTAATATAATTTACTGAAAATATCATCTTTAATAGAGAAAATTGGCGTCATTTAGTCTATGTAGTCGACTTAATTTAATTTAGGGTGCTTCCTTTTTTATGACTTTTAAAAATGTTAGATTTGGTGTCCTATGACCAACTTTTTATAATTTTATTAAATTTATATTTGATGATTTGAATATTAATACCAATTTATTACATATTGTTCATTGTTCTACATGACTGTATTCTAATAATATCCTAGGATATCTATCGCACCGATAAGGTCATAGAGGTTTTCCGCTATGATGAAAACCTTGAAGTTCTATGATGATATTCTTAACTAGAGTTATATATTCAAATAAAATTCTATTATGGGACAATTAGAACATGAATTTTATGTGTGATTACTTGTAATAATATGTGACTTCTTCTCATAAATCTTATACTTGGTAATCACAAAGATGAGAGATTATGATAATTAGCCCACCAGAAAATATTCTCTATATTTTTATGTTATCTTATTTTTCTATTTATGAGCATATTTAATGGTCTTTAGAATTTATTATTATCATTGATATGTGTCACGACTCACAGACTAAGATTTACTAAAAAAATCATCACGCCATATGTTGGTGGGAAGTAGGGCACATTGGGTGCATCACAAATGACATGTTATTAATGGATAAGTTGAAAAAGGATTTGCCCCTTCCATATTTATGAAATCTTATATCTAATCCATTTTATTTTAATATAACCCTTGCATTAAATTCTATGTCCATGGTGTAATGACGTGTTTTTTTTCAAATATTCCAAGAAATATGTATCGACCACATAGGTTGATGACATAGGAGTGAAACCTTCTTGATGAGATATTGAGTCAAAGGGATAATATTACACAGTGAGTGTTCGTATGTGGTTGTCATCATTATGACATCATGTTATTTCTCTTTGGTTGCTTGACCCATTTCTAAATAGTAATATTGTACTTTAATGATCCCATCTAATTTCAATGAGAAATAATTCTAGAGGGTCACACAGTAAGTGTTTCTATTGATCTCGATTAAATTCTATTTAAATTTAATTTATGTAATAAATATTATTATCAAGACCGAGGAATAATCTTATTCTTATTTTTTATTGTAAATATTTATTGATGAATGAAATATTTTATTAAACATTTATTCAGATACTCAATAAATGTCAAGAAGTTAGAATGGAAAAAGACCGTTTCTGGTAAAAAATATTAATTTAAAATACAGTTAAATAATATTTTTTATTATGAAAGTTATCACACACACCATAAAATAAAAATAATATTTTTTTTTTATTTTTAGAATGGAGTTTAATAAATATTATTATATTATTTAAGGGAATACATGAAATTAAATGATATTTTAACCTAAAACCTAACTCTATAAATAGATAGTTATGTCTATTTTGTAGGGGAAGTCAAAAATCAAAAAATAGATAATTATTGTGCACAATGGATTTCTCTCTCTAACTCTTTTTTCTCTCTACCTTTCAAGAATTAGAAGTGCAAGGTATCTTTCTTCAAGATCAAAGGATGAAAGATTAACACAAACAACACAAGACAATTGATTTGTTGTTCTAGTACCATAAAATCAGTTGGCATTGCTTAAATATAAAAGGAGCACATGTGTATCACTTCTAGAGGGATTCTACACTTGAATCCTTATAGCAAAATAAAGGTAATCCAAAATTATTTTCATAAGATCAAAATATTCATCAAAGAAAGGATCCTAAGAGAAGGTAATCATTTCTTCCATATCTAAATAAATTAATTATAAATTTTATATTCAAGATCCTATATTGGGGTTTTATAAAACTATAAATTAAAATAAATTTTAATTTAACTCCGATTAAATGTGTTTACACTATTCCCAAAACCAACAAGTGGTATCAATGATGTCGTGTTTTAAATTTATAATTATTTATTTGACTATTGATCTTTATGTTCAATCATGGTTGAATATTTCATTTCATATTATTCATTCTTTAATCTTATTTGAATTAACATGATTTAACATATTAATCATCTTTATATAGTGTTTCATTTACTTAAAGGTCCAAGAACATATGAAAATGATCAAAGTTTCCATTAGGAAGTGTTAAAATTTTGGCTAGTAAGACGGGGTTACACAACATGTAGTCGGAGTACACATCATGTACTCATGTATACTATATATGGACACCCCACAAGTTACACAACATGACAAACAGTAACTACACATAGTTTGTTTATTTAACACCACATGTAGACTAGGTAGTATGGCACATAGGTTATTGAATTACATAGCATATAGCTGGCGTACACATCATGTAGTCTGCCTGGGTTAATGGTGAAATTCATGAAATATGTGTGGTTATTATACAAGATCAAACCATGTGAGTCTGAAAACCTAGAAAATTAATGATATACATGAAGTGAATATGGTCTACAGGACATGTAGTTAATCATTTCCTACATCGAAAGTACATGTTGATCCATTTTGAAAGTTATACAAACACATGGAATAAGTGATACACATCATGTAGCTAGGTTGTACATGTTTTCTAGTCACAACCAACAAACCCTCCCAGTTCCTCAACAGGCTATGTAGACAAATGGAAAGAGTGATACAAAGTGTATAACAGGCTTGTACATGTCTTGTATTCTAGAAAATGTACATGACCAAAGCCCTGGATGTGTAACTTGGGTACATGATAACCGAGGTACATAATATGTAAAGTACACGTCATGTAGTCTCCGAATAAGGGATAGAATTAAATAAAATTAAATTGAAAAATTACAGCATTAAAACCTTATTTTATTTATCGGAATACTTGGTGTATTTGAAAATTTAATAATGGTTTTAAATAATTTTAAATGTTTAATTAATTTATTTTAATAAATATAGGATTATTGGTTCTTACATTTATTTACTAAAAATTCCATAATGATGGGTATATCTATATTAATTTGTATGGTTATTACAATGAAAGGGAATTAATTTATCAATGAAAGCATGATTATCTTAATAATAAATAATGTATATAAATGAATGTTAACTAGTTTAATTTTTCATATATGTTATATGTATGACTATCCTTGAACCTGACCAAGACATGTATATACTGTGTTGGATTTTTTAATTTACTTTATCTCATAGGTTTGTAATGATTTAATATTAAATTAATTTTGATGGCCTATGATTCATCCCTCCCTCTAATATTATGTTGTGAATGCATGTCCATGTTTATTTATGTAATCCCTAGTAACCAATCCTTTGGTTCCCCTCACTTATGTGTGAGTTATAAATACATGTAAAAAATAGAGTATCCCAAGGTGTGTGGAGGTAGTTCAAGATGGAACCATAATGATTTCAATCTAGGTGATATATTGGTGGACAAGTGGAATGTTGTAACTCATGTCAAAACTGGCATAAAGAGTTATTCCCCTAGGTCATTGGTTGATTTATTATCTACTCAATAAATCAACTGTTAGATAATTTCATGATCAGGTCATTTATTATTTATTTATTTCAATTTTATACATTCTTTAATTTATGGATTCAATACCTATATCACATAAATAAATGAATTAATTTGAAAATATTATATTTAAATAAATGTATTATGCATACATTTTTTATTCAAAATGGTTAATTAATTAAGTAGAATCCAATTAATATTAACAAGACATGTAAAGGATAAAAAGAGATAAAATTTATGCATAATAAAATAAAATCCCTCAAATATATATTTAGTCAGAATTGAACTTCCACTACTTTATTAGGAATGAAATCCTTATAACTAAGTGTTTCACCAACCCTCATTGGGACACATACTTTTAACACAGAGTTATTATGTAAATTATGGGTTGAATTAATCATTTTAAATCAAGAGGAGTAGCACTTGTTAGACTTGGTATAATTTGGAGGAAGGTGTTGAGGAAATATAAGTTAGTATTTTAGGATTGGGTAATTCACTAAACGGGTCAAGGAGCTATAAACCCACGATTAGAAAATACTTCCCTACCTAAATACCTTTAAATAGTTTGAACATACCTTGTTAGGGTTATGAAAAGGGGTATATGTATCCTTTCCACTAGAATTTCTTGGAAACTTGATATTCCAAGTTTAATGGTGAGGGCTATTGAGACTTGATAAAATAGTGGGAGACTAAATAAACCTAATTTTATTACTTTCTCACATATTTTATTATACAGAAAATTAATAATAGTATACCATTTTATAATTTTATAAAATGATAATTTTCTCATCCATGCTATACTATGATCTATATTAGAGAAAGAACATCTCCTCACTGGTAGTAACTTCTAAGAGTGGTTTAGATGCCTTCAGGTAGTACTATGCCATGAAAAAAATATTATGTGCTAGAATCCTCAATGCTTGATCCACTTTTCCAGGAGGTGAATGATGAAGAGTTTCTTATCTATGAAACACATATGAATGATGTGGTTGAAATTCAATTTTTAATGATATAATATATTTCTAGTGAACTCATGAAGTCCCATGAAAACATGGATTCATATAACATGCTTGAGCATCTCCATGGTCTATACCAAGACAGATCTAAGCAATAATGGTTTGAGATCTCCAGGGATCTTTTCATATATATCTTGGAGAGGGTTCCCCATTTGGGCCTCACATAGTTAATCTCATTGGATACATTGATAACCTAGAGGTTCTAGTGTTTAAAATCCCTGAGGAACTAGGAACCAATGTCATTCTTACATCACTACTTCATAGTTTCTCAAGATTTTTTTATAAATTTTAATACAAACAACATAGAGAAGTCTCTCCAAAATCTTCTTATTCTTCTTTTTCCAAGTTGATAACGAGATGAAGTGTGAAAATAATTCTATCCTTATGGTGAAAAAATGTAAAGGGAAAGTGAATATCTCTAAGCCCAAATATTCTTCGCATCCTTCATAGAATAGCAAGATCAAGGGGTAATGAAGAGAACATGATATTATCTATTTCTCCAATGGTAAGAAGTTCCACTAGAAGAAAAAATGCACCCATCCAAAGAAGTAAAGGGAAGATTTAGGTGTGTTTTTTATTGAGTGCAATTTTATTATTTCTAAAAATTGATTATTAGATACATATTTTTGAGCTCACATATATATTAAAATATATGAACCAAGTAGATTAAGAAATATTGATCGAGAGGATGTTGATCTAAGAGAAACCAACATAGATAATCTTCTTGTTGTATCTATTTGCGACTACCACCTCACGTTTACAACTAGAATGATATTGATTTTAAAATATTGTTATTATGTTCCATCTATTACCAAAAAATATATATTTTTTATCTGTACTAGATATGGATGGATTTATTTTCAAATTTGGGAATAAATGCTACTTCTTTTATAAATATATAATTTTGTATTATAAGGAACATTAAATAATAGTCTTTATGTGTTGGATTATGCAAACCAAGTAATGGAAATCAATAATTAAATTACTTCATAGGACTCATAATAAACCCAACACTGGAATCGTTGGCTCATTTAAGTAAATGAAATGTGCTTGATTAAATTGCACAAATATGGATATTTAGATTCTTTTTAACTAAAACCACTTGATGTATGTCATGCATGTTTAGAAGGAAAAATGAATAAATCCTCATTTATTAGAAAAGGTGAAAGAGCCAAAGATATTCTTGAATTAGTTCATACTGATGTTTTTGGATCATTTTCTATTGAAGCAAGGGGTGGGTAATCATAATTCATAACTTTTACTAATTATTTTAGTATATATGGTTGTGTCTACTTGATGAAGAATAATTTTTATTCTTATAATAAATTCAAAGAATAAAATAAAGAAGTTGAGAACCAACTTAGTAAGAAGATTAAGAAACTATACTTAGACCGTGGTGTACAATATATTAATCCAGAATTAATTGATTATTTATGAGATTTTGGGATTCTATCTCAACTCACTTATCCTTACACACCTCATTGGAATGGTGTAGATGAAAGGAGGAACCACACCTTGTTGGACATGGTGCAATTAATGATGAGTCATGAAAGTATTCCAATATCCTTTTTGGTATATGTGTTACAAATGGTGGCATAAATACTAAACCAAGTGCCAACTAAGGTGGAAGAAAGTATACCATACCAATTTTGGAATGGAAAGAAACCGATGTTTAAATACTTACATGTATAGGGGTTTGAAGTGTTTTAAGGCCTCTCTAGGTAATGAACTTGCATCTCGAGGCACAAAGTGTACTATTATTGAATATGCTAAATAATCAATGGATTATTTCCTATATGAACCCTTAGTAAAAAGGTAATAATGTAAATAACTTCCATATTCCTTGAGAGGGAGAACATCTCTAAATGAGATAGTGGGAGTGTGATAGACTTTGATGGAGTCAAGGATCAAGGTACATAAGAGTTAGTTGAGGAAAATATTCCACAAAGAGCCATAGAAGAAGAAGTTTTTTCAGAGACAAAAGTGCTGAATAAGAGTACAAGAGAGGTTAGGGAACTATAATGGTATGTTTTTCTAGTCAGCAAGGAAGGCGAATCATTATTAGTTTATAATAATGATACTATAACCTAGAAGTAAGCGATAAGTGGCACAAATGTTTCCAAGTGGTAAGAAGATATGAATTCTGAAATGAATTTCATGTACCAAAACCATGTTTGGATTTTGGAATATCCTCTAGTGGATATAAATCCCATTGTTTATAATTGGGTATTCAAGAAGAAACTGGTCATGGAAGGACAAGTTAGTACCTATAAGGCATGACTGGTTGCAAAAGGGTTTAAAAAACATCATGACATTGACTATGATGAAAACTTTTCACCAGTTGTTATACTGAAATCCATCAGAATTATACTTTTCATCACAACATTCCATGACTATGATATTTGAAAAATGGATGTCAAAACATCCTTTATTAATAGGAATATATAGGAAGACATCTATATGACACAACCTGAAGGGTTTGTGACTCCAAAGGACTCTAACATGGTATAGAAGTTGTAAAGATACATTTATGGATTAAATAAAGAATCCTAGTCATGGAATATTTATTTTGATGAATCCATAATGAAATTCAATTTCATAAATAATGAATATAACTTGTATGTCTATAATAATTTTAGTGGGAGTGTAGTCATTTTCTTAATAGTATATTTCAATGACATATTACTTATTGGAAATGAATTACCATTCTTACAGCGTGTTAAATCATAGTTGAATAAATGATTCTCCATGAAAGAATTAGGTGAGGTAGTATATATTCTTGGGATCAAGATCTGTCATGATAGATCCAAGAGGCTACTTGGTCTAAGTCAAGGAATTTATATTTACAATATGCTGAAGAGATTTAGTATAGAAAAATCCAAGTGGGGATTGTTTCTAGTCTCACATAGAATTAATGTTTCTAGGAAAATGTGTCCTTAGACACATGAAGAAAGAAATAGAATGGAAAGGATTCCAGAAACATTATAAATTGGGTTAGTAATGTATTTTATGATATGTACTAGGATATATTTCACCTATGAATTAAGAACAGTATTAAGATATCAAGATAACTCAAGTAACTACCATTTAATGAAAGTTAAGACTATCCTTAAGTATCTGAGGCATATTAAGGACATGTTACTAGTCTAAAGAGGAGATGATGAACTATTCATCAGAGGATATGAAAATGATATTTTCCCAACAGATCAAGACAGTATGAAATCACAAATGGGATATTCCTTCACTTTGAATAGAGGTGTTGTGTGCTAGAAGATATCAAAGCAGGTTGTGGTCACAAATTCTACAACACAGTTCAAGTATATTGTGGCTTATGAGGCAGCTAAAGAAGTATTTTGGATATGAAAATTCATTTAAGAGCTTTATGTGGTACCTATAAGTAAATATTATATCACACTATATTATGATAATATTGCATTGGTGGTTCTCATAAAGGATCCAAGGTCACATCAGTAGATAAAGCACATACTTTAGAAGTATCATCTCTTGAGGTATTTTCTTAGAGAGGTGAGGTTGTAGTGAGAAGTATTTCCATGGAAGACAACATGGCGGGCCCCTTGACTAAATCCATGAACTATAAAAAACATGATAATCATGTGAGGTCTAGTGAACTGAATGTAACAACCCAAGATTTTCATAAAATATTTCTCTTTAAATAATTTTATGCATGCAATGTATTTTTATTAATAAATTAAATTAATCACTATTTCTGAATGATTTTAATTAAATATATATATATATATATTATATACTTGATAAATTTTTTTGAACATTCAAAAAATAATTTCTAGGCATAGGATAAGAATAAATCAAGTTTTATTCTTAAATATATATTTTTCTAAAAAGAAAATTTTATCACATTTTATGCACTTTAAAATTAATTTATAACATTTATAGGCATTTAATTAGATAGAATTAATTAAATATTTATAATTAGGAGTTTTAACTTTGGAAAATATTCTTTTTTTTCAATATGAATAGTAACCATGGTAAAATTTATCACCTCAGTAAAGGGTAAAGCATATTAATCTAGATTAAAAATAAGTGAAAGGCCATAATCTTTCATCATAATTATTATTGGATAAATTTAATTATAAAATTATTATATTAGGATTTAAATTTATTATTTTAATGGGAAATTTTCCATGAAAATGATTTATATATTATTTAAATCAAAGAATGTTAAAAAATATAAATCTTAGTTTTAAATATCCTTTATGTGTTCATATAGAGTGAAAAAATAGTTTTGAAAAATATTAATATTAATTTTTTGAATAATGAAATTATATTTATGATGGTAATTTATTTATAATTTTTAGATATTATATAATTATATTAAATTCTTACATAATGCCAAAACACTATTTATTCAATTAATGAGAAAATAAAATAAATAAATTTTAAAATATTAAAAGTTATATAATTTGACTAATTCACAGTGTTATAATAATTTTATAGGTGAATATGACATATTAGTGTTGTTTTAAAATATTATATTTTAATTCCAACATTGTTTTTATATCTTTTAAGTCCAACTAAACAAATAGTGTCAAAATTGACAATAATGATATTTTATCAAAATAATATTTTATTAAATTATTTAAAAAATATAAAAACTTGAAATAATACAAGTTTAATATTATATGGTTGATAAGGTCATAAATTTTCCATTTATGGGTTAATTTTCACCTTATAAGTAAAAATTACAACCTTTAATATTGAAAAATCTTTTATCGTAGTTAAAATTAAAATTTTCTATCTAAGGATAAATCAAAATGATATGTTTTAAAATGACACCAAAACTTTTCTAAATTCCATTAGTTTATGGTATTACAAAACTACCCTACCTTATATTTGAATCCCTGGAAATTTGGAGGAATTTTTATTGAGAATGAATTTATTATAATTTAATATTTTGTGAAATTCCAAAAGTACCCATCACCTCAATTATAAAAGGGTGCCTCCTCCATCACTTCATTACACCAAATTAAGCACAATAAATTTAAAAAACTCAAAAAATTCCTTATATAAAATTTAATAGACACATTATATTTTGGTCTTCCCAAAAGACCAATCCTAGAGCACTTTAGAGGATATCTAAAGGAGTCGTTTCAAAGAAGAGGTAATCAACTTAACTGATCACATTATTTTATATGATTATTCACATACTATAGATCGATGGTATTTATCATAAAATAAAAAAATCAATTATCCTAAATATGATTAAAATTTATTATTATTATTATTAAAATAACATTATACACCCTATTTCCAATCAAATGATAAGTGAAATTATTACTCGTGTGTACATACAACTTACCGTCTCCATGTAGTAATACAATTAATTTTTTATCACCATATTTTATGGATGGGTATTATGATGGGTTTAATGTTTATATATTATATTTATAAGATAATTATACTTTTAAAATTATAATATCACACCAACATACTTACCATCCAATCCTTTGGGAGACAATAACATCGTTCGTGCGTATGTGTGGACTACCACATCTATGAAACGATGTGATTTTTTTCATTTATATTTTACATGGATGGTATTTAGGATTAATTTTGTGAATATAAATGATATATATGAAATAATAATGATATTAAAATGTTTAATTAATATTTATATTTCTTTCATTCTATCTGGTGAAAAATTAAAATACTGTTCATGCCTACGTATGACTTACCGTCTCCTTGAACGGTGTTGTTTCGGTGCGGATGTGCGTCGGGTTACGCTGTTCTGCCAGGACGCGTTCGCGCATGCACCCGTCGACCCGAGGGGATGGGCGCGCGGCTTGTGGCCCCGCAGTCCCGCTTTCCAAGGGCGGGCGGCATTCGTCCCTTATTCAGGGGCGTCTGATCCTTGATCGAAACCGGGATGATGGGACGTCGGCTCCTCCTTCCGTGGACGTCTCCTCGGAACTCGTCGCCTAATCCGGGTCTCCCTCATAGATTTAAGAATGTTCGTGAATCTCGTTCCCGGCTCCATGTCTCCATGGACACCGGTTAATTACGCTGCTTCCGCCCGGACGCTCCAAGGAGTCTGGTCGGGGCAGCAACCTGCAGTGAGGAGACCGGGTGGCTCCGGGTGTCGGGGGCGTGTCTTAACACTGCGCCTCTGCATGTCTGTCTTCCGTCCCTAATAGGGCTTCTCGAAGGCGTGATGGCCTGAGGCATCCCGCACTGGGTGCGGGGAACTGCGTTACCTGAGGTTTTCCTCAGCTTCCCATGTTTAACACGGGGTATGCCGCGAGTTTAACGTCCAGCGGGGACGGCATCAGACTGATCAACACGAGAAGTGGATCAGATGACAGAACCCCTTGCGGGGAACCTCCGACGCTGGGGCCATCACATGGGCGGCTTCCCGAGTGAAGTGGAGTGAAATGACATGACCCCACCGGGATGTGGCGGCCCGGGTAAGGATCAGGGTGGATGATGGAGTGGAGAGCTTGGACCCCGTAGGGGCTTCCTATGTACCGCGCGGTAGCGCGGATCAAAGTCAGCGTAGTTCGGATATACAGTTTAACGTCATGCTGGACGTCGGCAAGCCGACTCACGAAGAGGTCGAGGCCGCCGGGCGGAGGATTGAACCGAACCACCTCGCATAGAGGGGGATGGAACGGCCGGGTGGATCACAGTTTTACGTCATGCTGGACGTTGGCAAGCCGACTCACGAAGAGATCGAGGCTACCTGGAGAAGGATTGAACCGAACCACCTCGCACAGAGGGGGATGGAACGGCCGGGTGAACCACAGTTTCATGTCATGCTGGACGTTGGCAAGCCGACTCACGAAGAGATCGAGGCGGTGGGGAAGCACAATGGAGATACACACGTGCAGTCCCCCACAGAGGCGGATTCATAGGTGAATCAACGCAAGTGTGAACCCGGGAGGGGTTCACTGATGGACGAACCGACGTAAATACGACCGGGACGACCAGGTGGCGGGCTTGAACCTCGGAGAGGCTTCCTACGTACCCTGTTTAGAAGACAGGGATCAAAGTCCACGTAGTTCGTTCTGTTTGTAACACTCTACCCCCGTGGGTGAAGGCCACTCCAATCCCGACATCCCTGCAGAGACGAGCGGGTGGGGGCCACATCCAAACCGGGAGGACCCTGCGTGCGGGGCACAGGATCGGGTGATGCGGACGGTTTAACGTCTTTCCGGACGAAGTACAGTTTAACGTCGTGTGTTGAGGACGAAGACGCTTGGCAGTTTAACGTCTTGCAGCGCGGACGATGGGGGCTAGGCAGTTTAACGTCATGCAGCTTGGACGTATGCAGTTTAACGTCGTACAGGACGTGGTGCAGTTTAGCGTCATGCAGGACGTATTACAGTTTAACGTCGTGCAGGACGAATAGCGTACAGTTTAACGTCTTGTAGCTGGGACGAATGCAGTTTAACGTCGTGCGGGACGTATGCAGTTTAACGTCATGCAGGACGTATAGCGTACAGTTTAACGTCTTGTAGCTGGGACGAATGCAGTTTAACGTCGTGCGGGACGTATGCAGTTTAACGTCGTGCAGGACGTTGAAGCCACCGATAGGTCCGTGTCACTTCGCGCAAGCCTAAGGGGGCCGCACGGGAAGACGACGCACGGTGCGGGCACCCGGGATGAGGGTCATCGGGCGCCACGCAGGCGGGTACCCAAAGGGGGTCAAAGGGGGCGACCCTGGCGGTTTGCGCGCAAAAGAGGAGCTTTGCACGCAATACCGCGGGTCGGCGCGCAAATGGGCGGGCTGGCGCGCAATTGGGCCAGCACTTTGCGCGCGAATTATAGAGATTGCGCACACCGGGCTTCGGATAGCGCACGGGGGCAACGGCTCATTCTTTAATGAATGGCCACTTTGAAAATGGGGGGTGCGCGCAATCGGGCTGGATTGCGCGCACCCGGGGGCAATTGCGCGCAAGAGGCTTCTTTTGCGCGCAAATGCCTTTGAGTGAAGCGTTATTCAAAGGAAAGGAGCCAAAGGGATTGCGCGCGAAGGCGAACCCCGAGGCTTTCTTGCGCGAACGAAAAGAGGTTACCTGAAGATCGGCATTGCGCGCGGAAGGGGTTGGATTGCGCGCACGAGAGACCTTTCGAATTTTGGCAACCTTCAAACCGTCGGGGGTCGCCTTATATTTATAGACAACCCCAGGCGCGGAATCCAGTTCACGGGCGCGAAATTCTCTTCGCGGGTGCGGAATCGGGCCCGGCGCGCAAGGGAGTCGCGCGGGCCACTGGCGCGCAAAATTGCGCGCCGGCCCGGCGCATTGCGCGCATCCCGGGAGGTTTGCGCGCGGCTCATCAACTTTGCGCACATGTCTCCAAAATTCCGCGCAAGGCCTCCGAGCCCTCCGAAACCTGCTTCCGATTCCAAATATGACCTCGCTTTCCGCATCCGGAGCTTTGTTTGGGAACAATGGACTTTTCCGGCGTCTACAAAAGCCCCCCCTCGGAATCTGATCGGCGAGAGGTCGCAATGATCGGGTTCCTAGGGAGACGCCGGAATGCCGAAGTCCTGGGTGGCGCGGGACTGTGGCGTGCAAAAAAGGGCGTCGGGCGCGAAATTCGCTGGTGCGGTCACGCAAAGCGCTTTCCGCGCAGCGCGGACCCCGGCCTTGCCTATAAATAGGGGCCCTGGGTCCCCCGCACCGTACACTGGCCTTCCGCGCGATAAGCCTCTAAGCTCTCGTGCGTGAAATTGCCTTTTCCGGCGCGGAATTCGCCCGCTCGTCGCGCAAACCTATCCGGAATTCGGCCTACTTTTGCGCGAACACCCGGGGTTTTACGCGACGGACTTCCCGATTGCGCGCCGTCCACTAGGATTGCGCGCCAACTCTCAAACTTCTCTATCAGCCTCGTCCAATCCCGCACGCTTCATCCCTTTACCCGCACGACTCCCGGAGCTTTTGAGATGGCCGCGAATCAAGGAAATGAGGGGAATGCCGCCACTCGCAGAGCTGAGATGGCGACGAACGAGGAGGTCTACGGAGCCAAGGAGATTTTTTCCAACAATCAATCCTTGTTCGACTTGCTGACGCCGGCCCAGAAGACATATCCACTGTCGGAAAACCTGCCGCTCTGGAACTTCGGCATCCTAGATGAGGTTCCGGTGCCAGGATTCGAGGTTGATGCGCCACGAACCTGGGTGACTCGGGAGGACGAGCTTCCCCGCTATAACATCACCAACAATGGGCATCCTGCCAGGGAGACCAGACACTTAGATGTCTATGTCCTGAACCCGAGGACGCGAACCATCGTCGGAAGTGAGCCTACTGCGGAGAACTCTCCAGCCCTCTACTCGAGCATATATCGCCAGAGTGTCACCGACGACACCAAGGGCTGGCTGAAGGACTGGGACTTGCAGTCTGGGGGCAACTTCACCAGTGAGTGGGCCTGGTCGTTCTGGGTACGTCACACCTGCGATCACTTCGCGGAGGAGCTGCGGTACATCGGCCTGTTTGAGGCGGTGTGGACGTCGCAGTTCCACTTCTACCAGCAGTCCGAGCTCGGGCCGGAGTTGTTCACCCGCTGGTCCCCGGATACCAACACCTTCCATCTTCACCATGGGGAGGTCGGCATCGGTCTCTGGGATATCCACTGCATCGGAGGTATCCCGCTGGAGGGCTGGGAAGACAGGTCACAGACTCCCATTCTGACCTGGCATCTGCTTGACCTGGCTACGCAGCGGCTCGGGATCAAGGACTTCCAGAAGGACATAGCCTACAAGTAGTGGTTCAGCCAGTTCTTAGAGCATGACCCAGCGGTCAAGATGCCAGGCAGGGGGAAGCGGTGCCCGACTGCGGCTCAGAGGAGCCGGAACGGGTCGTACTGGCGGGTCCTGGAGACGGGCGACTACCGCTCATGGGGGTACCGCGTCATCGAGGCCCGGGACCCAAATGTCCGGTACGCGGTGTTCCTGGCCGCCTTTCTGAGTGGGTGGCTCCTGCCAGTGCGGGACGCGAGGATGGGCGTTCGCCCGGCGACACTGGCGATGGCGGGCGCTATGGCCGCCAACAAAAGATACAACCTCGGGGTCCCAGTGTTGGCTAAGTTGTACGCCATCCTGGGACGCATCTCACGAGGGGGGTCGCCATGGAGGATCTGTGGGCCCTTTCAATTATTCCACGGCTGGGTGGCTGCTCACCTTGGTGGGTACACGTTTCCGAACGCCATAATTCCTCCGGGAAACGGCCTGCGACCCTCCCTGCTGAACATTGCGGGGGTCGCTCCGATGACCCTAAATGAGGAGGGCGTGAGGATTCGGATTGGCAATCACGCCAATTTCAACTTCAGCCCGTTCCCCACTCCCGTCGGCCAGATGATCGACAATGGGCAGGGTCCGCTGGAGCAGCACGAATACTTCCTGAACATGCGAGGCGGGGTGCTCGTGGATCGGATCGACGGGAAGGTGATCTGCGAACCCTACGTGCCAACCCGGTTCGCCAGGCAGTTCGGGTGCCTTCAACGGATGCCGAAGAGGGTATTCACTACTGTCCGGGAGGAGACGAACCCTGGCGTCCTTCGCCAGATGTGGCTGATGTTCGCCGCCTTTGGCTCTGGCGACATTATCACTCTTCCTCCTACCGGGGTTGACGCAGGCTTGGAAACCGAGTACGCCGAACACTGGGCCATCACGTACCCCAAGGGGCTCTTACGGAAGCCAGTTCGGCGGCTCGAAGTCACCCGTGCGGAGACCGGGCGTCAAGGAAGGAGGCGAAGCGCCGCCACACGGGGGAGAACGGAGGCGCGCCAAGCAGCGGAGCCGGCGCGGGCAGGAACTTCGGCGGCGAGCACATCGCAAGCTGCCGCCACGACTTCAGCGCCCAGAGAGGGGGCACATGCGGCGGTCGGGGAGCGGCCCGGGAAGCAGGTAAGGCGCCTGCTCGAACCCTCCCATGATGCAGTCTTCCCGGCGCTGTGGTCGGCCTGGATGACCCTGCGGCAGTCACTGGGGACCGACGCCATCTGGCGAAAGATACTTAGAGAAGGAATCCATCTGCCAGAGGTCGGGCGCCTCCATATCGCCGACAGGGTGGACTTCAACCGGCAGTATGCGTATCTGACGGCCATGGACGAGTACGCGCGCCAACGTGGTCAGCGTGCGGAGCCATCCCTTCTGGTGAAGGTGATGCTCGGTCTAGAGCCCGCTCCAGAACAGATTCCGCCGGCGGAAGATGACAGTAGAAATGACTCCGAGGAAGAGGAGGAGATGGGGGAGGATGAAGGCTCCGAGGGAAGATCCCACCAGGGGAACCCACAGGAGAGCGGCGAGGTGGCCGGCTCTGACAATGTTGATGTCACTGAGCTCCTCGAGGTCCGCTTCTATCCCTACTCAACCTGCTTCATCCATTCTCTTATGCAGCTTCTAACCCATTTCTCCACCTTTCTCAAGAGCACACGGATGTTGGTCAGGCGTCCTCAGCGGGAGTAGGAGAGGCGCCAGCAGGACAAGGCGGGGGCCAGACACCCATCATTGAACTGACAAGCGCTAAGGGGTCCCCTGCTGCAATTGCTCCTGCGGCGGCCGGGATAGCGGAAGATGACGCTCTGAACTACCGTAAGTCTCCTTACTTTACTGCTGGTGCTTGCCGTTGACGATCCGTGACTAACCACGGCATGCCTTGCGTAGTGATCTCAGGACTGGAGGCCCGTCGGGCTACCGAACCCGGGCCATCTACGAGTGGACCAGTGGAAGACATGCCGCCTGCTCCGGAACAGACTTTTCACACCGAGCCGGCCCCACCAACTGCTGATCAGGGGGCTGCGGACGCCGGCGGTGCTGACATCGGAGAGAGTTCGGGGGCTGACGAGGGTGTCAACGCCGCTGGGGAGAGAGAAGAAGGTCGCCCAGATGTTGGGGAACCTATCCCCCATGAGGACATCCCAGGGGCGGACCCTGCAGCAGACCTGCTGGCTGCCTTCCCTGCCTACCGGCCTGCCGACCCCGAGGAGATGGACGACTCGGACGCGGAGGCGGTCGAGGAGAGCCGGATAGCGCTCCAAAGGGGGTGGAAGTGCATCCAACGCTTCCTCAAGCGAGACCCATCGGAGTGGCTGGGGCGCATGGGGTCACTCCAAACCTGGCTGCGCTTCCTGTGTGCCGGGGGAGCTGATGCTCAACGCCTCCATCTGACGGTCCGTGATTTCATGGCCGAAAAGATGCGCGAGAGCCGCCGGCGTGCCGACATCGCACAATGTCGGGACATGTCGGAGAGCACGCGGGCACTCCTCGTGGCGGAGCAGGAAGTCCGGCGTCTCGAAGGGCAGGCGGCAGAGAAGGAGGCCTTCGTCGCAACGTGCACCGAGCTTGTGGAGCAACTAGCAGCCCAGCTGGTTGACGCCCAGGTACAACTGACGGAGGCGGGCCAACAGATGGTCACAATTCAAGTCGAGCGGGAGCGTGCACAGGCCAGAATCGACGAACTGCGTGCTGCGACCGCCGACGAGGAGAGGGCACGCAGAGAGCGAGAAGCAGCTCTAGAGGCCGCCAGCCAAAGGGTAGCGGCGTTAGAAAGACTTATCCAGCACGCTAATCCCTAGGGGCTTTGTTTTTGCCACTCCCAGAACATTTGCTTCCGCTACTCAATATTTCGATCCATTTGTATGAATCACCATATTTATCTGCATCTTTTGGCTTAACATGCTCAACCACAATCCATTGTCTCGCGGGAGCGTTAACCAAGCTTCAGGCATCCACAATTGGGCCTGGATTTCTAAAGAAAAGAGGGAGGTCATTCCTAGGAAAGGAGACCTCAAGCCTAATCAATGTATCATCCCCCCAACTTGTTCCGACACACGAGCGGGACAACGCTAGGGGCGTTGAGATTTTGTCCGAACATAGGGAAATGAGAAAGGGTGAATCGCGTGTCCCGAATTCAGAAATCCACAACGGTCGGCCTTCCAGGAAATGCCCAAGATGGAAAGCGGACAATGGATCAATCGACCATACTACTGCGATAGACGGACCGAAGGTCATCATCCATATTGCAGGAGGCGGATCACATGTCATCATCAATGCCGCTTTGGGGGTTCCTTCAGGCACAAGGGTGGAAATCCAGATCAACAGGGCATGCGAAGCGTGGGGCGAAGTGACGATTTGTTCGGATAGAATCCAACGCTCTCAAAATTGCGCCACCGTGGGGAAAGCGTATTAGGCGGATGCACTAATCTGGCCGTGAATCACCCCAATTCTCAGACAGAACCTTTTTGATGAGGAAACTGTCGCTTCCCATCATTGCGATGGGGCATCCCGAGCTGAATCGGGGAGAATATCACAACTGCACCACTTTACCCGAAGTCAGGCCAGACGGCCGGCGACGAGGAGGGGCGGGACTTGGCGATCCCTGAGGCTGGACCCGAGTTGAAATGCCCGGGCGTTCCTACGTACTCCATCAGGCTGGAGATCAAGCCATACATAGTTCTACGAGTGCAGTTTAACGTCATGCAGGATGTAGAATCCCATTTGGGGAGATCTTAGTTTAAGGTCTTAGAGCTCGGACCATAAGGGTAGATCTTAGTTTAAGGTCTTAGAGCTCGGACCATAAGAACCTCAAAGTACGCCGCATCGTGGTCCTATCCCCTGGATATGCGAAGATGCACTGGGGGATAGTGTCAAGAGTGTCAAGATTTTTCCTGGTCATAATGGGGGGTGGAAAAAGTGATGTGAATCATGCGGCCATTCACTCAAGGACTGGGGGCACCGGCGTAACGATATGGGAGTACTGCCGACCGTGGCGGAAAAGCAGCATCAATATCGCACTAACCGTTGATGGAATGAGGCAGCAAACGAGCATCGAACGCTCAATCGCAGGATTCATATCGATTTGCTGCCCGAGGCCATTGGGGGCACCAGCCCGAGTCGGTGGGAGAGCACTGAGGCATTGTGTCCAAACCGTTCACGGGGGCTCCATCCAGGGCGTAGGTGATGGGTCCGAATGAAAGGGAGCACGAAGCCTGAAAATGGAAGGAACGTGACCAAGCTAAACCTGACCCTCCTGGCAATAAACCAGAGTACTCTTGACACCAGTGGACCACTGCAAGGGGTCGAGGGACACGCCTTGAGGGTGGCCTGAAGGCGGCGGATTCCCCAAAGAAGGGGGAAATCTTTGAGAGGTGGGGGGCTGGACCCGAAGTTTCAAACATCCGGGCGTTCCTACATATCCCATGAGGATGGGAATCAAGACACACGTAGTTCTTGAAGCGCGGCGCAACACAATCGGGCACCAGCTCGGGAAAGGGTGCGGGTCTGACCCTCGCACACAGAAGAAGCGGTATTTGATATTTCTTGTTTGTCCTTAAAGATGGATGGTTTTTCTTTGTGCAGCGACATGCCTGTGATTAAGGAATCCCTGGCGTCGCCACAATAATCAAGCCATGAAAGGCATTGATGAATGGCATGGTTATTAACCAGCGCCCAACGTGAGTGTCCCCTGAGGAGAACATCACGATGCAGTGCCATTTCTCGTCGGGCGGCCAAGACGATCACAGTTTACGGTCGTGTGGTAGGACCAGACAACACAGTTTAAGGTCGTGTGGTTCGGACCATGGAGGAATCCGCTTATCGCGATACGGCGGACTCAGCGGAGGTGGGAACATACCCATCCCTGCGGTCACGCACGATGCCAGGAGAAGGATCCTGGGATAGGGGCCTGCGTATGTCCATCACCCGAGGGGCAGAGATGCTAGCCTCCAGATATACTGGGCCCAAAACGCGATTGTTCGGGCGACTCCTTCCTCCTTATGGGGACGAGGGTCCAGCTATACACGGCCCTTAGGGAGGACATCAGCATATATCCTTGGTGCTCAGATCGTGGGAGCCTCGACAGACACCATTACCCTGGTTGGCCTGCTTAACGTGTAAAGGTGTACCGAAGGTCAGTATGAAGAGAGTGTCGAGATTCCACTACAACGCACAAAGGCGGAGTGTGATGAGAACTGCACAACCAATGTTCGGAGCCTAAAAGAGCCGACATGGCGATCAAGGATGTCGCTGACCATATTCGCAACACAACATCCGATCGCGTCAGCCTAGGACGGGGCAAGCAAACGAGCATCAACCGCTCAAGCGCAGGATTCATATCGATTTGCGGCCCAGGACCCGCCGGTAAATCGACCCGGAGCGGTAGGAGAGCACTGAGGCATCGTACCCAAACCGCTAACGAGGATTCCTTTGAGTGAAGGCTCGAACAAGAGGAAGCGCGCGGCCTGACAAGCAACACAAGACTTGCCGGGATTGAATCCGACACTACGGGTCATAGACCAAAGTACCCAAAACATGTTAACAGATCACCGGAAAGGGTCGGAGGACTCACCCTGAGAGCAACCAAAAGACGGTAGATCCCCGTGATCAACCAAGAGACGGGGCTGGACCTGAGACACAAGCGTCCAGGCGGTCCTACGTATCCCATAAGGATGGGAATCAAGCCGCACGTAGTTCTTGAAGTGCAGTTTAACGTCATGCAGGACGAAAAGAGAGAAAAAAAAAGGGGGAGCAGAAGGAATCCCCAAACGTGGGGGGCGTACAGCGTGGCGAGCAAACCGACGTGAATGAGGGCATAGCCCCACGTTCACACCATACGCCACATACCCAGAGGCAACTGGGCCAAGGGCCCGAGGTGGGATGGAAATTCCCGAAGGATGGGGCTGGGCCTGAAACATGAATGTTCAGGCGGTCCTACGTATCCCATAAGGATGGGAATCAAGCCGCACGTAGTTCTTGAGAGGCAGTTTAACATCATGCAGGACGAATGCTGAACAGTTTAACGTCTTGTAGCTCGGACGTTGTACAGTTTAACGTCGTGTTGGACGAATGCTAAACAGTTTAACGTCTTGTAGCTTGGACGAAGATGCTTGGCAGTTTAACGTCTTGCCGCGCGGACGATATGCTGGGCAGTTTAACGTCGTGCAGCTTGGACGTATGCAGTTTAACGTCGTGCAGGACGTGGTACACTCAGACAAAGTACTGCTTGAGGAACCTAGCGTTGGTGGGAGGAGTGACACGCTCACCATCCATAGTCGCTAGGGAGTACGCGCCATTGGGATAAACTTTGTGGACGACAAGAGGTCCCTCCCACTTGGGCTCCAACTTGGGTGGCTTCCTGCTGGGGATCATTGGCGCTCTTAGGGCTAGCACTAGGTCACCCTGCAGGAAGGAGCGGAGGCGAACCTTCTTATTGAAAGCTCGAGCCATTCTTCTTTGATTCCTCTCCAAGTTGTGCAAGGCGCGAAGTCTATTCTCATCCAGTGCTTCCAACTCGACTAGACGGGCTTCAGCAGCTCTGTCCGGCGCTTGCTGGTCGTAGACCGCAGTGCGCAAGGACGGTAACTAGATCTCGATGGGCAGGACGGCCTCAGCTCCATACACCAGGGAATAAGGGGTCATCTGGGTGGAATTGCGAGTCGTCGTCCGATAAGCCCAGAGGGCGTTGGGGAGCTTGTCCGGCCAACTCTTCTTGTTCTGACCAACCATTTTTTGCAGAATGTTAGAGAGGGTCTTGTTAAACGCCTCGATCTGTCCATTCGCCTGCGCATGATAGCGAGATGTATGGTTCGAGCGAATGTTGTACTTGGCGTACAACTTCATCAACTCGGCTGCTCGGAAATTGGCTCCGTTATCCGTGAGGATAGCGTGAGGCACTCCAAATCGATGAATGATGTTGGAGGTCATGAAGTCAGCGATCGAACAGGATTTGACCTCTCTGAGCAGAATCGCCTCTGCCCATTTGGAGAAGAAGTCCGTGGCGGTCAGAATGAACCGGCACTGGCGAGCCGTCGCCGGCGGGTAAGGTCCCACAACGTCCATCCCCCAGACTGCAAAGGGCCAAGAATACCTGGTGGTATGGAGAGGCTCCGGCGGCCGATGCACAAAGTTCGCATGAACCTGGAACGCATGGCACCTCCTGGCATACTCGATGCAGTCATGGATCATGGAGGGCCAGAAGTATCCCAACCTCCGAATCTGGTGGGACAGCTTCGGCCCAGTCTGATGGGCACCGCATGAACCAGCATGAACCTCTTGCATGACTCGTGGGATCTCAACTCCCTGAAGGCAACGGAGGAGAACACCATCAAATCCGCATCTATAGAGGATCTGCTCCAGGCCGGGACTGCTCTGGAGGACAAACTGCGATGCGCGGCGTCGAACTCGCTCGCGCTCGGCCCGATCCGGCGGGAGAATTCCATGCTGGAGGTACTCAACCAAAGACACCCTCCAATCAGGGGCTGGTTCGACTGCCATATCTGGGGTACTCGGGGCTCCGGGCGTAGGGGCAACCGTGGTGAGATTACTTACCGATGGGCCGCGATCTCCCTCCGGGATAACGGGAGCGATGAGCCTGCGGTGCGTCACGCAGACGGTCAGGTTATCCTGTTCAGGCTCCGCAAGTGACGCAGCAAGGCTGTCCAAAGCATCTGCTCGACCGTTCTGCGACCGGGGAATATGGACAATTTCTGGCCGAGAAGGGAACCGGGCCATCAGAAGGAGGGCGCACTCCAGTAATGGCACAAGTTCTGGCTTCCTGACAACATAGTCGCCATTGATCTGCTTAAAAACTAGCTCGGAGTCCCCTTTCACGCACAGATGGGGCACGTCGATTTCGAGAGCTAACTCGAGGCCGGTGATGAGGGCATGGTATTCCGCCTCATTGTTGGTACAGCCCTCTGACAACAGGAAAGAGTATGGCAGTACGACCTGCTCCGGGGTAATGAAGACGATACCCAAGCCCACTCTGTTGAGCTTAGGATTATCGAGTCTTCTACCGGTGGGGCTCCGGGAGGCACCGTCAAAGTGCATCTGCCAGCATGGACCGGCTTGATCGACCGAGAGGATGGCCTCATCAGGAAAACCTAGATCCAGCGGCTGATCTGCGGAGGTTGGGTGAGCAGCCAGAAAGTCTGCCAATGCTTGCCCTTTGATGGCCTTATGAGACACATACCTGATGTCGAACTGCTGGAGAATCACAGCCCACCGCGCTAGACGGCCAGTCAACATAGGCCGGCTCAGGATATATTTCAACGGGTCTACCCGAGAAACCAACTGTACCTCATGGTGCTGCAAGTAGTGCCGTAATTTCTGTACGGCAAATACGAGCGCCAGGCAGCTCTTCTCGATGGGGGAATACCTAACTTCCGCATCGAGGAGCATGCGACTGAGGTAATAGAGGCTATTCTTTGTTCCCTCGTTGTTCTTCTGGGCGAGAAGGGCACCCAGGGACCGTTCCAGGGCGGTCACATAAAGGACCAGCGGCTTCCCGGATACAGGCGGCATCAGAACCGGAGGTTGCAGCAGGTACTTCTTGATTTCCTCGAAAGTGGTCTGACACTCTTTATCCCATACATAGGTGGCACCTTTCTTCATGAGCCGAAAAAAGGGCTTACACTTGCCGGCCAGATTCGCGATGAATCGGCGTATATAGGCTAAGTGGCCTTGGAACCCTTGCAGTTCCCGGATGTTACCTGGGGGAGGCATCTGGATAATCACCCTGATCTTCTCTGGGTCGATCTCAATACCCCGGTATCTTACCACAAATCCAAGGAACTTTCCGGAGGTGACCCCGAAGGCACACTTCAACGGGTTCATCTTCAGGCAGCGAGACTGGAGGAAGCCGAACACTTTCTCAAGATCTTTGAGATGGTCCTGACGCCGGCGTGATTTGACCACCAAGTCGTCGACGTAGAATTCCACCAGTGTGCCGAGGATTGGCTTGAATATGCGGTGCATCGCCCGTTGATAGGTGGCACCTGCATTCTTCAGGCCGAAAGGCGTGACCCGGTAACAAAAGGTACCTTGGGGGGCCCTGAAGGCAGTGAACTCCTCATCCTCAGGGGCTATCCGAATTTGGTTATATCCGGAGTATCCATCCATGAAGGAGAGGGCTTGGAACCCTGCCGTGGCGTCAATCAACAGCTCTGTCACTGGAAGGGGAAAACCATCCTTCGGACAGTGGCGGTTGAGATCGCGGAAGTCGATGCAGACTCTGATCTGCCCGTTCTTCTTCCTGACCGGCACAATGTTGGCCAGCCATTTGGGGTACTGGACTTCCCTCATGAAGTTGGCTTTGATAAGATTGTCAACTTCGGCCTCAACCATGGCACCGTGGAATGGGTGCATCTTCCTAGGAGGCTGCTTGAACCCGCGATGGTTCGCCGGGAGACCAAGGCGGTGGACGGATACCTGAGGATCTAGCCCCGACATCTCGTCATAGCCCCAAGCGAACACATCACGGTGCTGCCTGAGAAAATCCACGTACTGCTGCCGCTCCTCAGAGGGCATGGCGGCACTGACCAATGTGGGTCTTGGATCTGCTTCTGTTCCAAGGTTCACTTGTACTAACTCATCGACCGTGGCGGAGACGCCCTCCTCAAAGGCTGGGGGTGCATCTTCCACGTCCTCTCCACTCGGGGAGGGATCTTCCACAGGAGAGACTGCGTTGGAAACTGCATTGGGGCTACCAGATCCTACTGGGCCGCTGGTGCTGGCATGGGCGGTCGCGGTCATCTCATCAGGAGATTCACAGGCCGTCGAGACCATGGCTACGTCCAACCGTTGAATCGGGAGGACGTAAGCGTCATCCAAACTTGCCCAGGGATCACTTGCAACAGCGACAGGCTCGACCTCACCTGCCAGGATCTGCTTATCCTTGCTCTTGTAATAGTCCGCGTCCAGATAGCGGGCTTCACATGAGGCAAAAGGAGAGGCATCTCCTTGAAGCACGCCTACTCGACCTTTAAGGGAGTATTTGAGGCATTGGTGGTATGACGAGGGAACCGCCGCATGAAGGTGGAGCCATGGCCTGCCCATCAATGCGTTGTACGCAGTGTCTTGAGAGACTACCATGAATTCGGTGTTGGCAACCAAGTCACCGAACTGGGTCTTCAAACGTATCTTGCCGACCGGAGTTTGCTCAGTGCGGTCGTACCCCTGGATCCTGAGGTCGGAGGGGATCAAGTCGTCCTCAGACAACCCCAATCTCCGGAGCGTCCGAGTTGGAATCAGGTTAATCCCGGACCCCGTGTCGACAAGACAGCGTCGGACTTCAAGGCCATTGAACTGGCCGGTAACATACAGCGGACGAATGTGCCCCTGTATAGGAGGGTCTTCATCCTTACCAGAAAACGAGATAACTGCCTGACATTCGGCGTCCTCAATCGTTTCGGCGTGAAAGGCCTCTACAGCCGCAACCTCTGTCTCAAACTGGAGGGGGCTCTTCAAGGCTTCAGCGAGTGCCTCGCGCATCTCAGATGACATGCGCAGAGCCTCAAGGATGGAGAGTCTCGCCGGGATGTCGGCCAAGTGCTTCAGGACATCATAATTTTTGGCCAAGCGCGAGCCCCTGGTTGCAGGAGGTTGCTCTGCGGTTGGAGGCATGACGGGCCTTGCCGGTTGAACTGGCGGCCGGCTGGTACTTGGCGCATCTCGCTGTTCATTGGTTGAAGCCCGGGAAATGGTCACCGTACTGGGGTCAGGAGGCCGGGATGGACTCGTGGCAGGGCGGAGCTGATCGCGACGCGGCTGAGGCGGTTCTGCCTGGTCCCATACCACAAACAGTGGCGGAGGCGAATCCGTCATCCCCGGATGGGGGGGCTGCGCACGCTGAGCTCGGTTTTGAGCCTGCTGCCTGGTCTCAGTGGCGTGCACGGCCTGGCTGGAGGTACCAACTGCTGTGCCCCGGCGACTCCTGTTGTTGCGGCTCCTCCGACGGTGGCGACGACCGAGGACACTAGGGAGGTCCACCTGGTGTTCTTCAACGTCGGGAACCGAAAAGGGATTTACCAGCTCGACGGTATTAACCGAAGCGTACCCAACACTGTCATCGGACGAATCATTCACCACTGGGCGGATCCGAGGAGGGATCCCCATCTCCGGGGGCATGAAATCGCCGAGAGTGCAGGATAGTGGCGGAACTGGCGGGGCGCGCTCTTCCTTCTTACGCCGCCGCCGTTTGCTCTTCCCGGAAGAGGCAGGCTGGGATGATGATGCCGAAGCAGCACCCGCAGATTCTGGGGGCTCAGGCTGATTCAAGCGCGCACGGATGATTCCATGGGCGCGAATGATCGTCTTGCGGGCCATCCAGTTTTTGTACTTCTGGGACCCGCGGTCGGAGACCAGCTGCCATTCGTCCTCATTGCCGCTATCGTCATCTGATCCCACGAACACGCCCGCCACTTGTGCTAGAGCTGGGCCCAACCTGATTACATTGTTGTTAATCTGGTCTTAGAGCCAATCCTTAAACACATAGCACCGCTGGATGGTGTGTCCCAGGGCCCGATGGTAGGGGAAGTAGCGGGGGTTATCCGTGAGATGTGCCTCCTCTGGCCTCCAACACTCAGGCAGTCGCACAATCCTCTGCTCCAGGGCGCTCCGGAAATAACCGGGAACCTGATCCTCGTGAAATGAGTAAGTCAGGTATCGCGGGCCCCTGGGAGCATGGTCTTGACGAGGGGCTGGAGGGGCCTGCCGAGGAGGTGGACCCTGATTATCTCGCCTGGGTTGTGGCGGTACATTACGCGGAGGGGCCGGCCGGTTCTGAGGCTGCCGCTGCTGGGCCGGGAACTGAGCCCGTGGAGGTGGATTCCTGTGAGGCTGTGGAGCTGGTCTCGCCGGCAGCAGCTCCAACGGCCTGGGGGCCTCTATCTGGGCAACAACAGCGGGCTCAGCCCTACTGACTCTCCTTGCAGGAATCATAGGAGGCAGCGGGTGTGCCTGGCTGGCCTGTTGCAGGGCTTCCTCACGACGTTGAGCTTTGTCTGAGAAGTCCCTGAACCCTCCGGGGTAATTCTGAGTGATCAGGGAAGGGACCAGCTCGGTCTTGACGTTCCCGACGCACATTGTCAGCAACTGCTCCTGAGTCAATGGCATGTCAAGGGAATACGTGAGACCCTTCCATCGGGCGACGAAGTCCGCGACTCGCTCGTCAGGCCTATGCTTGCACTTGAAGAGGTCTGCGATACTCGTCTTCCGAGTCGTGGAAATGAACTGGTAGAGGAATTGTCTACGAAGGTCCTCCCAACTAGTTATCGACCCGACGGGGAGCTGGCTGTACCAGACAAATGATGGCCCTTCCAGTGTCTGGACAAAGCAGCGAAGCTTAGCGGCCTCTTGCTACGCCGGAGTCCCCAACATAGGCCCGCACCTCGAGTTGAAATGGGCCAAATGCTGTGGCGGATCTCCAGTCCCGTTGAAGGGGGAAAAAGTGGGATTCCTGAATCCCGGAAGCGCCGGCATGTCATCCACCCATGCTGGGTATGGCTTGCCGTCCGGTGGGATTGCCACTTGCCGAGTCTCCAAGGCTTCCAAGCGGGCAATGAGTGCCGCCATCGGATCGTCCGGACATGGGTTCCAGTCCTGGCGAGGATCTCTAACCACGAGCACATTGCATGGCCCTTCAATCGGGTCGTCGACCGGGTCGTCGAACTCGGCAGCTCGTGGGATGGCGGGCGGAGCGGCCCTTGGGGCAGCGGGAGGAATCCGAGCGGGGTCTCTCAGGTAGTCACGCCGCTCGGGAGGGTGTGGTGAAACATACCGCGCCCTCTTACCATAGGCGATGGCCTCTCTCCTATCGGCGAACACGGCATAATCACGGTTGCCCGGGAGAGCCTCATCGAGGGGTGGTTGTTCCTGTCCCTGCTGTCCTGGCCTAGGATCACCGTAGTCAGGCCGCTGCTCTGCAGCGCGCTCGGCGAGGAGCTGGTCAACTAGCTTCTTCTGCTCGGCGAGCTGTTGACGTAGCATAGCCTTCTCGGGATCCTCATCCGCCCTCTGCGTGGAGGCAGATGGGTCGGCGGGCTTTATAGCCTCGCCGTGCTCTTTACCTTTACTGACGTTTCGGCTCAACGTCAGTGCTTCAGTGGGTGCGGGGAGACCCAGGAGGCTCCTCTGGTGACGAGTAACTCTCGCCGATGGATCCAACAACGGCTTGTCTTCGGGAGGATAGCCCCCGTCGAGAAGTTCCAAACCGTTCCCCTCCCCCGACAGGTCAGACATATTGACTGTTTCCGTCCCTGGGGATATACCCTCAGGGCCACCCAGTGAATCGGGCTGTCGGCGAATCGCACTGAAGCGTAGGGCAGCGTACTGCCCCCATCCACGGATATACACGTGGGGAGTGGCTTCCTCGATAACCTTGCGGAGTACTTGAAAACACTCAACGCATCGTTGTTGGAGGGCCTCGTGATGTCCAAATGACCCGGGGTGCCGAACCGCGGAGAGCGTGGCCAGGTCAATTTGACGGCACTGCTCACCAATATCCTCCAGGTGTGCTTGACTCCCGGGATATGGAATTTGTAGGCAGTGAAGACGGGAGTGAGTCTCCCGGAGAGTTCGGCGGAAGCATTCGAACTCATCCGGGGTGAGCGATTCGGGTACATCAAAGTCCGGTCCTGCGACTGGCCAAAACTTCTCAGGGAAGTGGCCCTCTGCAAGGACGGTCCAGAAACTCCACGACTCAAACTAGGGACCCAGGTCTCCTTGGTCCTCTTCAACGACTGGGAATGGACGAGGAACCGGCAGTGGTGCCGAGGCGGGCCGCCGGGCCGACGGGCTGGCCGACGGTGAATACGGCGAGCAGGCCGATTGGCCTCCATATCCCGGGCCGCCCTCTGAGGGTGGCGGTGCCCTGGCTACCACATCACGATAGGACGGGCCGGCGAGCGAACAT
This sequence comes from Viscum album, assembly GCA_963277665.1. Taxonomy (NCBI): domain Eukaryota; kingdom Viridiplantae; phylum Streptophyta; class Magnoliopsida; order Santalales; family Viscaceae; genus Viscum; species Viscum album. The sequence continues at coordinate 796,538,634 of OY728132.1, forward strand.
CCTGCCGTAGCGTCGGTGCTCGCCGAGGGTGCACTAGATTGTGGTTCGACCGTCGGTCCCCAGAAAAGGTCTCCGGCTTCTCCGATCGAGGTAGAAGGCGCTTCCAGAGGGGCCGGTACCAACCGCAAGCTTGATCCTTGGGGGTCTACCAGGCCCTCGCTACTCCGGATATACCTTCGGAGAGAAGCGAGGATCATATCGATCTCGCTCTCGGGAAGTACGAGGCTGACGTGCCGCATTCCTACCCCTGCCCCTGACAGGTGGGATTGGGGGGAGGGCTCTGTCGCCGAATCATACTCCGCCTCTCCATCAGAGAAATGAACCGGTCGGATCTCTGTCCAGAATTCCATAGCATTCTTCCCTCGGCGTCGACGCCTCGCCCTCCTGCCCCTGGGTGGTTATTCGGGGCATGGCTGATCTCTATCCTGGCGTCCTCCGGCCGCACTGGTGCTGGGGCCAAGAGGACTAGAAACCAAGGTGCGAGGGGCACCGGGACAGATATCAAAGGGGACGCGGGAAGAGATGATTCCGGGCAGGCCTCCGGGCCGGGATCGGAAGGCGGGGTGACCCATGCCTCTTGGATCGGCCACACAGAGTAGACCCTGTTGGCGAATAGCGCTACCGCGAGGTGGTCCGCGGTGGCCATTGTCTGTACCAGCAACCGGGAGAGTCAACCCAACCTGCCTTTGGGGCGGTCGGGGCCTCGATCCGGGTCGGGCATAGAAGTGCCCCTGCTCAGGATGCGCAGGGGCCTGGTGACTAGATCCAGCAGTGGCTTGAGCCAATGCGGCCGCTGTTGCTAGGGCCCCAAGGTGGGCATCCTCTTCTGCTCGCGCCCGACATTGGCGTCGGGACAGACGAGTCGGGATGAGCGGCGCGGGCAGGTGGAGAGCCCGTTCTTCGACTTGAGAGGCCTGGCGGCGATGTCGCCGTGGCCTGACAGGAGCCCTTACCGCGGATCCCTGGAGCGAATCCCGGATAGGGTGGTCCCGGGCATCTTCCACATCATCCGCATAGGGGAAGGAGTTGTTGGAGCGCTCCGGGGATAAACTCCCAAAGCGGTTGGACGTCGAGGTAGGCAGCGGTGCCTCCCTGCGCGGCCCTCGGGGGCGGCGTTGGTGGCGAGGTGCAGCTCCCTCGAGGTCTAGGCGAGCCATGTCCCTGGTGGGGATGACTCCCTCTTCCTCATATCTCCGCACCAAGTTGTTGATCACCCTTCTTTGGATGACCTCCGAGGGGGAGAGAGGGCGTGGTTGCCCCGCAGCTGCGGTTGCTGGGACGGCTGTGGAACGGGCGGGACCGCGCGGAGTAGCCGCGTCGGTGTTTCCCCTACCCCTGCGCCAGTGGGCGGGTGGCGATCGGGCACTGGATTGGGCGACCTGATTTCTGAAAGCAGGGAGAAGAACCCATTAACACTGACAGGAAAAGGAATCGACAACCAACCATTAGTGCCACGACGCCTTCCGTGGGGGGGACCCAGGCCCTCGACGTCGCGAGACGGAGTGCCTGAGTTCCCTTCCTCAGCCCCTGGCGGGTAAAACTGAATGCTCGGTCGAGCGGCATGCTGGTCTTCCAACACCTCTGAAAGCCATCGGTCTTCGTATTGAGGAGAAGAGATTCACGTCGGGTTCACCATTTTTCTGTTTCGGTGCAGATGTGCGTCGGGTTACGCTGTTCCGTTAGGACGCGTTCGCGCGTGCACCCGTCGACCCGAGGGGATGGGCGCGCGGCTTGTGGCCCCGCAGTCTCGCTTTCCAAGGGCGGGCGGCATTCGTCCCTTATTCAGGGGCGTCTGCTCCTTGATCGAAACCGGGATGATGGGACGTCGGCTCCTCCTTCTGTTGACGTCTCCTCGGAACTCGTCGCCTAATCCGGGTCTCCCTCATAGATTTAAGAATGTTCGTGAATCTCGTTCCCGGCGCCATGTCTCCATGGACACCGGTTAATTACGCTGCTTCCGCCCGGACGCTCCAAGGAGTCTGGTCGGGGCAGCAACCTGCGGTGAGGAGACCGGGTGGCTCCGGGTGTCGGGGGCGTGTCTTAACATTGCGCCTCTGCATGTCTGCCTTCCGTCCCTAATAGGGCTTCTCGAAGGCGTGATGGCCTGAGGCATCCCGCACTGGGTGCGGGGAACTGCGTTACCTGAGGTTTTCCTCAGCTTCCCATGTTTAACACGGGGTATGCCGCGAGTTTAACGTCCAGCGGGGACGACATCAGACTGATCAACACGAGAAGTGGATCAGATGACAGAACCCCTTGCGGGGAACCTCCGACACTGGGGCCATCACATGGGCGGCTTCCCGAGTGAAGTGGAGTGAAATGGCATGACCCCACCGGGATGTGGCGGCCCGGGTAAGGATCAGGGTGGATGATGGAGTGGAGAGCTTGGACCCCGTAGGGGCTTCCTACGTACCGCGCGGTAGCGCGGATCAAAGTCAGCGTAGTTCGGATATACAGTTTAACGTCATGCTGGACGTCGGCAAGCCGACTCACGAAGAGGTCGAGGCCGCCGGGCGGAGGATTGAACCGAACCACCTCGCACAGAGGGGGATGGATATAACGACCCATACTTTACATACATTGTTAATACTTCGAAATTGAAGCACACTTATTACAACATATGACAAAACCACAAAGGATCGTATAGGTATAGTGTCTTTAGAAACTGGGAAACATAAACAACTGGTTCATAAATCTTCTACAGTGTCTCCCATTTATTTCATCATATCTAGGGTCCCTTTTAGCATATTCTACTTAATATCCATCTTCCTGACCTGGGGAAAAGAAAACATAAAAGGGTGAGCTCAAATGCTCAGTAAGGGCAAATAAAAAATCATATCGTATCTTTATGAAAATCAAAACCTGCAAAAGAGATCATAATATCTTAACATGGAATAAATCATAGAAGTGAAAATGAGATCCCCATAACATAAAACTTGAAACTTTGTGGCATGCACACATAATCATGGAAATCATTTCTTGTTAGTCATGACTCATTTCCAAGACTATCTTAGTGGACAAAGTCCCTTTCTGAACCGAGTTCACTCCTCGTTTCAGTCCTGTATCACTGAACCGAAATAACCTTCCGTTCCAGCCATGTCTATCTCATGAGATATAAAATCTTTACCCAATGCATTGGAGGGAGATATAGGTCCCACCCATCTTATAATGAATCCTTTCTTATGTGTGCCACATAATCATAAAACATACATCATCGCATAACACATGTAACAAAAATGGGATTCTTGAAACATCATGACATCATAAATCAATTCATATAAGATAATGGAATTCATAAAAATAATTCCATCACAACATGATCAAATCAATGTAATAATAGGGATAAAAACAGAACCCTTTAGTATCTTAGATGGAAAATAATTTTGATAAAACACTTGAACTTCATTCTTGAGGAAAATATCCTTTCTTCTTCAAAAACATTTTTCCTTTCATAACATGTCATACAACTTTAAAATAAAAGAAGTTGATTAAAAATAAACTTGAAAACTTGTAAAGGAAGCTTCTTGGAAATAATGTTTTAAAAATCCATTCATGCCGTATAAGTTAAAAAAAACATTCTTCGTACTTTTGTCGGAAAAGTCAAAAAGTACCTCGTACGAAAAACGACAAAAGATTCCTTTCATATCTTTTACTAAAAACTCACCGAAGGGTAAAAATGGATTTAAACAATTGTAGGTGGATGGAAATAATATTACATATTGATGAAACATGGATGTGGATGATAAAATACACCCCAGTAAATACTTATGAATAAACAATCTCGGATAAAAAAATGAGATTGTGATATTTCCCTTACCTTAGGTCCGATTTGCTTTGTTCGTGTCCGAAGCTCATGTATAATGGTTTAAATAATGTTATTGACTTATTCCAGAATCATAAATATTGATATGATATCATATATGGTCATATTATTAGCTTCTTGTTAGTAATATTTCATTGTTACTTGTTACTCGGGTCTTTATAACTTTTTGTTCTTATGCGTGTTTTGTCGAATAAATTCTTATTCTTATCTTTAGGTTATAGATAATTTATTTACAGAATGTTATCAGTGTAGTATATACCATATTCATTCATTCAATTCATTTATATAATCATTATGAAATGAAGATCATGTAGAACGAGTCGCATCACATCGTGGAGACGGTATTCCGTACGTACGCACGAGTGATGATATCGTTCCTATGATCGTGGAATTGTATTGGAGTATATATATTATTTCAGTATCAATATTACTTAATAATAATCATATATAGTTACTCATTACACCATTATACCCATCCTTGTAAGGTGATGGTGGAAAATAGATTACACCACGGCGTGGAGACGGTATTCCGTACGTACGCACGCGCGGTGATTTCATTTTTCCGTAGGATGGATAGAAGGTGAATTATGGTTGTTTCATATTTATAATAACATATCAGTATGTAGGTAATACCGATGTTATTACTTTATCATGAAACAACTAAAGAAGAAGAAGTTGAAGAAGAAAGAAATTGAAAAGATCGGTAATGGATATTACCTCTTCTTTGGAACGCCTCTTTGAATCCTCCACTTAAGGAACTAAGATTGGTCTTTGGAGAAGACCAGGACCTCTAGGATTATTCTAGGGAAGTGGAGAGGAGAAAATGGCAGGGGTTGGCCGAGCTTGAGTGCTCAAATTGGTGTGAGGAGGAGGGGGAGGAGGTGCCCTTTTATAAGGGAGGAGAGGGGCACCTTAGGAATATCTCAAAATATTATTTTATATTAAAGTCAAAATCGGTTTATAATGGTTCCAAAGGGTCTTATTTCGAAGCTAAAGTGGGGATGGGTCGAAATCCTATAAACCAATAAGATTTAGACAAGTTTAGGGTATTATTTTAACCTTATCAATTAGATTTAACTCTAAGTTAATTAATTTAACTTTTACCGTGTCTTTTTGTTTTCTTTCACTATATGGTTAATACACTTACTATAACATGCCAAACAAACCCCAAATTGTTTATTATTAATATATATATCCTTAGCTAAGTCATTTGGCCGAACCTTAGATTTTTAGTAATAAAATAACAATTAATAATATAATATTTTATTTAAAAACTATTTTGTGTCAATTTTGACACTATTTGATATATGATTTTTGTGAAAGTCATAACAGAATTATATGTTCGAACCAAGTTTATTAAATCAACATTAATATATCATAGTAACCTATAAAATTAGTGGAATTCATAAAAAGTCTCAAATTACATTTATTTTGGTATTTATATTATCAATTTTGTCAATATTTCATTAATAAGATAATTACTGCATCATCTTTGTGTCATAAATAAATTAACTTATTTGATGTCTAAAAATTACAAATAAAATACCATCATGTATGAAATCTTTTTAGCTTTCTAATGAATATTTACAATCGAATTTATCTTATGTATAACCCTATATTAAAAATGATTTACTTATTAAACTTTGATTTTAACTATTTTAACCCTTCTTTAAATAAATTAATAATAAATGTCCTAATCTAATCCAAGTGGGCCTAAATGGTCATATTTTATTCCTAAGTTTGTTTTTGGTCGAATTACACTTGTCCAATAGAATTAGGACATGTGTTAGGGTAATATTAATATCATATTTACCCTTAGTTACCCTATTTACTATTAACCGCGGTAAAAATAGTAAAAAGTTACTATTCACCAAAAAATTATTTTCATCTCATTGAACCACATTTTAGTCCTTGATATTAACCGTGTCTCTCGGATTTTTGAAATTCCATTCACAGAAGCGGTAAAATTAAGTTTTATGAAAAATTCAGTTTTTAACCTACCACTTAGTGGTTTCACTATTCATCAAAAATTGAATGTTTTCAGAAAAATACCAAAATTTCACCCTAGGCTAATTTCGATATTCTGAGTCCAAAAATGAAGTCCATTTTGAAAAATAAAATTTATAAAATTTCAAAAAGTGGTTATTACTATTCATAACGGCTAGTTTTAATAGCATATTGTTGTTTAGTGAAACTCGGTATTGCGTATGACGCAAGCTATCGAGGAAGGTCGCGATTGCGTGTAAAGCAAGCCAAGCAAGTGTTGTGTAGAAAAAGATTCCTTTGATGATTTATATAACATAAAAGTCTCGGGTGTTACATTCTACCCCCCTTAAAAAGAATTTCGCCCTCGAAATTCGTCACTTTGCAACAAACAAATGAGGATACTTCTCCCTCATCATATCCTCAAGCTCCCATGTAGCTTCTTCAAGTTGGTGGTTTCTCCATAAAACTTTCACCAAGCGAGTGGTCTTGTTTCGTAGGACTTTTTCGCTACGATCCAGAATCTCTATCGGCTGTTCTTCATAAGAAAGATCTTGCTCCAGCGGTACAACTTCTGAGCTGAGTACATGTGAAGGATCTGGTATGTACTTTCTCAGGAGAGATACATGGAACACATCGTGAACTTGAGAGAGATTCGGTGGAAGCGCCAATCGGTAAGCTACCTTCCCAACACGATCCATTATTTCAAAAGGACCGATATATCTAGGGCTCAACTTCCCCTTCTTTCCAAATCTCATAACCCTCTTCCAGGGAGATATTCGTAAGAACACTTTATCACCCACTTCAAACTCTAGGTCTTTTCTTCGGTTGTCGGCATAACTTTTCTGTCGACTCTGAGCTGCTCTTATGTGTTGTTGAATAGATCTGACCTTTTCTGCCATTTCATCAACGAGATCAGGTCCTAATAGCTTTCTTTCCCCAACTTCATCCCAGCAAGTTGGAGTCCTGCATTTCTTTCCATAGAGAGCTTCATAAGGAGCCATCTGAATACTGGAGTGAAAGCTATTATTATAAGAAAATTCCACCAAAGGTAGGTGTTGATCCCAACCTCCTTTGAAATCCATAGAGCAAGCTCTCAACATATCTTCTAGGGTTTGAATTGTTCTCTCAGACTGACCGTCTGTCTGGGGATGATAAGCAGTGCTGAAACTCAACTCTGTATCCAGAGTATGCTGAAGACTTCGCCAGAACTTCGAGGTAAATCTCGGATCTCGATCAGATATAATATAAAGTGGTACTCCATACAATCTTACCACTTCCTTTATATATATCCTGGCAAGCTGATCTAGAGAGAAATCCTCTCTAATAGCAATGAAGTGTGCAGACTTTGTAAGACGATCAACTATGACCCAGATAGCATTATTGCCTTTGGATGTTTTAGGAAGTCCTGTGACAAAGTCCATAGTGATGTTTTCCCATTTCCATTCGGGTATGGGTAATGGTTGTAACATCCCCTTAGACTTCTGTCTCTCAGCTTTAACTTGTTGACAAACCAAGCATCGAGAGACATATTCAGCAACATCTCTTTTCATGCCATCCCACCAGAAGTACTCTTTCAGGTCCCTATACATCTTCGTGCTTCCAGGATGAATAGAGAATGAAGAACTATGAGCCTCATCCAGCAGCTCTTTCTTTAATTCGGGGATGGGAGGAACGCAAACCCGATTCCTGAACTTTATTATCCCATCACAATCAAGGTTGAATTCAGGAACATTTCTCACCTTCTTTCGTAACTCGACATCTTCTTTCTGTGCCTCTTTAATCTTCACATGTATAGATGGTTGAACATTCATTTGAGAAAGATAAGATTTTTCCCCTTCCATTATAATTCCAAGATCCATCCTTTGTAAATCCATAAATATTGGATCTTTTGTGATCCTCATCATGGATAAACTAGCATGGTCTTGTCGACTTAATGCGTCTGCCACCTTGTTTGCTTTCCCAGGGTGGTAATGAATTGAGCAGTCATAATCCTTAATCAGCTCCAACCATCTTCTTTGGCGCATATTCAGCTCCTTTTGTGTGAAAATATACTTTAAACTTTTATGATCAGTATAAATATCACACCTTTCACCATAAAGGTAATGCCTCCAAATCTTTAATGCAAAGATTACCGCAGCCAACTCCAAATCATGTGTTGGGTAATTTTGCTCATGGATTTTCAACTGTCGTGAGGCATAAGCTATCACCATATCATTTTGCATAAGAACACACCCCAATCCCTTCTTGGATGCATCACTGTAGATCACAAACCTTTCTCCACTACAAGGTAGTGTGAGCACAGGTGCACTGGATAACCTTCTTTTCAACTCCTTGAAATTCTCTTCACATTCCTCTGTCCAGACAAACTTAACTCCTTTCCGAGTCAACTTGGTGAGTGGATTAGATAATCGTGAAAAATCTTTTACAAAACGTCGATAATAACCATCCAAACCAAGAAAACTTCGGATCTCAGTTACTGTTGTTGGTCTTGACCATCTTTCGATAACCTCTATTTTTGCTGGATCCACAGATATCCCCTCTTTTGAGATTATATGACCCAAAAATGCAACTTTTTGAAGCCAAAATTCACACTTGGTAAATTTGGCATAAAGCTTCTCTTTTCTCAGGGTCTTCAATATAATTCTCAAGTGATCTTCATGCTCTTCCTTGCTCTTTGAATAGACAAGAATATCGTCTATAAAGACTACCACAAATTGATCAAGATAGTCTCTAAAGACTCTATTCATTAGATCCATGAAGATAGCAGGGGCATTAGTAAGACCAAATGGCATCACTATAAATTCATAGTGTCCATACCTTGTACGGAAAGCCGTCTTTGGTATATCCTCCCTTTTGACCCTTAATTGATGATACCCTGAACGAAGATCAATCTTGGAAAAGTTTTGAGCTCCGCGTAGTTGGTCAAATAAGTCATCAATGCGTGGGAGAGGATATTTGTTCTTGATAGTGATCTTGTTAAGTTCTCGATAATCAATGCAGAGTCTCATTGATCCATCTTTCTTCTTAACAAATAGAACAGGTGCTCCCCAAGGTGACGCACTAGGGCGTATGAATCCCTTATCAAGATTCTCTTGGAGTTGCTTCTTCAATTCCTGCAACTCAATTGGGGCCATTCTATAAGGTGTCTTTGAAATAGGCAAAGCACCCGGTACGAGTTCTATTGAAAACTCAACTTCACGATTTGGTGGAAGACCCGGTAATTCCTCCGGAAAGACATCATCAAACTCCCGTACAATGGGCATATTCTTAATCGTGAGTTTCTCACCAACTATTTGAGATAAATAACCTTCATTTAGTGGAATCAATACCCATAAGATGGAAGAAATTTCCACTGGAAGGTTATGTTCATCCTTGCATTGATAGACGATCGTAGGTTGATCTGGAATATGAAATGTGACTTCCCTTCTTTGGCAATTGATATGAGCTCCATGTAGAGAAAGCCAATCCATGCCAAGAATCACATCAAATTCCACTAAAGGAAGGATCACAAGATTTGCAGGAAGCACTTTCCCACAAACTTCGATCGGAGAAGAATTATAAACTTCTGATGCGATTGATGTGCCATTAGGTGTTGTCACAGCTAACTCAACATCTAATTGTTGAGGTAATACGATGATACCCTTAGAAAATTTTTCAGAAATAAAAGAGTGGGTGGATCCAGAATCAAATAAAACATTTGCTACTTTAGAGTGGATGGTAAGTGTACCTTTCACCACATCGTTATCGTACTCCACATCGCTGATAGAAATTGCATGTGACTTTCCTTTGTCTTTAGCCTTAAGAGTTTGTTGACGTCGACCATCATCATCAACCCTTGGATTTGGGCATTGATTGGCATAATGCCCCATCTCCTTGCACTTGAAACATTGAAGTGTAGTAGGTTCATTCTGTGTATCCCTTCCTTTGTTTGCATCATTAGACATCTTCTTCCCATTATCACGGCATTCAAATGCCCGATGACCTTCCTTTCCACATTTAAAACATTTACTTGTCCCTTTAAGACAACTCCCTCCATGTTTCTTTCCACACTTTGAGCATAAGGGAAAGTTCATCTTCTTTTCCGTGTGCTCTTTAGATTTTTCTTTGAATTCCATCTTCCTCTTCTTATCAAACCCATGTGATTGATGGGTTACTCCAATCTCCATCTCGACTTTGAGAGCACATCGAACGATTTCCTCGTAGCTATTGAAGTCCCTTATGGCTAACGCCCTTCGAAGACTTGGTTTTAAGCCACTAAAGAATCGATCGATCTTACACTCAGGTTGGATAATAATACCAGAAGCGTACCTTGCAAGTCTTGTAAAATTTGCTTCATAGGTACTAACAGATTCATCATCCCTTTGCTTCAGTTCAAGGAACTCTTTCTCCATCTTTGTTCGGAGAATACGAGGGAAGTACTTATTGAAAAATAAGTTCTTGAACTCATCCCATTCCATAGACTCAATTTCATCCCTTTGCCTCGTATTCTTAACAAGATTCCACCATTGATCCGCATCTCCTTCCAAACGATACACTGCTAGGATGACTTTATCATGCTCAGAACATTGAAGAACTGAAAATATCTTTTCAGTAGTACTAATCCATTGTTCAGCAACTAATGGATCAGTAGACCCGCTGAAAGATGGTGGACGCTGCCTCATGAAGGATTCAACAGAATGTTGCTCCCTCCTTTGTTCGTTTGGAAATCCTGCATGATTCATAGCTTGAGAAAGTTGTGTGAGCATGGCTACAAGATTTTGCATTCCAGCTCCCATATCGTTTGGTTGCTCAGGGGGACAATCATTTCATTGTCCATCGCATTCCGCATTAACACGGTTCCTTCGGGTTCCAGCCATTGACTAAAACCAAGAAGAATAGTGTGAGCAACACTAATTATAATAGGAAACCACATAATTCAAGAATAAAATTTTCATGCTTATGGTCTTATCCTAGGTTATTCATGGCCATTTCTAAGATTGTGTTCTATGCTTAGACTTATCCTTAGGGTTCTTACTAAGGCTTTCACATCCTAGTTTCCAAAGGTTGACTATACCTTTCCTCTGATACCAACTATAACGACCCATACTTTACATACATTGTTAATACTTCGAAATTGAAGCACACTTATTACAACATATGACAAAACCACAAAGGATCGTATAGGTATAGTGTCTTTAGAAACTGGGAAACATAAACAACTGGTTCATAAATCTTCTACAGTGTCTCCCATTTATTTCATCATATCTAGGGTCCCTTTTAGCATATTCTACTTAATATCCATCTTCCTGACCTGGGGAAAAGAAAACATAAAAGGGTGAGCTCAAATGCTCAGTAAGGGCAAATAAAAAATCATATCGTATCTTTATGAAAATCAAAACCTGCAAAAGAGATCATAATATCTTAACATGGAATAAATCATAGAAGTGAAAATGAGATCCCCATAACATAAAACTTGAAACTTTGTGGCATGCACACATAATCATGGAAATCATTTCTTGTTAGTCATGACTCATTGCCAAGACTATCTTAGTGGACAAAGTCCCTTTCTGAACCGAGTTCACTCCTCGTTTCAGTCCTGTATCACTGAACCGAAATAACCTTCCGTTCCAGCCATGTCTATCTCATGAGATATAAAATCTTTAGCCAATGCATTGGAGGGAGATATAGGTCCCACCCATCTTATAATGAATCCTTTCTTATGTGTGCCACATAATCATAAAACATACATCATCGCATAACACATGTAACAAAAATGGGATTCTTGAAACATCATGACATCATAAATCAATTCATATAAGATAATGGAATTCATAAAAATAATTCCATCACAACATGATCAAATCAATGTAATAATAGGGATAAAAACAGAACCCTTTATTATCTTAGATGGAAAATAATTTTGATAAAACACTTGAACTTCATTCTTGAGGAAAATATCCTTTCTTCTTCAAAAACATTTTTCCTTTCATAACATGTCATACAACTTTAAAATAAAAGAAGTTGATTAAAAATAAACTTGAAAACTTGTAAAGGAAGCTTCTTGGAAATAATTTTTTAAAAATCCATTCATGCCGTATAAGTTAAAAAAAACATTCTTCGTACTTTTGTCGGAAAAGTCAAAAAGTACCTCGTACGAAAAACGACAAAAGATTCCTTTCATATCTTTTACTAAAAACTCACCGAAGGGTAAAAATGGATTTAAACAATTGTAGGTGGATGGAAATAATATTACATATTGATGAAACATGGATGTGGATGATAAAATACACCCCAGTAAATACTTATGAATAAACAATCTCGGATAAAAAAATGAGATTGTGATATTTCCCTTACCTTAGGTCCGATTTGCTTTGTTTGTGTCCGAAGCTCATGTATAATGGTTTAAATAATGTTATTGACTTATTCCAGAATCATACATATTGATATGATATCATATATGGTCATATTATTAGCTTCTTGTTAGTAATATTTCATTGTTACTTGTTACTCGGGTCTTTATAACTTTTTGTTCTTATGCGTGTTTTGTCGAATAAATTCTTATTCTTATCTTTAGGTTATAGATAATTCATTTACAGAATGTTATCAGTGTAGTATATACCATATTCATTCATTCAATTCATTTATATAATCATTATGAAATGAAGATCATGTAGAACGAGTCGCATCACATCGTGGAGACGGTATTCCGTACGTACGCACGAGTGATGATATCGTTCCTATGATCGTGGAATTGTATTGGAGTATATATATTATTTCAGTATCAATATTACTTAATAATAATCATATATAGTTACTCATTACACCATTATACCCATCCTTGTAAGGTGATGGTGGAAAATAGATTACACCACGGCGTGGAGACGGTATTCCGTACGTACGCACGCGCGGTGATTTCATTTTTCCGTAGGATGGATAGAAGGTGAATTAGGGTTGTTTCATATTTATAATAACATATCAGTATGTAGGTAATACCGATGTTATTACTTTATCATGAAACAACTAAAGAAGAAGAAGTTGAAGAAGAAAGAAATTGAAAAGATCGGTAATGGATATTACCTCTTCTTTGGAACGCCTCTTTGAATCCTCCACTTAAGGAACTAAGATTGGTCTTTGGAGAAGACCAGGACCTCTAGGATTATTCTAGGGAAGTGGAGAGGAGAAAATGGCAGGGGTTGGCCGAGCTTGAGTGCTCAAATTGGTGTGAGGAGGAGGGGGAGGAGGTGCCCTTTTATAAGGGAGGAGAGGGGCACCTTAGGAATATCTCAAAATATTATTTTATATTAAAGTCAAAATCGGTTTATAATGGTTCCAAAGGGTCTTATTTCGAAGCTAAAGTGGGGATGGGTCTAAATCCTATAAACCAATAAGATTTAGACAAGTTTAGGGTATTATTTTAACCTTATCAATTAGATTTAACTCTAAGTTAATTAATTTAACTTTTACCGTGTCTTTTTGTTTTCTTTCACTATATGGTTAATACACTTACTATAACATGCCAAACAAACCCCAAATTGTTTATTATTAATATATATATCCTTATCTAATGAATATTTACAATCGAATTTATCTTATGTATAACCCTATATTAAAAATGATTTACTTATTAAACTTTGATTTTAACTATTTTAACCCTTCTTTAAATAAATTAATAATAAATGTCCTAATCTAATCCAAGTGGGCCTAAATGGTCATATTTTATTCCTAAGTTTGTTTTTGGTCGAATTACACTTGTCCAATAGAATTAGGACATGTGTTAGGGTAATATTAATATCATATTTACCCTTAGTTACCCTATTTACTATTAACCGCGGTAAAAATAGTAAAAAGTTACTATTCACCAAAAAATTATTTTCATCTCATTGAACCACATTTTAGTCCTTGATATTAACCGTGTCTCTCGGATTTTTGAAATTCCATTCACAGAAGCGGTAAAATTAAGTTTTATGCAAAATTCAGTTTTTAACCTACCACTTAGTGGTTTCACTATTCATCAAAAATTGAATGTTTTCAGAAAAATACCAAAATTTCACCCTAGGCTAATTTCGATATTCTGAGTCCAAAAATGAAGTCCATTTTGAAAAATAAAATTTATAAAATTTCAAAAAGTGGTTATTACTATTCATAACGGCTAGTTTTAATAGCATATTGTTGTTTAGTGAAACTCGGTATTGCGTATGACGCAAGCTATCGAGGAAGGTCGCGATTGCGTGTAAAGCAAGCCAAGCAAGTGTTGTGTAGAAAAAGATTCCTTTGATGATTTATATAACATAAAAGTCTCTGGTGTTACAATGGAACGGCCGGGTGGATCACAGTTTTACGTCATGCTGGACGTTGGCAAGCCGACTCACGAAGAGATCGAGGCTACCTGGAGAAGGATTGAACCGAACCACCTCGCACAGAGGGGGATGGAACGGCCGGGTGAACCACAGTTTCATGTCATGCTGGACGTTGGAAAGCCGACTCACGAAGAGATCGAGGCGGTGGGGAAGCACAATGGAGATACACACGTGCAGTCCCCCACAGAGGCGGATTCATAGGTGAATCAACGCAAGTGTGAACCCGGGAGGGGTTCACTGATGGACGGACCGACGTAAATACGACCGGGACGACCAGGTGGCGGGCTTGAACCTCAGAGAGGCTTCCTACGTACCCTGTTTAGAAGACAGGGATCAAAGTCCACGTAGTTCGTTCTGTTTGTAACACTCTACCCCCGTGGGTGAAGGCCACTCCAATCCCGACATCCCTGCAGAGACGAGCGGGTGGGGGCCACATCCAAACCGGGAGGACCCTGCGTGCGGGGCACGGGATCGGGTGATGCGGACGGTTTAACGTCTTGCCGGAAGAAGTACAGTTTAACGTCGTGTGTTGAGGACGAAGACGCTTGGCAGTTTAACGTCTTGCAGCGCGGACGATGGGGGCTAGGCAGTTTAACGTCATGCAGCTTGGACGTATGCAGTTTAACGTCGTGCAGGACGTGGTGCAGTTTAGTGTCATGCAGGACGTATTACAGTTTAACGTCGTGCAGGACGAATAGCGTACAGTTTAACGTCTTGTAGCCGGGACGAATGCAGTTTAACGTCGTGCGGGACGTATGCAGTTTAACGTCGTGCAGGACGTATAGCGTACAGTTTAACGTCTTGTAGCTGGGACGAATGCAGTTTAACGTCGTGCGGGACGTATGCAGGTTAACGTCGTGCAGGACGTTGAAGCCACCGATAGGTCCGTGTCACTTCGCGCAAGCCTAAGGGGTCCGCACGGGAAGACGACGCATGGTGCGGGCACCCGAGATGAGGGTCATCGGGCGCCACGCAGGCGGGTACCCAAAGGGGGTCAAAGGGGGCGACCCTGGCGGTTTGCGCGCAAAAGAGGAGCTTTGCGCGCAATACCGCGGGTCAGCGCGCAAATGGGCGGGCTGGCGCGCAATTGGGCCAGCACTTTGCGCGCGAATGATAGAGATTGCGCACACCGGGCTTCGGATAGCGCACGGGGGCAAAAGCTCATTCTTTAATGAATGGCCACTTTGAAAATGGGGGGTGCGCGCAATCGGGCTGGATTGCGCGCACTCGGGGGAAATTGCGCGCAAGAGGCTTCTTTTGCGCGCAAATGCCTTTGAGTGAAGCGTTATTCAAAGGAAAGGAGCCAAAGGGATTGCGCGCGAAGGCGAACCCCGAGGCTTTCTTGCGCGAACGAAAAGAGGTTACCTGAAGATCGGCATTGCGCGCGGAAGGGGTTGGATTGCGCGCACGAGAGACCTTTCGAATTCTGGAAACCTTCAAACCGTCGGGGGTCGCCTTATATTTATAGGCAACCCCGGGCGCGGAATCCAGTTCGCGGGCGCGAAATTCTCTTCGCGGGCGCGGAATCGGGCCCGGCGCGCAAGGGAGTCGCGCGGGCCACTGGCGCGCAAAATTGCGCGCCGGCCCGGCGCATTGCGCGCATCCCAGGAGGTTTGCGCGCGGCTCATCAACTTTGCGCGCGTGTCTCCAAAATTCCGCGCAAGGCCTCCGGGCCCTCCGAAACCTGCTTCTGATTCCAAATATGACCTCGCTTTCCGCATCCGGAGCTTTGTTTGGGAACAACGGACTTTTCCGGCGTCTACAGGTGTAATTCATTTTTTATCTCTAACATTAATGGATGAATATAAATATTTATTTAATTAATATATATTATATTATTATCATGATTAAAATTATAGACATCATGGAACCAAGATAAATGTATAAGGACCAGAACTACTGAACTGAAATACTCATGATAAATGAAATAGTTAACACCCAAAGATGATGATTTTAGTAAAGAATTATTGATAAAATGAGGTGTTTAAATATTATAAAAAAATAATATATGATATTATAAGTATGTAAATCAATATTTTATAGAACTATAATAAATTTTAATTTATTATACAAGAGGTTATAGTGCTTTTGAATCAAGTTTAACTCAAGGTAAGTGTTTTATGTCACAATCTCATTGTTTATTGTGTTTGATTAAGACTATACCTATGACGATGAAGTATTATGATATAACTATAAAAAAAACTCATGAATTTTATATTTATTTATTTAAAATAAATGTTTTTCTTTCATTTTTCTCATCTATTGCAGGTAAGAGACCAAAAACATGTTTTTAATGAAAATTGGCTTCATTTATATCTTCGATCAAAAAAACTTTTTTATTATATATCCATGTTTTATAAAATTTTTTTAAAGAAGGTTTTTAAGAGTATATTATGATTATTTAAATTCATTTGTACCCATGCTTTAATTTTTAAAAAACTGTTTGAAAGGAATATTTTTTTTTCATATTCTGAATGAGGTACTTTGTGACTTTTCTGACAAAAATAAAAAAGGAATGTTTTTTAACTTATATGGATTGAATATATTTTCACATATTCATTTATAATATTTAATTTGAATATTACTTTACAATTTTATAAGATCTTTTTCAAAGAAATTTTTTTCATTTATAATTATAAGGTTTAAAAAAAGCGATTTCAAAATGGAATGGTTATTTTCTTCAAGAATGATTTAATTATCTTTTAATGGAGTTTCTATTCATGAAATACAAAAAATGTGATTACACTTATTCTTTAATAGATATATGGTCCAATGATACCATCCTTACTCATTTTATGGATGGTTTATGTTTATGATGAAATGATGTTTATGAAACTCGTTTCTTTTCCATAGGTTATTTTGTGATGAATTGATGAAATTTTTATGAAACCCATTTATTTTCCATGGGTTATACTATGATAAAATATTTATGAAACCCATTTCCTTTCATGAGTTCTATTATTATGAATTCTGTATGATATTTCGGCACACATATGTATGATTTTAATTATGTGATGGATGGGACCTATATATCCCTCCAATGCATTGGTTAAATATTGAAATATCATGAGATAAACAATACTGGAATGAGGAGTAAACCTAGTTCAGAAAGGGACTGTGTCCACTATGATAGTATTGGGAGTGAACCTTGACTAAAATGATGGTTTGGGGAGTAAACCCATTCAATTATGATAGTCCTTACAAAGATCCTTAACTAATTAGTAAATGATTTTCTATGATTATGTGTATGACATAATTCCATGTCTTATGGTTATGTTATACTCTCATGGATCATGTTATTTGATTAATTTATGATTCATTTATTATAGTTTTACAAGATTTATGCCATGATTCATGATTATGATCTATGATATGTAGGGTATTGTTTTCAAATGTTAAGCTCATGTTCTCATACTTTTTTTCTTATGTTATTCTTATATAATCATTGATATCTACCATATTTACCCATACTAAGCATCAAATCTCACACTTTCTTATGTTTCTTTTCCCAAGTTATGAAGAACGGTTTTATATTAGATTTCTAAGAAGGGTGATTTTTATAAAGATATAAGTGGGATATGATGTAGGTATTTTATGAACCAGTTATTTATGTTTCAAAGTTTACAAATATACTATACCTATATGATTATGTGATTGTGCATTATGTTATCCATTTAAATATAATATCTATGTATGAAAGGTATGGTTCACTATAGTTTGTATCAAAATAAGGTTTATTTTACCTTTGGAAACTAGGATGAGAAAACATTAGTAAGAACCTTAGGGATAAGTTTAAGTGTATATGATAAAATCCTAGAGTTATAGAAATGAACATAAATGACCTAGGTTAAACCTATGGTTTCATAGAAGCAGGTGTCATGATTTATACATCCTATAAATTATTTTTCATGATTATATGGTTTTACACTATAATTATTGTTTCTCAAATTATGATTTTTGGTTTTATTTAATGGATGGAACCTGAAAGAATCATGTTAATTTTTAATTCAAAGGACAATGCAATGATTTTACTCCTAAGAAATAAAATGTTATGGGAGATGGAATGAGAAACATCATTGTTATTATCACACAACCTTCTAAATATATGAATCATGTTTATCTTCCAAATTAACAAAGGAGGTAAAACTCCCTGTTGAGTCATTCATGTGGTAACATCCACCTTCCTTTAGTGGATCTACGGATCCCCTAGTTTCTGAGAAATGGATCGGTACCATTGAAATATATTTTTTGTTCTCTATTGTTCATAACATGAGAAATTTATTCTGTATTTTTATTATTTGGAAGGAGAAAAAGATCAATGGTGGAATATTATCAAGAACACAAGACAATATGAAGAAATTTACTCCATGGAATGGGATGAGTTTAAGAGCTTATTTTTCAATAAGAAATTTAATCGTATTATTTGCATGAAAATGGATAAGGAATTAATTGAGCTTAAATATAAGGATGAAGACTCCATTGGTACTTATGGGGAAAATTTTAAAATAATTGTGAGGTGCACTTCAGGAATTATCACCCAACCTGAAAGTAAGGTTGATCAATTAGTCAGTGGATTAAAACCAAGCCTCTGAAGGGTGTTATCCATAATGGAATTTAGTTGCTATGAATAAATAGTTACATGTTCTCTCAAGGTGGATATAGATATTGAAGTTACCCATAAATCTCATGGTTTTGATAAGAAAAGAATAATAGAGTTCAAAGGAAATTCTAAAAACCATACATAGAAGAAGATGCGAATTCCTTTATGCTCAAAGTGTGGAAGGAAACATGGGGGAAATTATCTTAATGGAAATGGTAAATGTTTCAAGTGTGGGAAAGAAGGTCATCGAGCAGTCGAATTATGAAATTATGGAAATAAGTTATCTAATGGAATGAATAAAGATAAAAATCTAAATAATTAACCACCCAGACTCCAATGTTTTGAATGAAAGGAGTATGGTCATTATACTAACAAGTTCCCAAATCAAAATGTTAATGATGATGATCAATGTCAAAAACCTCTTAATCCCAAAGACAAAGGTAAATCTCATGTGATCACTATTTCTGATATGGGGTACGATAATAATGCAGTGAAAGGTACACTTACCATCCAATTTAGAACTAATCATGTCTTATTTGATTCTAGATCTACCCATTATTTTATATCTTAATACTCTTCAAAGGGTATAAAAACATAACCTCAAAAATTAGATACCGAGTTATTATTAAAAACCCCTAATGGTATGACGATCACATCCCAAGTCTATGATTCTTATCTAGCTAAAGTTTGTGGGAATTTGTTTATTGAACATCTTATTATTATTCCTCTAGTTTAAGTATATGTTATTTGGGTCATGGAATGGATTTATATTTATAAATTCCACACCAAATGCTGAGGAAGGGAAGTTATGTTTGATATTTGTCCCCAACCTTTGATCACCTATCATTGTAATGACAAAAATTAACTTATGATGGAAATTAAATCCATCATATAGGTTATGATTCCTATTTAAAAATGGAATTTATCTTAGATGTTTGGGAAGAAACTCGAAATTCAAGATATTCCTATTGTGTGGGAGTTTATTGATGTATTTCTGAAAGAGTTGTTTGGTATCCCACCGAGTAGTGAAGTTGAATTTTTAATAGAACTCATACCTAGTGTTACACCTATTTCAAAAACTCCATATAGAATGGACCTAATTAATTTGAAATAATTAAATAAGAAACTACATGAGAACATTAAAAAGGGATTCATTCGACCAAGTGCATCACCTTGATGTGAACTCATTCTATTTATTAAGAAGAAATATGGATCAATGAGACTCTGTATTTATTATCAATAACTTAACAAGATCACTACCAAGAACAAGTATCATTTACCCCATATTGATGACTTATTTGATCAAATACATAGAGATAAAAACTTTTCTAAGATTGATCTTCATTATAGATATCATTAATTGAGGGTTATGAAAGAGGATATACCGAATATGGCCTTCTGTACAATATATGGACACTATGAATTTATAGTTATGACATTTGGTCTTACTAATTCCCACACTATCTTCCTAGTTTTAATGAATAGATTATTTAGAGATTTCCTTCATCAGTTTACGATAGTATTTATAGTCAATATTCTTATTTATTCAAAGAGAAAGGAAGATAATGGAGATCATTTGAGAATTGTGATAAAGACCCTAAGGAAGGAGAATATTTTTGAAAAATTTACCATGTGTGAATTTTGGGATTGTAAAGTTTCATTCTTGGGTTATATAATCTCAAGTGAGGGTATATTAGTGAGCCCTTCAAAGACAGAAGTTATTGTACATTGTCCTAGACCAACCACTATGACTGAGATCCGTAGTTTTCTTGGTTTGGTTGGATATTATTGGTGCTTTGTGGAGAATTTTTTCACAACTATAAAATCCAATCTCCAAGTTAACTTAGAAGGGATCCAAGTTCCTTTGGATAGATGGATGTGAGGAATGTTTTAAGGAACTAAAGAAATAGCCAGTCGGCTCACATGTGTTAGCACTACCCTGTAGTGGATAGGGGTTTGTAATATATAGTGATGAATCTAAGAAGGTATTATGATACATCCTCATGTAGAACGATATATTTATAGCTTATGCGTCACGATAATTAAAGGTCCATGAGAAAAATTACCCAACTCACGATTTAGAGTTAGAGACGATAATTTTTTCATTAAATGTATGGAGGCATTATATATATGGAGAAAGGTATGACATATATACTTATCATGAAAGTTTAGAGTATATATTCACTTAAAAATATTTGAACATATACCAAATAATATGGTCAAATTTGATTAAAGATTATGACTACTAAATACATTTCCACCCTAGGAAAGAGAACAAGGTGGAAGATGCTCCGAGCCAAAAGGATCATGCTAGCTTGTCTATGATGAGGATCACAAAAGATCCAATATTTCTAAATTTTAAAGGATGTATCTTATAATATTGAAGGAAGGGTGGGAATCTTATATTTCTCAAATGAGTGTTCAACCAATAATTCAAGTAAAGATAAAAGAGTCATAGAAGGAAGATGTAGAGCTGAAAAAGAAGTTGATAAGTGTTCCTAAGTTGAACCTTGATTGTGATGAAATTATAAGTTTTGTGAACTATGTATGTTCCCCTTTAATACCATACTTGAGAAAGGAGTTATTGGATAAAGATCAATGTTATTCATTCTCTATTCAACCTAGAATTACAAAGATGTATAGATATTTTAAAGAGTGTTTTTGGTGTGATGACATAAAGAGAGATATTACAGAGCATATTTCTTTGTTATTGGTATGTTAGAAAGTTAAGGATGAGAGATATAATTCTAATGGTATGTTACAACCATTACCCATACCATAATGGAAATTGGAAAATATTACCATGGATTTTGTCTTTGGACTCCCCAAAACATCTAAAGGGCATAATGTTATTTCGGTTGTAGTCGATCACCTTAAAAAGTCAGCACACTTTATTACCATTAGAGAATATTTTTTCTCTTAATCAAATTACTTGGTTATAGATTAAAGAATTAGTAATATTTAATGATGTACCACTATCAATTGTATCTGATCACGTATCCAAGGTTTAACTCTAAGTTTTGGAGAAGTCTTCAATGAGATCTGGATACAAAGTTAGGTTTCACCACTACTTATCATCCTAAAATAGATCTCCAGTATGAGGGGACCATTGAAAATCTAAAATAAGTGTTGAGATATATATCTATGGATTTTGATGGTGGTTTGGATAAACACATTCCTTTGGTATAATTTTCTTACAATAATATCTTCCACTCCAGCATTTAGATGGATCCTTATGAATCCCTCTATGGTGGAAGTGAAAAACACCAACATGTTGGAATAAAGATGAATAAAGAAAATTTTTGGGACTTGATTTATCTGAGAAAATGATAGATTAAGTTAGATTCATTTAACAACACATAAGAGAAGCTTAGAGCTAATAAAAAAGTTACGCTGATAATCGTAAAAAAAATCTATAGTTTGAAGCTAGTGACGAATTGTTCCTATGAATATATCCCTTGAAGAGGGTGATGATATTTATAAAGAATATAAAGTTAATCCCTAGGTATATTATTGATGAATAATGCAGTGATATTTAATTAATAAATAAATATTCATTATTGAAGGCCCCATAAATATTTTGGAGGAATGGAGGACTAAGTTTAATGGTCCAGTGAGAAATACTAAATATTGAATATTATTTGATTAAATAATTTTTAATTCAATTCATAAGTTAAGAAAATATCAATAAATAATAATAATGTTATTTGACATGAAGTTCCACAGAGATTAAATAAATAATAAAGGGTCCTTGTGCAATTGTTTTATTTTAACCCTATCAGTATATAAACCCAATTATATTTTTTTTCTAAGAGATCTAATTCATTAGTTTGGTTGTGTACATTGGATTTGGAGAATCATCTCAAGCCCTAGAGAGATTCCTTATCCAAGAACACTCCCAAGAACAGAGAGTGGTCTTCCTCTATCTCGCACTCTCAAGTCTAGAGAGATTAAAGAGAATGCTTTGAAAGTGGTTCCTGTGGCAATCAAAGGTGGATGGTGCAAGTGATAAGATCTTTCATGCTAACACACAAAGTTTTCTACAATGAAACTTTGATATTTTTGAAACACATGTAGATCACCACTTGAGGGAATCTTCTTTTGATTCCTACAACATAATGATAGTAAAATTCAGATATGTTTTCAGATCCATTAATGAAGAAATAATTCCAAAATGAAAATTCTTTAATTAATTAAATTGATTATAAATAATACATAATGATCCTCTCTATAGTTCTGGAATTTTATCCCTCTTATATATTATTTGATTTAATTTAATTGATCAGGGCATTTAATGTTGTATAAAATCTTGGATTAATCATCGATCAGGGAAAAAATAAAAGTTGGACATGACCCATTACACTATTCCACTGCACCCAGAACCTATAACTGATATCAGACCAGTCACATAATTATTTATAATTATTTGAAGATCTTTGATGATTTAAAAAATTTTCATTTAATTTTCAATTCAATTTTAATCTTTATTTTAATTTGAATTGTGAGATCTGTCTTTCCTTCTTCATTTCTAATAGATCTAATCAAAATAATTAATTTTATGAATGAAATTGAATCGAAGAAATCATTCGGAGGTGCCGAGGATAATGGCCAGATAACACAGAAGTACACATATTTTAACCGGAGTTACACACCATGTACTTGTGTTCATTTCACCATGAATTAATTTAGAATTAATCTAAATTGTGTGTGTTGATTACGCGTGGTGTCTTTATTCCTTACATCACATGTTGAACATGATAGCCTCACATACAGCCAGTTAAAGTACATGCCGTATAGCCCACGTACATGGTGTGTAGTAATTTAAGTCACAGATGAGCCATGTATTTATATACACAACCTACCTGACTGGTGACTATGTAATTTGGAGATCACATTCCATATATCCCACTGTACACCCAGTGTACTCAATTTTTTTTCTCTGAGGCATGATTTACACACCGAGTCCCTAGGCATGTGCCTCAGATTGATAGTGAGAGACGTACATGTCATGTAGCTTGCTTGTACACATCATGCACTTATACCAAATTATACAAAGTCAAAATTTATTTATTATTCTATGTAAACCTTATTGATATATCCTTACAAGTGGTCATTAAGTTGATAGGACACATCATGTGATGGGTTTTAATATATATATATATATATATGTATAAATGCTTAATTAATTTTCTTGTAATGTTCAGATCAGCATAACATGTATGAGTCGTATTATAGTTGTTACTCTATGTGAATTGAAGCGTAACACATGATCGAAAAGTCATGTAATTTATGTAATTATTAAGTTTAAAGTACACATCGTGAAAGCACGTGATAATTCATGTATTCCATATGTCACAAGAGTAAATAGTATACGAGTATAATACATGTTTGATAGAATTAGATAGTTGTTAACCATGTTTCCTCCAAGGTATATTTATGCATAGAGTTAATTTTAAATAAATACATTTAATTTTTTAGAAATTATTTTGGATTAGAATATCAAGGAAATTCAAATGAGAATTAAGATAAAAGAATTGATTAATTAAAGAAGATAATTAATTTATTCAAGCACAATTTATCTTAAATAATAATGATTAACAATTGAATTCTAGTTTTATTAAATGCGTAATTTGTTCCATGTATGTGGATGATCATAAACATAGACCGGACCTTTGTATGTGATTGGTATCATTTAATTTATTATTAAATTAAATTTTAGGCATGCATGCCTTGTCTCCTTTTATTATGTAAGATTTTTCATGCCCATGATTTCTTTTAGGTAAACCCCTTGTCTCTCTCACCCGCATGTGAGTAAAAGAATATGTAATGGATGGATCTCCCAAGATAGTGGGGTCAGTTCAAGTTTGGAGTTGAGGAGAAACTAATCCAAGATAGATACATAGGTGGATAGGTGGAAAGATGTAAGAAGAACCTTAATTAGTTCAAGGTGTTTTACACTAGGTCAAAGGTTGGTTTATCATTCACTGGATAAAACAACTATTAGTAGCAGCTCATGATCATTCCACTTTATTATTTTATTTCTTTCAAGTTACATGGTTATTTGATTATAAATGTTTTTTGTAAAGACCTCGACCCTAGTTTCCCAGAGCTTATTCCTTTCTTTATTAAATTGGTATAATAAACAAGGAAGTAGCATCCCAAATAACTAAATAGTCTAGTGTTTTGGAAAACCAGATACAAATATAAGTTTTACATTACAACTTGAAATTAATTACAACTTAGCATATAAGGACCCGACCTTAAAACATTACATAATCTTGAATTAAATGAATAATTCACATTGAGGATCTTTTTATATTTAGAGTTTTAGAGAATTAGGCTATAACTATTACATTACATCTCAAAAATAATAAAGTAGACAATTCTACTCAGTTTCTATTTTTTTCATAAAATAAGAGCTCTTGAAAAAAAGATTCATGTTTAGTTCCATGTTTTAGACAACATGACTTTTCCTTGATCCCATTATTATCCCTATTCATCTTTAAGTCCTGTGAAAAACATTTCAAAAACATGGGACAAGCATAAAAAGCTCAGTAAGGGTTATAAGATAAAGAAAGATAACATTAGTCCATGAATACATACCAAGAATAAGCTCATACCTCATGAAATCATATGATTTATGAATAACACATAGAAATCACAAATCATAAAGGTAACTTGTGGCATCCATAACATACTTACTTTGTAGCTTTCACAGCTACATAGGGAGTTACATTTGGAATACCCATCACAGTATATTCCCTAAAACTCTTAGGAGAAACATTTACATTTACCTCCGTCATGTTACCCAATGCATTGGAGATCTATCTCGGGCTCACCCGCCCAAGGTTTATCACGGAACCACCCATATACATAACAATTACCAAGAACCATTACATATTCATAACACTTAAAACAAACATAAAGGAAAGATAACATTTCCACATTGCAATAACAATATAAAATTTCAATATATTAACATAATAAATCCATTATAAAAACCATTTTCATTAAAAAAATATGTAAAATAGTATATGATATTTATTTTTCTTTTAAAAACATTTTGACTTGTTAAGGAAGCCATAGATCAAATAATACTCACGACGGTGGAAAAGGTCGTTGTCACCGCTTACGTTAAAAAGAAATATTCTTTTTTTTTGTTTAGTAAAACACCTCATAGAAAAATATTCCTTTTCAATGAAATGATAAGTCAAATTTTTTTATACACCGTATAAAATAAAGTCATATATAAAAGAAAATATGCCTCAATGGAAGGAGATTGAGATGAGTCCCTTACCTCGTGTCCAACTTGACTCGATCATTATTTAATATCCTGAATAATAAACTAAAGTTAATTTATAAATGTTTAATAACATTTTTCAATTTTATTATTACTTTTATATCAACTATTACCTTGATATAACAATTAGTTAATTATTTGAGTTCATATCAGAAATTTTGTCGATGTTCGGAACTTGAGTTAAAAATGAACTTATTATAATTAAAAATTGTCCATGTGATCGAAATTACATTATCTCCAGAATGATATTCATGATTTCGATATCACATATATTATATATATCCAGTATATATATGTATTTATAATAGTACATAATATTTGGATATAAGAATTGAAATATACCGTTCATGGAGACAGTAAGCCGTACGTACGTATGAACGCTACTTTCATTTCTATTTAATAAAAACATAATGATACATAGGTATATTATAATTCCAGTATAATATCATATATAATTTCATTAACTCCATCCTTTATATGTTCCATGTATGGCATGAAGGAGTCATATCACTTTTAGTGGGTGGTAGTCCGCACTTCCTCAAATAAAATTATCATATTTACCCACTATGGAAACCATAAAGGTATTTTATAAATGAAAAATACAGAATCATATAAACAATATAAATATAATATATATCACATATAAATACATTTCTATCTTAATGGCCACCATGAGAGGTGGTTGGAGATATTTGAACAATCATCATTTCTTGAGGCAATAGTTTTCCTTCCGCAGAAATAGTATGTTCTTTATCCATTAGATGGAGGTGTGTGTAAGTTTAGTTTGAATCAATCTCATAAATACAACCTAGTATATTTAGGATACTTGTTTTGTTATAAAATAAAGTAATAAAAAGAGTTTAGGGGGTTGGAGAAGTAAAATAAAACAAAAGAACTTAAGAGAAGAAGTTACCTTTAAATCGGGTATCTCCCTTTGGTTTGAACCAAAAGGTTTAATTTAATTGCCTTATGCCTAGGGGAAGGATTCTAGGAGGAGGATAGGGATGTAGGGAGATTAATTGGGTAGAGTTTAGATGAGAAAAGGGGCTTGAGAGGTGTGAGGAATAAGTTATAAGTGAGGTATTTTTATAAGGGAGAGGAGGGGCTCTTTAGGAACGTTCAAAAATATTATTTTATTATATAATTATTTTCGGTTTTTAAAGGTCCAAAACTTATTAAATTCGAAGATAAGATGTTTCATGTTAGAAATAAAATCATCCAATAAGAATTGGACAAGTTTTTTATATTGTTTTAATATTTATAATGTTATTTATTTAAATCATTCATTAATGATGTAAACACTGTATCATTATTGTGTCATAAATATTTTTATTTATTTGATGTCTAAAAATTATAAAAAAAATACCATGATGTAGGAAATATTTTTTGATTTAAAATGAATATTTATAGTTAAAGAGATAACTTATATAACCCCATGCAAAAATTTATTTAATAAACGATATATGTTTATATCATTTTTGTCTTTACTTTAAATTATTTAATATAAAGTGTCATTATTACTCCCAAGTGGCTCCATGGGGTCCCAAAATCGACCCAATAATGCCCATGGTCGGAAATGTATCAACCAATAGGATTAAGACACATGTTAGTGTAATTTAATATTATTATAATAATATTTTGTTACCCTTATTTACCAGATTTACCCTTTAACCATGGTAAATAAAATTTTTACTAAAGTAAATATTCATAATGTCTAAAAATAAAAGTTAAATATTTATACAATTTGGACCTCCTGATTCTAAATATTGAATCCATTTTTCCAAATTCAAGACACAGAAGTGGCAGAAATTAATTTAAAATTAATTTCTGCAGTCAAAATAAAAAGCGTGTTTTTAAGAAATAATAACTATCAAAAGATTGACATTTATTTATGTCCAATTTCAAAGTGAAATTACTTCCAATGACCAAAATTGAATTAAATAATAAAAACATAATATAATTACACTTTAAAATAAATTAAAAATATAATCTATCCTTATAAATAAATTAGATTAAAAGGCAGTTTTGAATTAAAATACAGTATTTTTCACTATTTGTTATAAAATGAATTTTATCAGAAAAAAACCAAAAATTTACCCAAATTAAATTTTGATGTCCCAATTCTAAATAATAATTTTATTTTTCCTAATAAAACATATAAAAGTGACCAAAACTATATTTAAATAGGGTTCACCATCAAAAGGTGGTAAATCGACCTTTTAATGAATATTAGAGTTTTTATGCTTAAAATCAGATTCTTTCTTATTTTAAGCCTCTAAAATTTATTGAATAAATGTAAAAATATTTAAAAAACATGTATATTCATATTGTAGTTAGTTCTGTCCATTCCCGCCAATACAATGGCTAGGCGTTAACTACCATTTAAAATAATATTATATTATTATTTTTAAGTATGACCCAACATTGTGTGCAACATATGATTTCAAAGAAACCCATTGTTGTGTATCAGGTATGCTATAAAACATAGAATTCATTTTAAAATAAAATTAATATTTAAATCACAAATATTAATAAATATGAAATTGTCTTATTCTTTATTTACTTGGGATGTTACATCCTTCCACCCTTTTGGGAATTACATCCTTGTAATTTTATTCACTTATCAAATAAATGGGGGTATTTATCCCTTATATCATTTTCATATTACCACATTTTCTCTTCAACCATATAGTTTTTTCACAAAACCTTTACCTAATGAATTATCTTATTTCGCAACACTTGCTCTCTTCGGTCAAGAATCTTGACTGGTTGTTCCTCATAAAAGAGATTCTCTTCCAACTGAACTACCTCTCGGCTCAAAACATGAGATGGATCCGGCATATACTTTCTCAACATTGAAACATGAAAAACATTATGTACCTAGGATAAACTTGGAGGTAAAGCCACTCGGTATGCAACTGATCCAAATTTCTCTGAGAGTTCATAAGGTCCAATGAACCTCAGACTCAAATTTCCCTTCTTACCAAAATGCATCACACTTTTCCATGGAGAAACTTTGAGAAATACATGATCACCTAATTTAAAAAAAAAGTTCCTTCCTTCGGTTATCCGAATAATTTTTTTGCCTGCTCTAATCTTTTCTCATGTTCTTTTGAATCAATTGAACTTTTTTTACCATCTCTTCTACCAATTCTGGTGCTATAAACTTCCTTTATCCTACTTCTTCCCAAAATTCTGGAGTTCGACACTGCTTCCCATATAATTCCTCAAATGGATCCATCTGTATACTGGAATTAAAACTGTTATTATAAGAAAAATCAACCAAAGAAAGATGTCGGTCCCAAATTCCCTGGTAATCCAGTGAACAAGCATGTAACATATCCTCCAAGGTCTGAATTTTTCATTCTGACTACCCATCACATTGAGGATGAAAACCTGTAATAAAATTTAATTCAGTACCCAATGACTTCTGAAGGCCTTTCCAAAAGTTAGAAGTAAACCTAGGATAATGATCAGATACAATATAGAGGGGAACACCATGCAACCTGACTATCTCTTTAACATAAAACTGAGAAAGTTGATCTAGAGACAAAGTATCTTAAATAGGAATAAAATGAGCAGATTTAGTCAATCGATATATAATAACCCAAATTGCATTATTAACTTGAGATGTATTTGGTAATCCCACAACAAAGTCCATTGATATATTTTCCCATTTCCACTATGGCACCGGTAAAGACTGAAGCATCCCTTTCGGTAACTGCCACTCTACTTTAACCTGTTGAAAAGTCAAACACTTCATAGTAATTTCATCAATATCTCTATTCATTTCATCCCACCAGTAATACCCTCGAAGATCTCTTTACATCTTAGTACAACCAAGATGAACTGAAAATGAATAACTATGATCTTCACATAACAACTCATTCTTTAACTATGAATCACAAGGAACACATAATCTCTTTTCAAACCTCAAAACACAATCATTATCAATGTTAAAATCAGGAAACTTACCCTTCTGAACCAACTCTACCTTTTTCTATAAATCACCGTCTTCCTTCTGTGCTTGCTTAATTCTGTTTGATAGAGATGATTTCACTGACACCTGAAACAAAACAGATGAATTTCCTACACCAACAACTTCTATAACAATGTTCATCAAGTCTTTAATCAAATGATCTTATTCCAAACGTAACAAGGTTAATGAAGCATTAATTTTTTTCGACTCAAAGCATCAGACACTTTATTTGCTTTTCCCGGATGGTAATGAATTGTGAAATCATAATACTTGATTAATTCTAACCATCTCCTCTTTCTCATGTTTAATTCCTTTCGAGTGAATATATACTTCAAATTTTTGTGATTAGTATATATTTCACATTTTACTCCATACAGATGGTGCCTCCAAATTTTTAAAGTAAAAACAACAACAGCTAATTCCAAATCATGTGTAGGGTAATTTAACACATGAGGTTTCAACTAACGTGAAGCATAAGCAATTACCTGATCATTCTGCATAAGGTCACAACCAATTTCTTTCAATGAAGCATCACTATAGATAACAAATTCACCATTTCTGGAAGGTAATTCCAAAACTAGAGCATTCACCAATATTCTTTTCTATTCCTAAAAACAATCATCACATTATTTTGTCTAGATGACCTTAACACCTTTTCGAGTTAACATAGTCATTGGGCTAGATAACCGTGAAAAATTATCAACAGACCTTCGATAATAACCTGCTAAAGCAAGAAAACTATAGATCTCAATTATATTTGTGGGTCTTTGCTATTCCTCAACAACTTTTGTTTTATCAGGATCAAAAGTTATACCATTTTTTGAAACATTGTGACCAAGGAAAGAAATTTGTTGTAACCAAAACTCACACTTTCTAAATTTTCCAAATAGTTTCTTTTCTTTTAAGGGTTTCTAGACAACACTTAAATGACTTTCATGGTCCTCTTTACTTTTGGAATAAACCAAAATATCATCTATAAACACAACCAACATTTATCACCAGAGTCAAAAAAGCCATAATTGCAGTAAACTATTCAATTTCTTATTCTGACCATCTCAAGATACTGATTTGGAAGGTCATTTTCCTCTATATTCCTTCCCAGTATAGTTTCCCTATTTCCTCTAAGGAAAACCATTTTGAACATAGAAATATATTAGGTGAAGCAACATAGTTATCTGTAAATGATATATCATTTCAATCTTAACATATATTAATTTATGGATATTAATTTAACAATATTATAACTCCTAAAGTTGTCTAAACCAACCTATGATACCAACTGTAAGGACCCAGCCTTAAAACATTACATAATCTTGAATTAAATGAATAATTCACATTGAGGATCTTTTTAGGTTTAGATTTTTAGAGAATTAGGCCACAACTATTACATTACATCTCAAAAATTACAAAGTAGACAATTCTACTCAGTTTCCATTTTTTTTCATAAAATAAAAACTCTTGAAAAAAAGAGACATGTCTAGTTCCATGTTCTAGACAACATGAATTTTCCTTGATCCCATCCTTGACCCTTTTCATCTTTACGTCATGTGAAAAACATTTCAAAAACTTGGGATGAGCATGAAAAGCTCAGTAAGGGTTATAAGATAAAGAAATATAACATTAGTCCATAAATACATACCAATGATAAGCTCAGACATCATGAAATCATAAGATTTATGAATAACACATAGAAATCACAAATCATAAAGGCAACTTTTGGCATCCATAATATACTTACCTTGTAGCTTTCACAGCTACGTAGGGAGTTACATTTGGAATACCCATCACAGTATATTCCCTAAAACACTTTAGAGAAACATTCACATTTACCCCCGCCACATTACTCAATACGTTGGAGAGCTATCTTGGGCTCACCCACCCTAGGTTTATCATGGATCCACCTGTATACGTAACAATTACCAAGAACCATAATATATTCATAACACATAAAACAAACATAAAGTAAAGATAACATTTCCACATTGCAATCACAATATAAAATTTCAATATATTAACATAATCAATCCATTCTCAAAACCATTTTCAATACCAAAATATGTAAAAGATTATATGGTATTTATTTTCCTTTTGAAAAGATTATGGCTTGTTAATGAAGCCATAGATCAAATAATACTCACGGTGGCTGAAAAGGTCGTTGTCACCAGTTATATTAAAAAGAAACATTCTTTTTTGTCATTTAGTAAAATGACTCATAGAAAAATATTCCTTTTGAATGAAATGATAATTCAAATGTTTTTATACATTTTATAAAGGAAATTCATGTATAAAACAAAACATGTCTCAATGAAAGGAGATTGAGACGAAGTCCCTTACCTTGTGTCGGACTTAAATCGATCATTCTTTAATCTTCTGAATAATAAAATAAAGTTAATTTATACTTTCTTAAGAACCTTTTTAAATTTTATTATTCCTTTTATATCAATTATTTCCTTGCTATAACAATTAGTTAATTATTTGAGTTCATATCAGACATTTTGTCGATGTTCGGAACTTGAGTTAAAAATGAACTTCTTATAATTATAAATTGTCCATGTGGCTGAAATTACATTATCTAAAGAATGATATTCATTATTTAGATATCATATATATCATTTATATCCAGTACATATATGTATTTATAATAGTACATAACATTTAGAGATAAGAAATGAAATGCACCGTTCATGGAGACGGTAAGCTGTATGTACACATTAACGCAACTTTCATTTCTATTTTATATTTAATGGAATACAAACATAATGATACATAGGTATATTATAATCCCAGTATAATATCATATATAATTTTATTAACTCCATTATTTATATGTTCCACGTATGGCATGAGCGACTCATATCACTTTGATGGGGCGGTTATCTTCAATTCCTCAAATGAAATTGTCGTATTTACCCACAACGGAAACCATAAATGTATTCTATAAATGAAAAATACAGAAGCATAAAAAAATATAAATATAATATATATCACATATAAATATAGTTCTATCTTAGTGGCCACCATGAGAGGCAGTTGGAGATATTTAAACAATCATCGTTTTGTGAGGCAGTAGTTTTTCATCCACAGAAACAGTATGTTATTTACCCATTAGATGGGGTTGTGTGGAAGTGTAGTTCGAATCCATATAATAAGAAAAAATAGTATATTTATGATTCTGGTGTTGTTTTAAAATAAATTAATAAAAAGAGTTAGGGGGTTGGAGAAGTAAAATAAAACAAAAGAACTTAAGATAAGACGTTACCTTTAAATCGGGTATCTCCCTTTGGTTTGAACCAAAAGGTTTAATTGAATTGCATTCTACCTTGGGAAAGGCTTATAGGAGGAGGAGAGGGATATATGGAGATTAATTGGTCAGATTTTGGATGATCCAAAGGTCTTGAGAAGTGTGAGTAATGGGTTATAAGTGAGTGCTTTTTATAAGGGGGAGGAGGGGATCTTTAGGAATGTTTAAAAATATTATTTTATTATATAATAATTTTCAGTTTCTAAAGGTCCAAAACTTATTAAAGTAAAAGATAAGATGACTCATGTTCGAAATAAAATCATCCAATAAGAATTTTATAGGTTTTGGATATTGTTTTAATCTTTATAATCTTATTTTTTTAAATCATTCATTAATGAGGTAAACACTGTATCATTATTGTGTCATAAATATTTTTATTTTTTTGATGTGTAAAAATTATAAAAAAATACCATGATGTAGGAAATATTTTTATATTTAAAATTAATATTTATATTCGAATATATAACTTATATAACTCCATGTAAAAATTTATTTACTAAAAGATATATGTTTATGTCATTTTTTTCTTTACTTTAAATTAATTAATATAAAGTGTCATTATCACTCCCAAGTGGCTCCATGGGGTCCCAAAATCAAACCAAGGATGAACATGGTCGGAAATATATCAACCAATAGGATTAGGACACATGTTAGGGTAATTTAACTTTATTATAATAATATTTTGTTACCCTTATTTACCAGTTTTACCCTTTAACCATGGTAAAAAAAAAATTTACTGAAGGAAATGTTCATAATGTCTAAAAATAAAATTTACCTATTTAAAAAATTTGGACCTCATAATTAAAAATATGGAATCTATTTTTCCAAATTAAAAACACACAAGTGGGAGAAATTAATTTAAAATTAATTCCTGCTGTCAAAACAAAAAGCGTGTTTTTGAGAAATAATAACTATCAAAAGATTGACACTTATTTATGTCCAATTTCAAAGTAAAATTACTTAAAATGAAAAAAATTGGATTAAATAGTAAAAACATAATATAATTATACTTTAAAATCAATTAAAAAGATAATCTAACCTTATAAATAAATTATATTAAAAGGCAGTTTTGAATTAAAATACAGTATTTTTCACTATTCATTAAAAAAATGAATTTTATTAGAAAAATACCAAAAATTTACCCAAAGTAAATTTTGATGTCCCGATTTTAAATAAGAAATTTATTTTGTCAAATAGAATATATAAAAGTGACCAAAACTAGATTTAAAGAGGGTTCTCCATCAAAAGACGGTAAATCAAACTTTTAATGAATATTAGAGTATTTATGCTTAAAATTGTATTCTTTCTTATTTTAAGCCTCTAAAATTTATTGGATAAATGTAAAAAAATTTAAAAAACATTTATATTCATATTGTAGTTAGTTCTGTCCATTCTCGCCAATACAACGGCTAGGCATTAACTACCATTTAAAATAATATTATATTATTATTTTTCAGTATCACCCAACGTTGTGTGCAACGTATGATTTCAAAGAAAAACATTGTTGCATATTGGGTACTCTATCAAACATAGAATCCATTTTAAAATAAAATTAATATTTAAATCACAAATATTAATAAATATAAAAATGTCTTATTCTTTATTTACCTGGGATGTTACATAGCAACACCATTTAAAACACCCAAGAACCCCTAAATTATCTCTGTAAGTCATTCATAAAATACATCTTCGTATCTTGGGGGAAAATAAAACTTAAGAAAGGTGTGAGATCAGATACTAAATAAGGTTAATCAGTACAACTAAATATATAATATACATAAAAAATAAATCATGGTGAATGACTAAAAACGCATGCCCTAATCTTGAGCATAATATGGAAAGAATAAAAGTTGAATAAATAATGACTTATAAAGTAATCACATTATAATGAATCTTAACCATAGATATTATACTGGTCAAATAATCACATGGATTATAAATTACTAATATAATATTGAGGTAATAAATAATATAGAAAATCATAAACATACCATTGAGGCCTTAACCAAGTCATCTGAAAATAAATGGTTAAGGCCTCCACCAAATCCATTTCTATTTTAATTCATGAGACCTACCGATGCATCAAGGGGATATAGAGGGCCCCATTCATCACTTAATAATTCCAATTCATTCCTGATATAAATGGGGTTAAACATAAACAACATATACATATGAAATTTAAATAATATTCCCCAATCTCTAAATATAATCACTAACCATTCTAAGTAGTATGATGAATGGTAATATAACACATCCATAGTCAAACTAATCATAAAACATTTAATAAAATATGGTAGATGATAATAATAAGATTTAAATAGTAATAAACCATGAGATTAAATAGTGGTGTTTAAATAGATTAAAATACTCTAATAAAATTATCGAGGAATTCTTGAGAGAAATACCCTTTTTACTTTACAAAGATGAGTTTTTTTTGGAAAAATCATTTTTATTTGTCATAATTATTTGTATAAAACTAGAGATGAAAAAATATAGTTTTTCAGGAAAAAATAAAAATTTTATAAAAATAATGGTTTCTTAAAACAAATTATGGATTGTAATTGAAAATGAGTATGAAATCGAGAAGTTCCCTTTAATCGGATTTGCGTATCCAGAAGAATTGAGAAGGGAACCTTGTAAAACATGTATTTCCCATAAAATAAATATGAACTAATCTAAATAAAATATTTTGAAACATATTAATAGTATGTATAGTATTTATATGGAAATAAATAATAATTACATTGGGGTAAAGAGTAAGAAGGCATAACCTGAATGAAAAATGGAGGTTCGGATAAAATCCCTTACCTTATGTCCAAAGGTGATATGCACTTATACTTAATGTCTTGGATAATGAAATTATATTAATTAATAAATTAATTTAGAACCTCTTAAACATTTATTTTTTTATTATAATTTTATTAAGTTCATTTATTCTTTTTTTATGAGCTATGAGTTTCAATTTCATCGTTCAGGAGTGTTCTTTTCCTTGGTTTTCATGATCGATTTACTTTTACACATATATGGAAGATCATGTAAAATTGAAATAATTCTCCATAATCGAAATTATATATTATTAATGAACATACATAAGATTTAATGGTCTTATTTTTTTCAGATATGATGATGATTCATTAGATAGAACTTTAATGATAATCGATTAGACCATTTTGCTGTTTTTTTGATCATCGTGAACTAGTTTTGTATTGTTAATTAATATCGTGTATATACACTGATTCTAGAATACTAAATAAATTATAATATTTATTATAAAATATAGTTTAACCATAATTATGGTTTTATAACCAGCATTTAATGTGGTAATACAAAATAAATTTTCATTTTCCATGATGGTGGTAAATCGGCACATCACGGATGATATTTTCATTTTTAGAATAAAAGGGGGGAGGAGAAGGGTTTTGATGATAGATATTACATTAAAATAATAAAATTACAATATATATAAGATATTTTAGTTATCACACATGTTTTTATAGGATAGTTAAGGATATAATAAGAACAAAATAAATTAAAAGAAATTGAAAGAGAACGAAAAAAATTACCTCTTGAATTCTCCTTCTTGAAAATTTAATTTAAGGAACTTTGAAATGGTATTTCGGTGAGACCAGTAAAAAAATAATATGGGGGATAAATTTGGGCGATTAAATGGAAATAAATTGGATAATCTTCAATTATTAAAAGGTGCGAGGATAAGAGGTGGTGAGGGGTGGTATTTATAGTGCGAGGAGAGGAGTGTTTTTGAATATTTTATTCATTTGTTTATTATTTTGGCTCAAGACTGTGAGAAGTTTGAGAATTATCACTAAATATATTAAAATAATGAAGTATAGTTTGATATTATGGGCTTAAATAATCTATACATCATCTATGATTCAATAATTCATCTATTTATTAAATATGGTAAATTATCGTATTTCACTATTCACCAAAAACTTAAGTATTTTATAAAAATACCAAAAATTAATCCTAACCATTTTTCAACATGTAAAATTAAAAAATGAACTCCATTTTATGAAAATAATTTTCTAAATATTATAAATTTTATTTTTAAATAAAATCATCATTTACTTGAAAAATACCAGTTTTAAAAATATAATTAGTTTTATAACACTTTGAAAATTTTATTAAGGTCTCACACAATTATCTTATAATCATAAGAAAAAAAATATTAACTTATGATTATATTTCATGAAAATAAATTTTATTTTATATCATTATATAAATTATAAAATTTCAAGTAAACATTTATATTTTACAAAAATACTAACACTTGATTTTTCATTTTTAAAATATTGAATTACCTGTACTGTGATATAATTATATAATATTCTTATTTATAGGATGCCCAAATTTTATTTATACTTTCATAGGTGAAGTTATTATATATTTGGTCATATTACTATTCCTAATGGCCACATTACTATTCCAATGGTCATATTTAATAGTATTTTACAGTTTTAAACTAGATGTTGTGTGAAATATAAAATATAGAAGATTATAAATTTTAAAAGGGACATAAAATAAGATCTTGGGGTGATACATTCTCTACTCCTACTAAAATTTCATCTTTAAAATTTCTATAATGTCACCTCATAAAAAGATTTGGGTAGTTATTCATCATAAATTCCTCCAGTTCCCATGTCACCTCTTCAATTTTATATTTTTTCAAAAGAACCTTTACCAGTTGAGTCATCCGATTCCTCAAGACCTACTCTATAGTGTCCAAAATCAGAATATGATCTTCATAGTATGATAAATCAGGTTCCAATTCTATTACTTTAGAAGTTAGGACATGTTTTGGGTCTGGTATGTACTTCCTTAACAAAGAGATGTGGAACACATTGTGTACTCTCGAAAGGATAAGTGGAATTTCCAAATGATAAGCCACAAATACAATTCTATCCAGGATTTGAAAAGGTCCAATGTACTTGGGGAATAATTTCCCTTTCTTTCCAAATCTTATAACACCCTTCCATGGACATACTTTTAGAAAAATATGATCTCCCACTTGAAACTACAAATCCTTTCTTCGGTTATCAGCAAAGATTTATTGTCTACTTTGAGCCTCTTTGATATGTTTTTTAATAGTATTTAACTTTTTTGTTGTTTCCTCTACAAGTTTTGGGCCTACAAGCTTCCTTTCACCAACTTCATCCCAACAATTTGGTGTAAAATATCTCTTTCCATACAATGCCTCACATAGTGGCAATTGAATACTTTAATGGAAACGATTATTATAGGAAAACTCATCCAAAGGTAAATACTAATACCACATAACTCTAAAGTCAAGTGAGAATGATATCAACATGTTTTCTAAAGTTTGGATCGTCCTTTCTGACTGCCAGGCAGTTTCAAGATGATAAACAGTACTCAAATGAAGCTCTGTATCCAAATATTTTTGAAGATTTTTCCGTAATTTCAATGAAAATCATGGATCAAGGTCATACAAAATTGAAATATGTTCTACATGAAGTTTTACAACTTCATTAATATACATCTGTTCAAGGTGATCCGGTGGAAAATACTCCCTTATAGTGAGAAAATGTGCATATTTGGTTAGTCGATCCATAATTACCCATATTGCATCATTATTTCTTGGATTTTTGGGTAATCTAGTGAAAAAAATCCATATAAATTTATTCCCATTTCCATGTAGGAATAGGAAGAGGTTTCACGACTCCTCTAGGATGTTGTATTTCATCCAAAACCTATTGACAGACTAAACATCTTGATACATAATCAAAAATTTCCTGATTCATTTTATCCCACCAGAAATGTTCCTTTAAATATATAAATATATCTTGGTGCTACTATGGTTTATAAATAAATTAGAGTTATGAGAATCATCCAATAAATCCCTTTTTAGCTCACGTATAGAGGGAACGCAAAAACTCTACCCAAATTTTAGAATTCCATCCTCATACACAAAGTCAATCGGCTTCCCATCATTTACTCCTTTAAATTTCATTTGAAAATTCTCATCATCAGACTGAGAAATTTTAATCCTTTCTAATAAATATGTTTAAGAAACCAATTGAGAAAGTAATGATGTTTCACCTTCCATGATAATTCCCATATCTATATTTTCTAGATCCATGTACACAGGGTCCTTATTAATCCCCATCTTGTTCAGAATTCCATGATCATTCCTGTTCAATGCATCCACCACCTTATTTTCCTGACCTGGGTGATAGTGTATTGAAAAATCATAATCCTTGAGTATCTTGATCCATCTATGTTTCCCCATGTTGATTTCTTTCTATGAGAAGATATATTTCAAGCTCGTGTGATCTGTATATATCTCACATTTTTCACCATAGAGACAGTGCCTCCATATCTTTAGAGCAAAGATTACAACCACTAACTCAAGATCATGAGTTGTATAGTTTTATTCATGATTTCTTAACTGCATTTATGCATAGGTAATGACTCTATCATTATACATAAAAATACAACCAATTAATTTCTTTTATGCATCATTATGAATCACAAATCCACCATTTTTAGATAGTAGAGTCAAGATCATAGCATTCACTATTATCCTATTTAATTCTTCAAAATTTTCTTAAAATTATTTTGTCTATATGAACTTAACCCATTTATGAGTAAGATTGGTTAATGGGTTTTCTAATCAAGAAAAATTCTGAAAATAACACTGATAGTAACCTGCTAAACCAATGAAACTATGTACCTTAGTTATGTTCATTGATGCATGATATTCTTGGACTAAATTTTTCTTCATATGATCAAGTGGTATTCCATACTTAGAGAAAATATGGCCAAGAAAAGAAACTTTTTGAAGTCATAATTCACACTTGCTAAACATCCCATCTAACTCTTTTTTTCTAAGAGTCTCCAGAACAACCTTCAAGTGGTTCTAATAGTCCTCATAACTTTTGTAATATATCAATATATCATTAATAAACACCGCAAAAAAATTTTCAAGATATTACTTAAACACTCTATTAATTAGATCCATAAAAATATAGGGTTCATTAGTCTATCCAAATGGAATTATGATAAACTCACAATGTCTATATCTAGTTTGAAATACTTTTTTTGTAAAATCTTCTGTCCTCACACACAATTGATGATATCCAAATTAAAGTTCAATCTTCGAAAAATATTTGGCTTCATGAAGTTGATCAAATAAATCATTAATGTGAGGCAGAAGACACTTGTTCTTTATTGTAATAGAATTTATTTCTCTATAATCAATGCACAACCCCATCGATCCATATTTCTTCTTTAAAAAGAGAACATGGGCTCCCCATGGAGAAACACTGGGGAGAGTAAATTTCATATCACTCAATTCCTCTAGTTATTTCTTCATCTCTACTAATTTTATAGTGGTTATCCTATAAGGAGTATTTGATATAGGTCTTTCTGGAGTAATTAAATCAATAGAGAACTAAACTTCCCACTTTGAAGGATGTTCAGGTAAATCTTCTGGAAATACATCAATGTATTCTTGCACAATATATACATCTTCAATTTGAAGATTTATTTCCTCATCCATAGATGATGTTTTATCTTCCTCCCCAAGAATTTCATTTAGAAGAGCTACTGGAGGTGGATAAGGATAAGAACCATATGATAAAGTTTCTACTCTAAAGATAAGGGATTTTATATCTTCCTCATAAATTGTAACTTCCTATTCTTGTAATAGATTTTCTCATATTTTGAAATACATTACATACTAAAGATTATATCAAAATAAACCATAGGTATGATGATAAGGTTTGCAACTATTTCACATTTATGTGTTATAGAGGGGACTGACTGACACATCTTTATGAAAATTATACTTTACTTAATATTTTTTACTGACAACTCTATTAAATCAAAAGGGAAATGTTTAATTTTGTTAGAAAACTGAGAAGATATAAAATAATGTGATGATCCAAAAACAAATAAATCACTAGCTATATGTGAGTAAATGATTAAAGTAACCACATACACATCATTAGGAACTTTAAAATAAGTAGTTGTGATCACATAATCTTGGCCTTGCTCCCTTGGCATTTATTGAGGCAAGTTTCCTTGAATCTTTGAACAATAATTTTCATAGTGTCTCATATCTTTACAATTGCAGCATTAAACATTGGTAAATTCTTTCTTTCCCTTCTAATCATGATCTTGGTGGCCTTTTTCTCCATACTTGTAACAAAATCATTTTCCTTTTAAGCTAGAACCATGGTGTTTATTTCCACAAGTATCGCACATTGGAAAATTCCCTTTTTTATTCTTCCCTTTATCCATTCCTTTCTCCACCACCCTATTATTCTCTTGTTTTCCCTTAAAATCATAAGACTTATATAATTATTTATCTATCTTTATAGAACATGATACTATATCTTCATATGATGATAAAGTTTGTGAGACGAGTTCCCTTAAGGGGAATGGTTTTAACCCATCAAATAAATGATCGATCTTACTCATTAGGTTACTTATGTAGTCTGAATCATGACTTGATAACCTTGTAAAGTTTTCTTCATATTTATCAACATCCTCATCCTCCTTTTATCTTAGATTCAAAACATTTCTCTCCATACACACTCGCTGTTCCTGAGGG
Organism: Viscum album; assembly: GCA_963277665.1. Lineage (NCBI taxonomy): Eukaryota > Viridiplantae > Streptophyta > Magnoliopsida > Santalales > Viscaceae > Viscum > Viscum album. The sequence goes on from OY728132.1 coordinate 796,580,555, forward strand.
AAACATTTTTCCAAGATAATTTCCTTAAAATCCTTCCATTCAATATTTTCAATTTCTTTCTCATCCTTTGTGTTTTGAATAAATGAATATCATTGATCATCACATCCTAAGAGATGATAAAATTCCATGATAACCTTCTCCATTTCATTACTTCCCAAAGTGATAAATATCTTCTCTAATGAACTTATTCATTGCTCAGCTATAAATGGATTTGTAGTCCCATTGAATGATAGAGGATTTTTTATCATGAAGTGGTATAACATTTCTCCTCCATGATGGGGAATCAGGATGCTCCATACAGTTAAGGTTATTTTCCATATCCTAAGTCAGTTTTCCTAGTATATCTATAAGTTTTTCAGAACCATTTTTAGCTCTAGTTGCAACATCATTATCTTTCATAGGAGGGAAATCCATACATAAGATACACATATTGATATGATTTCCATTACTTCCAGTAGGTTCCATTTCTAAACAATCACACATATGAAATTAGGTTATGAATCACAAAGTATAATTTTCAAACTAGAAAGCAAATTAACATAAACTGGAAATTTATGCATAGCTAATATCCTAATCATAAACATGGTTTCTTTGGGGGCATGTTTAATTTTAAATCCTTCATAATGGTTTGTAAATAAAATTTAAATTATCCAAATAATATCCCCTAGAAGTGTCAAACCAGGTGCGCAGTAAGGCCTGTTGTCGTGTACCAGGTTTCCTTGAGTCAAGCCCAGGACACCATGTCAGAGTTGTTACCCCTAGGAACATCTATTCTAGAACCACGTCCACTTGTAGTATCCAATTAGGGATGTATTTCTAGTATGACCCAAAAAATATATACCTTACCAAAATTCTATTATGTTCTTCTATGATTATCGTTAAATTTTATATTAGGGTTATGTTCCCTAATCTTTATTTTATAACTCTAGTTTCCAAGGTTTCTATTAAACTTCCTATGATACCAACTATAAAGATCCTGAACCCAGTTGCCTAGAGCTGAATCTTTGCTTTATTACATTCTTATAATAAAGAATGAATTCAAATCCCAAAGGACAAAATACTCTGGTAGTTTTGGAAAACTAGATGCAAACATAAGTTTTATATTATAACTTAAAATGAATTATAAGTTAGAAACTACATTTCAAACACCCAAAAACCCCAAAATCATCCTTGAAAGTCATTAATAATATACATCTTCACATCATGGGGAAAATTAAAACATAAGAAAGGGGTGAGATCAGATGCTCAGTAAGGGTAAGTAATACAAAATAAGCTATAATAAACATAAAAAATATGGCATGGTGAATGACTAAAAACACATGCCAAAATCTTGAGCATAATATGGAAAGAATAAAAATTGAATAAATAATTCCATATAAAATAATCACATTAGAATGAAGCTTAACCATGGATATTATACTATTGGAATAATCAAATGGATTACCAATTACTATTATCATAGTGTAGGAACGCATAATGGAATGAACCATAAACATATCGTTAAGGCCTCAACCAAGACATATGAAAATAAATGGTTAAGGCCTCGGCCAAATCCATTTCTGTTTTGTCTCATGAGACCTACCAGTGCATTGAGGGGATATAGAGGGTCCCACACAACACTTAATTATTCCAATACATTCCTCATATGAATGGGGTTAAATATAAACATCATATACATATGAAATATAAATAACATTCCCTAATCTATAAACACCATTCTGATATGTATGGTGAATGGTAAGATAGAACATCCATAGTCAAACTGATCATAAACCATTTAATAACATATGGTATATAATAGTAATAAGATATCAATCTCAATAAATCATAATATTCAAAATAGATGTTAAAATATAACAAAATACTCTAATAAAATCATTGAGTAATTCTTGATATAGATACCCTTTTTTACTTTACACATAAGAGTTCTTTTGGAGAAATAATTTGAATTTTTCATAATTGTTTTTATAAAACCAGATTTGAACAAATATAATTTTTTATGAAAAATTATTTATTTTAGAAAAATAATGGTTTCTTAAATCAGACTATGGATGGTACTTAAAAATGGGTAAGAAATCGATATTTCCCTTTAATCGGGCTTGCGTATCTAGAATAATTGAGAAAGGAACCTTGCAAAACATGTATTTCCCATTAAATAAGTTGAAATGATCTGAATAAATGATTTTAAAACATATTAATAGGATTTAAAATAATTATATAAAAATAAAGAAGAATTACATAGGGGTAAAGAGTAAGAAAGCGTGACCTGAATGAAAAATGGAGGTTCGAGTAGAATCCCTTACCTTATGTCCGAAAGTGTTCTTCACTTGTACTTAATGTCCTGGATAATGAAATTAGATTCATTAATAAATTAATTCAGAACCTATTCAATATGTATTTTATTTATAATAACTTTATTAAGTTCATTTATGGTCATTTAGATGAGTTATGAGATTCAATTTCGTCATTCAGGAGTGTTCTTTTCCTTGGTTTTCATGATCGATTTAATTTTACACGTATATGGAAGATCATTTAAAATGGAAATAATTCTCCAAAATTGAAATTATATTTTATTAATGAACATACTGAAGGTTTAATGGTATTATATATATATATATATATATATATATCCTAGATATGAGGATGATTCATTTTATACAACTTTAATGATAATCATTTAGATCATTTTAGCGGTTTTTCGATTGTCATGAACTAGTTTTATCTTATTAATTAATATCATATATATATATATATATATATACGAGTTCAAGAATACTAAATAACTTATAATATTTTTAATAAAATATAGTTTAACCATAATTATAGTTTTATAACCAGCCTTTAAGATGTTAATGAAAAATAAAGTGGCATTGTCCACGATGGCGGTAAATCCTCACATCATGGACGATGTTTTCATTTTTAGAATAAAAGAGGGAAGGAGAAGGGGTTAGATGACATATATTTTATTAACATAATAAAATTATAGTATATATAAGATAATGGATTTATCATTCATGTTTTTATAGAATATTTAATTGAAGAATAAGAAGAAAATAAATTAAAAGTAATTGAAAGAGAATAAAAATAATTTCCTCTTGAATTCTTCTACTTAAAAACTTCCTTAAAGAACTTTGAAATGGTCTTTTGGTGAGACCAGAATGTGGGAGAGAGGTTTGAGATATTAAATGGGTAGAAATTTTAAAATATTAAAGTCTTAAGAGGTGTGAGGAGAAGAGGTGGTGAGGGGTGGTATTTATAGTGGGAGGAGAGGAGTGTTTTTGAATATTTTATTCATTTATTTATTATTTTGGATCAAAACTTTGAATAGTTTGAGAATTATGACTAAAAAATTTAAAATAATGAAGTATAATTATAGATTATGGGCTTACATATTCCATATATCATCTATGACTCAATAATTCATGTATTTATTAAATATGTTAAATTACTGTATTTCACTATTCACAAAAATTCATGTATTTTAGAAAAATCCCAAAAATTAACCCTTATTATTTATTGACTAGTAGAATTCAGAAAAAAACTCCATTTTAAGAAAATAAATTTCTAAATATTAGAAATTTAATTTTTACTTAAAATATTCATTTACTCGAAAAAATTTGATTTTAAAATTATAACTAATTTTATAACACTTTGAAAAATTTATTAAGGTCTCGTAAAATTATCTTATAATAATAAGACAAAAAAATATTAACTTATAAATATATTTCATGAAAATAAATTTTATTTTAAATCATTATATTAATTATAAAATTTTAAATAAACATTTATGTTTTACAAAAATACTAACACATGATTTATCATTTTTAAAATATTCAATTACTTTTACTTTGATATAATTATATCATATTATTTTTCATAAGATGTTAAAATTTTGTTTATAATTTTATAGGTGAAGTTACTATTCTATTTGTTCATATTACTATTCCTAATGGTCATATTACTATTCCAATGGTCATATTTAATATTATTTTACAGTTTTGAACTCGATGTTGTGTGAAGCATAAAATATTGAAGATGCTAAATTTTAAAAGGGATATTCTATAAGATATTGGGGTGTTACATTTTTGATGTGATCAAATTAATTAATGAATCAAAAATCTTGCAATATAGAACTAAAATGAACTGGATTATGGTTAAATGTTAGCTAATACATGGTTAATCACTTATGTAAATCCACTTAATATTAATAGGAATTTAATATAGATAATAATCGTATATTTACACATAAAAGGATAAAACCTCTCAATTATACATATTAAGTAGGTATAGCCTTCCATTACTTTAGTTGAAATCAAATCATAATTCAAAGTGCTTGACCAGCCAAAGTTGGGGTGATTTCAATTATCAGGGAATTCTAACATGAAGTTTTGGGTTGACTTAACTTAGTCCACATCAAGGGTTGACTGCCAAAGTATGACTTGGTGTAACTGAGAGGAAAAGGTTGAGGAAATCAAATTTAAGGATTCTAGGATTGAGGAGTCCACTGAATATATCAAGGAACTATGAGTTAAAGTAGTTGTCATTTAGAATGCCTACCTAAAACCATTCATGTTGCTTGACCAAATAATGTTGGGGTAATGAGATGGGTAATATGGATAATTTCCAATTTAATATACAAGAAACATTATATTCTGAATCCAATGGTGAGGGATATTGATTTTCAATAAAATAGTGGAAGATTAATAAATATAATATTTATTTATTTGTCAAAATTTTATTCGATAAAGCACTAAAATTATTCTCATCTTATTTTGTAGAAACAAAATTAAAATGACTTCAATAATATCAACACGATCCGTACTTGGGAAGGATAACCTTATCACTAGCATAAATTTCCAAGAGTGGAAAATAATCTTACGTGTTATCCTTATCCATGAAAGGAAATTGTATGTGCTAGAAGAACTTATTCCAGATGCGCCTAGTAATGAGGCAAGTGATGAAGAGTTTTCACTCTATGAGAAAAATTTGAAAGATTCCACAGTGGTTCAATGTTTCATGAGACCATCCATTTCCAATGAGCTTTTGAATAAATATTGGGACATGGATGTGTATAACATGAGGTCTCACCTTCGGGATCTATTTCAAGAGAAGACAAGACAAGAGAGGCATAAGATCTCCAATGCTTTGTTTAGAACTAATATTGGAGAGTATGTGCCGACTATACCTCATGTAGTTAATCTTATTGGATACATTGAATGATTAGACATATTAGGGATTAAATTACTGGATGAGTTTTGTATAGATATCATAATTTCATCACTACCGAATACCTTATCCAATTTTATTATTAATTACAATATGATAAATAATGAAAAGAGTGTTTTAGAACTGCTTACTTTGATTCAAAAAGTGGATAAGAGCATAGGGCATGATAAAACTACAGTCCTTATGGTGAATAAGAAAAGGAAGAACAAGGTAAAGGGGACCAAGACTCACAAAAATTATACATATTCTGAGCACCATCCTTCCAATAAGAAGAAGATCCAGAGGTAGGACTAGGAAAATGAGGTAGTATGTTTTGTGTGTGGCAAGCTAGGCCACTGGAAGAGGAAATGAACCCATAAGAAAGGGTAAGATAAAGGTGGGCTCATTATCGATTTTAATCTTTAAATATCTACACATTGGGTATTATATACAACTTTTGGTGCTCATATTTGTATCCAAATGTAGAAACCAAGTAGACTCTAAATTTTTTCTAGAGGAGAGGTGGATATGAGAGATTCTAATGCTGTGAGGTTGGATACTCTATCCATTGGTGACTGACAACTTTCATTGAAAATAATAATGATTTTGGTTTTAAAATATTGTCATTATGTACCAAAGATTACCAAGAACATAATTTATGTGTCAAGCCTAGATGAAAATGGGTTTATTTTCAAGTTTGTAAATAAAAGTTGTTTCTTTTATAAAGACAAATTATGTTATGATAAGACACATTTAAACAATAGTATTTATATATTAAATAATGGAAAACAAGTATTGGAAATTGATAACAAATCATGTTCACACAACTCATATAACACCCACCCCTGACATCACCGTCTAGGTCATATAAACATAAAGTGTTTGAAAAATATCTGTCAAGAATGTTATTTAGACTCATATGAGATAAAACCACTTGAAAGATATCATGCTTGTTTACAAGGGAAAATGACCAAACCTCCATTCGGTGGATAGGGTGTAAGGTCCGTAGAGCTTCTAGGATTGGTACACACTAATGTGTGTGGACCATTTGCAGTAGAGACTAGAGGTGGGTATTCTTACTTCATAACTTTTACTGATGACTTGAGTAGATATGGTTATGTATACTTTATGAGGTATAAGTTCAATTCCTTTGAAAAATTAAAGGAATTCAACAATGAAGTAGAGAATCAACTTGTAAATAAGATAAAGAAACTTTGATTGGATCAAGGTGGTTAATATATTAACCAAGAGTTTATTTACTTCTTATGGGAGTTTGGGATTCTATCTCTACTCACTCCACCTTACACACCAAATTGGTATGGAGTTAGTGAAAAGAGGAACCATACCTTTCAAGATATGGTAAGGTCAATAATGATTCATGTAAATATCTAATTATCCTTTCAGTTATATAAATTACAAACTAAAGCATACACATTAAAATGTGTACTAAATAAAAGAATAAAATGGAATTCTCTTTGAGTTATGGAGTGGAAGGAAACCTGTTTTTTCACATACACATGTAAGAGGTTGTGAGGCATTTTTTAAGTCATTTTTAGGAAACAAACTAGCACCCTGAAGCACAAAGTGAATCTTTATAGGGTATCCCAAGAAAACAATGGGATACTACTTATACAACACTTATACAACACTTATGATAAGAAAGTGATCACTGCTAGACAAGTTGTCTTTCTTGAGAGGGAGCACATCCTCAAAAGGATAGTGGGAGAAAGATTTAATTCAATGAAGTTGATACTTAAGATACATAAGAGTTGGTACAAGAATAGATTCCACAGTTCCCCATTAAAGAATAGTTCCTAAAACACAAGTACTATATAGGATCACAAGAGAGGTAAGAAAACCAGAGATATATAGTTTTCTAGTCACTGAAGAAGGCGACACATTATTGGTTGAAAATTATGAACCTATATCTTACAAAGAGGTATTAGAGATATCAGAAGCCACAAGATGGAAAGAATACATGAATTATGAAATGGATTCCATTTATCAGAACCAAGTTTGGGCTCTGGTCAATGCGCCAATTGATGTAAAGATCGTTGGATGCAAATGGGTATTCAAGAGGAAACTAGACATGGAAGTAAAGTAAATATATATAAATAAAGTCTAATGAATAAAGGTTTTAAACAAATTTAAGTAATTAACTACAATGTAACCTTTTCACAAGTTACCATGTTTAAATCCATCAAATTTCTACTTGATATAGCATCTTACCATGACTATGAGATTTGGAATATGGATGTCAAAACTAAATTCCTTAATGGGAAACTTTAGGAAGATGTTTATATGACACAACCAGAAGTGTTTGTGACTTCGAGTGATGTTAAAAGGATTTGAAGGCTACAGATATCTCTTTATGGATTGAATCAAGCATCCAGGTCATGGAACATTTGATTAATGAAGGTATAAAAGATTTTGGTTTCATTAATAATGATTGTGAGCCATATGTTTAGAAGAGGTTTAGTGAGAATGTAGTCATTATCCTAGTAGTATATTTTGATGAAATATTACTTATTGAAAATGATGTACTAGTCTTACAGTTTTTTAAGGACTAGTTAAACAATTATTTCTCCATCAAGGACTTAGGGGAAGTAGCCTATATTCTAGGGATCAAGATCATTCATGATAGATCCAAGAGGTTGCTTGGACTAAGTTAAAGTATATATATCGACCTGATAATAAAGAGATTTATTATGAAAAAATATAAGGGTGGATTGTTTCTAGTGTCATATGGTTTAAATGTTTTTAAGAAAGTATGTCCTCATACATAACAAGAGAAAAAAAAGAAAGAGTAGGATATCATGTGCTTTAGCGATAGGATCAATCATGTATGACATGTTATGTACTAAAATTTATGTTGCCTATTCCTTGATCATGGTAAGAAGATATCAAGTTGGTTCAGGAGAACAACATTGGTCTGTTGTTAAGGCTATCCTTAAGTATCTGAGAAGAACTAAGGATACGTTCCTGGTGTATGGAGGAGACGAGGAGCTTGTCATTAGGGGTTATAATGATGCTAGTTTTCAGACAGATAAAAATGATATGAAGTTGCAGTAAGGATATATTTTTTGTCTCAATGGAGGAGTAGTGAGTTGGAAGAGTTCAAAGCAGCCAGTTTTCATTGATTCTACAGTGGAGTCTGGGTATATAGAGGCTTATGATGCAGCCAAAGAAGAAGTTTGGATATGAAACTTTTTCTAGGATCTTGATGTGGAACCTAGAAGTAAATACCCTATCAAATTGTATTGTGATAATACTGCAACAGTGAATCTTGAAAAATAGACAAGGTCACACAAATGGAAAAAGTCTATACTCCAAAAGAATCACCTCTTGAGGGATTTTAATGAGAGGGGTGAAGTTCTAGTATGAATAGTACCCATAGAAGAGAACGTGGAGGACCCCTTGACTAAAGGTCAATCCTAGCAGAAGCATGAGTATCATGTGAGAGCTCGCAGACTAAAGGTTGTTAGTAGTTGGCTCTAGTTCAAGTGGGAGTCTTTTGAAGTTGGTCCCCTAGAATAAACTTCTGTGTACATTATGATAACTTATATTGTAATGAATCAAAAATTTTATCAATGAAATTCCCTTGTTATAAATATTTCATACAGTATAATCACATAAAATCACATTAGGAACACAATAAAAACTTTATAAATGATGAATTAATGAAATAAAAGGAATTTCTAGAAGTTAAGGAATATATGCCAAAGTAATTGTAACATGAAATTTGGAATAGTAACATGACCCCTATAAATAGTAATCTGGATAATTGAATAGTAACATTACCAATGTAATTATAAATAAAATTTATCCATCTTATAAGTTTAAATATGATATAATTATATCATAGTATATGGAAATAAATATTTTAAAAATTATTAATTCAGTGTTGGTATTTTTGTAAGTCATAATTATTTAATTACAATTTTATGAATAATTTAATAATTTAAAAGAAAATTCATTTTCATAAAATGTATTCATAAATTAATATTTTTATTTCTTATGATTATAAGATAATTTTATGAGACCTTAGTTAATTTTTAAAGTGGTAGAAAAATAGTTTTAATTTTAAAATTTGTATTTCCAAGTAAATGATGATTTTAATTAAAAATAAATTTATCATATTTAAAAAATTATTTTCATAAAATAGAGTTAATTTTTGAATTCTATAAATTAAAAAATGGTTAGGGTGAATTTTGGTTATTTTTCTGAAATACTTGAATTTTTTGTGAATAGTAAAATACAGTAATTTACGATATATATACATTATAAGTTAAATACACTATTACTTGAGCCATGGATAATGTAAGCACCATTATTTTGAAGTCACTTGATAAAATTACTATATTTAGTCTCACTAATCAACACTATTGTTTGCCTTGAGCAGAATAATAAACTTATGAATTGAATAATGATAAAACACCCCTCTCCCCCACTATAAATACCACCCCTCACCACCTCTTCTCCTCACACATCTCAAACCTTGATCCTTGTCCAAATTCCACTAAAATATCCTACAAATACCCTCCCACATATCCAAGATATTTTTGTCTTAACAAAATACCAAAACCAATCCCCTAAGGAGGTTCTCAAGAAGAAGGATTTAGGAGTTAAAACCCTCTTCCATTTTCTTTCAATTTCTTTTCAAGTTATTTTATTTTCTTATCTTCTACCCACTTCCACTTGTACCAGTGGAATAAAAACTCTAGTATCTTACATAAAATATAATTTTATCATGTTTATGGGATAATTATTTATAAAATCACTTTTCCTATCTCTTTTACTTTAAGAATCAAAACATCATCTCTGAGGTGTCGATTTACCACCTTCGTAGACGTCGTGCTTTAATATTTAAATTACACTTTCAAGGATGGTCATGGAACCATTTTTATGGTTTAAAAAGATTTTATTATATATAATAAAACATATTTAATGTTATTTAACCTTTATATATACAATATATTTAATAATATAACAAAACTGGTTTGCGATGATAAAAAAACTAAATTAATCTAAACAATTATCATTAATATTTTATCAAATGAATCATTCTAAATTATAGAAACAAAATGGTATTTTAATATTATATAAGTTCATTAATATCATATAAGTTCAGTTCTCAACAACTATCCTCATTCTACATGATTTTCCATACACATACAAGCAAACCGATCATGAAAACCAAGGAAACTGACGCTCCCAAATGATGAAATTGAACCTCTTAACCCATCAAAAAGGACATAAATGAACTTAATAAAGTTATAATAAATCAAATACATGTATAAATTATTATTTAATTATTAATTAATGAATCTAGTTTTATTATCTTGTACATTAATATCAAGTGAAGAACACCTTTAGACTTAAATTAAAGGATTCTACACGAACCTCAATTATTCCTTCAGGTTACTCTTTCTCTCATTTTACAAAAATAAAATTATATTTAATTTTTTCTTATAAATGATGTGTATATTTTCCAAACTCATGTATTAATATCTATTCATCCTTCTTTTTTAGGGATATACATGTTTTTAAGATATTCCCTACTCAATTCATCCTGATAAGCAAGATCGATTTAAGGGAAGTTCTTGAATTTTTACCAAATTTCAAGTGCTCTCTATAATATGTTCTATTTTTTTTTTCTAAAATAAATAATTTTATTATGAAAATTTTCTTGGTTCACTTCTGGATTTATATAAAATATTATCTTTAAATGCTCTTTAATATTTTCCTTAAACTGCACTAAAATGTTTTAATTATAAAGTTTCTTAAATACTCTTTTTACATGTTGTCACTTTAGTTTGACATCACTAATCATGATCTATGCATATTTTTATTTCTGAATTTCCATGTATTATTTAATTCCTTTCTTCCATGGAAACTTATATGATACACCCATTTATTATTCTTTATGACATAATTATGATACCCAATTTTTTCCATGGGTAACCCTTATGTTTATGTTTGATTGGTTATGTATGATTCTTTATGTGGAGAAAATATTAATAACATGTTATGATGGGTGTGCATAGATAATTCTATAATGAATTGTGTAATATTTTGTCACATTAGATGTTATGTGTAATGGTCTTGGTGGTTAGTCTTGACTCGTGCTCCATTTGTAATGGTCTTGGTGGTTAGAATTAAATCATTATTCTATATATGGAATGAGACTTAACTCATGATAAATTCATGTTTTATGTTGTTACCACATTACTATGAATCCATGATTATAAGATACTGTGGTATTATTCCTTATATTTAATCATTTTTCATGCCTTTTTATATCATTATGTTATTCCTTCTAACCCATGTGCTAAGCTTTATTCTTATGTTTACTCCCTTATTAGACTTTTATCTCCTTCCTTTGTTCAGGTTATCCCTAGGTTATTCTATGTAGATGTAAGAGCTCAAATAAAGTTAGAATTTGATAATGGATGATAAATAAAGAAATGTTTTATTTAGTTCTATGTTTTCAGTTTTATGTACCCAGTCTTCCAAAGACACCAGAATTTACAATCCTTAGCTTGCAATTTGATAGTTAATTATGTAATATTATGTGAAAAGGATGGGGTTTCTATAGTAGGTATCAAAGTAAAAGTCTAGTTATTTTTTGGAGATTAGGAATAGATAACTTTATTAAGAATCTTAGGTATAAGACTAAGTTTAAGAAAATAACCCTAAATTTTGGTAAGTATAGAGTAAGTGATTTATCAAGAAAATACATCCCTATCTAGATAATACAAGTGGAAATGGTTATGGTACAGATGAAACTAGGAGTAATAACTCCTAAAAGGTGTCCCAGGCCTGAATCAAGGTAACCTAGTACATGAAAATGGGCCTTGTTTCACATCTGGTTTGACACTCCTAGAGGATATGCTTTAGTAAATTCATAAGCTCATTAAAAACCTTAATTATGGGAATAAAGAAAATGCCAATAAGAATATATGTTAGGAAATAGATCATGGATAACCTAGATTGAAACCTAGTGAATCAAAAGTTAGGACATACTTTTCCTTTAAGATTTTATCCTTTTATGTTTAAAGTTTCATTTTTATGATTATTAGATAATTATTCAATCCCACCTAATTGAACTTTTTTTCTTAGTTTATGGTGGAAAATAGAAGAATACATGCCAATAATCAATGTGACAGGCAATATGAATATTTTCTCAATGACATTCTAAATATGATGTGGATGGGTACTCAAAACATTATGACAATAATTTCTTAGTTGGATCAAGTTATGAATAATAACATGAATCGTGTGGAACTCCTTCCTTATCCAAGGAAATAGAAAGTTGTCATTGAATCCTTTATACAACAAAGGCCTCCCATGTTTAGCAGATCTTTTAATCCCCTATTCATGAAATAGTGGATTAAATCCATTGAAAATATATTCTCTGTCCTCCAGTTCTTAAGAGAAGAGAAATTTGTGTTAGAGGTCTTTCATTTTGACAAGGAATATGATCAGTGGTGGAAACTGATCAAAAATATGAAGTCTAAGGAGGAAATTGATTCCATGGATTGGGAAGAATTCATGAAATCTTTTTTTAATAAATATTTTCCCTGGACCCTCTGTATCAAGATGGAAGAAGAGTTCCCCAGAATTAACTATAAAAAAGATGATTCAATCGGGGCATATGAAGCAAACTTTATGAGGATTGAAATATACACCTCCTTATTTGTCATGAACTCTAAAAGAAAAGTGGATCACTTCTTTAGAAGACTAAATCCAAATCTATGAGAAGTGTTGTAGATTTAAGACTTTGATAGTTATTAAGAGATTTTTTGTTTTTCCTTCAAGTTTGAAATCAAGATCAGAGACTCTCAATGGTCTCATGGGACTAGTGAAAAAAGTGGAAATAGAGTCTAATATGGGTGGATCAAGAAATAAATCCCATGATGGAAAGAAGAATGAATATCCCATGTGTCAAAATTATGGGAAGAAGCATCTGAGGAACTATATAAAGGGAACCCTGAAATGCTTCATATGTGGAAGAATGGTTCATATGGCTAAGAACTAATGAAGGGACATGAAGAATTACAATAATTTAGAAGAAGAAAGGAAGGTTGAGATCAATTCTCAACATGTAGTGCAGTGTTTCAACTATATGGAACATGGGCATTTTGAAAACCAATTCCCTAAGCTCTGGGTTGTCGGAGGTAATCAACAACAACCTCAAAATAAACAAGGAAAAGATTATGCTATCACTACTATTGAGGTGGATCCAGACAATGATGTGGTGACATTTATGCTGGTTATTCATTAAAGAATAACAAAAATACTATTTGATTCTAGTTCTACATATTCCTTTATATCTTGTAAGTTTATTAGATCTATTAGATTATCACCACAAAATTTAGAAGTTGATTTATTTGTGAGAACAACTAATGGATAAATTATTGCATCCAAAGTATATAACTCCTCCTTGGTTAATGTTTATGGAATGAACCTCCTAGAAAATATTTTCAAACTCCCTTTGGTATATTTAGATTATATTTTGGGCATGGATAAACTATCTTTATAAAAATCTAAAATCAACTGTCAGGAAAGGGAGATCACTCTTCACATCCCAGAGCATCCTCCAATCCTGTATAAGTGTAAGGAGAAATATTAATCTCCTTAAAAATAATAATCTTAAGTGCGGATATTACTACCTTCTAAGAAATCATATCTCTCTCAAATGATTGAGATAAATGAGATGATCATACTCGAAGACATGCCCATCGTGAGGGATTATACTAATGTATTACCTAAATAATTTTCCAGTCTTTCTCCTGAACGATAGGTTGAGTTATAAATTGAAATTATTCTTGGATCTCTTCCCTATATCAAAGAAAACATATAGAATGGCGACCGTAGAGTTGAATGAGCTAAAGAAGTGGTTATAGGAGAATCTATACAAGGGTTTTATACGCTCAAGTTCTTCACCATGGGGTGAACCAGTCCTCTTCACTAAGAATAAATATGGATAATTTTGCCTCTACATTGATTATTATGAGCTCAATAAAATCACAATAAAGATCAAGTATCCCCTATGATGGATAAATGAATTTTTGATTAGCTATGTGGGGCTAGTTATTTCTCTAAGTTGGACCTTCGATGAGGATATCATCAATTAAAGGTGAGGAAGGAATATATTCCAAAAATTGACTTTTAAATGAGGTATGGACACTATGAGTTCATAGTGATGCCCTTTGGACTCACTAATGCTTTGAAAATTTTCCAGTATTTAATGAATAGAGTCTTTAGATATTACCTCAACAAATTTGTGGTGTTCTTTATCAATGATATTCTGATATACTCTAAGAGAAAGGAGGAACATGAGGAGGATTTGATTACTATTTTGAAAACTTTAAAAAGAGAGAAAATATATGAAAATCACAGTAAATGTGAGTTTTGGATGATGAAATTATCATTCTTGGGGAATTTTATCATCAGAACAGGGATATCTGTGTAACCTTCCAAGACAAAGGCAATCGAAGAGTGGCCCGTGCCAACATCTGTAATGAATATCCATAGTTTCCTTAGACTAGATTGGTATTACTGATGATTTTTGAATAAATTATCATGATTGTAAAACCCAATAACTAAGTATACACGAAAGGGGGTGAAGTTTTTCTAGACTCAAGAATGTGGGGAAATCCATAAGGGGATCAAATAGAGGCTTATCACTGCACCAATACTCACACTCCTGATAAGTGAAAAAATCTTTTTTATGTACAAATACACTTAAAATAAAGTATTAGGCTATGTACTGATGAAGAATGATAACATGATAGCCTATGCCTCAAGTCAGTTGAAAATTCATGAGAAAAACTATCCAATGCATTATCTGGAATTGGTGGCTGCAATCATCGCATTGAAAATATGGAAGCATTATCTCTATGGGGAGAAGTGTGAGATATATATTGATAACAAGAGTCTCAAATATATATTCACAAATAAGGATCTTAATATGCACTAGTGAAGATGGTTAGAGCTCATCAAGGATTATGAATACTCGGTCCACTACTATCTTGGTAAGGAAAATAAGGTGGAGGATTCTATAAGTAGAAAGGATCCTACATATTTATCAATGTTGAGAATTGATAAGGATCTAATCTTCTTAAACTTATAAAGGATAGACATGGGAATCATTAAGGGAGTAAAATCATATGTCCTTTCTCAAATTATTTCTCAATCATCCCTCTTAGATAAAATAAAAGATGCTCAAATAAATGATGTGGAAATTCAGAAAAAGGTGGAAGCTATCAAAAATGGGAAATCCTCTGAGTTCAAGATTGAGGAGGATGGAGTCATAAGATTTCAGTTGCGACTATGTGTACCATCCAATCCAGAGATAAAGAAAGATCTTATGAATGACACACATAGCTCAACCTTCTCTATTCACCCAGAGAGCACAAAGATGTATCGAGCTCTTGGAGAAAACTATTGGTGGGACAATATAAAAAAGGATATTATTGAATATGCATCAAAGTGTATAGTATGTAACGAAATGAAAGATGAAAGGAAAATGTATAAAGGCATGATTCAACCATTATCCATACCAACATGGAAGTTGGAAAACATCACCATGGACATTGTCACTGGACTTCCAAAGACACCCAAAGGAAACGATACTAACTGTGTTATTGTGGATCATATTACAAAGACAACTCACTTTATCTCAATTCAAGAGGAATTCTCACTAGATCAACTTTCACAAATATATATATAAGAAGTGTCAATATTTTATGGATTACTACTATCAATTATATCTAATCAAGATCCGATATTCAACTTGAAGTTTGGAAAAAGTCTCCAACATGCTCTCAGAACTGATCTAAACTTTAGTATAGCTTATCATCCTCAAAAAAATGTCCAATATAAGAAAACTATTCAGACACTAGAATACATTTTGAGATCATGTTCTATGGACTTCAAAGGAGTATGGGACCAACATCTACCTCTGGTTGATTTCTCTTACAATAATAGTTTCCACTCGAGCATCCAAATGACTCCTTATGAAGCACTCTATGGGAAAATGTGTATAAAACTAGCATGATGGGATGAAGTCAGTGAAAAAAAGCTGTTAAGAACTAAAATGGTCTAAGAAATTGTGGGGAAGGTGTAAACCATTCAGCAGCACATCAGGGTATCCCAAAGTCAAAAAAAGAGCTATGCAAACAATCATCGACAAGACCTCAAGTTTAAGGTTGGAGACATGGTATTACTTTTCATATCTATAGAAGAGGATCATGAGATGTTGGAATAAATGGAAGTTAAATCCTAGGTACACCATCCCCTTCAAGATCCTTGACTGTGACAGAGCTGTGGCTTATCAAATAGCACTTCCACCAAACATGTCCCAAGTACACAATGTATTCCACGTATCCCTCTTGAGGAAGTACATAACGATTCCCTCACATGTACTGAATTCAGAGGTGGTACAATTGAAAAATGATCTTTCTTATGAGGAGAAACTAATTATGATCTTGGATCATAGAGATAAAGTTCTATGAAACAAGAATACTCACCTAGTTAAAGTACTATGGAAGAACCATAAGTAAAAATAGGCAACATGGGAACTGGAGGAAGTAATGAAGTAAAATTACCCATACCTATTTTCAATATAGAATGTAAAATGAAATTTTGAGGGAGAAATTTCATAAGGGGAGAAGAATGTAACGACCCAAAACTTTTATTAATGAAATTCACATCTTATAATTATTTCATACATTATAATCGCATAAAATTACATTAATAACACAATAAAAACTTTATAAATGATTAATTAATTAAATAAAAGCATTTCTATAAGTTAAGGAATATATACCAAAGGAATAGTAACTTGACCTTTGGAATAGTAACATAACCCTTATGAATAGTAAACTGAACAATTGAATAGTAACCACACCAATGAAAGTACAAATAAAATTCATCCATCTTATAAGTGACAATATGATATAATTATATCATAGTATAAGTAAATAATATTTTCAAAATTATTAATTAATTGTTTGTATTTTTGTAAGTCATAAATATTTAATTATAGTTTTATGAATAATTTAATAATTTAAAATAAAATTTATTTTCATAAAATATATTCATAAATTATTATTTTGATGTCTTGTTATTATAAAATAATTTTATGAGACCTTAGTTAATTTTTCAAAGTGTTAGAAATACAGTTGTAATTTTAAAATTTGTATTTTTCAAGTAAATGATGATTTTAATTAAAAATTAAATTTCTCATATTTATAAAATTATTTTCATAAAATAGAGTACATTTTTTTAATTCTAAAATTTGAAAAATGGTTTGGGTGAATTTTTTGGATTTTTCTAAAATACTTGAATTTTTGTGAATAGTAAAATACGATAATTTACGATATATATACATTATAAGTTAAATACACTATTACTTGAGGCATGGATGATGTAAGAACCACTGGTTGGAAATCACATAATATAATTACTATATTTAGTCTTAATAATCAACACTGTTGTTTGTCTAGAGAAAAATAATAAACTAATGAATTGAATGATGAGAAAACACCCCTCTCATCTACTATAAATACCACCCATCACCACCTTTTCTCCTCACACCTCTCAAGCATTGAACCTTGTCGAAATTATGCTCAAATATACTCTCAATCCCATCCCCCATGTCCAAGGTCTTTTTTTCTTAACAAAATACCAAAACTAATCCCCTA
Source organism: Viscum album (assembly GCA_963277665.1). Classification (NCBI taxonomy): domain Eukaryota; kingdom Viridiplantae; phylum Streptophyta; class Magnoliopsida; order Santalales; family Viscaceae; genus Viscum; species Viscum album. Next base: position 796,598,473 of record OY728132.1, read on the forward strand.
AGTAGGTTCTCAAGAAGAAGGAATCAAGAGGTAAAACCCTCTTCCATTTTCTTTCAATTTATTTTCAAGTTCATTTATTCTCTTATCTTATTCCTACTTCCCCTTTTAAAAGAGGAATGAAAACTCTAGTATCTTACATATATTATAATTTTATCATGTTTATGGAATAATTCTTCATCAATTATCTCCTCCTCTCTCTTTTACTTTAAGAATGAAAACATCATCTGTGAGGTACCGATTTACCACCTTTGTGGACAACATGTTTTCATCTTTCAATTACACATTCAAGGATGGAAATGAAACCATTTTTATGGTTGAACTAGATTATATTATATATATTACATCACATTTAATGTTCTATAACTAGTATATATACATGATATTTAACAATATAACAAAACTAGTTTATGATGATCAAAAAACACTAAATTAATCTAAACAATTATCATTAATGATTTATCTAATGAATCATCCCCACTTATGAAAAAATGGTATTTTGATATTATATAAGTTCATTAATATCATATATGTTCAGTTTTGGACAACTATCCTCATTATACATGACTTTTCATACACACATACAAGTAAACCGATCATGAAAACCAAGGAAACTGACGCTCCTGAATGATGAAATTAAACCTCTTAACCCATCAAAAAGGACATAAATGAACTTAATAAAGTTATAATAAATAAAGTACATATAGAAAGGTTTATTTAATTATTAATTAATTAATATAATTTTATTATCCAGGAAATTAAGGTCTAGTGAAGAACACCTTCAGACTTATGGTAAATGATTCTACCATAACCTCCTTTATTCCTTCGAGTTACTGTTTCTCTCTTTTTACCCAAATAAAATTCTATCTTATTTTTATATTATAAATGATGTGTATATGTTCCAAAATAATTTATAAATATCTATTTATCCTTCTTTTTTTATAATATATATGTTTTTAAAAGGTTCCCTACTCAATTCTTTCTGATAAGCAAGCCCGATTTATGGAAACTTATTGAATTCTTACCCAATTTCAAGTGCACTATAGTATCTATTTTAATCCACCATTATTTTTATAAAATAAATAATTTTATTATGAAAAATTTATTTTCTCACTTCAGGTTTTATTTGAAATATTATTCCCTTTTCTTCATTAAATGCTATTTAATATTTTTCTTAAACCGCACTAAAATGTTTTAATTCTAAAGTATTCTAAATACTCTTTTTACATGTTATCACTTCATTTTAACATCAATAATAATGATATATGCCTATTTTAATTTATTAATTCCCTTTTATTATTTAATTCCTTTCTTTCATGGACACTTTTATGAAACACTCATTTATTATGCTTTATGACATGATTATGATACCCAATTCTTTTCATGGGCAACCCTTTTGTTTATGTTTTATTAATTATGTATGATTCTTTATGTGGAAAACATATTCATGAAAATATTATAATGGGTTAATTTGGATAGAACTTCAATAAATTGGGTAATGTTTAGTATTAGGAGACGTTATGTGTAACGGTCTTGGTGGTTAGCCTTGACTCATGCTCCAAGTGCAACAGTCTTGGTGGTTAGCCTTGAATCATGATCCTCTATGTGAAAAGAGTCTTGAATCATGATAAAGTCTTGTTTTATATTGATTCAAATTTACTATGAATCTAGGATTTTAGTATCCCATGTTGTTATTCCTTATATTTAATCATGTTCCATGCCTTTTTATATCATTCTGTTATTCCTTCTAACCCATATACTAAGCTTTATTCTGATGTCTATTCCATTTCTAGGATTTTAGCTCATCCCTTTGTTCATGTTATCCCTAGGTTATACTATGCAGATGTAAGGTATCAAAGGATTTTAGGAGCTCATAATGGATGATAAATAAAGAAATGTTTTATTTAGTTCCATGTTTTCAGTTTTATGTAACTAGTCTTCCAAAGACACTAGACTTTACAATAATGGGCTTGTAATTTGATAGTTAATTATGAAATATTATGTGAAAAGGATAGGTTCACTATATATTTTCATAGTTTTGAATATTAGTAAACTTATTATCACATCATTATTGTTCTTCTGCATAACATAGTATGTAATAATGTCCCAAGAGTAACTATCACATTAAATGGTTATAGTAGTTCCCCGCTATGATGAGAACCCAGAAGTGCTACGAAATGATTCTTAAATGTATGTTCTATAGCTAGATGACATCATTTTAGTGTCATAAATGATACATGATATCAGGAGTGGAGACTCATATGACTTTGAGGCACCTTTTCAAGGTGTACGACCTTGGTAACATCCGACGTAAGGTATTATGAGAACAAGTCCCACCATTAGGAAATCCACATTTATATGTGTCATTGGATGTTCTTATATATGAACATGTGTATTGATCATTATAATTTAAGATTATTATTAAATAGTCATTATTCAATCCTCGATAAATATTGTGGAGGAATGGAGGATAGAGTTTAATGGTGGAGGAATGGGAGACAGTGTTTATTTATTAGTGAATAATGCGGTGATAGTTATTTAATAAATCAATAGTCATTATTCAAGCCCCGATAAATATTGTAGAGGAATGGCAGATAGAGTTTAATGGTTTGGTGAGAAATAATAAATATTATTTGATTAAATAATATTTAATTTATTTCATAAGTTATGTTCATGTTAAGAAATAATAATAATAATATTATTTAACTTGGGGTTTTGCAAGGATTAAATAAATATTAAAGAGCACTTGTGGAATTATTTTATTTCAAACCTAGATGTATATAAACCCAGTTATATTATTCTCTTATAGATCCAATTCATTAGTTTGGTTTTACACAACGGATTTGGAGAATCCTCTCAAACCTTAGAGAGCTTCCTTCTCCAAGAACGCCCCTAATAACAAAGAGTGATATTCCTCTACCTCTCACTATCATGTAAAGAGAGATCAAGGAGAATTATTTGGAAGTAGTTCTTGTGGAAATCAAAGGTATATGACGCAAGTGATAGGAAATTTCGTGCTAGCACCTGAAGATTCCTATGGCGATGCTTGAAGATTTTTGGAACACGTGTGGATCACCGGTAGAGGGAATTTGCTCTTGATTCCTATAATGAAATGAAAATACAGCACATATCTATTGTCAGATCTATCAACGAAGAAAGACATCCAAAAAGGTAATTCTGTAAGTAATTAAATTTATTATAAATAATATGTGTTGATCCTCTCTCTGGTTTCAATGTTTTATCCCCTGTTTATACTCTTTGATTTAATTTTTTTGATCATGATGTTTAGCACTGTGTAAAATCTTGAATTAATCATCGATCATAGAAAAAATAAAAGTTGGGAATGACTGATCACACACTTCCATTGAGCCCAAAACCTACATGGATCTTCACTAGATGGTTTTTACACTTGAACCCTTAAAGCGCAATGAAGGTAATTTGAAAGAGTTTTCAAAAAATCAACATTATTATAAAATAATGGATCTTAAGACAAGGTAATTATTTCTTCCAGATCTAAATTTATTAATTATAAATTTAACATGCAAGATCCTCTATTGGGGTTTCAAACAACCATAAATTAATATAAATTTTAATTTTACACCCATCAAAGGCACTTCCATAATCACCAAAATAAAAAAAAAACGAGTTGAGTAATATTTTCCATTAAAGAAACTGGGTCGAGTCAAGTTTATTGACTTTGAATTATTTTTTTTTGTGAAAAATATAATAAAAATGTTGATCCGTATAAAAGAAAATTGAAAAATGAAAAAATATATTTAAAAAGATAAAAATAAATAATCTTTAAAATTAAATTTTAAAACATTTTTTCAATTTTATGATCCCAAAATATTTTTCAACTACTTTTCTAATATATTTTTAAAATATGAAAACAAAGAAACTTTTTTTTCACACCCCAAGCATACCCTAAGTATTTAAAATATAGTGGTTTCAAACATGAAGCAGAAGGATATGATTAAATTTTCAAGCAAACTGATGTCCAAAAAACACATCAAAAATAGTCTCCAACATTTGTAGGTTAGTAAAACGAAATACCAAATTTAGTGGCACTAAAAATTTACTTCCAAGAATATATGTCACCTTCACCCCCAATTTAACAACATACACATATAAAGACAAATAATCAGCACATGAACTTCACCGCTTTCATAATTCACCTTTGAATATCAACAAATGTCTTACAAGATGAAAGAAAAATAACCCTTTACTTTTGAAACCAAAAACAAAAAATGAAGAACATAATGATGCAACTTGAATGATGAAATCAGTTTGATATAACAATTAACAGATGTAGAATAGATTCCTTTTTTAGAAAAAAACCTAGTTTTTTAGAGAAAAATGCATACATGTACGGATTATACATTGTATGAGAGAAACACATTAAAAGATTCACATCCACATCGCTTTATTCTCAAAAAATGTATATGATTGGTATTTGATCAATCAATGATAAGTCTTATTACCATAATTTTAGGCACCTCCACATTAATTTTATCTAACTAGTTTATAATAATAGTCTTTCCACACAACTTAAATGATCTATAACAATCTCAGATATTGTTTCCCATGATCTCTTTGGAAGAAAGATGCACATTGATCCTAATCTCCATGGATTGTGACCTTCAATTATTCTGCATAGCTGAAGTGATATTCAACTTTGGTGACATGATGCCAAGGATATTCAACATGTATCCTCTGAAGAAGGTTGGTAAAGTGGGTAAAAAATACGATCTTTCCTGGCTCCCTGCATGCCATCTGAAAAAGAGTGATAACCTAACATTGATAGGCTGACCTGACCTGCTGTTGCGTTACTTAATCCTGTCAAGGGGAATAAGCTCTCTCCTTCTCTATTATCAAAAAGCATCTCAAAACTAGGAAGAAATTTCAGCCTTTTTGCAGGTGGCGATGTAGTGCTGAGTGGGAAGGTCTCGACACTATATTCAACAACCCAAAGACTAACTCCTTTTACATTATTCAACACCTCAGGTTCATCCCATTCCACCTTCAAAAATTACATAAAAATTTATAAAAAATACACCTATAATCCAATATTCTCATTGAGTAATTAATAGTTATCATAATATGAATTATAGTTAGATAAAATAGATAGAGGTACTCCATGAAGTCTTAAAACTTCATTAATATAGATTCATGCAAGGTTCTCTAGTGAAAAATCCTCCCTTATAATGAGGAAATGTGTATATTTGGTAGGCTGATCAACTACTACCCATATTGAATCATTATTTCTTAGAGTTTTGGGTAATATAGTGAAAAAATACATAGTAATGTCTTCCTATTTCCATGTAGGAATAGTAAGAGGTTGCATGACTCCTCTAGGATGTTGTCTTTCAGCCTTCACCTGTTAACAAACTAAACATCTTGATAGATAATCAGGAATTTACTGCTTCATATTATCACATCAGAAATGTTCCTTCAAATCTCTATACATCTAGGTGCTACTAGAGTGTATAGAAAAATTTGAGTTATGGGCATCATCTAATAAATCCCTTTTAAGATCAGGTATAGAGGGAATATAAATACTCTTCCCAAATTTTAGAGTTCCATCCTCATACACAAAGTTTTTCATCTTCCCATCATTCACAGCTTTAATTTTCCTTTGAAAATTATCATCATTAGACTGATAACTTTTAATCCTTTATAAAAAATATGGTTAAGAAACCCACTGAAAAAGTAATGATGTTTCACCTTACTTAATAATTCCCATATCAATCTTTGTTAGATCCTTGACACATGGTCCTTATCAATCCTCATCTTGTTCATAACTCCATGATCCTTTCTTCTTAATGCATCTTCCACCTTATTTTCCTTCCTTGGGTAGACGTGTATTGAAAAATCATAATCCTTGAGTAGCTTGAGCCATCACCTTTGCCTCATGTTTAGTTCTTTCTATGAGAATTTATATTTCAAGATCTTTTGATATGTATATATCTGACATATTTCACCATATAGATAGTATCTCCATATCTTAAGGGAAAAAATTATATCTTCTAACTCATGATCATGAGTTGGATAGTTCTTTTCATGAGTTTTTAATTACCTTGATGCATAGACAATAACTTTATCATTCTTCATAAGTACACAGTGAAGTCCTTTATTTGATGCATCTCTATAAATCACAAATCCACCATTTCCTGATATTAGATTCAAAATTTGAGCATTCACTAGTATCCTATAAAATTCTTCAAAACCTTCATCACATTATTTTTTCTATATGAACTTAACCCATTTATGAGTAATATTGGTTAACATGTTAGCTAATTGTGAAAAATTCTGAACAAAACACTGATAGTAACCAAGTAAACCAATAAAACTATGTACCTTGGTTATGTTTGTTAGTATATCCCATTCCTGGACTTCCATTTCCTTCACTGGATCAACTGGTATTATATACTTAGAGACAACATAGCAAAGAAAAAAACTTTTTGAAGCCAGAATTCACACTTGGTAAACTTCCTAAATAACTCTTTTCTTATAAGAGTCTCTAGAACAACCCAAAAGTAGTTCCCATGGTCCTCATAGATTTTGGAATATATCAAGATATTATCAATAAATACCATTAAAAAACCATCAAAATATTCCTTAAATAATCTATTTATTAGATCCATAAAAACAAAGGGTTCTTTAGTCAGTCCAAATGGAATTACTGTAAACTCACAATGTCCATATCTTATTGAAAATGTTTTCCTTGTAATATCTTCCTTTCTCACATACAATTGATGATATCCAGATCAAAGTTCAATCCTCAAAAAATATTGGGCTCTATGAAGTTGATGAAATTAATCATCAATTCAAGGTAGATGATACTTTTTCTTTATTATAATAGCATTGATTTCTCTATAATCAATGCATAGCCTCATGGATCCATCTTTATTCTTGATAAAGAGAATATGGGATCCCCATGGAGAAACACTTGGGTGAATAAATCCCTTATAACTCAATTCCTATAGTAGTTTCTTTAGCTCTACTAGTTCCATAGTTGTCATTCTATATGGATTCATTGGTATAGGTATTTCACTAGGAATTAAATCAATAGATAACTCAACTTCCTTCTATGGAGGATGTCTAGGTAAATATTCTGGAAATATATTAATGTATTCTTCTACAATAGGTACATCTTCAATTTGAAGATTTCTTTTCTCATCCATAGATGATGTTTTCTTTTCCTCCCAAGAATTTCATTTGGAAGAGATACTAGAGGTGTATCTAGATAAGAACTGGATGATGAAGTTTCTACTCTAAAGATAATAGATTCTACATCTTCCTCACAAATTGTAACTTCCTTCTTCTTGCAATAGATTTTCACATAATATTTTGAAATTCAGTTTATACTAAGGATTATATCAAAATCAACCATAGTTATGATGATAAGGTTTGAAACTAAATCATGTTTATGTGTCATAAATGGTACTTACCGGCACATCTTTATTGCAATTATACTTCCCTTAGGTGTTTTGACTGACAAATCCTTTATTAAATAAAAAGTTAAATGTCTAATTTTCTTGGAAAAATAGGAAGATATAAATAATGTGATGATCTAGAATAAAATAAAGATATGGCTGAGTTTTATTAATTAAATAAAGTACATTCTACCACATCATTAGGAACTTCAACCTTAGGAGTTGTGATCACATAATCTTGGACTTTCTCCCTTGTCCTGTTCCAAGGAAAGTTTCATTGGAACTTTGGAAAATCATTTTCATAGTGTCTCATATATTTAAAATTGTATCATTGAAAATTGATAGCTTATTTATTTCACATTGCAATCACGGGCCTGGTGTCCTTTTTCTCCATATTTGTAGCAAAATCCTTTCCCTTTTAAGCATGCACCAGGGTGTTTCTTTCCCCAAGTATCACATGTTGGAAAATTTCCTTTTTTATTCTTCCCTATATCAATTCTTTACTCCACCACCCTCTTCTTATCTCATTTTCCCTAAAAATCATAATACTTAGAGAATTATTTCTTTTTCTTGATAGCACATGAGACTATATCTTCATATTATGAGAATGTTTTTGAGACCAGTTACCTTTAGAGAAATGGTTTTAATCTATAAAAGAAACAATAAATATTACTCATTGGGTTACATATGTAGTTAACAACATGCCTTACTGACCTTATAAAGTAGGATTTATATTTAGCAACATCCTCATCCTCCTTTTGTCTCATATTCAAAAATTTTATCTCCATATCCTCTTATTGTTCATGAGGGAAATATTTTTCCAAGAAAATTTCCTTACAATACTTCCATTCCAAACTTGAAATTTCTTCCTCCTCCTTTGGGTTTTGAATCAATGAACACCATTAATCAGAATATCCTGAGAGATGATAAAATACCATGATATTCTTCTCCCTTTAATTACTTCCCAAAGCGGGAAATATCTTTTCTGAGGAACTTATCCATTTTTCAACTACAAATAGATTTTTTTCCCATTGAATGATAGAGATTGTTGTGTCAAAAATAATTCTAACATTATTCCTCCACATTATAGATTAGGATTCTCTATATGACTAAGGTTATTTTTCATAACCTGAGTTAGTTATCCCAATATAGCTATATGTTTTTTAGTACCAGTCTCATCTCCAGTTACAACATTATTATCTTGCATATGAGGGAAATCCTTACATGGGATATGCGCATTGATACGATTTCAATTCCTTCCACTAGGCACCATTTCTAAAAAATGGCACACACTAAATTAAGTTATGAATTATAATGCATAGTTTTCAAACTAGAAAAACACTTAACATAAATTTAAAATTTATGCATAACTAATCTCATAATCATAAACATGGTTTCTTTGTGGTTGTGTTTACTTTTAAATCCTTCGTGATGGTTTGTAAAGAAAATTTGAATCATACTAAGCATATCTACCAGGAGTGTCAAAAAAGGTGCGCAATAAGACCCGTTGTTATGCACCATGTTAGCCCGAGTTGTGCCTAGGACACCTTGTTAGGGTTTTTAACCCTAGGTACATTTATGACAGAACCACATCCACTTATAGTATCCAGACAGGGATGTATTGATATAAAGACCCAAAAAATATCCACCTTACCAAAATTCTAGGATGTACTTTTATGGTTTTACTCAAATTCTATATTATGGTTATGTTCCCAATTTTTGTTTCTAAATCTAGTTTTCAAGGTTTCTACTAAACTACCTATGATACCAACTATAAAGACCCTGATCCTAGTTTCTCGGATCTAGTACCTTACTTTATTACATTAGCATAATAAATAAGGATTTTACATCCCGAAGGATCGAATAGTCTAGTAGTTTTGGAAAACCAGATACAAACATAAGTTTTACATTACAACTTTAAATGGATTACAACTTAGAAACTCCATTAAAAACAACCAAACTCCCCTAAATCATCCCTATAATTCATTCATAATATACATCTTCACATCCTAGGGAAAAATAAAACATAAGGGGTGAGATTAGATTCTCAATAAGAGTAATAAATATAGAAGAATCTGTAATAAACATAAACAATAAGACAAGGTGAATGACTAAAAACAGATGCCCTAATCTTGAGTATAATCTAGTAAGAATAAAAGCTAAATAAATAATGACATATAAAATAATCACATTAGAATAAAGCTTAACCATGGATATTTTACTAGTCGAATAATCACATGAATTATCAATTAATAATATCATATTGAGAGAATGCATAATTTTAGACATCATAAACATATTGTTGAGGCTGTAAAGATCCGAAATTTTCAAGGAAATTTTGTTTCTTAACTCTTTGGAATTTTACGAGTCTGTGGCTTCTGATGGCACTTGATTCTGAGGCCCGGTGTGCCCGGAATCAATTCCTGAAGTTTTGTTCGGGTACATTCAGTAAACGTACATGCGGGTTTTCTATCTTCTGAACCGGTGCTCAGAATTGAAATCCGAGGACACCGATGAACTTGCAGCGCCGATTTTCACTTAAGGGGACATTTACCGCAATTGCATTTTATACGGGTTGAAAGTTAAAAATTGGGGTTTAATTAAAAAGTTAAATAAAATTGTTTAGAACAATTTTATATATATATGAAAGTTATTTACTCCCATGGGAAGTTATTGGTGGGGCCCACACCCACCTAACTTCCCATGTGTGGATATTTGAGAGGTGGGACCCACACGATCCCCAACCTTTCATCTCCCATAACTCTCTTTAAACTCCCCAATTAATTCCCCTTCTTTTATTGTGATAAACCCCCTTAATTATGAGAACTCTTCCTCTCCCTCTCTCCCTCTTTAATGTTTTCCAACACATGTTAATCAATGAATTCTAACTCTTCAATTAATTAAATTAAGTTGTTTGAATTTTGAATTACTTGTGTGAATAAATTAATAGATTAGCTATTATTTTATGGCGGCACTTGTTATATTGGAATTGGGTGGGAGCTCTGGAGAAATAGAGAAGGGTGTTCTCCTCTCAAAGAAAGAACACCACCCTCTTCGATGAAGAATGCCAATTCCATGAAGAACGACGACACACCTTCTTTTCTTTTCTCCACGACAAGAGAGGAGACACCACTTCTTCTTCGGGTGCACTCCGACGACAATGGAATCGACACTGTCATCCAAGACGCATGCCTACCACGAATCTTTTCCAAGGTAGGGTGGATTGTTTCAATTTTATTTGAATAAAATTGTTCTTCGTTCTTCGTGAAACCTTGTGTATCCTTGTCCAATTGCTACCGCTTAACGCGGAGGGCATGGGCCGAATGCACATGACCCAATGACCCTCTGTAGTCTCCTTGTTTGAAATTGAGGTGCGTTGGAAGAGGTGACAGTGGGAGAAGTGGAGGTTGTGCGCCGATCGCGTGTGGAGGAACCGTGGCCCGCAATCGCGGGCCGCTCGACTGAGGAAGAACCGACCGGATATAGTCGTCCGAGCTGAAGGGAGGAACCGCGGTGCCCCACGGTGCCGCGCTGTGGAGAACCGCGGCCCGCAAAGGGCAGACCGCTTTGGCAGGAGAACTGGTCGGCCCGTCGGCTAGCCGGGCGGAGGAAGGTCACGACGCCACGCTGGAGAACCCGCGGCCCGCCTGAGCGGGTCGCTTGCGCCGAGAAGGCCGTCCGGCTTCGTCCAGCCGGTTAGGGAGGGCGGCGCCGCTTGGCACCACCAGTTCAGGTAGCCGGGGGGCCGTGCTCCCCGCCTCGGACTGCTTGGCCCCCTTCGAGCGGTTCCGTGGCCGACCGGGCCTCGCCCTACCGGGGTGGGTCGCGCTACGCTGGGCCGGGCCGCACCGGGCCGGGCCGCGCCCCCTTGGGCCGGGCCGAACATTTCGGTCCAGGCCGCGGCCCTTGGGCCGGGCCACGCATTTCATCTGGACGTTCTGACCCCCCTGCCAGGTCGGACCCGCCAAAACTGGGTTGACCCGACCCGCCAGCCCACTGGGGTTAACGGGTAGGACCCGTTTTCACTTAAAGGTGAATAACTTGAAGACCGTGCGTCCGATCGACGTGCCGTCTATGGCACTGGGACCCTCGTGATGTGGCAATCCTTTTTTCTTACTCTAAGTGAGTTTTGAATGATATTGGAAAACGGACGGGTTGGTTCGGACTCGAAACCAACTGGGCCCTCGGAGCGGAAATGCTTATAACTTAAGGACCGAACGTCCGATTGACATGCCTTGAACTACGTTGGTTTACTTTTGATGAGACGGTCCTATTGCCATATGCCATGCAGGATTCAGATGAGATTGGAGTATGGATGGGTTGGATTGTACCCAAAATCCAACCGGGCCCCTGGAATGGAAAAGCTAATAACTCTCAGACCGAGCGTCCGATTGACGCACCGTCTGTCGCGTTGGGTTTCCTTTGATGAGATGGAACTTCGGGATATATCAACTCTGGACTTCGTGATAGTTGATGTAACGAACCCTTGGTTCGGACTCGAAACCAACCGGGCCCTCGGAGCAGAAGCACTTATAACTTAAGGACCGGACGTCTGATTGACGTGCCGTGAACTAAGTTGGTTTACTTTTGATGAGACATTCCTATTGGAATACTCCACGTGGGATTAAGATGCGATTAGAGTATGGCCGGGTTGGATTTTACCCAAAATCCATCCAGGCCCCTCGAACGGAAAAGCTAATAACTCTCAGACCAGGCATCCGATTGACACGCCGTCTGTCGCGTTGGGTTTCTTTTGATGAGACGAAACTTTTGGATACATCAAATCTGGACTTCATGATAGTTGATGTAACGAACCCTTGGATTGAGGAGCGGACCCTCCCAGAATCGAGCGTACTGTGTGCGGGAACCCTAGAGCTGGCTACGACTGCGACGACTACCGTACTGTTATCCTACGTGGGTTCGACGACGACAAAAACTGTACTTGAATCCTACGTGAGTTTGACAGCAAGGAAAAATATACTTGAATCCTACGTGGGTTCGGCAACGAGGACAACTGTACTTGAATCCTATGTGGGTTCGGTAGCGACAACAACTGTACTTGAATCCTACGTGAGTTTGGCAGCAACAACAACTGTACTTGTATCCTACGTGGGTCCGAAAGTTCGACTTCTGTACTAGTATCCTACATGGGTCCGACAGATTAGCTGGTCTAGTATCTTACGTGGGTCCGACAGCTTAGCTGGACTAGTATCCTACGTGGGTCTGACAGCTTAGATGAATCAGTGACTGCATCTGATCATCTTTATCACTTTACGAAAGTTGTATACCTGTGTGAGCTGAGTCTTTACTTTCAATCATTATCATTGATGTGATTGACTTCTTTCCTGTGTGAACTGGGTTGTACTTGGGCTCGAGAGTTGGAGCCAAACTGGGATTGATGACTTAGGTATATGTATGGGAATATACCTAAGTATGGTTGGTTGGTTATTTGTGATTGTATCTTTTCTTTGTGGTTTATCCTTTATGGATTCTGGGAGACCTTCGGGGGTCTCGGGGTCCCTACTGAGTATCGTTATACTCACCTCTACACAGGCTTTGCCCGCACTACGTTGTTTTGGATGCAGATGACAAACAACGCTGATCATGGTAGAGGCTTGTAGAGCTGGACGATACCTGGAGGTGGACCACTTGGTGAGACGTACTCGGAGTAGACGAACAGACCCGAGGTGCTGAGGAGACAAACTGTACCCACCATTCAGGTGGTATTTCTGGAGGATGACTCAGTGGTTTCTTCTTTACTTTACTGTTGTTGTAGTAGTCTTTCAGCTTTTCTGTACTTTCAGTTGGGTTTGTATACTGGACCATTTATTATCAGCACTTACTTTTTGAACTCAATTTACTTAGTGCTTACTTGTGTTGCGTACTCTGTTGTTCTTGTTTACTTTATAAAGGCAATGCCTTACCTTTTTATTGGAATTTACACCTTTGGTGCTAGTCGTCAGCCCCTGGCCTATAGAAGGCGGGCTTGGGGTAGTCACGACACGGGCCCCGAGGACGGGTCGTGAAAAATTGGTATCAGAGGAGTTGGTTCTACCGCAGAACTTAGGACTCTGATCATTCTCTCTATAAAGAAATAGTGTTAAGAGTATTGAGTGTGGTTTTCAGTCTAGGGAGTCCAGTGTTGGTGCGGCGGCTGACGTATCCATACACTAGGACCCTGACCTCTGATTTCCGACTCAGTGCTTGAAAACACTGATTGTATGTGTGTTTCAAAAGTTTTCTTTGTGATTACTTTCTATCAGCTCACTAGGTATACTATTTTAACCGTGGCGCACCTGTATCTTTTCCAAGGATGTCCCCATGAAGGCAGCCAACTAGGGTTCCAAGTCGCGTATGAGATGGCAGCCCACCGATCGAAGAGGCCTTGGTGTAGGGACCCATCATAGCGGAGGCACTAGTGGTACCAATACCCGCTAAACCGCCAATACCACCAGCCGCAGCAGCAGAGAGTGCATGCCGCCTGAGTGCGCTACACGAGTTCCTGTGACAGAGGCCTTCGATGTTTCGAGGCGAGACAAATTTTCAGATAGCCAGGTGATGGTTGGAGGTTGTAGCATGAGTTTTCTACATAGTTGGGACACCCGCTAACTTGATGGTGTACCTAGCTGTTAGTCTCTTTCAGGGAGCAGCTGAGAGGTGGTGGAGTCTGATGCTCCAGTTTTATGATGAGGTGACCCTCACTTGGGGATACTTCGAGGGTCTTTTTAGGGCATAGTTTGTACCAGTGACTCTATGCTCCATGCGGGCTCAGGAGCTACTACTCTTTCCACAGTGCTTTCTGACCATATTGGAGTCTTCTACAGCCGACAGTAGATGGATGCCACAGGGGTTCAAGCAGTCTAGGACAACAGGTGGGCGATCCCAGGGTACAGGTACAGTTGTTCGGGGCATACGAGATAGAGCCAGCTATACGAGGAGCAGGCTGTGCTATGCATGCGGTGGGCAGATTCACATGGCTTAAGACTGCCCGACCCGTCCTGTAGTTGAGCTGAAGGTAGCAGAGGGACCTTCCAGGCAGAGGTATAGGTTTGACCATGGAGGTCCACCAGGAGCTGGAGTACGTGGCAGAGGAGCTGGTTGAGCAGCAAGTGGACAGGAGCGGGACTAGCTCTAGACTTGGAGGCCTTTGTTTATGATGCTTCTAAGTTTCGTGGTTGTCATTATTTATGGATGATTTGTGTCTTTGTAATTTGAGCTGTAGTAATAAAAGACACTTATTCTTGTGACGTTTACTTCCCTGTCCTTTTCTATGTGGTTGATACTGAGAGGTTCTGGTTAAAACCGTCGGCTTGACCCTCACTTTCGAGATACCTACTGGAGGAGACCCAGTGACCACACACTACTGCCGACAGTGTGACTCGACCCTTAGAGGCGAGAGTAATGGTTGGATCTCTTGGTAGTAGCGTCGAGGCCTTACGACGTCGTCCATGGCATGAAAAAGTACCGTTCTGGTCAAGATTGACTGTATTAGGGAAAGAACGTGGTTTATCCAGGGGATGAGACCAGATTTCTCTTTTTGGAAAAAGAGAAATCTTAGCAGCTCTAGTAGGACGTACGAGAAAAAGGATGTAGTAGAGTTATTTACAAATGGCTAGTCACACCCATAGTTCGTTGAACGAACGGTTTATAGTCTACTCTGACCACCAGAGTCTCGGGTACATTTTCTCATAGAAGGAATTGAAACTGAGATAGTGGAGATGGCTCGAGTTCCTTCAGGATTATGACTTTGAGATAGTCTATACTCATGGGAAGTGGAACATTGTAGCTAATGCTCTCAGCAGGAGATCGGGAATTCAACTACTAGGAGTGGCGACGGAGCAGCTAGCCGCATTGCAGATATCCTTTATGGATAGAGATGGATCCTCCTTTCTTCAGTCACTCACAATCACTCCTCCACTCCTTCTGCAAGTCAGAGAGGCACAACGTGGGGATGTTGACTGTGAGACGTGACGTGCTCAGATATCCACAGGGTAGGCGCCTGATGGATTTTCTAAAGGTGGGGAGCATATCATCCTCTTCAGGGGACGTACTATGGTACCAGTTGAACTGCAGGAGGAGGTGCTGAGGGAGTTCGACACTTCCCCTCTAGTGGTACATCCAAGAGTGGTGAAGATGTATTAGGACCTCAGACGACAGCACTGGTGGCCAGGTATGAAGAAGGCTATAGCAGAGTTCGTTTCACGATGCCTCACTTGTCAGCAATTGAAGGCGGAGCACTAGGTACCAGAAGGCTTGGTACAACCCTTAGAGGTCCCAGAGTGGAAGTGGAATAGGATATGCATGGATTTCGTGATGGGGCTTCCATGTACATCTAGGGGACACGACTCTATTTGGGTGATCGTAGACCAACTCACCAAGTTATCCCACTTCCCACCGATCAGAGAGCCAGGCTCAGTAGAGATCTTGTGACACCTCTACATTCAGGAGATTGTACGACTTCATTGTGTGCCATCGACTATCATTTCTGATCGAGATGCTCGTTTCACTTCTCAGCTATGGAAGGGGTTACAGGAGGCTTTTGGGACACAACTATGTCTGAGAACCGCCTTCCATCCTCAATCGGATGGACAAACTAAGAGGACCATTCAGACACTCAAGGACATGATCCGTGCACGTGTCCTTGACTTTGGTCGCAGCTGGGAGGATCACCTACCCTTGGTGAAGTTTTCATACAACAACAACTACCACTCCACCATCGGGATGGCACCATACGAGGCACTGTATGACCGACCTTGTAGATCACCTCTGTGCTGGACAGACCCTGGGAAGTCATAACTTGTAGGACCAAAGATGGTTCAGGATACGACGGAGAAGGTGCAGATCATCCAGGAGCAGATGAAGACTGCATAGAGCAGACAGAAGTCCTATGCTGGTAGGAGGCGGAGACCACTGGAGTTCGAGGATGGCGACCACGTCTTCTTATGGGTCTCACCTCGACGGGGTCTACAGAGATTTGGACAGGGCGGCAATTTATCTCCATGTTTCATCGGACCATTCCAGGTTCTTAGCAGAGTAGGCGAGGTGGATTACCGCCTGGCCCTTCCACCTCAATTGCACCGGGTGCATGACGTCTTCCACGTATCTCAGCTGAGGAGATACGTGCATGACCCGAACCACATCATCGATCATAGGGAGCTGGACATCAATGACGGGGTGACGTTTGCAGAGGTTCCAGTGGAAATTGAGGATCGACAAGAGTTGTTCCTACGTGGATGGTCGATTCCTCTGGTGCGCATTCGCTGGCAGCATGAGAACCTCCAGGAGAGCACTTGGGAGCGGGAGGAACATATGATAGCTCAGTATCCCCATTTGTTTTCCTAGTGTGTGTTGTAGATTTATGGGGAAGTAAATACTTGAGGTGGAAGTAATGTAAAGACCTGTAATTTTCAAGGAATTTTTTTTCTTAAATATTTTGAATTTTACGAGTCTGTGGCTTCTGATGATACTTGATTCTGAGGCCCAGTGTGCCCAGAATCAATTTCTGAAGTTTTGTTCGGGTACGTTTAGTAAACGTACATGCGAGTTTTTCTATCTTTTGAATTGGTGCTCAGAATTGAAATCCAAGCAAACCAATGAACTCGCAACGCCGATTTTAGCTTAAGGGGACCTTTACCACATTTGCGTTTTATGCGGGTTGAAAGTTAAAAATTGGGGTTTAATTAAAAAGTTAAATAAAATTGTTTAGAACAATTTTATATATCTATGGAAGTTATATCCTCCCATGGGAAGTTATTGGTGGGTCCCACACCCACCTAACTTCCCATGTGTGGATATTTGAGAGGTGGGGCCCACACGAGCCCCAACCTTTCATCTCCCATATCTCTCTTCAAACTCCCCAATTAATTCCCCTTCTTTTATTGCGACAACCCCCCTTAATTATGAGAACTCTTACTCTCCCTCTCTCCCTATTTAATGTTTGCCAACACATGTTAATAAATGAATTCTAACTCTTCAATTAATTAAATTAGGTTGTTTGAATTTTGAATTATTTGTGTGAATAAAATAATAGATTAGCTATTAATTTATGGTGGCACTTGTTGTGTTGGAATTGGGTGGGAGCTCTGGAGAAATAGAGAAGGGTGTTCTCCTCCCAAAGAAAGAACACCACCCTCTTTGACGAAGAACGCCAATTCCATGAAGAAGGATGACACACCTTCTTTACTTTTCTTCGTGATAAGAGTGGGGACACCACTTCTTCTTCATGTGCACTCCGACGACGACGGAATCGACACTGTCATCCACGATGCACAGCTACCAAGAATCTTTTCCAAGGTAGGGTGGATTGCTTCAATTTTATTTGAATAAAATTGTTCTTAGTTCTTCGTGAAACCTTGTTTATCCTTGGCCAATTACTACCGCTTAACGCGGAGGGTGCGGGATGAATGCACACGGCCTAACGACCCTCCGTAGTCTCCTTTTTTGCGATTGAGGTGCGTTGGAAGAGGCGATGACGGGAGAAGCAGTGGCCGTGCGCCGGCCGCGTGTGGAGGAACTGCGACTCGCAGCTGTGGGCCGATCGATCGAGGAAGAACTGGCTGGCCATAGCCGTCCGAGCCGAAGAGAGGAACTGCGGCGCCCCACGGCGCTGCGCTGTGGAGAACCGTGACCCGCAAAGGGTGGGCTGCTTCGGCAGGAGAATCGGTTGGCCGAGCGGAGGAAGGCCACGTCGCTTGGAGGGTGCCGTGCTGGAGAACCCGCGGCCCACCCCAGCGGGCCGCTTGCGACGATAAGGCCAGTCGGCTCCGGCCTGCCGGTTAGGGAGGGCGGCACCCCTAGTTCGGGCAGCTGGGGGGCCGCGCCCCATGCCTCGGACCGCTCGGCTAGCCGGCTGAGCCACGGCCGGCCAAGCCGCGCCCTGCCGGGCGAGGCGGCGCAGCGCCTGGCCGGGCCGCGCCCTGCTGGGCCAGGCCGCGCTGGGCCGGGCCGTGCCCCTTGGGCCGGGATGTGCGTTTCATTAGGCCGGTCCAACCCCCCTGCCGGGTCAGACCCGCCAAAACTGGGTTGACCCGACCCGCCAGTCCACTGGGCTTAACGGGCTGGGCCTGTTTTCACTTAAAGGTGAATAACTTGAAGACTGCACGTCCGATCGATGCACCATCTGCAGAACTAGGACCATCTTGACATGGCGGTCCTTTTGTGTTACTCTAAGTGAGTTTTGTACGACATCAGAAAACTACCGGGTTGGTTCGAACTCGAAACCAACCGGGCCCTCGGAGCAGAAGCACTTATAACTTAAGGACCGGACGTCCGATTGACGTGCCGTGAACTAAGTTGGTTTACTTTTGATGAGACATTCCTATTGGAATACTCCACACGAGATTAAGATGTGATTGGAGTATGGCCAGGTTGGATTTTACCCGAAATCCAACCGGGCCCCTCGAACGGAAAATTTAATAACTCTCAGACCGGGCGTCCGATTGACGCGCCGTCTGTCGCGTTGGGTTTCTTTTGATGAGACGAAACTTTTGGATACATCAACTCTGGACTTCATGACAGTTGATGTAACAACCCCTTGGCTTGAGGAGCAGACCCTCCCAGAATCGAGCGTGCTGTGTGCGGGAACCCTAGAGCTGGCTACGACTGCGACGACTACCGTACTGTTATCCTACGTGGGTTCGACGACGACAAAAATTGTACTTGAATCCTACGTGGGTTTGAAAGCGAGGAAAAATATATTTGAATCCTACGTGGGTTCGGAAACGAGGACAACTGTACTTGAATCCTACGTGGGTTCGGCAGCGACGACAACTGTACTTGAATCCTACGTGGGTTTGGCAGCGACGACAACTATTCTTGTATCCTAAGTGGGTTGGACAGTTCGACTTCTGTACTAGTATCCTACGTGGGTCAGACAGAGTAGATGGTCTAGTATCCTACATGGGTTCGACAACTTAGCTGGACTAGTATCCTATGTGGGTCCGACAACTTAGATGAATCAGTGACTGCATCTGATCATCTTTATCCCTTTACAAAAGATGTATACCTATGTGAGCTGAGTCTTGACTTCCAATCATTATCATTGATGTGATTGACTGCTTTACTGTGTGGACTGGGTTATACTTGGGCTCGAGAGTTGGATCCAAACTGGGATTTATGACTTAGGTATATGTATGGGAATATACCAAAGTCTGTTTGGTTGGTTCTTTGTGATTGTATCTTTTCTTTGTGGTTTATCCTTCGTGGATTCTGGGAGACCTTCGGGGGTCTCGGGGTCCCTACTGAGTATCGTTACACTCACCCCTGCATAGGTTATGCCCGCACTCTATTGTGTTGGATGTAGACGAAAGACAGCGTTGATCATGATAGAGGCTTGTAGAGATGGATGATACCTGGAGGTGGACCACTTGGTGAGACGTACTCAGAGCAGACGGATGGACCCGAGATGCTGAGGAGACTAATTGTACCCACCCTTCAGGTGGAATTTCCGGAGGACAACTCAGTGGTTTATGATTTACTTTACTGTTGTTGTACTAGTCTTTCAGCTATTCTGTACTTTTAGTTGGGTTTGTATACTGGCCCATTTACAATCAGCACTTCCTTTTTGTACTCAGTTTACTTAGTGCTTACTTGTGTTGCGTACTCTGTTGTGCTTTTTTACTATATAAAGGAAATTCCTTCCCATTTTATTAGGAATTATGCCTTTGGTGTTAGTCTCCTGCCCCTGGCCTATGGAAGGAGGGCTTGGGGTAGTCACGGCACGAGCTTCAAGGACGGGTCTTGACAGAGGCCTCATCCAAGACATTTGAAAATAAATTGTTAAGGCCTTGGAAAAATCCATTTCTATTTTGTCTCATGAGACCTACTAATTCATATAGGTTCTATAGTAGGCCCCAAACATCACTTAATAAGTCCAATGAATTCCTCACATGACTGGGGTTAAACATAAACAACATATACATATGAAATGTAAGTTACATTCTCCAATATGTAAGCATAATCACTAACCATTCTGAGTATTATGGTTATTGGTAAGATATCACATCCACAATCAATCTGATCACAGACCATTTAATAAAATACGGCAGATGATAATCATAAGATTTAAATTTCAATAAATCTTAATATTCAATATAGGGTTTTAAAAAGATGAAAATACTCTAAAAAAATCATCGAGAAATTCTTGAGAGAAATACCCCTTTTACTTTACAAAGAAGAGTTATTTTGGAAAGTCATTTGTATTTTTCATAATTGTTTTTATAAAACCAGATTTCAAAAAATATATTTTTTCATGACAAAATTAGTTATTTTAGAAAAATAATTATGTCTTAAATTAGATTATGTATGGTGCTTGAAAATGGGTAAGAAATCGAGAAGTTCCCTTTAACCGAGCTTGCGTATCAAGAAGAACTGAGAAGGGAACCTTATAAAACATGTATTTACCATAAAATAAATATTAAATGATATAAATACATTATTTTGGAATATATTAATATTATTTATAATAATTACATAAAAAACAAGAATTAAATTGGGGTAAAGAGTAAGAAAGAGTAACCTGATTGAAAAATGGAGGTTCAGGTAGCATTCCTTTCCATAAGTCCGAAGGTGTTCTGAAATTGTTCTTAATGTCTTGGATAATAAAATTAGATTCATAAATAAATGAATAAATAATTTTATTAAGTTCATTTATGTCCTTTTTGATGATTTAATAGATTTAATTTCGTCGTTCGGGGGTGTTCTTTTCCTTGGTTTTCATGACCGGTTTAGTTTTACATGTATATAGAAGATCATGTAAAATAGAAATAATTCTACATAATTGAAATTATATATTATTAATTACCATAAATAATATTTAATTTTATTATATTTTTCTTTTCATATATGAAGATGATTCCTTAGATATAACTTTAATGATAATCGTTTAGATCATTTTGGCTGTTTTTTGATCGTCACTAACTAGTTTTGTCTTATTAATTAATATCATGTATATATACAAGTTACAAAATACTAAATGACTTATAAAATGTATAATAACATATTTTTTTTAACCATAATTATGGTTTTATAACCATAATTTACGGCGGTAATGTCAAATGAAGTTGCATCGCCCACGATGGTGGTAAATAGGCATATCACAGATGATGTTTTCATTTTTAGAATAAAAGTGGGAGGATAAGGGTTTGATGATAAATATTAAATTAACATAATAAAATTATAGTATATATAAGATAATGGAGTTATCATGCGTGTTTGGATAAAATATTTAAGGATAGCATAAGAAGAAAAGATATTAAAAGAAATTGAAAGAGAATGAAAAACAATTACCTCTTGAATTCTTCTCCTTGAAAACTTACTTAAGAAACTTTGAAATGGTATTTCAGTGAGAAGAAAAAGATCAAAACATGGGGTATATGTTTGGGAGAGTAAATTGGAAGAAAAAATTACACGCTTAAAGTCTTAAGATGTGTGAGGTGAAGAGGTGGTGAGGGGTGGTATTTATAGTGGGAGGAGAGGAGTGTTTTTGAATATTTTATTCATTTGTTTATCATTTTAGATCAAGAATATGAATAGTTTAATAATTATCAATAAATATATTAAAATAATTAATCATAAATAAATATTATAAGCTTACATCACCCACACATCATCTATGACTCAATAATTCATGTATTTATTAAATACGGTAAATTACTGTATTTCACTATTCACAAAAAATTCAAGTATTTTAGAAAAATCCCAAAAATTCACCCTAACAATTTTTATATGCTTAGAATTAAATAATGAGTTCAATTTTATAAAAATAATTTTCTAAATATGAGAATTTAATTTTTAAATAAAATCACTATTTACTGGAAAAATACTGATTTTAAAATTATAACTGATTTTCTAACACTTTGAAAATTTTATTAAGGTATTATAAAATTATATTATAATCATAAGATAAAAAAATATTAACTTATGAATCTATTTCCTGAAAATAAATTTTCTTTTAAATTACTATATTAATTATAAAATTGTAAACAAACATTTATTTTAAAAAAAAACACTAACACTTGATTTATCATTTTTAAAATATCTAATTACCTATAATATGAAATAATTATATCATGTTCTTATTTATAAGATGCCCATATTTTATTTATAATTTTATAGGTGAAGTTACTATTCTATTTGGTCATATTACTATTCCTAATGGTCAAATTACTATTCTAGTGGTCATATTTAACAGTATTTTACAGTTTTAAACTCAGTGTTGCGTGAAGAAGAAAATATTGAAGATGCTACATTTTAAAAAGGAACATACCATAAGATCTTTGGGTGTTACATTTTTGTCAATATCACGTGAATTAATGAATTAATGACAAAGAAATATAGAACTAAAATAAATTGTCTTATGTGTAAATATTATCTAAGACATGGTTAATCACTTAAGTAAAAATCCACTTAATATTAACAATCATGTATTATAGATAATAATTGTAAATTTACACATAAAAGGATAAAATCCCTCAATTATACATATTAAGTTGGTATAGCCTTCCAATACTTCAATTAAAATCAAATCATAGTTTAAAGTGCTTGACCAACTAAAGTTATGGTGATTTCGATTATCGGGGAATTCTAACCTGAGGTTTTGGGTTGACTTAACTTAGTTCACATAAAGGGTTTATTTCCTAAGTATGAATTGGTGTAACTAAGAGGAAAAGGTTGAGGAAATCCAATTTAATGATTTTAGGATTGAGGAGCCCACTCAACAGATCAAGGAAATGTGAGTTAATATAGTTGACATTGGTAATGCGGACCTAAAACCATTCAAGTTTCTTGAACAACCAAAATTGGGGTAATGAGATGGGGAATATGGATCATTTCCAATTGAATGTACAAGAAACATGATATTTTGAATCCAATGGTTAGGGTTATTGAGTATCAATAAAATAGTGGTAGATTAATAAATATAATATTTATTTATTTGTCTAAATTTTATTAGATAAAGTACTAAAGTTATGCTCATCTTATTTTGTAGAAACAACATGAAAAACACTTCAAAAATATCACTCTGATCCATACTTTAGAAGGATAACCTTATCACTAGAACAAATTTCCATGAGTGGAAAAGGAGCTTACACGTTATCCTTCGCCATGAAATAAAATTGTTTGTGCAAGAAGAACTTATTCCTGATATGCCTAGTAATGAGGAAAGTGATGAAGAGTTATCACTCCTTGAGAAAAATTTGAATGATTCCAAGATTGTTTAATGTTTCATTCTATAATCCATATCCAATGAGATTTTAAAGCAACATGAGGACATTGATGCGTATAGCATGATGTTTCACCTTTAGGATCTCTATCAATAGGAGAGACAAGAGAGGCATGCGATCTCAAATACTTTGTTTACAACTAATATTGTAGAGTCTATACCATATGGGTCTCAAGTAGTCAATCTTATTGGCTAAATTTAATGTTTAGAAATATTAGGGATTAAGTTCATGGATGAGTTGCGTATAGATCTCATTTTTTCATCACTTCCCAAGACCTTATCCAGTTTTATTGTTAATTACAATATGAACAATTATGATAATATTATTTCAGAACTTCTTACTTTGATTTTCCATGTGGATAAGGACACGGGGAATGATAAACCCGCAGTCCTTATAGAAAATAATAAAATCAAGAACAAGGAAAATGGGCCCAAGATTCACAACAAGACTAAAGCTTATGAGCACCATCCTTCCAAGAAGAAGAAGATCAAGATATAGGGTAAGGAAAATGAGGTAGTATGTTTTCTGTGTGGAAAGTTTGGCCACTGGAAGAGGAAATGAACCCATAAGCATGGGGAATCTAAAGGTGCAATTGTTATTGAGTGTAATATTTTAATATATACACATTGGGTATTAGATACAGCTTGTGGTGCTCACATCTATATCCAAATGCAATAACCAAGTAGATTCTGAAATATTTAAAGAGGAGAGGTGGATATGAGAGATGCTAATGGTGTGAGGCTGGATGCTCTATCCATTGGTGACTACCACCTTTCATTTCCAACATGAAGGATTTTGGTTTTAAAATATTGTTATTATGTACCAACAATTACCAAGAACATAATTTTTGTATCATTCCTAAGTGCAGATGGGTTTATTTTCAAGTTTTGAAATAAAAGTTGTTTATTTTATAAATACAACATATGTTATGGCATAACACATTTAAATAATAGTATTTATGTATTAAATTATGAAAACCAAGTATTGGAAATTTATAATTAATTGTGTTCACACGACTCATATAACACCAAATATGACATCACTGTTTTGGTCATGTAAACGAAAATCATTTGATAAAGATCTTTTAAGAATGTTATTCAGAATCATCTGAGCTAAAAACACTTGAAATATATCATGATTGTTTACACGGAATAATGACCAAACTTCCATTCAGTGGATAGGGTTAAAGGTACATAGGGCTTCTAGGATTAATACGCATTGATGTTTGTGGACCATTTTCAGTAGAATCTAGATGTGGGTATTCTTACTTAATAACTTTTACTCATGACTTGAGTAGATATGGTTATGTCACTCGATGAGGTATAAGTCTGATTCCTTTCATAAATTCAAGGAATTAAATGATGAAGTATATAATCAACTTGGAAACAATATAAATAAAGTTCAATAAAATATAGGTGGTGACTATCTTAAATAAGTGTTTATTAACTACTTATAGGGGTTTGAGATTCTATCTCAACTCACTCCACCTTACACACCATAGTGGAATGGTGTTAGTAAAATAAGGAGTGGTACCTTGTTATACATTATAATGTCAATAATGAGTCATGAAGATATTTCATTATCCTTTTAGGGATATTCATTACATACTGCAGTATACACATTAAACCAAGTACCAATTAAAGTGGAAAAGGGAATTTTCTTCGATTTATGGAATGAAAAGAAACTCGTTTTTTCAGATACACATGTACAGGGTTGTGAGGAAATTGTTAACTATTTATCAAGAAATAAACTAGAACCCTAGGGAACAAATTGTATCTTTATATGTTATCCCAATGAAACAAATGAATACTACCAATACAACCCCTTGGACAAGAAATCAACTTTCTCCATACAAGTCATCTTTCTTGAGAGAGAGCACATCCTCAAAAAGGATATTGTGAGAAATATTGAATTCAATGAATTTAATGCTCAAGATATAGAATATTTGGTATAAGAACATATCTCACAGGTCCCTATGGAAGAAGTAGTTCCTAAAATACAAGTAGTGCATAGGAGCACAGGAGAGGTAAGAGAACTAGAGATATTTGGATTTCTAGTCACTGAAGAAGGTGACTTGTTATTGGTTGAAATTGATGAAACTCTATTCTAAAAAAGGAAGTATAGATATTAGAAGATTAAAGATGAAAAAAACCATGAATTCTAAATTAAATTCCATATATCAGAACCAAGTTTGGGTTCTGGTCGATGTGTCAGTTGATGTAAATCACATTAGATTAAAATGGGTATTCAAGATGAAACTAGACATATAAGGTAAATTAAATACCTATAAAGAAAGGATGGTGGCTAAATGGTTTAAAAAGTGTCAAGGAATTAACTACTATGAAACCTTTTCACAAGTTATCTTGTTTAAATCCATCAGAATTCTACTTTCTATAGCATCTTATAATGACTATGAGATTTAGAAGATGGATGTCAAAACTGCATTCCTTAATGAGAATCTTCAGAAAGAAGTCCATATGTCACAAACAAAAGGGTTTGGAACTCCAGGTTATGTTAAAATGATTTTCAAGTTGCATAGATCCATTTATGGATTAAAGAAAGCATCCAACTCCTTGAAAATTTGATTCGACAAAGGTAAAAAAGAATTTGGTTTAATTAAGAATGAATGTGAGACATGTGTTTACAAGTGGTTTAGTAAGAATGAATTCATTATCCTAATAGAATATGTTAATGACATATTACTTATTGGAAATGATGTATCAGTCTTATAGACTGTTAAGGAATGCTAAAACAAATGTTTCTCCATGAAGGAATTTGGTGAAACAACCTATATTCTAGAGATCAAGATCATTTGTGATAGATCCATGAGGTTGCTTGGAATAAGTCAAAGTATAAATGTTAAACAGATACTAAAGAAATTTAGTATAGAACAATCCAAGAGGGGATTAGTTCCAGTGTCACATGGTTTACATATTTTTAAGAAAATGTTTCCTCAGACACAACATGAGAAAGAAAGAAAGAGTAAGATCTCATGCACTTCTCAATAGGATCAATCATGTATGAAATTTTATGTACTAAAATTGATGTTTCCTATTCATTGATAATGGTAGTAAAATATCAAGTTGGTCTAGTAGAACAACATTGTTTTTCTACTAAGGTTATCCTTGATTATCTAATAATAACTAAGGATATGTTCCTGGTGTATGTAGGAGTTGAAGAGATGGTCATCAATGGTTATACTGATGCTAGTTTTCAGACAGATCAGAATGATTTGAAGTTGTAGTCAGGATATTTTTTCTACCTCAACGGAGGATTATTGAGTTGTAAGAGTTCAAAGTAGCCAATTTTCATTGATTCTTAAGTAGAGTCTGAGTATATAGAGGCTTCTGATGCAGCCAAGGAAGCTGTTTGGAGTCAGTACCCTATAACTAACTTCTTTGTACTTTATGATAACCTATATTCATCATTTTTAATATTAATAAACTCCTTATCACATCATGATTTTCTCCTATATAACATAGTATGTGATGATCTCCAAGAGTAGTTATTACACTAAAAGGTCATAGCAGTTCTCCACTATGATGAGAATCTAGAAGTTCTACGACACTATTCTTAAATATATGTTTTATAGTTGAATGATTTCATTTGAGGGAAACAAATGATACAGGCTATCCGGGGTGGATACTCATATAAATTTGAGGAACCTTCTCATGGTGTATGCCCTGGGTAATATCTAGTGTAGGATATTACAAGAACGAGACCCGCCAGTAGGAAATCCAAATTTATATGTGTCATTAGATGTTCCTATTTGCAGACATGTATATTGATCCTTAGACTTTATAATTATTATTAATGATTATTATGGGTCATGTACTTTGATGTATTGATGAAAACTATGACAAAATGTGTTTGCGGAAAGGTAGGATACATTGGGTTTATCATGAGTAATATTACATTAATGAATAATGAGAGAAAGGTTTTTTCCCTTCTGTTCCTTAACAGAAGTTGATATCTCAGGACTTTTGATGGAAATGATATGGCCTAAATAAATCTATGTCCATGGTGTTCTGTAGGAAAGTTCAATTTCTAGGAATTCAAATAAAGAGACATTGATCACGTAGGTTGATGGCACCATCATGCAACCTGATTGATTTGAAATATCGCGATAGAGCGATTATATTACATAGTACGTTTCCGTATGATATATTATGTCATTACAACATTAAATTATTTATATATGGGTAACATGGCATGTTTCTCGATGATAAATTTGGAATTTGGGATACTTCATCTAATGTCCCAGAGAAAAAGGCTTACAGGTTCACACACTAAGTTTATCTAGAATCTCAGTTAAATAATAAATTATTATTTATTATTTAACAAGTCAAATAAATATTATAGACACATGTGGTTTAATAATTATTCATGTTTTCTTGATCTAATATATTCTGTCAGGAGTTATTTGAGAGAATATAACGTGATCATAATATTTAATAAATATTTATTTACTATTTTGTGAATAAAATATTTATTTATTGGAAAATAATACATTGATATTTATTTAATAAATAAATAGTCATTATTCAAGATCCGATAAATATTGTGGTGGAATAGTGGATTGAGTTTAATGGTCTAGTGAGAAATAATAAATATTGAATATTATTTTATTAAATAATATTTAATTTAATTCACAAGTTAAACATATGTTGAGAAATAATTATAATATTATTATTTGACAAGGGGTTCCAAAGGGATTATGTAAATAATAAAGGGCACTTATGAAATTATTTTATTTTAACCCCAGCGGTATATAAACCCAATTATATTATTTTCTATGATAGTCTATTCATTAGTTTGGTTGTTCACAATGGATTTGGAGAATCCTCTCAAACCCAAGAGACCTTCCTTCTCCAAGAATGATCCTAAGAGCAGAGAGTGATCTTCCTCCACCTCCCACTATCAAGTCTAGATAGATCAAGGATAATTCTTTGTAAGCAGCTCTTGTGGTGGTCAAAGGCGGACAACATAAGCAATGGTATTTGTCATGCTAACACTCAGAGATTCTTACAATGATGCACAGAGATCTGTAGAACACATGTGGATCACCACTAAGGGGAATTTTTTTTGATTCCTACAACACAATGATGGTACAATGTAGATATATTGTCAGATCCATAAATAAATAAATAATTCCAACAAGGTAATTCTTTGATTGATTAAATTAATTATAAATAATATGTGTTGATCATCTCTCTAGTTCTGGTGTTTTATATCTTATCTATATTCTTTGATTTGACTCTATTGATAATGATGTTTAACATTGTGTAAAATATCTTATTAATCATCTATCATGGAAAAATGAAAATTTGGGCATGACCCATCACATGCTTTCACTAAGGCCAGAACCTACATGGATCACCGTTATATGGTTTTTACACTTTAATCCTTAAAGCACAGTGAAGGTAATTCGAAAGAGTTTTTAAAAAATCGAAATCATTATCAAAGAAAGGATCCAAAAACAAGTTAATCATTTCTTTCAGATCTAAATGGATTAATTATAAATTTAACATGCATGATCTTGTATTGGGATTTCAAACAACCATAAATTAAAAGAAATTTTAATTTTATGCCCATTGAGGTCCCTTCCGCTACCCCAAAAACCAACAAAAACTAAGTCAATTAATCTTTCCCACAAAAAGTGGGTCAAGTCAAGTTTCTTGACTTTGAATTATTGTTTTTGTGAAAAATATATTAAAGATATTGATTCGTATAAATGAAAAATGAAAAATGAAAATAATATTTAAAAAGATAAAAATAAATAATCTTGAAAATGAAATTTGAAAAAAAAAATCAACTTTATGATCACAAAATATTTTTCAACTGATTTTTAATATATTTTTAAAATATAAAAACAAAAAAAATTAACACACCAAACATTCCCAAAAGATTTAAAATCTGACAGTGTCAAACACCAAACAAAAGGATATAATTAAATTTTCAAGAAAACCAATGTCCAACCGAAGGTAAATTAAGTCATATTTCCTTCATCACATTTATCAAAGGAACTTATATGAGACACTTTCCTCCTCTTATTTGATGAGTTTGGAGACTCAAATATATACTAGTTGTTGATAGTAATTTATGATATCTAGTTTAGAATAACCATAATATGTCTTACTTTATCCCCCATCATGTTAGACATATCATCTGGATAGTAATTATGTTTCCTATCACACTGGTTATTGACTCAGTTCCTCCTATTCCCATCTATTGACTAAAATAAATGAAAAATTAAGGATGAAAATTTTAAAACTACTAAAAACATAAATGAGAAACCATAAACATTAAAGGTATGAATAATAAATTTCATATAATCCTTAACCTATTAATTTGTAGATTTTAATCAAATTTATCCATAATATATTTCTTAACATAAATTATTATGGGAATTTTTATCCTCTTAATAATAGTGTTTAATTAGCTTGAAAATTTACCAAATCATATCGATATAGAGAGTCAAAATAGATGTATAATAATAAATATTTATCATGCACTAGATGACAATCAATTCTAGATCAATGCACCCTTTTCAGGGTTATTACCACTAGATTCAATTGTGTGAGATCCACATTGACTTATTGTATCTAGAAAGAGATTTATTTTCTTAGAAAACACTTACTCTATACTTTACCAAAAATATAGGAATGTTTTATTTTTTTTATTATTATCCCTAAATCTTTTAGTATAGTTTTATAATCCCAATCCCCAAAAATAACTCTACTTTTCTCTAATACCAACTATGACAACCCATATCTTTCATACACTTTATTTCATGATTAATTTCATAAATATACACTTAATACAACCGCATAAGTTCATGAGGACTAGTTTATCTAGGCAATTAAGTACATATCATAAAAAATTGAAAGATAAATACAAATATATAAACTAAAACTCTATAATATTCCCTTAAATTTCCTTAAAATTATAAAACTACATGGGAATAACTGGGGATGTATATAAAAAATGAGTGGGCTATAAATCTCAGTAAATAGGCATACCAAGGTAACATAAGAGGGGTGATAATCATAAAATTTAACATCAAATCATGATAAAATATGATAATATATAGGCAACATGGGAATGTGGGAACAACATAAAACATGAAATTATAAGCACAATTCAAGGCTAACCATTAATAAATCATAACAAAGTGTGCTTAAAATAACCTACCATTAACCCTACATAGAATATCAATATATTAAAACATTTCCCAATGTATTGGAGGGATATATACTTTCAGGTCTACCTATAACATTCATATCATGTACATGCATAAGCGTGCCACATAGATCATACAATATAAGTGTATATCTCATCACTTTTAATTCCATGATTAAGGAGTGTGGGTTATTTACATAGAATTTCCCAATAAATTAAGCATAGATATATATAGGTGAATACCCTTGAGTGGAAATGGGGGTGGGTATTCACTACATAAATATTTGGAATGAAAAATTGCTGGATAATTCCGATTGCATAATAGGTAGCATATGAAGGTTTATAGAAGAGGTAAATGAGAGATAAATGAGTTATATCATTATATAAAAATAATAAGTA
Organism: Viscum album; assembly: GCA_963277665.1. Classification (NCBI taxonomy): domain Eukaryota; kingdom Viridiplantae; phylum Streptophyta; class Magnoliopsida; order Santalales; family Viscaceae; genus Viscum; species Viscum album. The sequence goes on from OY728132.1 coordinate 796,629,707, forward strand.
TATTAAAGGGATTCTTAAAAACACATTACAATATGTACAATTGGAATTAAAAATTGGCTTACTACAAGAAGAGTACTTAAAATAAAAAGGAAGATGAGAGAATCCCTTATGTTGAGAGGGAACTTCTAAAATCTTCGTAAGATATAATTAAGAGATTGGTAACACGTTTAGAGGGATCTAGATATGTTAGGGTAGAGTAAATTCATGATCCAAGGGTTTTGAGTGAAGAGGAATGAGAATTTGGGTGGATTTTTATAGTAAAAGAGAGGATAATTCTTTATTAATTTCTAAACTTAGGTTTTGGAAACTATATGATAAATTAATCTAAAATAAATACCATACCATGGTTTTTTCCAATGGTTTCTATAAAATAGATGTTTATTTTATTATTTTTTAAGGCTAAGAACTGAAATCTTTAAAATAATACTATTGGTGATGTCGAAGTGAGTTATATTTATAAAGAATTTATTCTAAAGCATTAAAATATGATGTAGGTTTTAAAGGATTTATCAAGGGTTTATAAAATTAATAAAATAAATTCCAAAACACATTATTTTAAAGGTGGGAATTTTTTTTTATCATGGATACTCGTTATAGTATTTATTAAATCATTTTTGGTCTTTTATGATGTCATAATACATATTGTATAATTATATCATATTTAATTTTAAATTGAAAATTTGTCTATCCTAGAAAATTATAAAAATTAAATTTTGGATAATTTTGACATCATGATTTAAAAAATAATATTTATTTTATCAAAATAATTCTTTAATTATTATAATTTACAATTTTAAATCAAAATTCCCTATTTATTGAAAAATATTGTTTTTTTGACAACAATGGTTTTCCGACCCTTAAAAAAATTAATTTGACATCATAAAATTATATCATCATTTATGTTTAATAAATATTATTTAATAATAATATTTTATTAAAATGAAATTTATTTTCAAAAATTGTTGAATTCATCCAAAAGAGTCTCTTGGTTGAAAATATAAATTTCCAAAAAATAAAATTTGTATTTCATCATATCAAAATATAATTTTTACAAAACTTATTATTTAATCATTATGAAGTAATAAAAGATAAATATAATCATTATTTTATTCAAATTAAAAATATAAAAAACCATACCATTAGCATCTTGATGCATAGCCCTTTATTACACTAGCTAATTCCCTAAGGGTAATGCCTGTGTTAGTGAAATTTTCTTGGGGTGGTTTGGAAAACATGGTTTGTTCGGTGATCTAGATGAGCATGAAATTATTTCATAAATAGTTTCTCTCATGCATTAGTTGTTAAATCTAGGCTAGGTATTGGTTAAGGGAAAAACCCATCAATTCTATCTCCCTTAGAATCTCTAATAAATGTGATTCATAGGGCATGGTCATATTGGTCTAGGTCATTGCTACCATTATCCTTGTTAAATGGATTTATCATAATCATATATATATATATACTAATTATATGATCACTTTATAATGGATATATTATTAATGGTTATGAAGCTTAGTGATCTTTTTAATTCGATAGGTTATAACTTATAACGTTCCAAAATAACCAAAGTAGTATATTTGTTTTATATGATTTAATTTATTTTTAAGTAATTTACTCATTTAAAAAGGGAAATTCATTTGTAAATGTTCAGGTTATTACATGAAAACTCTAGTCTAGGGTTCCATTCAAGATAGAATGAGCATATATATAATATATGGGAAGAACAAAGACCTTAAATTTTATTACCAAGGTCTAACACTCAAAGAACTGATAAAATCAAATTTAATATCTCAAAGATAATAAAAAACCAACTATAAGAACCTTTTAAGTTTATATTAATAGAATTAAAACCAAATGACGGTTTATAAGAACTGGATGTGTTAAAATAGGCTAGACCTGACCTCATTCATGATTTTTAAAAACCAGATTCACATCATGAAACTTTGATATGACATATATGATGAAAAACTGGTCACCTCCAATTAAAATCTTGAAAAAAAAATCATATCATGAATCTCATTCATTTCACGAAATAGATCTTCTTAGAACCATTCACACCCTAAACGAGATTCATGAAATATACCCAGGAAACCATTCACATCATGAATAACAATTCATGGCATGAACTGACTCCTATATCTAGGTTTTATATTTATATATATTTCCTCCTCTTAACCCTTATGACCATTTAACCCAAACACTCTTAAAATAAAAGAAACAACATAAAATAAGGGCATACCTCAAAGTGAGGGTATCACAACAATTGACCTTTATATAATCCCTACACCTAATTAATCCATATGAAGAACATTTGAAAACATGGGATGATGAAAAAAACTTAGTAAGGGATAAAAATAAACTAAACTCATTAGTTATTTTTTAACATTCATGAAAACCTATAAGAAAATTTTCGTTTTTACATAATACACTCTTAGTTAAAAATTATCACTACTTACTCAAGAAATCAATTGAAAATCCCAAAAATTTTCATAAAATAATTTGTAAGAAATCATAAATAAAAAATCATAGTCATAAAGATATCCGGTAAAAACATGAGAAATCATGAAAACTAACCTTTCGACTTTATAAGATCATACAATTTCCTTTAATAATGAGTAAATTTTGTTACCTCATAAAATAAAATAATTTCTATAAAAACCCATTTGCAAGCATAGAAATACCATATAGGTGTCTGTGGAAATTATCATTACATTCAACCTTAAAAGAATACTTAAAAAGGAATAACTATCATGGTTAATTCCAACATATCCCTTAGGAGTGACTAAATTCTTATTAACACCATCACATTACCCAATGCATTAGAGAGCTATATCGGGACCACCTAATATCAGTGTTATATTGGGTTTAATCGTTATCATATAAAATTTTAAAGTACCATATCATGATAAGAACACATAAAATATTGTATTTCCTTCATAAAATATTAAAAAATATTATTTTTAACAGATATGAAGAATCCCTTTTAGGCTTTGCATAAAAATAATGTTAAAAATCATTTTTTTCCTTTAAAAATTATTAAAATGAAAAAATCACAAAAGGGAAAGAAGTAATATATTATTTAAAAAAACCATAAAAACTTGTATTGTAATCGTGATAATTAATAATGACTATAAAGGTGGGAAAATTAATTCATGTGTTAAATTTTAAAAAGAAATTCTTTTTTACTTTGGTAAAGAGTCAACGTTACCCGTATAGAAAAATTTTAAAAGATTAATTTTTAAAAGCTTTGTAAAAAAGTCAAGTATAGTTGAGAATGACTTTAAAAAAACATTTTAATATAGTTAATAACATTATTTAAAAATTTTTAAGAACATATATATGGAAGAGAAAAGGTTTAAAACCTTTAAAAGAACATTTTAAAGAAAAATACCTTCTGACTTTAGTAATTTTTGAATCAAAATAGAATTAAAGGAGAGAACTTGAAAATTATTTTTAAAATACTATAATTTTAGTAAATTAATAAATAAATAAATTTATATGTTAGTATATATAACATAAAAAGTAAAATATTTGGTGAAAATGGAATAAGTCTCAAGGAAAGGAATTTAAGAAAAGAAATCCCATACCTCATTGCCTGACTATCCACATACATCCTTTACATTCCAAAATAAAAAAAAACTAATTTTATAATTTATTAATAATTTTTTTAGGTTTATTAACTTATCAAATTCCCTTCTATTTAATTTAATTTAGTGTCTTATATAGTTACTAGATTTTCTAAGTTCATGTTGAATGTTTTGTGGTCATTCGGTTTATAACGTGAAATTAATTTTGGTGTGTTGAACATGGTAAAAGGGGTCATGTTACCAAAATATAAAAAATATTAATAATGAGATAATTATCATTTTTATTTAATATAGTTTTATAACCATCCATGTAAGGTGTCCATGAAAAATGAAGCAAATTGTTTTGTAGAGATGGTAGTCAGTACATATATATGAAGGAAATTTTCATTTTTTACTGGGAATAAAATAAATAAATTATATAATATTTTAGTTTAATTTAATCATAAATATATTATAAATGTTATATTTATTCATTATTTATATCTTTATTACCATCCATGTGAGACAGAAACAAAAAACATGTTATAATGCTTCATTGGGATGGTAGTCCGCATGTACGCATGATCAAAGTGTTAATTTTCCATTAGATAAAAAATACAATAGAAAAGGGTTGTTCAATCAAAAAAATAAAATTTTAGTATATGTAATATACTTATGTTATTATATCATCATGGTTAGATAATATTTTAATGAGGTGTAAGAATACATAAACATGAAAATATTGGGTTTAGAGTTATACTTCTTCTTTAAAAAACCCCCTTTACACCTTAATCCTTCTAGGATTGGTACTTTGATGAGATTAGGAACTCTAGGACATGAGTACAGAAGTTTATATAGTTATTTGGGCAGAATGTTGATAGAAAATTAAACCATATTTATGTTTTGAAAAGGTTTAATTGAGTCCCTTTTTATAGAACAAAATCGATGACGTTTAAAAAAATAAATTTTTAAGGGTCATGGATGTAATTTTAAAACATAAAAGTGGAAAATACAAGAACCATTCATGATATTATCTAAAATTACCCATAAAATTGATTAAATATTGTATTTTATGATTTTATAATGATTTAAAAAATAATTTTTAAATATTACATATCATTTAAAGTCATTTTCAAGATTATTCACATATCTGAATTAAAAGGCATCAAGATAACAATGGAATTAAAATATAAAAACTTTCACCATAAAAAATAATTTATATTTATCCATGAAATTTTTGTAACTATATATTTATTCAAAAACATTTTACTTTTAATGTTTTTGAAATCATTTACTTGATTTTTCTACTACTTGCACAAGCATTTTATATGAGTTTCATAAAAAACCTAGATAATTATACCATTACTAAAAATTAAGCATAAATTAATATCATAAAATTAATTTATTATTCATAAAAATTAACATTTATAAGTGTTCATAACTTCTTTTTATCCCTTTAATAACATATTAGAGATACAAAAAAGGGTGAAGTTTTGTAATTATTCTTTACTTAAAACAATATAAATCTCATAATAAATGTAAATTAGAAAAAAATGACATATTTTAAAATATAAGGTGATAAAGGTCTAAATAATCTTATAAAATAAGAATTAATATGATATTTTTATGACCTTACCTCTTATAGTGATGATAAACTTTTACCATGGTGACTATTCATTATGAGTAAAAATAAAATTGAACTTATAATTAAATTTGAACACATGGATCCTAATTATAGAATTCATTTTATAGGATTTAATTTATATAAGTGGTAAATATTACTTTTAATATATGTTCAAAAAATTAAACAAACAAATGTTTTAAAAAAATGCCCCTTTTAAGTAGAAAAAATGATTTAATACCAAAATCAAGTATAATGTTTATAAACATGCCATTAATTGGTTCATTTTTAATAAAATAAAACTCATGTGACTTAAAAACACATCCAAAACTAAATGTAACATTGAAATTAATTTTATTAAAAGTAAACAAATGACATTTTTTTGCAAAATCGATCTTTTTACTATTGACTTAAAAAATAAACCTTTTCATAAAAGTCCCAAATATTTATCTTAAGATTATTTTGACATGATTATTTCAAAAATTATGTCTATTTTATCAATTAAATTTTTTAAACTTGTATAAATTAGTCATAATATCTCTGAAAAAAATGAGATAAAAACCATTTTTGAAGAAAATGTATTTTTGAAATATAAAATGAATTTATACTCCTTCCTTATATAGAAACTAATATTAGATAAATGTTAATTTATTTTATTAAATATTTTATATATAAATTTAATTATAATCATTCATTTATAATGATTAACTTAATTTACTTTGATAAAAATACATTGCTCACATAAACTAGTTTTCTGAAAAATATCTTCTTTAATCTTATATGGTTTTATTTAAAATTGCGTTATTATTTTATAGGAATTAATCATTAAATTTTTATTAGGAAAAAATTTCTACATATATTTCTTAATTTGGTTACTCTTATTCATACTTACCAATCCAAATAATTGGTTATAATGGTTATATTTAAGTAATAATATTTCTATAGTATATTATGATTTTTTTATAATTGGTTTTACCTGTGCTATATGCTACCGAACATATAAAATGCATTCTAAAATATTTATTTTTCACATTATATCTCTATTAAAGAAATTTCATCCTTACAATTTTATATTTTTTTCAATAAAAAGGGATTAAAACATTTTCAGAATTAATTCTAAGGAGTGGAAGATGTCTTAAAAAACCATTAATTTTAAAAGGATCCCTAAAAATTGGGCATTATAATAGAGGAAAAGAGATGAAATTTAGATTGAAAGATAAACATAAATAAGTGGAAAAAATAACATTTAGTCTTTTTAGATAGTTTTAAGAAAACCACATTGATAACATTTCCTTTTTAAAATAACTTTGATGTTTATTTTAAGACTAAAAAACTTATCATCTCCTAAATATTTCTTAAACTATTTATGTATCATTATAAGACTCATAATTTTGAATAGGTTTCCAAAATCATAACTTGAAAACTAAGCGGTGTCTTCTATATAAGACTCGATAGATTTATCTTCCTCTTACCTAAATTTGAGGAATTGTTTTACCATTGAGATTTATAATGTGAGAGAATCTATTTTATTGATTTATTTCCAAAATTTAATCCTTCATCTATGTTTTTAAAAGTTTTCCACCACTCATTCATCTCACAACCATGATTAATTTTCCATTCTCGAGGCACCAAAATTAGATTTTAATGGATCATAAGATCCACAAAAGAATAATTTTTTTTCTCTTGTTTCTATTCATTAACCGAAACCATAAATGGTTTAAAAAAGATAAGATAACATCCAATATGAATAAACCTTCATATGGAGAAATACTACATTAATCTTTAACACCTCATAATAACACCCAAAGTTTAACATAAAATAATTCTATAAATAACTAACCTTAAAACTATTTAAAATATACACAACCAAAATTGAAACCCAAAGATCAGAAATATTTTATCTCATATTCTTACAAGTTAAACATAACAACCATCTTCAAATACAATTAATTACTAATAAAGTCAAATAAGAAAAAAATGATGTGCCATAATCTCCAAAATATACTAATATTTTCATAAATAACTTCATTCACCATCTACCACAATAAAATCATTTATGCTTCCAAAATCAAACTTCATATTTATTCCTTAATTAAAATCCCATGTTATCCAATAATATTCCATTTACATTAATCATATAATGTTTCTAACAATATAGAGAAATTCTTAATAAATTATTTTAATAACTTATTTACCAAATCACTTTTCAATCCCAAGGTTATGTATATGATAAAACATATGTTACCAAAATGTAATAACCCTTTTATTACAGTTAAAAATAATTACTTTGACATAAAATATCTTCATAACCCTAAAGGTTGTCAATACCTTTCAGTTTATATACAAAAGATATAAAGAATTATTACTCAAATAAATGTTTTAGTAAAGAACATGTTAAACGTAATGGTTACATATACCTCAATAATTTATTAAAACTCAATAAATGTATCCCAAAGTACTTTCATCACATAAAACTTCAACAGGGTATCAATTCCTTTAAAATTATGATAATACTTAAATCATATTAATCCTTAAATAAAATACCACATCATCATAACTCTATAAACCCTATATATAGATACTTTAATCATTAAGCTTTATTTATAATACTTTAACTAAGAATTTATATATTATTCCTTAACACTTATTTCATATAATAAAAAATAGGAATCATGTCATAAGATTCATAAATATCAATATAATAATGTTTCTTACTTTAAAAATAATAAAAACAATTAAAATAACACATACCTTTATATATTATTTACAATTTCTTCATATTCAACATATAACCTTTCTAAAATTTTATTCATATGATCTTGCTGATCTAGTTCATAATATTTCCTCCTAGGAGATTTATTTAAATAATTCCTATACTCTCCATATTTAAAAAATATTCCTTTTACTTTAATTCACATCTCTAGGCACATGTTCCAATATTCTTTACGTGTAGTAGGTTATATTTCTTACCTTTATGATCTTTATCACCTAAACTTCTCTGAAACTCTATTTTTTTTATTATTTGGCATGTTATAAAACTCACATAGGTTTGGTTTTTTAAACATAACTTGATATAGTTGACTAGGAATAACCATAATATTTTTCACTCAAATACCTATCCCATTTGGTTTCTTATCTAGGTAGTAACCAAATTATCCTTCACATCCATTTTTTATTTAGTTCCTACTAGTTCCATCCATATAATAAAACAGAAAATAGTTAGTTAGAGTATATTATAATAAACCATCTTATGAGGAGGATAAACACTAATATATCCTTAACCATGTCAAAATCTATTTAACTATTTCAATTAAGTTAAAAAATAATTACAATTATCCATAGCATACTATCATTTGATGTTATAAAAGACTTTTAACTTATGATCAAATAAAATCATAATCTTTAAAGTTATCTAAATCATTCCTTTGATACCAAATATAATTCCTTTTAACTTAATCAAACTATAATTATGTTATTTATAACAATGGTTTCACTTTATTAATTTTCTAAGATCTTTCTAGTTTAGAGTTTTAGAGAATTAGGAAAATCATTACATAATAATGTGGTTATTTCCAAATAGTGAACATTTTTTCTAAAAAACTGGTTCTTATTTTTACTCCTATTTTATTCATGAAACTTTTTTTCACTCAATACATGTCACCATGGACCATGATATAATTTCTACACATCTTTAAGCCCTATAAAAAACATTTGAAAATTTGGTATGATCAAAATTGATCATATTAGGGGATAAAAAAGAAAGAAAAACCTTGATTCATTTTGGAATATTCATGAAAAAATATAAGGAAATACATTTTGTAAGAAATAATAGAGGAAAAATCATAATTATAAATTTTTTTTGGAAAAAAATGAGAACTTATGAAAACAAACCTTTCACCTTTGTAAGATCACGAACTTTCCTTTAATCTTTAGTTAATTTTATTATCATATAAAATGAAAATATTTCCATAAAAACCATTTTAAGGCATAGAAAAATTATATAAGAATCTTGGGAAATTTCACTTACATTATCCCTTATCAAAACTTATAAAAATTAATAACTATCAAGATTAATTAAAATATGTCCTCTGGGTGTAACTTAATTCCAATTAACTCTGCCAAATGACCTAATGAATTGAGAACTATATTGAGTTCACCCATTATCAGAGCTATATTAGGATTATGTTTTATCATATAAAATTTAAAAGAAATATATCATGAGAAAAACACATAAAATATTTAATTTAAATAAAAAATATCATAAAATATTATTTTTATTACAAATATTGAATCACTTTTGGGATTCATGTAAAAAAGACAATTTTTTTCCTTTGAAAACTTGTAAAATGAAAAATCACTAGAAGAGAGGGAAATATTATATTCTTTGGAAAACCATAGAAACTTATAGAGTAATATTGTTAATGAATTAAAACTATTATGGTAGGAAAACATGCTCATTTGGTAAACATTAAAAAATATTATTTTTCACTTTGGTAAAAAGAGTCAAAGTGACCAATACAGAAAACATTTAAAATGTTCATTTTTAAAACCACTGTAAAAAAATTCAAGGATAATTTAAAATTAATTTTTTAAAAAAATTGGTGTAAAATTACGAACATTATTGAACCATTTTTAAAAACATGGATTTGGAAGAGAAAAGGTTTTAAACATTTTAAAAAACATTTTATAGAAAAATCCTTTAAAAATTTAGTATTTTTTAAATCAAAAGAACATTGAAGGATAGAGAATTAAAAGGATTTGTAAACCACATAAATTTTAGTAAATTAATGATAAAAAAATTCATATGCGAGTATATACACCACATAAATAAAAACATGTGGTGAAAAAAACATAAGTCTCGAAGAAAGGAAACTGAGATGAGAAGTCCGTTTTATCATCTTCTGAATTTAAATGTATTTCTGTTACTTTCCTAAAAAATAAAATTATATTAATTTATAATTTCTTAATAAAATTTTGTTTTTTATTCCCTTATTATAATCCCTTTTATTTAATTTGTTACCATGACTTGTATTATTCCTAAATTAGTTATGTTCACATTGGATGTTTGGGGTCGTTCATTATATAAACTCAAGATAAATTTTGTGTATTTATCATTGTCAAAGGGGGCATATTTATATAATATCCAAAGTATTAAAAATTTTATAATTATTGTCTTTATTCATTCAATACACTTTTATAACCATCCATGTATGGTTAAAATTGTTTCATAAATATCATGTCAGAAATGGATGGGATTAATATCTCCCTCATCATCACCATTTCCATCATGATCACCAGTCTCATCATAGATTTCCTCACTAGAATCATCATCTTCAACATCAGTATCATCACCCGAAATGTCATCACCCTGACCACCATTAGAACCATCATCACCACCCAGTGCATTATATAAGGAGTGTATTATTGATATAAATATATCAAAAAATAAATTAAACTCTGATGTAAGTGATGTACATAAAGATGTCTTATCTGTTAAGAACTTCTCAATGTTTATTTTAATTCTTTCATAATTCTGTATATATGTTTATTTTGGCCTTGGATTCTTTTTCATAAGCCTCTTAAAGCTCGATGCTACCAGATATTTTAGAGGTTCTCAAAGTGGGATAATACATAGTGGGGGTGATTCTATTTCAAAATATACATCACAATCTCCATTGGTTCTCATCACCTATTATATATCTCAAATGATCAATAGGCTTTCAATTGTCATATTTTTGCTAATAAAGGTCTTCCAAAGAATGTTGTTGAGAATATAAACAAGATATTTAATTTTTGAAATAGGTTTTAATATTTAAAATAAATATAATAAGACTTTTAAATATTTTCTTATGTCTATTTATTTAATTCATTCTCATCTATATTCTTCCTACTTGATCAAAAAAATTTGTCTCATGGAACACAACCTTCGATATTTAATATCACCCATTGCAAATGACATTGAATGTAAGAATAAATTATTTGATAATATTGTTTTAATTAAAAAAATTAAATCATTCTAAACAATATTTAACTAATAAAATCTAAAACAAATAAAACTAAAATTCACCAAAATGAATCATATTATCCCATTAGAGAGAAACAAGAATGAATCAAAAAAAATGGATTTTATAGAATAAGGAATATTCAAATTAGTTTTATTTTTTCTATAGTCTTTCATGTTTGATTAGTTATATTCAATTTAGTTTTAATATTTTTTTCATTTGTTTGACCTGGATTTGGAGAGTTCATTTCTAGTAAGTATTATTTAGGATAATTTCCCAATTTTATATCCAATTCATCATTTTTGGTTTATTTATGAAAAAATATCATTTTTATTTATTTTAGGTCAATGTAGTTTATTATAATTTGGACTAGATTAGTTTTCATCAATTTTTATTGGTTTATTTTTTTAGTTCAATTTATGGTTATTTTGTGTTGTTTATTGTTACAATTTATTTCAGTTCAGGTTTGATTGTATTTAGTTTGATTCAATTTAATTATACTCAGACATGGTTGTTTCTGATTTTTTTAGTAAGTTTGATTCCTTTTTCTTTAATTTAAATTTTTTTGATTTATTTGAAATAGGTGTTTTTCCAAATGATTTTCTATAAGAAAGAAGAATAAAAAATTTAAAATCTTTTTATAATGGTTTTATTATTTTTATATGAGTGTCTAAGTTTCAAATTTATGCACTTTATATGTAACGGTCTAGAGGAAACCCATAAAATGATCTAGTTTTAATATATAACAGTTTCGTAAATGTTAATTTATTAGAATGATTTTATGATATTAGTGTATTTGAGTGGAGATTTTGTGGTATTAAAATTGTTGGTTTTAGTGAATACCCATGTAATTGTTTGCTTAAATCTTGAAATGATGTCACAGGTAAATTTTTTCTAAATGTTTAATTCTAAATGGTTTGAAATAAATATTAGCATGTTATAATTGGTAATTTTGGAAATTGTGTAAGGTTTTGGGTTTGTTCATTTTAATATATTTTGGGTCAACCCATTACTAATATTTCAAAAAAATTAATTAGTTTTAGTCATTTTATTTTAGTTTATTTTGGTGAAATAGGTTACAGGGGACACAAAATAATGACTGCTTTGGTTTGGGTCTATTTTTTGTTCAATATAGGTCGTTTTAGGTTGTTTTTTTTCATTTCTATTAAATTCATTTGATTTGGTTTAGTTTTTCATGGGTTTTTTGAGTTCACTCAAATTAAATTAAATTATATTTTATTTAATTCAATTACATTATGTACAATCCTAATTGATTTGAATTTTTATAGTTATATGTGGTTTGATTTCTTTATTTTTTTCATTTAGTTTCATCTAGTTTGGTATTATTCAGATCTATTCAATGAGTTTTTCATGTCTTCGATTCAATATGATTTTTTACATTTAACTTTGGTTATTTTCAGGATGATTTAATTTAATTAATTTTGAATTAATTTAGATCCAATTTATATATTTTACACTATTTCAATTTAGTTTAATTTAAATTAATTTAGTTTTAGTTATTTTTATTCTGTTTTTGGTAGGCTTATTTGGGTTAGGCAGGTTCAACATAGTTTAGTTTGATTTGGGTCATCTAATTTTTTTTTTCAATTTGGTTTATATGGGGATTGTTATATTAGGAATCAGATGTTTTAGTTTTTTATCTCAATTTTGGTTATATTCTATTTAATTAAGTTAAGTTATTTTTAGTTTGGTTTAATAATGCTTTGGTTTGTTTGGTTTGGCTAAGGCCAATTCATTTTAAGTTGGATTTAATTAGACAATATTTTCTCATTTTTTGTTATATATGGATTATTTGGTTCAATTTTGATTATTTTAAACCAAATTAAAATAACTCAAACTAAATTTAATTGAATCAAAAATAGCTAAAATAAATTAAACTTTATTGAATGAAACAAAAAATTCCTAATGAAACCCATAATTAATGAACAAAAACTAAATGAAACCACATTGAATTGAATAAAACAAAACCAATCTAAAATGAACTAATATCAAGTAAACAAAAACAAACAAATCGAAGCTAATAGTTTTGATTTGGTTTGGTTCAGTTATAATGACACCTAATAAAACTCAGTTGCTAATAAAAAATACCTATTTTATCTCATGATCATACATAGTAGTGTACCTAACATTATTATTTTACTTCATATAACCCTTGTTTTTTCTTTCTGATTATTCCTAAAAAAGAAAATTTAATAAAAATCATAATAACATAATTTTCAATCATTTTCCATTAAAATGGAATAATACCTTAAACTCATTAATATTCCAATAAGTGATCATTTCCTGGAATTGTGTAAATAGATAGTCATTGATGATTGGTATAACCTCCAATACAATTATGAGTCTACTCATCTAACCAATATATAAATCATGCTTATATGATCATTACAACTCCCCCTGTTCTATAAATTTTGTCACCTTCATAGCTTCATCATTGGTAATATTAAATCAAAGTTGTAAATAATATATTAATTTAGATAAATAAAATTACCACATAAATTTAAATTTATTAATTTTTTTTACACATGTATTATCCCATGCATTATACTTTTTTTGATTATCTAAATTCCTTTATAAGATTGGTTGAACCAGAATGAAGTTACTATATTTGGATAACTTCACAATAAAACTTCTATTTATTCTAAAACTTTTACCAATAATTTGGTTATCTTCATTATAGTCTATCATGATATGTGTTTCATAGTTCCACACTTCATGCATATGATTATGACCACATCACCTATTAGAATATTCTTTTGAAAAAGATAAAATAAAAAAATTTCATCAAACTCATTAAAAATGAAATAAAATTATTTTTATAGAATTTAATGTACTTGTAAAAAAATAATCAATCTAGAAATATCATTAGGCTTTGATAGATCAATGGGATGTTTTAGATCACTAACTTATGAATGATTTGCGTACTCCAATACCTTCTCTAAGCTATCTAAAATATGTAGAGTAAAATTTAATGGAGTTATAAATAGAGGTGGCCTAAAAGTGGTATGAAAAAGATAAAGGGAAATAAGAACTATCATAGGATATTGAAATGATATATGAGAAACAAAGATTGATTGAAATGATTATTAAGGCATGTGTGGGAACATCCCAGAGCCTCATGTGGAAGAATATGAGGGATAAGTGTGGTAGATGGGATATCTATTGGAGGTTCTAGGTGTGAATAGGTATGATGGGTGTTCCTAGTAACCCTACTAACATGCCCACTCAATTTTCCATAATGATAACCCATATCAGTATTCTGACTAGATATTAGTTGTGACCCAGATTAATGTTTCTAAAATATAATTTATAAATAATAATAAAATTTCATTTTATGTATTATAGTTTATAAATATCACAATTACTATACTCACTGAGGGAACCATAAGAGGTAGTCCTAGCTCTCACATTCGTTGATCATTTTCAAACAATCTCTTCCTGCATTCTTCTTCAATATCTTTTATATTATGAATAGTAATGAAATGTATATTTTTTAAGATTTTAAATACTATAGATAAAAATTAAATAAGGTATAAAAGGTGGTAGGAAATAATTAAGGCAAACTAACTAGAAATCAAAAAAAAAGTGGCGACATGACATAACCAAAGAAAACAAATTGAAAGCCAACCAAAACATAAAATATTTCATAACATTATCAAATCATAATAATTTAATGTAAATTTTTTGAGAATCATTTAAGTGTCATAGTTCATAATAGTTAAGTAATAAAATAGTATAAAAATGGTTTAAATGAGTTTAAATTGTTTTTTTAAAATGATTTTAAACTTGTTTAAACTATTTTTTTAAACCAGTTTTGTAACGCCCCGACCCCAGCTACCCAGAGTTGGTGCATTACTTTGTAACATTGGCATGATCACAAAAGATCAAGTCTCGAAAGACCGATTAGTTTAGTAGCCTTGGAAACACTAGATACATTCACAAGTCTTTCATTACATCATAAAGTAAAACAAAACTACAATAACATATTGTCTTCATATCCCCTCACACTATCCCTGCAGGTCATTCATAATATACTTCTTCACATCCTGGAAAACATTAAAACATTGAAAGAGGTGAGCTCAGATGCTCGGTAAGGATAACGATATTGCGGAATCTTTCATAAATAAACATTAACATTTAAGGCAATGTATAACTAAAACAAAAGCATTTTAAACATGTACTTCAACATAATATGGAAAAAGTAAAATGAGATAATGCCATTTACTTATTCACATGGATATTCTACTGGTCGAATAATCACATGCAATATCAATAACCACTTTCATAATGATGGAATGCAGAATGCCATACATTCTGAAACATTTTGTCAAGGCCTCGGCCAAGACGTCTAAAATGATTAAGGCCTCGGCCAAAACCATAAATCAAATTGGGAAAGGGCCTCGGCCAATTCCACGTCTAGTTGTCTCATGAGACCTACCGATGCATTGAGGAGCTGTAGTGGGCTCCACCCGTCACTTGTTAAGTCCAATGCATTCCTCATATGAATAGGTTTAAACATATCATAAACCATAACATAATCTTATCACATAAAACATGCATAAAGGAAACATAACATTTCTACATTTCAATCACAAGATATCAATACACCACATTGATATAATAAAAATTCTTTCAAAACCATTTTCAATACCAAAATAAAAGAAAGTTAAAACTTTGTATTTATTTTTCATTAAAAAAAATGATGGCTTGTAGAGGAAGCCGAAACTCAAATAATGATCACGGCGGCGGAGAAGTCGTTGTCTCCAAATAAGTACGGAAAGAAAAACATCCCCTTTCTGTCATTTAGTAAAATTCTTCGTATAAAAAAGATTCCTTTTGAATAAACGTAAAAGTGAAAGGGGTTTATACACCGTATAAAAGAAAATTGTGTATAAAACCAAATATGCCTCAATGATAGGAGATTGAGACGAAGTCCTTAAAAAGATCATTTTTAAAATAAAATAGATCTATTATGTGTATTCACTATAGGTACAAATAAAGAAAATAAAAATACAAAATAGGACATAATAATATCATGACATAATTTTAAAGTAGGAGATTAACCAAAAGAATGGAAGTTGGGTTAAGAAGTTCCCTTACCTCGTGTCTGACTTGACTCAACCGTTATTTAACCTCCTGAATAATAAACTAGAGTTAATATATACCTTATTAAGAACCATTTTCAATTTCATTATCCTTTTTATATCACTTATTACAATGTTATGAACATTATGTAATTATTTAAGTTAATAACGGTCGTTTTGTCGATCTTTGGTACTTGAGTCAACAATAAACTTCTTATAATTACAAGTTGTTTATGTGGTAGAATATCCAGTATCTCCAGAATTATATTCATGATTTAGATATCATATATATCATATATATCCATTATATACATTCATTTATAATATTACGTAACATTTAGAGGTAAGAAATGAAATGCACCGTTCATGGAGATGGTAAGCCGTACGTACGCATGAACGCTACTTTCATTTCTATTTCGTATTTAATGGAATGAAATAATAATGATATAAAGGTATAATATAGTTCCAGTATAATATCATATATAATATCATTTACTCCATCTTTTATACATCCCACATATGGCATTAACGTTTCACATCACTTTGAGGGGGCGGTAGTCCGCACTTCCTAAAATGAAATTATCTCGTTTACCCATAATGGAAATCATAAAGTATACCATAAATGAAAAATAAATAAGCTTAATTAAAACAAAAACATATTATATATCATATATAAATATAGTGACATCTTAATGGCCACATTTGAAGGTGTTTTATGAGTGTTGAACAATCATCGTTTCGTGAGGCAGAAATTCACCATCCACAGAAACCGTATGTTCTTTAACCATTAGATGTAGGTGTGTGTAAGTGTAGATAGAATCCTTCTTATAAAAACATCCTAGTATATTGAGGATACTGGTGTTGTTACAAAATAAATGAATAAAAAGTGTTTAGGGGGTTGGAGAAGAAAAATAAAACAAAACAACAATAGAGAAGACATTACCTCAAAATTGTGTAACTCTTTTTGATTTGAGCCAACGGCTTCCTTGGGAAGAGTTATACCCAAAGTGAGGCTTCTAGGAGTAAGAGGGGGAAGTTGGGAGAGTATTTGGGCAGAGGTTGGACGATCCAAATGTCTTGAAAGTGTGAATGAGGTGGTATAGGTGGGGGCCTTTTATAAGAGGAGAGGAGGGGAACTCTTGGAAAGTAAGCAAATTTTACATTATTATACAATGCTTTTCGGATTATAAAGGTCCCAAACTTATATAATTCGTGGATAAGGTGACAAGGGTTCGAAATATACCCATCCAATAGTCTTTGGACAAGTGTAAGAATTGGATTGTACATTATCTTTTCATTTTATTAAAATCGTTAAATAATGAGGTCATCGTTGCATCATAATGATGTCATAAATAATTTAATTTATTTAATGTATAAAAATTATAAAACAAATACTATGATGTAGGAAATCTTTTTATATTTCCAATGAATATTTATAGTCAAAAATATGACTTGTATAACCCCATGTAAAAATTGTTTTAGTAAAACATTTCATGTTTGTGTCATTTTTTACTTTAACATTAAATAAAAGGTATTTATGTCATTTTCCAACTAAAGTGGCTCCATGGGGTCCCCAAGTTGACCCATGGATTGTCTTGGTCGTCCAGGACTCATCCAATAGGAGTAGGACAAGTTTCAAGCTCATATCATATTATTAAAACATTATTTTTACCTTAAACTACACTAATTACCTCTAATCGCAATTAAGAACTTAAAAGTTACTATTCACCAAAAAATTATTTTAATCTCATTGAACCAAATTTTACTTCTTAATGACAACCATGTATGTCGGATTTTTGAAAATCTAATCACAGAAGTGGTAATATTTCATTTAAACAAAAAATCAGTTATTTAACTACCACTTAGTGGTTTCACTATTCATCAAAAATTGAAGTTTTTCAGAACAATGCCAAAATTTCACCCTAAGCTATAATTGATATTCCGAATTCAAAAATGATGTCTATTTTAAAAAATTCCAAACATATAAGTTGCATTAATTAATTTTATAATTAATTCCCGCTGTCACAACAAATAGCGTGTTTTTAAGAAACAATTTATATCAAAAGATTGGCAATTGTTTATGTCCAATTTCAATGTTAAATTAATTATATTGACCACCATTGGATAAAATGGTAAAAATATATTCTAATTATACTTTAAAACCACTAAATAGTATAATTTATCACAATAAATTATTTTGATTAAAAAAGTTGTTTTAAGTATTTTTCACTATTCATAAAAAAATTGGAAGTTCTCAGAAAGTTACAAAAAATTCAACTTAGGATAATTTCGATATTACGAATACAAAAATGAAGTCCATTTTGAAATATAAAATTTCTATAATTTTAAAAAGTGGTTATTACTATTCATAACATCTACTTTGATTAGTCGCGGTGTGTTAGAACTCGAAGTTGCGTACAATGCATGCTATTGCATTATTGAATGAGAAGCGTATCATGGAAGCTTGGGGTGTTACATTCTACCCTCCTTCAATAAATTACGTCCTCACAATTTGAAATTTTTCTTGGAAAATAAAAGGTTGAAAATAGAAAATACCTTTGTAGAAAACCCACATCGGAAATAGGGTTAATAAGAATATAGCATTAAAAGAAAGAAAGAGAAGTACAAAGGTCACCCGAGATAGCCCATACTAGGATTCTATGAAAATATGGATATGGAGGAGAAACAAACTATCAAGGTCTGGTGGAGAGTTGTAGAAAACAGGATTAGGAGAAAGTTAACAATAAGAAAATCACAAACTTGTGGTTGGTTAAACGATCATTGAATCCCCAGTTGGAAAATTTAACCGGCAACGTTTTTGTTTTAAGTCGCCTTTCATAAAGTTGAGGAATTAATTTAAGAGATTTACTAAGAATGTAAGGAAATATACTTACTTGTCGTGTAGACTTTCATTAATAAATTTTTACCACAAACCATTTAGAATAGGAAAACTATTTTGTAATAACCAGGGACTTCCTGTAGGCTAGTGGTAGGAAATAAAGGCATGTCGCACCATGATTGTGGGTTCGATTCCTGTAGCTTTGTTCGACGCGACGGGTTATGCCCCACCCTGCAGGTTGTCCTTTTCCTAAAACTATAGTATCATAATAATCCAAAATTAATCTTCATAAATTTTTTAACCTTAAACAATACTATCCAAAGATCAACTTAATCCACTCCAACCTTTATAGTTATCCAAAATACCTCTGTCCAGACTTTCTCTAAAAGGTCTCTTAATTCCAAAATCAATTTATCAGATTCCCCAAACAAAGTAAAGTTTCTCTTATTTTCACATACTAAAAATATAATTACCTTCAACATATTAAAACCTTACTGAAATCAACAAGTACTGCAGTACAATCCTTATATATATATATATCACATTATTCTAATAACCAGAATATAATCCATGAGTCCAAAAGCACCAATACATTAGTTATTCTGCTTCAGCTGTAGTAACAGCATAAGATTGTCCTTGATCCCTTGGCCTTTTCTGAGGTAAGTTTCCCTGAAGCTTAGGACATTCATTTTCATAATGACCCATTTCTCTACAATTGTAGCATTCAACTTTGATAGCCTTTTTCTTTCCCTTGCAATCACGAGCCTGGTGACCCTTTTCTCCACATTTATAACAAACTACCATTCCTTTTAGGCAAGTACCAGGGTGATTCTTCCCACAATTATCACATAATTTAAAATCCTTCTTTCCCTTTTTCCCTTTATCTGTCTCTTGTTCCACCGTTCTCTTCTTCTCTTGCTTTACTTTGTTGTCATAAGACTTAGAGAATTCCTTTTCTGTCTTGATAGCACACGAGACAATATCTTCGTATGATGAGAAGGATTGTGATACTAAAGATCGACGGAGAAATGGTTTTAACCCATCAAAGAAATGATCAATCTTACTCCTTGGGTTACGTATATAATCGGCAGCATGCCTCGCTAACCTTGTAAAGTTAGCCTCAAACTTTGTGACATTCTCATCCTCCTTCTGCCTCCGACTCAGAAATTGTCTTTCCATATCTGCTCGATGGTCACGAGGAAAGTATTTTTCTAAGAAAAGCTCTTTGAACTCCCTCCATTCCATATTCGATACGTCATCATCTTCCTTTGTGTTTTGAATCAGCAACCACCACTGATCGGCATCTCCAGTGAGGCGGTAAACTGCCATGACAACCTTCTCCCTTTCGCTACTCCCCAAGGCATGAAATATTTTCTCTAAGGATTTTATCCATTGCTCAGCTACTAACGTATTTGTACCCCCATTAAATGTTGGTGGTTGTTGCCTCATGAAGCGGTCTAACATTGATCCTCCACATTGTGGATCAGGGTGATACATATGAGTAAGGTTATTATTCATAACTTGAGTGAGTTGTCCCAGTATGGTAATAAGTTGATCAGCACCAGTTGTATCTCCAGGTCCACAATAATTATCTTGAGCAGGAGGGAAATCCCTACATGGAGTGCGTGCATTGATACGGTTTCCATTCCTTCCACTAGGCGCCATTT
The DNA here is from genome assembly GCA_963277665.1 of Viscum album. Lineage (NCBI taxonomy): Eukaryota > Viridiplantae > Streptophyta > Magnoliopsida > Santalales > Viscaceae > Viscum > Viscum album. The sequence continues at coordinate 796,650,507 of OY728132.1, forward strand.
CTAAAGAATGGCATAAACTAGATTAGTTTATAAATCAAAATAAATAATTCCATACTTGTAAAATACTTAACATAAATTGAACTATTTATGGATATAATCCATAATCATAAAAAGGTTTTATTTGAGGAAGTATATACTCATAACCGTTCATAGTGGTTTGTAAAGAAAATGATAATTATCCTAAGTATATCCCCCGGGAGTATCGTAACCAAGAGTGCAGCAAGACCCGTTGTCGTGCACCAGTTCCCATTCGAGTCTAGCTCAAAGCGGTGTTTTCAGGTTTTACCCCTAGGTACATCTGTGCCAGAGCCGCCTCTACCTGCTCATATCCAGACAGAGATGTATTGCTCGGAAAACTCACAAAATCTCTACAATAACAAAATTCTAGGAAGTTCTTCTATACTAATCCTCAAAGTATATCTTTGGGCTATGTGCTCTAATCAGAGTTTATCTAAATCTAGCTTCCAAGGTTAGTACTAAACTGCCTCTGATACCAAGTGTAACACCCCAACCCCAGATACTCAGAGTTGGTGCATTACTTCGTAACATTGGCATGATCACAAAAGATCAAGTCTCGAAAGACCGATTAGTTTAGTAGCCTTGGAAACACTAGATACATTCATAAGTCTTTCATTACATCATAAAGTAAAACAAAACTACAATAACATATTGTCTTCATATCCCCTCACACTATCCCTACAGGTCATTCATAATATACTTCTTCACATCCTGGAAAACATTAAAACATTGAAAGGGGTGATCTCAGATGCTCAGTAAGGATAACAATATTGCGGAATCTTTCATAAATAAACATTAACATTTAAGGCAATGTATAACTAAAACAAAATCATTTTAAACATGAACTTCAACATAATATGGAAAAAGTAAAATGAGATAATTCCATTTACTTATTCACATGGATATTCTACTGGTCGAATAATCACATGCAATATCAATAACCACTTTCATAATGATGGAATGCATAATGCCAGGCATTCTGAAACATTTTGTCAAGGCCTCGGCCAAGATGTCTAAAATGATTAAGGCCTCGACCAAAACCATAAATCAAATTGGGAAAGGGCCTCGGCCAATTCCACGTCTAGTTGTCTCATGAGACCTACCGATGCATCGAGGAGCTATAGCGGGCTCCACCCGTCACTTGTTAAGTCCAATGCATTCCTCATATGAATAGGTTTAAACATATCATAAACCATAACATAATTGTATCACATAAAACATGCATAAAGGAAACATAACATTTCCACATTTCAATCACACGATATCAATACAGCACATTGATATAATAAAAATTCTTTCAAAACCATTTTCAATACCAAAATAAAAGAAAGTTAAAACTTTGTATTTATTTTTCATTAAAAAAATGATGGCTTATAGAGGAAGCCGAAACTCAAATAATGGTCACGGCGGTGGAGAAGTCGTTGTCACCGCATAAGTACGGAAAGAAAAACATTATCTTTCTGTCGTTTAGTAAAATTCTTCGTATAAAAAAGATTCCTTTTGAATAAACGTAAAAGTCAAAGATTTTTATACACCGTATAAAAGAAAGTTGTGTATAAAACCAAATATGCCTCAATGAAAGGAGATTGAGACGAAGTCCTTAAAAAGATCATTTTTAAAATAAAATAGATATATTATGTGTATTCACTATAGGTACACATAAAGAAAATAAAAATACAAAATAGGACATAATAATATCATGACAAAATTTTAAAGTATGAGATTAACCCAAAGAATGGAAGTTGGGTTAAGAAGTTCCCTTACCTCGTGTCTGACTTGACTCAACCGTTCTTTAACCTCCTGAATAATAAACTAGAGTTAATATATAAATTATTAAGAACCATTTTCAATTTCATTATCCTTTTTATATCACTTATTACAATGTTATGAACATTATGTAATTATTTAAGTTAATAACGGTCGTTTTGTCGATCTTTGGTACTTGAGTCAACAATAAACTTCTTATAATTACAAGTTGTTTATGTGGTAGAATATACATTATCTCCAGAATTATATTCATGATTTATATGTCATATATATCATATATATCCAGTATATACATTCATTTATAATATTACGTAACATTTAGAGGTAAGAAATGAAATGCACCGTTCATGGAGACGGTAAGCCGTACGTACGCATGAACGCTACTTTCATTTCTATTTCGTATTTAATGGAATGAAATAATAATGATATAAAGGTATAATATAGTTCCAGTATAATATCATATATAATATCATTTACTCCATCCTTTATACATCCCACATATGGCATTAACGATTCACATCACTTTGAGGGGGCGGTAGTCCGCACTTCCTAAAATGAAATTATCGCGTTTACCCATAATGGAAATCATAAAGTATACCATAAATGAAAAACACAGAAGCTTAAGTAAAACAAAAAAATATTATATATCATATATAAATATAGTGACATCTTAATGGCCACCTTTGAAGGTGTTTTATGAGTGTTGAACAATTATCGTTTCGTGAGGCAGAAATTCACCATCCACAGAAACCGTATGTTCTTTAACCATTAGATGTAGGTGTGTGTAAGTGTAGCTAGAATAATTCTTATAAAAACATCCTATTATATTGATGATACTGGTGTTTTTACAAAAGAAATGAATAAAAAGTGTTTAGGGGGTTGTAGAAGAAAAATAAAACAAAACAACAATAGAGAAGACATTACCTCAAAATCGGGTAACTCTTTTTGATTTGAGCCAAAGGCTTCCTTGGGAAGAGTTCTACCCAAAGTGAGGCTTCTAGGAGTAAGAGGGGAAAGTTGGGAGAGTATTTGGGCAGAGGTTGGCCGAGCCAAATGGCTTGAAAGTGTGTATGAGGTGGTAGAGGTGGGGGCCTTTTATAAGAGGAGAGGAGGGGCACTCTTGGAAAGTAAGAAAATGTTACATTATTATACAATGCTTTTCAGATTCTAAAGGTCCCACACTTATTTAATTCGTGGATAAGGTGATAAGGGTTCGAAATATACCCATCCAATAGTCTTTGGACAAGTGTAAGACTTGTATTGTACATTATCTTTTCATTTTATTAAAATCGTTAAATAATGAGGTCATCGTTTCATCATAATGATGTCATAAATAATTTAATTTATTTAATGTCTAAAAATTATAAAGAAAATACTATGATTTAGTAAATATTTTTATATTTCCAATGAATATTTATAGTCAAAAATATGACTTGTATAACCCCATGTAAAAATTGTTTTAGTAAAACATTTCATGTTTGTGTCATTTTTTACTTTAACATTAAATAAAAGGTATTTATGTCATTTTCCATCTAAAGTGGCTCCATGGGGTCCCCAAGTTGACCCATGGATTGTATTGGTCGGCCATGACTCATCCAATAGGAGTAGGACAAGTTTCAAGCTCATATCATATTATTAAAACATTATTTTTACCTTAAACTACACTAATTACCTCTAATCGCGATTAAGAACTTAAAAGTTACTATTCACGAAAAAATTATTTTAATCTCATTGAACCACATTTTAATTCTTAATGACAACCATGTATGTCGGATTTTTGAAAATCAAATCACAGAAGTGGTAATATTTCATTTAAACGAAAAATCAGTTATTTAACTACCACTTAGTGGTTTCACTATTCATCAAAAATTGAAGTTTTTCAGAACAATGCCAAAATTTCACCCTAAGCTATAATTGATATTCCGAATTCAAAAATGATGTCTATTTTAAAAAATTCCAAACATATAAGTTGCATTAATTAATTTTATAATTAATTCCCGCTGTCACAACAAATAGCGTGTTTTTAAGAAACAATTTATATCAAAAGATTGGCAAATGTTTATGTCCAATTTCAATGTTAAATTAATTCTAATGACCACCATTGGATAAAATGGTAAAAATATATTCTAATTATACTTTAAAACCACTAAATAGTATAATTTATCACAATAAATTATTTTGATTAAAAAAGTTGTTTTAAGTATTTTTCACTATTCATAAAAAAATTGGAAGTTCTCAGAAAGTTACAAAAAATTCAACTTAGGATAATTTCGATATTAAGAATACAAAAATGAAGTCCATTTTGAAATATAAAATTTCTATAATTTTAAAAAGTGATTATTACTATTCATAACGGCTACTTTGATTAGTCGCGGTGTGTTAGAACTCGAAGTTGCGTACAATGCAAGCTATTGCATTATTGAATGAGAAGCGTATCATGGAAGCTCGGGGTGTTACAAGTTTTAACAAGTTTTTTTAAAAAATAAAACTATTTAAATTATTTTTTAACAAATATTTTAAATATATTTAAAAATTTTTTAAACTATTTTTTAAAATTACATTAAGATGGTTTTTAAAAACTAGTTAAAAAAATATTTTTAAAAAACTATTTTCATCCACTTTTTAGAAATTATTTTATACCAGTTTTAAAAACTATTTTGAACCTATTAATTAATTCAAAAAAACCATTTTTAAAACTAGTTTAAACCTATTTTAAAAACTATTTTAAACTTATTTTTTTGGAAACCTATTTTAAATATATTTTATTTTATTATTGGTTCTCCCTAAATTTCATTTGGGTGTAGTTTAGTGAAAATGTAATTTTTTTTAAACCTTCTTGAATTCATTTATATGACTACTTATCCATGAATTAAAATTATTAATACATGGTTTGAATCAATTTATTCGATACACTATCATAATAATTTGTTGTTATATTTAACATATTTCCAGTATGTTGTGTTCTCATGTTCACTACTCAATCAATTATAATAAATTTGTTCCCATTGATTATCAATGATTCACATTCATGAACCAAAGTATTTAGACAAAAATACAACACCCTTAATTCTTTATAGATAGGGTAAATAAGTAATATAAATACCTTAAACATATAGGAATTTTAAAATTAACAGAATATTTTTTTTTACTTTATTAAATTAATGTTCATACCTTTGGTTTCAACCAATCAGGAAACTCTTTGCTATGAAAAGTATCTATCCTTCTCAAAGATAATGAATGATTAATTCTACTTATAATATTCTTATGTACCCTACATAAAATTATAATAAATGTTTAAGATATATTTGGAACTATATAGTATGATATAATATATACATGTTCAAATTATTTAATTAATGTTGTCATCAAAGAAATCATAGTTAAATAACACCGTGTAATGTTCATGTTCTCTCTCCTCAAGGTTAAATTTTTCCAATGTTTATGACCAAATAATTCCACCTATTTCAAGAAGAGATATAAAAGGGGGCTCAATTTTATCATACTACTCATCTTCATTTCTCATTGGTTGGTTATGCCTTATGCTCACATTATCCAAAATATATTAAACAAAAATCTATACATCATTGAGCTAAATAACCTTTTACAATGGAAGCTATGAGATTATTCTTATTTTTGAAATAAGACTTCATTGTGTACATATTTCGTTTAGTTGGATACATTCAAAAAAAATAAATGGTTATCCCTAAAATTATTTTAGTTATAACATTGATATTTAGTTTCAGCATGAAAGTGAAATAACAAGGAGAAAAATTTCCCCCTAACTCAAAAAATTAATAGTGCCTCTTCCTATATTTTTATCAAGAAAGACTTATAAATTTATTTTGAAAAAATGGATCTATAAAAATGATACAATAAAATATCAATAAATCATATATTATTGGATATTAAATTAAAAATTTCAATTGGAATAAATTCATGAAGAAGGATGTGATGGTCCTGAGTTTTCATGGATTTTTGTTTCAGATCTCTTTTATTAATTCACTTAGATATGTTTCTTAAATATCCATCAAGAACTTTTATAGTTTCTAATAATTCCAAAAATGGATTATTTTATGATGGTTCCATCACATAATAAGCACATGGAACTTTCTATTTATTTTAATCAATTCACACAAGGTAAAATTTTGGTCTAATACCCCAAACCACCAAGTCACTTCAATATTTTAAATCATCTTCAGTATTCCCCTTGGAATTTAAAATAATTGGAAAACAAACATTTCATATATATTTTTCTTAATGTGAATTAAATCTAAATAACAACATAATAAATTTTATGACCAATGTAGAAAATCAAAGAGAATAAGTTTCTTTTTCCAATTATAATTAGATTCCATGGGAACATTCTTCCTCTTTCTAGATTTCATCTGACCATTCCCTAATGAAAATTGACATATTGTAATTCATTAAGCACATCAGTTACAAAAATATATTTGGGTGGATTCTCAACATTAATATTATTATAAAAACTTTGATGATTATTCCTGTCTAGATAATCCTTTATAAATAACCATTTATGTCCCATGAAATTGAAAGTACAAAAATATCTAAGTCTTAAATATTTTTTATTCTTTATACACACAACACACGATAGTTTTACCTTCATTATCCAAAAATTCATCATTTCATAATTGTTGAAATAATTTATCATCTATATTAGTGAAATATTAATTTGATTTTTTTTGAATAAGCATCATATGTGCACATACCAACATTCCAAAGTTTCTTCATCTATTTTATTAAATTTTCAAGTACATATCTATATCAATTCTAGGATAAGATGGTCTATATATGAGTGCACTCAAGAAATTTAATGGTTTTTTCTTACACATAAATGAAGTAAGGTTATAAATTTGAACAAAAAATGGTCACATGCTTTTAGAAGTAATCATCAGACAAAAAGGATTGAAACATTCACATGATAGACCTAACCTGACATTACACACATCAGCTAAAAATATGGATACAATGTATCAAATTTCTTCCATGTAAATCCATCTAAATTATAAATAAACACATCATTATCTTTAACTAACCCAGTAACATTTCATCACATTCTTTTTGAGATTTCATTAGACATCAAAATATTTTAGACCCTAGGAATATGGAAAGTTTCACATTACCTTTTGTGGCACATGAGATGGTGTTCCATATACATTCGTCTTCCATAGAGATATAACAAATTATTTATAATAATTTATGATTATGTAACAATGGATGGGTTTCTATATGAATTTGGATTCCATCAAGATATATCACATTATCAAAAGTCATTTAGTCTTACAGTTTTCTCCCAGAATAAGCTGCAATTCTTTGGTCAAGCATAAATTTTATTAGTAGAAAATTCATGTTGGTTAATTAAATTCCATTACATATAACGGGTTGAAAAAATATCATTATCATCAATAATTAAGTCCTTAAAAAAGGTAAGAATATAATTGATTTAAATGTTATAAATTCCATAAAAGATTTTCCCATGATATAACTATATTAAAAATTCCAGCCTTTTTATTTTACTATATTTCTAATATACTGAAGTCCTACCAGAATCCATTAATTTTTTAACTCCCACAACATCATAATTTTCATTAGTTTACTTATGTGTCCTGGTATAATTATCTTCTTACATTGGAATACAATATTTATCATGATGATTCATAAATAGAAACCAATCAAATATCAAATTATCCATACTACTCCTTTTATTTTGCTTATGAATAGACCTAGGTTTCATTTTCTCTCTAATGTGAAACCATAAATAATAGTTTTTTTGGAAAAATAATTTTTTTATATGGTTTATAACTTGTTCACTCCATAACCAAGGTATTTTAACACAATTATAATAAGAGAAGTGTATAATAATTCCACATGAAGCATTATTAAATGAAAAATCTAAAAACAAATCTAACTTCTCTTGAAACTTAGTTGAGATTTGACCAGTTTCATACACCAACATAAATCCATTTTATTTCATAAAAAAGTTTTTAATAATATCAATATAGTAAGTAATAATTACAAAATTCATGAAAATTAAAAATCCTTTGAATACAAATTCAAATCATTTCAGTTTTCAAACCAAATTTAATTACCCAATCCTAAATTTATTTAAGGAAATGATTCAATTTTATTTTATTTTAATTACTTTGAAAATCCTTGAAATAATATTCAAGTCAAATTCAATTTAAATAACTATCTATTTATATGTATAAAAATAAAATTTATCATACATGAATACATCATTATAAAAAAACTTAGTTTATCATGGAAACTACAATTTGATAAGGGAAAATCCCTTTGGAAATAATTAAAACTTTTTATTTATCACTTATATAAATAATTTCATAACTCTATCCCATGGGATAACACAATTCCATATATATAAAACCATAATATTGAAATCCTTTATATCCATGTTTAGTAATTATATATAATACCACACAAAAAACTCTAGTAAACTTAAAAAACACACACATTTATTATCTAATAATGAGAATTTTTATATAATATTAATTTTTTACACAAACCTTCATAAAATGGTGTTTCAATCATGTCATGCAAAAAATTAAGCATTTTCCAAATAGTCCTTTAATTCCTATATAAATAATAAATTAGTGAAAATTCTTCTTAAAGAAAATCTATAAAAACTAAAGTATTAATTAAAATTTTAGTTGAACCAATTTTAAACACAATAAATACATTATAATAATATATCTTACTAAATTGGATTTATAAAATGTAATAATAATTTATTGTATCCCTTTCAAACCCTAAATTATTAAACATAACTTGAAATCATGAATACTTCTATGTCTTAAAACCCAAATAGAAAAAACACAAATTTAAATAATTTATTTATTTACAAACATCTAGAGTTCATGAATTTATGTTTTAAAAAATAAAGTTACCATGGAAACACATAAACATATTACATTAGAAATAAATACATTCCACTTTAGAAATATATCACATCAATAAATCATTCATTTTAAATAAAATCACAGCACTTTAAGAATTCCTTAAACAAAATGTGATTTCAAATATTTATATTGATTCATAACCAAACACATGGTAATTATTTTCTATTTTAAGTTATTCAAAATCTTGAGAGTGAAGATGTAGAAATATGAGGACAAAATATGAAAGAAGGTGAATGAAATCAACACACCCTAATGATTTAACCAAATAATCATTGTAAGAGTGATTAATCAAAGCATAATGAAAAATAATTTAAGTAACCAAACGTAATGAACAAAATCCCCGTATCCTAGAGTTGATGCTTTACTTTATAAAATTGGAATAAATACAATACTCGAATCCAAAAGGTCTGATCAGTTTAGTTGTCTTGGAAGCCATATTACATACATAAACCTTACATTACACTAAAAAAACATAAAATAAAGCAAAGAAAATCCTTTTAGAATGTCATTATTCTCCTAGTTTAACCCTACATATCATTCATAATACATATCTTTGAATCATGGAAAGAATAAAACATAATAAAGGTGTGAACTCATATGCTCAGTAAGGGTAAGCATACACCAAAAGATATTATGAAAAATAAGCATAAACATTAAGGTATGATGTATAACTAAAACATAATCCATTCAAAAATATTCTTTAGCATAATATGTAAAGAATGATTAATACCATACAAAATAATCACATGATCTTGAAAACAAAACCATGGATATTTTACTAGTCAAATAATCATATAGAATATCAATAACTGATATCATAATAAGAGAATGTGTAACAACCCAAGATTTTATGAAAAATATTCTTTTTAATTTCACTAATGTCTTGTGTTGTAAGCTACACCAAAAGGAGCTTGCACAACACGCATCCTTGACTTGCCTTGCATTACACGCAATCACGACCTTCCTCGATAGCGTGTGTAGTACGCAATAATGAGTTTCACTAAACAACAATATGCTATTAAAATATTATTAAAACTAGCCATTAAGAATAGTAATAACCACCTTTTAAAATTTTAGAAATTTTAGCTCTCAAAATGGACTTCATTTTTGGATTCGAAGTATCGAATTTAGCCTAAGGTGAAATTTTGGTACTTTTCTGATAACTTTCATTTTCTGATGAATAGTGAAAATTACTAAATTTTAATTAAAAACAAATTTTTTAATCGAAATAATTAATAGTGATAAATTATTAATTTGAGTGGTTTTAAAGTATATCTAGAATATATTTTTACAATTAAATACAATGTTGGTCATTGGATGTAATTTCACATTTACACCAGACATAAACAAGTGTTAATCTTTTGATAGTTATTATCTCTTAAAAACACGCTATTTGTTGTGACATCGGAAATTAATTAGAAAATTAATTAATGCAACTTATATGTTGGGAATTTTGTAAAATAGAAATCATTTTTGAATTCAGAATATCAATTATAGCTTAGGGTGAAATTTTGGCATTTTTCTGAAAAACTTCAATTTTTGATGAATAGTGAAACTACTAAGTGGTAGTTAAAAAAATTAATTTTTTCATAAATCTTAATTTTACCGCTTCTGTGAATGGAATTTAAAAAATACAAGAGACACGGTTGATGTAAGTAAGTAAAATGTGGTTCAATGAGATGAAAATAATTTTTGGTGAATAGTAACTTTTTACTTTTATTTACCACAGTTAAAAGTAAATAGGGTAATTAAGGGTAAAAATGATATTAATATTACCCTAACACATGTCCTAATCCTATTGGACAAGTGTATCTCGACCAAAAACAACCTTAAGTGTAAAATATTATCATTTAGGCCCACTTGGATTAGATTAGGACATTTATTATTATTTAATTCAAAGAAGAGTTAAAAGAGTTAAAATCAAAGTTTATTTAATAAAACATTTTTAATATAGGGTTATACATAATATAATTTCGACTATAAATATTCATTAGAAAGCTAAAACGATTTCCTACATAATGGTATTTTATTTTTAATTTTTATACTTTTAATAATTTAATTTATATATGACACAACGATGATACAATAATTACCTTTTTAAGAAATATTAACATAATTGATGTTATAAATGCCCAAATAAATGTAATTTGAGACTTTTTATGACTTACACTAATTTTATAGGTTAATATGACATGTTATTGTTGCTTTAAGTAACTTGGTTCAAAATTATCATTCTGTTAGAAATTTCATAAAAATCATGTACCAAATAGTGTCAAAATTGACATAAATTAGTTTTTTAAAAAAATATTATATTATTAATTGTTATTTAATTCCTAAAAATCTAAGGTTCGTCCAAATGACTTAGATAAGGATAGATATATTAATAATAAACAACTTGGGGTTCGTTTGGCTTGATATAGTAAGTTTATTAACCATATAGTATAAGAAAACAAAAAGACACGGTAAAAGTTAAATTATTTAACTTAGAGTTAAATCTAATTGATAAGGTTAAAATAATAACCTAAACTTGTCTAAATCCTATTTGATGAGAGTATTTCGACCCATAACCACTTTACCTTCTAAATAAGACCATTTGGAACCATTATAAACCGAATTTGACCTTAATATAAAATAATATTTTGAGATTTTCCTAAGATGCCCCTCTCCTCCCTTATAAAAGGGAACCTCCTCCCTCTCCTCCTCACACCAATTTGAGAATTCAAGCTCGTACAAACCCTGAACAAATCTCTTCTCCACTTACCTAGTATCATCCTAGAGGTCCTGGTCTTCTTCAAAGACCATCCTTAGTTCTTTAAGTGGAGGATAAGTGAAGGCACGTCAAAAAGAGGTAATATCCATTACCGATCTTTTTCAATTTATTTCTTCTTAAAATTCTTCTTTTTTAGTTGTTTCATGATAAAGTAATAACATAAGTATTTCTTATATACTTATATGTTATTATAAATATGAAACAACTCTAATTAACCTTCTATCCATCCTATGGAAAAAGGAAATCACCGCTCGTGCGTACGTACGGAATACCGTCTCCACACCGTGGTGTAATCTATTTTCCGTCACCACCTTAATTGGATGGGTATAATGGTGTAATGAGTAAATATATATGATTATTATAAATTGATATTGATACTGAAATAGTATACATACACTTCAGCACAATTCCACGACTATGGGAACGATATCATCGCTCGTGCGTACGTACGGACTACCGTCTCCACGACGCGATGAGATTCATTCTCAATGATTAACCATTCATGAATGATTATCAAGTATATATAATAAGTACTAATGAAATATATGACATAATAATTATACTGGATTTATTTATATTTATATGTATGTCATCTACTTAATTCCATTCAATTCAATAAGGAAACGAAAACAGCGTTCATGCGTACATACGGACTACCGTCTCCATGAACGGTGCATTTCTTTCCATTTAATGATTTATTATATATATGTATATCCTAAATATATATATATATATAAATCATGTTTTATGTTCTGGAATTAAGTAATCATGATCTAAGTAATCATATGAATAATTACAAGTCAAAACACGGACGACAAATGAAACAATTTTACCCAAAACGCTCTTTAACATGGAATTTACAAAAGAACGGGTAATATAAAGTCATAAGTGAACCATATATGATATCATAACAATGAATATGATTCTGTAATAAGTAAATGACATTATTTAAATCATTATACAGGAGGTTCGGATACTAACGAAGAAAATCGGACCTAAGGTAAGGGAAAATATCACAATCTCATTTTTATCCGAGATTGTTTTTACTTTGGCATTTACTGGGGTGTATTTTTATCATCCACATCCATGTTCCCTCAATATGTAATATTGTTTCCATCCACTTACAATAGTTTAAATCCAATTTTACCCTTCGGTGAGTTTTTAGTAAAGAATATGAAAAGGAATCTTTTGTCGTTTTTCGTACGAGGTACTTTTTGACTTTTCCGACAAAAGTACGAAGAATGTTTTTTTAACTTATACGTCATGAATGTATTTTTAAAAATTATTTCCAAGAAGATTCCTTTACAAGTTTTCAAGTTTATTTTTAATCAAATTCTTTTAGTTTAGAATTGTACGACATGTTAAGAAAGGAAAAGTGTTTTTGAAGTAGAAAGGATATTTTCCTCAAGAATGGAGTTCAAGTGTTTTATCAAAATTATTTTCCATCTAAGATAATATAGGGTTATGTTTTTACTATTACATGGATTTGATTATGTTGTGATGGAAATATTTTTATGAATTCCTTTATCTTATATGAATTGTTTTATGATGTCACGATGTTTAAGATTCCCATTTTTATTACATGGGTTATGCAATGATGTATGATTTAAGATTTTGTGGCACACATAAGAATGGTATCATTATGAGATGGGTGGGACCTATATCTCCCTCCAATGCATTGGGTAAAGATTTTATATCTCATGAGATAGACATGGCTGGAATGGTAGGTAATACCGGTTCAGTGAAACAGGACTGAAACAAGGGTGACTCGGTTCAGAAAGGGACTTTGTCCACTAAGATAGTCTTGGAAATGAGTCTTGACTAACAAGAAATGATTCTCTATGATTATGTGTGTATGCCACAAAGTTTCATGTTTTAAGTTATGATTATTGGGATTGCATTTCACTTCTATTATTTATCCCATGTTATGATATTATGAGCTCTTTTGCAGGTTAAGATTTCCAAAAGCTATGTTCTTATGTATATGATGTGATTGATATTTCTTTTGTTTACCCTTACTGAGCATTTGAGCTCACCCTTTTATGTTTTCTTTTCCCCAGGATATAAAGAAAGGTTTTAGGTATAAAAAAAAAGAATATCTTTATGGGAGATGTTGAAGATCTTTCACCACGATTAGAAGATTATATTCCGAGTTTCCAAAGACACTAAACTATTACGGTCCTTGTGTGTGTGTCTTGTTATGTACTAAGTATTCTGCAAAAGTAATGTAATATCTATGTACGTTAAGCTTCGGGTCTCTACAGTTGGTATCAGAGGAATGGTTTAGTCAACCTTTGGAAACTAGGATGCGAAAACATTAGTGAGATCCCTAGGGATATTTCTAAGGTATGTCTAGGGATGTCCCTAAGGTTAAGTATACGTATAGGTTATAGTACTAGAACTACGCTAAAGATCATAGAATTAAACCTAAGTTATTAGATATTGAAGGTACTCCCCCTTTATTATGTTGTTTTCCCTAGCATGATTTTTTCCTCTCACACTATTCTTTTTGGGTTTTAGACGATGGCTGGAACCCGAAGGAACCATGTTGATCAATGCAATGGACAATGCAATGATTGTCCTCCTGAAAAAAAAATGTTATGGGAGATGGAGTGAAAAATCTTATTGCTATACTTACACAAGCTATGAGTCATTCTGGACTTCCAAATGAGCAGAGAAGGGAACAATATTCTATTGAGTCCTTCATGAGGCAACGTCCACCTTCTTTCAGTGGGACTTCTGATCCACTTGTTGCTGAATAATGGATCAGTACCACTGAAAAGATATTTTCAGTTCTTCAATGTTCTGAACATGATAAAGTCATCTTAGCAGTATATCGTTTGGAAGGTGAAGCTGATCAATGGTGTAATCATATCAAGAATACGAGGCAAAGAGATGAAATTGAGTCCATGGAATGGGACGAGTTCAAGAACTTATTTTTCAATAAGTACTTCCCTCATATTCTTCGAACAAAGATGGAAAAGGAGTTTCTTGAGCTAAAGCAAAAGGATGATGAATCTGTTGGTATATACGAAGCGAATTTTACAAGACTTTCAAGGTATGCATATGGCATTATCATCCAACCTGAAAGTAAAGTTGATCGATTTTTCAGTGGCTTAAAACCAAGTCTTCGAAGGTCATTAGCTATAAGAGACTTCAGTAGCTATGAAGAAATTGTGCGTTGTGCTATCAAGGTAGAAATGGAAGTTGGTGTTACATATCCATCTCAAGGTTTTGACAAGAAACGAAAGATGGAGTTCAAGGAGAAATCTCAGAATAATGGTGAAAAGAAGATGAATGTTTCTTTATGCTCAAAGTGTGGAAAGAAGCATGGTGGAGATTGTCTTAAAGGGACTAGAAAATGTTTTAAGTGTGGAAAAGAAGGTCATCGAGCAGCTGAGTGTCGAAGTAATGGAAAAAGGGTTTCTAATGATGTGAATAAAGCAAAGACTATATAGAACGCACCACCAACACTTCAATGCTTCAAGTGCAAGGAAATGGGGCATTATGCTAATAAATGACCTAATCCAAGGGTTAGTGATGATCAACATGAGCAACCACTGAAGGAAAAGGACAAAGGGAAGTCACATGCGATCACTATTGGTGATGTTGAATATGACAACGATGTGGTGGAATGATTAAGTGTTTATGTAATGAGATTCCAAAATAATATGGTATCATAAAGTATTGGAATATTTATGTGTTGGTCTAATGTGGTATTCAAAGTGATTGAGATATTTTTGGAAATAAGATGATATGCGCATAATGAAGGGAAAATGAGAAAATGAAATGTTTAACAGTATTCATGAGCTCATGATTGATATAAGGACTAAGTGATATCATGGTTTGAGTATATAGAATTTTGAGGATTTTGGTATGTGGAAAGTGTTAACTTTTAACTGCATCCATGTTTTCACTAAGGTATTCAAGAGAATACATGATTAAGGACTTTGAATGTTTGGAATGTGACCAACAAAACATATCTTATGATATATGGGGATCAATGATGGTATTAAATCTCTGGTAATCGTTTTCACTATGTTATGAAAGTGGACTGCAGTATTATGGATAAGCCTAAAGAGTGGAATGGATTATGTTGGACATAAGTTAGTATTGTTTAAGGATAGAAATTTTTTCGATATTATTGATGGGATGTTATAGTAATATAGTTTTAGAAAAAGGACAACCTGCAGGATGGGCGACAACCCATCGCGTCGAACAAGGCTGTGGGAATCGAACCCACAACCGAAGTGCGACTGGCCTTTATCTCCTACCACTGGCCTACAGAAAGTCCCTGTTTTGTAGAAACTAGTTTTATTATATTAAGCAGTATGATATATGAAGTATAAGTCTATTTTAGGAACCATATATGATTAATCTCACTATAGAATGACTTATGTATATTTAATAACTTTTGCTAACCTTTTGTTTGAGACAGATGGAATGACCCGTCATTCTATCACATGATCTGCTAACACTTCACGAATA